>JABCMI010000107.1:0-600000 GCA_026261945.1 Hirschfeldia incana
ATGTGGCAGCTCTTCAAGTTTCTAATCAAACCTGAATGAATACAGATATAAGAAGCTTTAACCTGACTCATTAATCAGTTTAGAATCACCCTGAAGTTGAATCAATATCATAGGAGCTAGGATTAAGAAGTTATCCCACTTTGGACCCAAATGATTCCAGTTTACCCTGTTTGTAGATATGGCAGTTTCTTCAAGTTTCTAATCGTACCTGAATAAATCCGGATATAAGAATCTTTATCCTGACTCATTAATCAGTTTAGAATCACCCTGAAGTATCAATATCATAGGAGCTAGGATTAAGAAGTTATCCCACTTTGGACCCAAGTGATTCCAGTTTACCCAGTTTGTAGGTATGGCAGTTTCTTCAATATTCTAATCAAACCTGAATGAATCCGGATAAAAGAATATTTATCCTGACTCATTAATCAGTTCAGAATCACCCTGAAGTTGAATCAATATCATAGGAACTAGGATTAAGAAGTTATCCCACTTTGGACCTGTGTGATTTCAGTTTACCCAGTTTGTAGGTATGAAAAGTTTCTACATGATTGTAATCAAACCTGAATGAATCCGGATATAAGATGCTTTATCCTGACTCATTAATAAGTATACAATCACCCTGACGTTGAATCAATATCATAGGAGCTAGGATTAAGAAGTTATCCCACTATGGACCCAAGTGATTCCAGTTTACCCTGTTTGTTGATATGGCAGTTTCAACATGATTGTAATCAAACTAGAATGAATCCGGATATAATAATCTTTATCCTTACTCATTAATCAGTTTAGAATCACCTTGAAGTTGAATCAATATCATAGGAGTTAGGATTAAGAAGTTATCCTACTTTGGACCCAAGTGATTCCAGTTTACCCTGTTTGTTGATATGGCATTTTCTACATGATTGTAATCAAACCTGAATGAATCCGGATATAATAATCTTTATCCTGACTCATTAATCAGTTTAGAATCACCCTGAGGTTCAATCAATATCATAGGATTAGGATTAAGAAGTTATCCTACTTTGTACCCAATTGATTCCAGTTTATACTGATTGTAGTAGATGTGGAAGTTTCTTCAAGTTTTTAATCAAACCTGAATGAATCCGGATATAAGAAGCTTTATCCTGACTCATTAATCAGTTTAGAATAACCCTAAAGTTGAATCAACATCATAAGA
Source organism: Hirschfeldia incana (assembly GCA_026261945.1). Lineage (NCBI taxonomy): Eukaryota > Viridiplantae > Streptophyta > Magnoliopsida > Brassicales > Brassicaceae > Hirschfeldia > Hirschfeldia incana. Next base: position 1,178 of record JABCMI010000107.1, read on the forward strand.
GCAAGGATTAAGAAGTTATCCCACTTTGGACCCAAATGATTCAAGTTTACCATGTTTGTAGAGATGGCAGTTTCTTCAAGTTTCTAATCATACCTGAATGAATCCAGATATAATAATCTTTATCCTGACACTTTAATCAGTTTAGAATCACCCTGAAGTTGAATCAATATCATAGGAGCTAGGATTAAGAAGTTATCCCACTTTGGACCCAAGTGATTCCAGTTTACCCAGTTTGTAGATATGGAAGTTTCTACATGATTGTAATCAAAGCTGAATGAATGCGGATATAAGAAGCTTTATCCTGACTCATTAATCAGTTTAGAATCACCCTGAAGTTGAATCAATATCATAGGAGCTAGGATTAAGAAGTTATCCCACTTTGGACCCAAGTGATTCCAGTTTACCCAGTTTGTAGATTTGGCAGTTTCTACATGATTGTAATCAAACCTGAATGAATCTGGATATAATGATCTTTATCCAGAATCATTAATAAGATTAGAATCACCCTGAAGTTGAATCAATTTCATATAAGCTAGGATGAAGAAGTTATCCTACTTTGGACCCAAGTGATTTGCAGTTTACCATCTTTGTAGATATGACAGTTTCTTCAAGTTTCAAAACATACCTGAATAATTCCAGATACAAGAAGCTTTATCCTGACTCATTATTCAGTTTAGAATCACCCTGAAGTTGAATCAATATCATAGGAGCTAGGATTAAGAAGTTATCCCACTTTGGCCCCAAGTGATTCCAGTTTACCCAGTTTGTAGATTTGGCAGTTTCTACATGAATGTAATCAAACCTGAATCAATACGGATATAATAATCTTTATCCTGACTCGTTAATCAGTTTAGAATCACCCTGAAGTTGAATCAATATCATAGGAACGAGGATTAAGAAGTTATCCCACATTGGACCCAAGCGATTCCAGTTTACCCTGTTTGTAGTAGATGTGGCAGTTTCTTCAAGTTTCTAATCAAACCTGAATGAATACAGATATAAGAAGCTTTATCCTTACTCATTAATCAGTTTAGAATCACCCTGAAGTTGAATCAATATCATAGGAGCTAGGATTAAGAAGTTATCCCACTTTGGACCCAAATGATTCCAGTTTACCCTGTTTGTAGATATGGCAGTTTCTTCAAGTTTCTAATCGTACCTGAATAAATCCGGATATAAGAAGCTTTATCCTGAATCGTTAATCAGTTTAGAATCACCCTGAAGTTGAATCAATATCATAGGAGCTAGGATTAAGAAGTTATCCCACTTTGGACCCAAGTGATTCCAGTTTACCCAGTTTGTAGATTTGGCTGTTTCTACATGATTGTAATCAAACCTGAATGAATCTGGATATAATGATCTTTACCCAGAATCATTAATCAGATTAGAATCACCCTGAAGTTGTATCAATTTCATATGAGCTAGGATGAAGAAGTTATCCCACTTTGGACCCAAGTGATTCCAGTTTACCCTCTTTGTAGATATGACAGTTTCTGCACATTTCTAACCAAACCTGAATGAATCCGGATATAAGAAGCTTTATCCTGACTCATTAATCAGTTTAGAATCACCCTGAAGTTGAATCAATATCATAGGAGCTAGGATTAAGAAGTTATCCCACTTTGGACCCAAGTGATTCCAGTTTACCCTGTTTGTAGATATGGCAGTTTCGACATGATTGTAATCAAACCTGAATGAATCCGGATATAAGAATCTATATCCTGACTCATTAATCAGTTTAGAATCACCCTGAAGTTGCATCAATATCATAGGAGCTAGGATTAAGAAGTTATCCCACTTTGGACCCAAGTGATTCCAGTTTACCCAGTTTGTAGATTTGACAGTTTCTACATGATTGTAATCAAACCTGAATGAATCTGGATATAATGATCTTTACCCAGAATCATTAATCAGATTAGAATCACCCTGAAGTTGTATCAATTTCATATGAGCTAGGATGAAGAAGTTATCCCACTTTGGACCCAAGTGATTCCAGTTTACCCTCTTTGTAGATATGACAGTTTCTTCAAGTTTCTAAACATACCTGAATAATTCCAGATATAAGAAGCTTTATCCTGACTTATTATTCAGTTTAGAATCACCCTGAAGTTGAATCAATATCATAGGAGCTAGGATTAAGAAGTTATCCCACTTTGGACCCAAGTGATTCCAGTTTACCCAGTTTGTAGATTTGGCTGTTTCTACATGAATGTAATCAAACCTGAATCAATCCGGATATAATAATCTTTATCCTGACTCGTTAATCAGTTTAGAATCACCCTGAAGTTGAATCAATATCATAGGAACTAGGATTAAGAAGTTATCCCACTTTGGACCCAAGCGATTCCAGTTTACACTGTTTGTAGTAGATGTGGCAGTTTCTTCAAGTTTCTAATCAAACCTGAATGAATACAGATATAAGAATCTTTAACCTGACTCATTAATCAGTTTATAATCACCCTGAAGTTGAATCAATATCATAGGAGCTAGGATTAAGTAGTTATCCCACTTTGGACCCAAATGATTCCAGTTTACCCTGTTTGTAGATATGGCAGGTTCTTCAAGTTTCTAATCGTACCTGAATAAATCCGGATATAAGAATCTTTATCCTGACTCATTAATCAGTTTAGAATCACCCTGAAGTTGAATCAATATCATAGGAGCTAGGATTAAGAAGTTATCCCACTTTGGACCCAAGTGATTCCAGTTTACCCAGTTTGTAGGTATGGCAGTTTCTTCAGTATTCTAATCAAACCTGAATGAATCCGGATAAAAGAATATTTATCCTGACTCATTAATCAGTTCAGAATCACCCTGAAGTTGAATCAATATCATAGGAGCTAGGATTAAGAAGTTATCCCACTATGGACCCAAGTGATTCCATTTTACCATGTTTGTTGATATGGCAGTTTCAACATGATTGTAATCAAACTTGAATGAATCCGGATATAGTAATCTTTATCCTTACTCATTAATCAGTTTAGAATCACCTTGAAGTTGAATCAGTATCATAGGAATTAGGATTAAGAAGTTATCCTACATTGGACCCAAGTGATTCCAGTTTACCCTGTTTGTAGTAGATGTGGCAGTTTCTTCAAGTTTCTAATCAAACATGAATGAATCCGGATATTGGAAGCTTTATCCTGTTTTAGAATCACCCTGAAGTTGAATCAACATCATATGAGCTAGGATTAAGAAGTTATTCCACTTTGGATCCAAATGATTCCAGTTTACCCTGTTTGTAGATATGACAGTTTCTTCAAGTTTCTAATCAAAGCTGAATGAATCCGGGTATAAGAAGCTTTATCCTGACTCATTAATCAGTTTAGAATCACCCTGAAGTTGAATCAATATCAAAGGAGCTAGGATTAAGAAGTTATCCCACTTTGGACCAAAGTGATTCCAGTTTACCCTGTTTGTAGATATGGCAGTTTCGACATGATTGTAATAAAACATGAATGAATCCGGATATAAGAATCTTTATCCTCACTCATTAATCAGTTTAGAATCACCCTGAAGTTGCATCAATATCATAGGAGCTAGGATTAAGAAGTTATCCCACTTTGGACCCAAGTGATTCCAGTTTACCCAGTTTGTAGATTTTGCAGTTTCTACATGATTGTAATCAAACCTGAATGAAACCGGATATAAAAGCTTTATCCTAAATCATTAATCAGTTTAGAATCACCCTGAAGTTGAATCAATATCAAAGGAGCTAGGATTAAGAAGTTATCCCACTTTGGACCCAAGTGATTCCAGTTTACCCTTTTTGTAGATATGGCAGTTTCGACTTGATTGTAATCAAACCTGAATGAATCCGGATATAAGAAATCTTTATCCTGACTCATTAATCAGTTTAGAATCACCCTGAAGTTGCATCAATATCATAGGAGCTAGGATTATGAAGTTATCCCACTTTGGACCCAAGTGATTCGAGTTTACCCAGTTTGTAGATTTTGCAGTTTCTACATGATTGTAATCAAACCTGAATGAATCTGGATATAATGATCTTTATCCAGAATCATTAATCAGGTTAGAATAACCCTGAAGTTGAATCAATTTCATATGAGCTAGGATGAAGAAGTTATCCCACTCTGGACCCAAGTGATTCCAGTTTACCCTCTTTGTAGATATGACAGTTTCTTCAAGTTCTAAACATACCTGAATAAATCCAGATATAAGAAGCTTTATCCTGACTCATTATTCAGTTTAGAATCACCCTGAAGTTGAATCAATATCATAGGAGCTAGGATTAAGAAGTTATCCCAATTTGGACCCAAGTGATTCTAGTTTACCCAGTTTGTAGATATGGCAGTTTCTACATGATTGTAATCAAACCTGAATGAATCCGGATATAATAATCTTTATCCTTACTCATTAATCAGTTTAGAATCACCTTGAAGTTGAATCAATATCATAGGAGTTAGGATTAACAAGTTATCCTACTTTGGACCCAAGTGATTCCAGTTTACCCTGTTTGTAGTAGATGTGGTAGTTTCTTCAAGTTTCTAATCAAACCTGAATGAATCCGGATATAGAAACCTTTACCCTGTTTTAGAATCACCCTGAAGTTGAATCAACATCATATGAGCTAGGATTAAGAAGTTATCCCACTTTGGATCCAAATGATTCCAGTTTACCCTGTTTGTAGATATGGCAGTTTCTTCAAGTTTCTATCATACCTGAATGTAACCAGATATAATAATGTTTATCCTGACACTTTAATCAGTTTAGAACTACCCTGAAATTGAATCAATATCATAGGAGCTAGGATTAAGAAGTTATCCCACTTTGGACCCAAGTAATTCCAGTTTACCCAGTTTGTAGATATGGAAGTTTCTACATTATTGTAATCAAAGATGAATGAATCCGGGTATAAGAAGCTTTATCCTGACTCATTAATCAGTTTAGAATCACCCTGAAGTTGAATCAATATCAAAGGAGCTAGGATTAAGAAGTTATCCCACTTTGGACCAAATTGATTCCAGTTTACCTTGTTTGTAGATGTGGCAGTTTCGACATGATTGTAATAAAACATGAATGAATCCGGATATAAGAATCTTTATCCTAACTCAATAATCAGTTTGGAATCACCCTGAAGTTGCATCAATATCATAGGAGCTAGGATTAAGAAGTTATCCCACTTTGGACCCAAGTGATTCCAGTTTACCCAGTTTGTAGATTTTGCAGTTTCTACATGATTGTAATCAAACCTGAATGAATCCATATATAGTGATCTTTATCCTGAATCATTAATCAGTTTAGAATCACCCTGAATTTGAATCAATATCATAGGAGCTAGGATGAAGAAGTTATCCAACTTTGGACCCAAGTGATTCCAGTTTACCCTCTTTGTAGATATGACAGTTTCTTCAAGTTTCTAAATATGACTGAATGAATCCAGATATAAGAAGCTTTATTCTGACTCATTATTCAGTTTAGAATACCTGAAGTTGACTCATCATAGTGAACCAAAGGTGGTTTCACCACATGAACCAAAGGTGGTTTCACCACAGTAACAATGTTGTACGGTCATGGTAAATCCGTACAACATGCCCTGACTTTGCACATTCTCCAAATGTGGAGAAATGACCATTTCAAGAGTTCATGGTCGAGGCTGGTCCGTACCGTTGTCCGTACCGTCCGTACGGTCCGTACGGTCCGTACCACCAGACCCTAAATATGCACAACTCTCTCTTAGCTTCGTTAACATCTCCTTAACTCATATCAAGCCGTAGATCCCCTCATTTATGACCACATCTTAACACTCCCCCTTAATCTTGACCATGTGGAACAAGTCAAGCTTGGAATGACTATGAGAACTCCCTCTTTAAAACCTCATTAAAGATAACCCAGTGGGACAAACCTTAATGAGGAAAGAGTAGAGTTCACATGATCAGGAGAGTATATAGACTAGTCCTTAGGCCCAAGATCAATGAGCCCTAACCGGATGTGTATGGACTCCATTGTCTTTTGTCTAGCTGCTTTGGTGAACACATCAACCAACTGATCCTCACTTCTTGTATAGCACGGTAGAATAACTCCAAGCACAATCATCTGCCTCACCTTGTGACAATCAACCTCTATGTGCTTTGTTCTTTCATAGAACACTGAGTTTGAAGCAATATGGATGGCGGCTTGATTGTCACAATGCACTCAATCTTCAAATGCTTCAAGATCCCCTTGATCCATACCAACTCATTGGTTAACTTCAGCATTGCTCTATACTCAGCTTCTGCACTAGAGCAAGACACCACCTTTTGTTTCTTACTCTTCCAAGTAACCAAGTTCCCACCAATGAACGTGCAATAACCAGTAGTGGATCTCATGTCCGCTCTATCTCCAGCCCAATCTGCATCACAGTACCCAACTATCTCCGTGCTTCCACTATAACCCATCCACACACCAAGGCTTTGTGTTCCATTCATATACATCAGTAACCTCTCAACCATTCGCCAATGATGCTCTTTAGGAACTTGCATATGCTGGCTCACTTGATTCACAGCAAAACAAATGTCTGGCCGTGTGATGGTAAGGTAGATAAGCTTTCCCACAATCTTCCTATACTGCTTTGGATCATTGAATGGCTTGCTATCTTCAATCTCCCCCTCACGTGGGATCTTATACCCATCTTCCATAGGCATCTTAGCTGTTTTCCCTCCATAAGCTCCTGCCTCCTTTAGCAAATTTGTGGTATACTTTCTTGGAGAAATGAACAATCCCTCCTTAGATCTACACAGTTCAATCCCAAGAAAGTATTTCATCTCTCCCAAGTCTTTGATGTCAAACACAGACTTCAAGAACTCCTTAGTAGCCCTTATCTCCTCCTTATCACTCCCTGTGATAATTATGTCATCTACATACACCAATAAAGCCACAATCCCTCTTGGTGTAGTGAGAGTGAACAAAGTGTGATCTAGCTCTGACTTCACAAAGTCTCTTCCTTTCAATGTGGTACTCAACTTATGATACCACACCATTGGAGACTGTTTTAGACCATAGATAGCTTTCTTAAGTCTTAAAATGTTTCCCTTCTTCACCAAGTGCTCCAAACCCGGAGGAGGAAGCATGTAGACTTCATCTTCAAGCTAACCTTGTAAGAAAGCATTCTTAATGTTGGGGAAAAATATCCAAGGCCAAAGATTTCTCCAGCCTCCAAAGGGACCTCGACTTCCGGGCCTTAACCCGGGAAGGATCCCGGGTCCAACCTCTACCCAAGGGATCAAGTTACGCTAGGAAGCCCCAAGATTCAATGAGGTCCAGGGTCTAATCCCCACGAAGAAGCACCAGGGCCTACTGCCTGCCGAAAGGAACCAAGGCCCGACCCTTCGCACCAATATAGAAGTTTCTTAAACCGAGGGGAAAGTAATATATTCAAGAATATTACGAAGTCCGCCCAAGATTGACCGACTTATATCAACTATAAAAGGGGAACCCAAACCCTAGAACAAGGGATCGACACTTTGGGGTTTAGAGACTAGAGAGTTAGGCGATAGAACTAGGGTTTATGCACCCATAACGTTGTAATCCCGAATACACTCAATAATATACGTCTCTTTGCCTCAATTTTTCTTCTTTAAACACATAAACACTCACAAATCTGTTAGTCCTCCTGTGTTCCGTAGTACTAAAACAACCCTACACAACAATACCATAACAGTTTGGCGCTAGAAGGAGGGGAGTAACTCAACTACGTGACGATGGCACATGAAGACGATTCCAACCAAGCCGAATTGACCCCGAAGGAGAAGGAGCTTCTCAGTCGATTCGAAACTCTTCAGAGTCAAATCACCGACCTTCACAAGGCTCAGGAAACCGCACCTGCAGGTCTGAAACTTGTCCAGGAAGTTCAGTACCTAAAAGATCAACTCGGGGAACACTCTAAGCAGCTTCAGCAAAGCATCAAGAAGTTAGACGCTATGGAAGCCGAGAACCTCGCTCTGCGACGAGAAAACCAATCCCTTGGGGTAATTGGGAACAAGCGAAAACGGTTCAGAACTAGAGTTCGACATATGGCTTCACTCAACACCCCCTGCAACATCGAGGAGATGCCTCAGCAGCCCGACGACGGACCCGGCGACCAAGAAACTACTCGAGACGCAACCCGGGAAAGAGAGGAAGACGACTCCGATACAGAGGACGAGGAATACTCACCCGACCATCCCGAGATCTCAGATCCAGCTCTAGCCGCCTACCTAGAGAGGGTGGTATCCGAAAGACTCGTCACTATCCAATCCATGGTGGAAAGGCTCCCCGAAGTAGCTCCCCCTATCCGAAGAGGCGATCCTAGGTCATACTCCGATACACCTTTCGTGAAAGAGATTGCTTAAGTCGAGATGCCTCGCAAGTTCTCCTTCCCGAGCATTAAGATGTATGAGGGAACCGGAGATCCCGACAACCACATCGCCCAGTATAAGCAACATATGATAGCCGTGGCTATTCCGAAAGAAGCAAGGGAGGCTACCATGTGCAAGGGTTTCGGATCAACTCTAACCGGTCCTGCCCTCCAATGGTATATCAACCTCCCCACGGGATCCATAGCGTCCTTCGTCGCCCTCAGCGACAAGTTCGTGGAGCAATTCGCCAGCAGCCGCCATCTGGGGAAGAGATCGGACGACCTCTACGAGGTTCAACAATACAGAAACGAGTCCCTGCGTTCCTACATAGCTCGTTTCAACCAGGAGAAGGTCTCCATTCCCGAATGCAACGCCGACACAGCCGTCTCAGCCTTCAAGAAGGGTCTGCTTCCTGAGGGAGAGCTCTACAAAGAGCTAACGAAGTATAGATGCGGAGACATGGCAGATGTACTATCCCGCGCCTGGGCCCAAGTAAGGTGGGAAGAAGACGTCGTGAGCAGGGCCAAGGTCTCCTCCAAGTATGATCATAAGTCCTCCAGGTCTTCGAAGGACGAGCGTGACGAGACCACCCGACCTCGACCTTCCCAAGAATCCACCAATCAGAGAGGGGCAGATATCAACATCGCCCTCTACCTCGATCCGAAGGAATGATGGTTTCTACTTGGCCCAGTATCTCTCACCTCGCGATATCCAAACCAGAGCTCATCGGAGTCTTGAGACAGATGGGCCCACAAGTTAAGTGGCCACCTAAAATAAGGTCCCCTGACGTTAATCGGAACCCTAAAAGGTGGTGTGGGTTCCACAACGATCATGGTCACACCAATGAAGACTGTATAGCCTTGCGGTTGGAAGTCGCCGAACTTCTCAAAAAGGGCTACCTGAGGGAGTTCCTCTCAGATAAAGCGAAGGACCTACTAAACAGAGAAGGTCCCGCTCTTCCTAACGATACGGTTCCTGCGTTACCACCGCCACAAGAGCGAGTGATCCACGTCATCTCAGGAGGATCAGAAGTAAGCGGAATCAACAGCGCCGCAGCCAAAAGAAGCACTCGTAATGCTAGGAATGGTCAAGAGACAGAGGTTCCCAAGCGCCCACTCTTGGGGACAGACGAGATTAGCTTCACCGCGAAGGAGCAGGAACGGGTCCTCGTTCCCCACCATGACGCCCTCGTCATCTCACTAGTTATAGCCAATTGTTTGGTCAAACGGATACTGGTGGACAACGGAAGCTCCAGCAACATTATCTTCCATTCGGCCTACATGGACTTAGGGCTGGATCCTAAGACACTTACCAGGAAAGCGACCCCACTCGTAGGATTCAGTGGAGAGGTGAAGCAAACTGAAGGAGAGGTCCTCCTCCCAGTCTATGCTGAAGGGATAAACCAAACCACCAAGTTCATGATCGTCGACTGTCCGTCATCCTACAACGTGATACTGGGGAGGCCCTGGATCCACGACATGGGAGCTGTGCCATCCACCCTTCATCAATTGGTAAAATTTCCTACTCCCTGGGGCGTAAAGGTCATCAAAGGGGACCAGGAGAACTCTAGATCTTGCTACCAAACTACCTTGAAGGGGAAGACCCAAGCCTTATAGCAATTACAGAAACAACCTCTAATTCCTCACGCCGAAGAACCCGAGGTTGAAGACATGGATGAGGTCCCTCTGGTAGAAGGGAACTCAAAACAAAACCTCAAGATAGGCTCCAAACTACCGCAAGACCTGAGGCGAAGGCTGATCGACTTCCTATGGTCCAACTCCGATTGTTTCGCGTGGTCCCACGAGGATATGCCTGGAATCGACCCCGATATCATCATGCATCAGCTCCAAGTGAATCCCGAGCATCCTCCGGTCAGACAGAAAAGGAGGAAGTTCGCTCCTGAAAGAGACAAAATCATTAACGAGGAGGTAAAAAATCTGCTCGACGCGGGATTCATAAGAGAGGTACGATATCCCGACTGGCTCGCCAATGTGGTGGTTGTGAAGAAGAAAAACGGAAAGTGGAGAGTCTGCGTCGACTTCACAGACCTCAACCAGTCCTGTCTGAAGGATCCATTCCCCCTGCCTCATATATACAAGCTGGTTGATACTACTGCTGGATATCAACTAATGAGCTTCATGGATGCCTTCTCAGGATACAACCAAATCCTAATGCATCACGACGATCAGGAGAAGACTTCCTTCATGACCTCCAGGGGCATCTATTGCTATAAGGTCATGCCGTTCGGACTAAAGAATGTTGGATCCACCTACCAGAGGCTAGTCAATATGATGTTTGCCGATCAGATAGGTCAGACCATGGAAGTCTACATCGACGACATGCTGGTAAAATCCCTAGACTCAGAAGATCATATCTCGCATCTTCAGCAAGCATTCACCACCTTAAGGAGATACAATATGAAGCTCAACCCCTCTAAATGCTCGTTCGGAGTAAGCTCCGGGAAGTTCTTGGGGTACATAGCCACCCACAGGGGCATAGAAGCAAATCCAGAGCAAATAAGGGCCATCCAGGCGATTCCTCCCCCACGGAAAGTTAAGGAGGTTCAAAAACTGACAGGGAGGATGGCAGCCCTCAGCAGGTTCATCTCCAGGCTTTCCGACAAGTCCCACGCCTTCTTTGAAACGCTAAAGAATCCCAAGGATTTTAAGTGGACAGAGAAATGCGAGGCCGCGTTATCTGACCTCAAGGCCTACCTCACTACTCCACCACTCCTATCTAAACCCCTGGAAGGAGAAGTCTTACTGCTCTACCTAGCTGTGTCCGAGCACGCGGTTAGCACGGTCCTTGTAAGAGAGGAAGAGAGGAGACAACATCCCATATACTATGTTAGCAAGTCCATGCTAGACGCGGAGACTCGCTACAACCAACTGGAGAAGCTAGCCCTCGCACTAGTAGTCGCGGCCCGGAAGTTACGCCCCTACTTCCAGGCCCATCAAGTCGTGGTAGTTACTTCATTCCCCATCAAAGTGGTCCTTCATAAACCGGAGGTATCCGGACGGTTGGCGAAATGGGCCGTAGAGTTGGGAGAGTATGACGTGATCTTTCGCCCAGCTGCCGCCATCAAATCTCAGGTCCTAGCCGATTTCGTGGCTGAATTCTCTCCCTCCATGATATACCATGATTTTGACCCACTTTTACTCATGGTATTTATATGATTCTACTATATATATCTATGTTTTGGAGTCTTTTAGGTATGTTTTCAGGTTCAAGGGTATTTTGGAGTAAAGTGGCGTTTTAGGTGCCATTTGGAGCTTAAAGGAGAGTTTTCCCGAGATGACTTGAAGATCAGACATCGAGGTCAATATCCAAAGTTACATATCGATCGATACACATCTTGTGTAATCTATCGATGACGCATTTGAAGAAATGACGACGAGATACTCCATCGATCGATGTACACTTAGTACCATCGATCGATATCGAGCGTGCAGAAGAAGGAAGAATATTCTCAATCGACTTGAAGCCCAAGATGTGTCAATATTACTATAATGCCCCTGACGAGTTTTTAACCTAATTGTACTCAATATTTATACCTTTGCCTATGTGTTTTGGCAAAGTAAGCTTTAGCAACATATCATTGTTTTAGTACTTCTACTTATCAATAAAGCATTCTTTTCATCTTAATTCTGTTCTCATCTAAGGTTATAGGATTCTAGGTTTAGAAGAAAGATACAAAGAGATTTGTTATCACGAGGAACTTGATTGTTCGGTCTTCTAAATGAATGTCTATTATTACCTAGATGCTATGAATCTCTCAGTCATGTCTGAGTAGATTCACTTGTTAGATTTAGGGTTCAAATAGTTATGAGGGATTAGCCCCAACTATGGACTGTTGAGTTGTATACTCATTATCCTGATGAACCCTAATGCTTATTCTAGAATAGCTAACTAGAATATGATCTTGGAATTGATTTAATCCATAAATCAATCTCCTGACATCATCTTGAATAAACTAAGATCCTCTAGGGATAAGCGAGAGCCGGTCTATGATCTTGGTGAACATATATTCGATTCGATCTAGAGCTATATCGACCGATACTCCAATAGAGTAATCGATCGACGACAAACATATCGATCGATACAAGCTATCAAACATCGATCGATATTGTCGGCAGACAGATCAATAGACGAGACTAGTAACGATAGTTATTAGCCAACTCTAAAGAATCGAAGTTCTTTAGTATATGCAAGCAACTCATTAAAACATCCATAGCATTATAATCCTGAACTAACTGAATAGTAACCTTGAATCTAACTAATTCTCTTATTGATTACAAACCTCAAAACACTCTCTTGAGCAACTAATCATTGCTCACAACTTGCAATTTACATTTAAACCATTTCAACCTAGCTTAGTCATTAAGGATTAAACATCTTTTGTGTTCCTTCGCTCCCCGTGAAATCGATCCCTAAGTACTACATCTGAACCTCTTATTTGAGAGAGTAATTCACTCCTAGGGTAATTTGAGTGAGATCAAATTTGGCGCCGTTGCCGGGGAGCTAAGATCGCCATTAGATTTAATCTGATTAGGTCTAGGTTATTTAAATTTCTGCTAAATCATCTTCTAACACAAAATTTTTTTCTTGATTTTCAGGTACATGCCCAGCAATACCAGAAGCAACAAGAATCATCAACTTGTGTACTCAGAAGACCCCCACAGCTTAGAGCGTAGCATTCGCAAGAACTTACGTTCCACATCGATCGACATAACCTCTACCTTGTCGACCGATACACCGACATCGATCGACATCACCGACCGTTCGTCGACCGATACTGCTCTACCACAGTCGACCGAGACACCTTCTCCGCCGACCGATACTCGCCGCATTCCATCGCTCGACAAAACTCCGTTGACCGATACTCTTTACCATACATCGATCGATATAGATCACCTAACATCGATCGATACCAACCGACGAGCCATGGTAGCGCCTATTATTCTCAGAACCGATGAGAATGGAGACCTGCGTGATCAAGATGGTCACCTGCGTAACGCAGCAGGTCAGAAGCTGAATGATCAAAAGGAAATCATTCCTGAGCAAGACACTACAGACTTCATCCAACCTGCAGATGAAGCCAACCAAGCTAGAACCCTGGCAGATTACAACCGTCCAGATCAGTTCTATACCAACAGATCCGCCATCCGCCCTCCTGCTATTCAGAGAGGAGATTTCGAGCTCAAGCCGCAGTACTACAGTCTCGTAGGACAGATACCCTTCTGTGGGTTATCTCATGAGCATCCTATGGATCATCTGGAGAGATACGAAGATATTATATCTTCCATCAAAGCCAACGGAGTCCCTGAAGACTATCTATTTTGCAAGCTTTTCAAATACTCTCTATCAGGAGAAGCTTTGCAGTGGCTGCGACAATTACCACCAAGATCTCTCACTACCTGGAAGGACATTAAAAACGCATTCCTGCGTAACTTCTTTGATGAGTCACGTGCTGAAGACTGGAGGAGAAAAATTGCTACATTTACTCAGGAACCTGGAGAATCTTTCAAAGATACCTGGAACAGATTCAAATCCTACCAGCGCGACTGCCCACATCATGGATACAACAACGTGCAACTACTCTGCACCTTCTACAGAGGCATCGCTCTAAAGTATCAAATGGCTCTGGACACTGCCAGTGAAGGAAATTTCAGCACAAGGAATCCACATGACGCTGTGAAGTTAATTGATAACTTGGCTTCAAGCAACAGTACGAAGAACATCGTCAAAGCAAAATCTGTCTCATTCCTTGGGAATGAACAAATAAGTGAATTCCAATCACAGCTGGATAATGTTCAGAAGCTACTTAACAAGCAGATTTGCTCAGTTGAGGATGCAGAAACCGCAGAGGATCAAGTAGACGAAGATGTGAATTGGGTCAGTGGAGCTGGATTTCAGAGATCTGGAAACCAGGGAGGAAACAGGAACTTCCCAGTACAAAGAAGCAACTACAGTCAACAGATACCCTCCTACAACAGCAGCAACCCTAACAACAACAGGAGTTACGGAAACTCATTCTACACCAATCCACCCCCACCCACCCAGGAAAGCAAGCTAGAAGAAATGCTGGAAAGAGTTCTACAAACACAACAGAAGCTCCAGGTGGATTTCAATGGGAAGATTGACTCTGTCTACACCACTCTAAGTTCAAAGCTTGACACTTTGAATACCTATGTGAAGAAAGTGGAGACTCAAGTAGTACAAACAGGAGAGGCTTTGAAGAAACAAGAGGCCTTAGCAAAAGCATCAGGAGAGCCTACTACTCACCACCACGTCAATGCCATCATAAATGATGATTTCTGGGAGGAAGTTCCCAAGGATGAGCTGCAGAAATCGACAGAAGAAACCTCACCCATTGCCGGATTTGAATCATATCGATCGATGTTACGAGCTCGACGTCGATCGATATCACCAAAAGCAAAGCGATCGATAAACTTTGATGAGCATCGATCGATAGACTTCGAGGAACCCTCAAAAGAGTGCAATTCGATCAACATCATGTCACACGAAGCCTTTGCAGCCAAACACCCACGACCACCCACCAGTATGGACGCAAACCGATCTTCAGACCCCATCGATCGATACCGGAACCTTTCCATCGACCGATCTGGAGACAGCAATATCGACCGACACACAGCAGTAGCCATCGATCGATATACTATTCCACACCGCCGAGTGCAACTACCCAAAATCGATGTAGCACGACTTAATGCACTCCGGGAGCAGTCCAAACTTTCCAAATCCCTTCCTACAGCAATACTGAAGAAACCCACAGACATCATTGAACCCATGGAGCAAGAAAAGGAAAACCTAGGAAGAGTCTTACGAAAAAGGAAAGAGAGGATTGCAAAGCACCTTAAAAGGGAAGCTAATGAAGAAGAGATGGCAAACTTCAGAAAACGAGTTCTAAGGATCCCTGCAGAGAAACCCTTTGAAGAAGCCTACTTTTCTCATAGATTGTGGATGTTCTTCAGAGAGACCAAGGAAACTGAAGAAGATATCAAGAGGATGTTTCACCAAGTTCGTGATAGCATGAAGAAGAGGATCACATTACCAAAGAGGAGCGATCCAGGGAAGTTCACAGTACCATGTTCCATTAGAGGCATTGAATTCCCTCGTGCCTTATGTGATACAGGATCAGGAGTCAGCATCATACCTAAGATCATGGCAGATCACCTACGTCTGAAGATAGAGCCTACTGATGAGACATTCATCTTTGTGGATTGTTCTCAGCAGAACTCTGGAGGCATAATTCGAAATCTTGAGGTACAGATTGGAGATGCCATCATCCCTACAGACTTCCACGTCCTGGATGTCAAGCTTAACTTCAAGACATCACTATTACTTGGAAGAGCTTTCCTAGCCACCGTCGGAGCCGTTTGTGACCTAAAGTTCAACAAGCTCTGCCTAACCCTAATAAGTCCTACCACCCTCTATGATCCCGTCCAAGTCATCAAGCTACCAGCTAGGGAGACCACACAAGTCGTAGCAACTTGTTTCTGTTCCCATGAGTATGATTCCATGGCTGAATACGAAACCGATCTGGTTACATCGACCGATGAGAGCAATATCCCATTGCCCGATACCAATACCAATACATCGACCGACGTATCTAACACCACATCGATCGATATACAGCCCTTTTGGAGAAGCAGAGCTGAAACCCTAGCATCAACACCCGATTTTGAGCCAGCTACATCAGAACCGGACGACTGCATACCTCTAGAGGAGGAATACGATGAAGATTACGAGGAAGAACGAGCTACAGAGTACCGATTCATCCGTGAAGAAGAAGATGGACACCCTTCCCACACCTTCAGATTCAACGCATCGACCGATGTAAGCAAACTCGCATCGACCAATATGCAACAAAGACGATCGCTCAAACGACCCTATGAACCATCAAGCGATCCTATCGACTTTATATCCATATACACACCATCTAAGGATATAAGAGACGGAGACTACTCAATTGGAAGTTGGGCAAGCGACTACAATGAGAGTTTTGCAGTAGAAGCAGTGCCACTACAATATGCATTTCCACCTGAGGAAGCTCCATCGACCGATACGTTACAACAACAATCGATCGATAGCCGTCAGCCAACATCGACCAATGCACCTGTTCAAGCATCGCCCGATACGACCACTACACCATCCGAGGTACAAACAAATAATATTGATTTTGGTTATATAACTCCGGATGAGTTTGGTATTTTCAGAGATCCAGAAGGCAATGCACGAGCAATAGATGGGAGAATCATCCCAATAACAAGGAAGGACATAGGAGACATCCTTCAAACAGCCAACGGATCCACACACCTCTTCAAACAACTACCTCACACCTCTGTCAATCAGCAGCATCAGCACATCAGTACAACAACAGAATCAAATCAAGACGGAGCTACAGCTGATCATGAAAACACGGAGGATTCGGAATTTCAGCACATATCGATCGATAAACACAACCGTATATCGTTCGATATGCACCGAGAAATGGGGAGACGAGCTTTCAAAGATGGAATTCGACGCTTCTTGTGGGAGAAGAAGGACGAATTTGGAGTTTTCAGAGACGAATCTGGGTTCGCTAGAGGAGTCAACGGAGACATCATCCATGTTTCCAAGGAAGCAATTGAGGAGTTACTTAACAGAGCATCATTGTTTGATTGGTCTTGTTTTTGTTTGCCTATACATGCAGATCACTTTAACAGAGCAGAACCTAAAGAGAAGCTCTACACGGAAGCTGAAGTCCAACGAATGATCTATGAGGCCAAGAGTCCTTACATCTGGCAAACCTTTACCTATCCACATGAAATGGAGAGAGCACGATCAGAACTCCAATCTGAAATCAACTGGATTCATAGCGCTTATAATCTTCAACAACAAAAGAAAGACGCCCTAAAAGAAGAAGTATCCGCTCTCCGTTCACAGCTGAAAACCGACGTGCCACCATCGACCGATGCCGGACAGATAGCATCGACCGATCCTCTTCCTCCGCCATCGACCGATGCAAACCAACGTACATCGACCGATAGACGTTTGCAGAACACCTACAGCAAAGAGGAAATCACTAATCTCATCCGCAGCATCTATCAGGACATCAAACGAGAAGAGGCAACCACCACCAAAGATCTAGAAGACAAATATCAGCAGCTCAGCAACAACTTCACCTCATTCAAGGAACGCACATCAACAATGGCAGATACCATGGATCACATCATCAAGGCTCTACACCACACACATCAAACGATGAAATCCTTCTACACCAGCAAGAAGAAAATAACTGATGAGATGATCCCAACAATGGAAGATCGACTGCACGAGGTTGAAGATACGTTGAGAGCATTCTGTGAGAACTACAGACGCGAAGCATCGACCGATATGACATATCGTCCATCGCCCGATATGAACTCCAGCGAGTTTTGCACCAGAGCTGATATGGAGGAGACAGTTCAAGATCTCTTCACCATAGTTCAAGAAGTTGGAGATTCTACCTACCACAGCTTTGAGCAACTATGGTTTCCAGTGCAAAGCGACGTCAAGAGCATGGAGTACACCATAGAAAACATCCAGAAGGAGATCAAGACCATCTCAAGACAACTCGCAGATAGACCAGCACCATTAGCATCGACCGATATACCAACCAGGGAATCGACCGACAGACCTACACCAGTGTCGATCGATATTGACTACCCGAGATCGATCGACAGGCTCATGGTAGGAAGGAAAACGTTTGAGAGGCTCAATGACATACAAGAAGAACTCGGTGATCTATCCCAACACACCTATCCAACATTCAGAAACCACCAGTTCCACATTGAAAGCAATGCAGAAGATATACAACGTCTGCGCACCGAGGTTATTGAATTAAGGGAGAAACTAACCAGAGGAGATAGAGCCACAAGAAGCTTCTTCACCACTTGGTTTGGAGAAAAACATGGAGAGAACACAGATGAGGCTTGCTTCTCAGCAAGTGTCATGAATTCACCTCACTAGCCTCATTACTACCATAGTCAAGCTAAAAGACTATAATAAAGCGCTGAGTGGGAGGCAACCCACTATTAGGTATTTTCTTACTTAGTTAAATCTGATTTATGTTTTTATTTTCCGTTTTTCGTTTTTTTTTTGTTTTTTTTTAAGTTTATCAGATTCTAGACGATTACCATTCACATCGACCGATACGATCCTGTCGACATCGCTCGACATATTCATATCCTTATCGATCGACATAGACGACTCACTATCGCTCGATACGTAACCACGGTCAGGTATATCGTTCTAATTTTCGATATCAGTACATTCCTTATGATTTATTTATGCCCTAATCCGACTATTATACACTGAGGACAGTGTATGATTTAAGTCTGGGGGGAGATTACTGATGCTACCCTACCTTTTTGATTTCACCAAAATGTTTTCAAAATTAGTTTTATTGAGTCAAGAAAGGGACTAGGATATTTTTCAAAAATTTTCTTTTTATCTAACCACTCTTTAGCACCATTCTTAGATTTGTTGATTACAGAAAGTACTAAAGATGCTAAAGTGGATCAACTGTCACCTACGACAATACTTCTCATGATTGTTTGGAAGAACCAAAGCTGATCTCCAACCTAACCTGACAATCTATTGCTTGTCTTGGGGCTTGGTATACAAGGAATCGGAATCCTCCTGCAAGTCTGGAAGGTAATAGTCTGTGTGCTTCTGATTCCCTTCCCTCTCTCTCTTCAGCATCCTAAGGAAAGAGAGAAATTAATTGTATAAAGATGTGATATGATATCTTGAGAAGTAGAGGGGTAGGAGTGATTCCTGCGACCCCATTATTCTACTTTAAAAGATTGATCAAAGCGAGGGGTAGGAGTGATTCCTGCGACCCCATTATTCGCTTATTCAAAAGTATGTGTTACTAAGTCAATGAGATAACGCAAAGATAGCCTTTGTGGCAATCAGTGTTCATCAAAATTTGAAACTATGAGGATCCAGAGAAGAGAGATAAAAAGGGGGAAGAAAGGGATCAGAGAAGACTTGCCTGTGTGTTCAGAAACTTGCTTGAGTTGAATCCATGTGTTTCTTGATCGATATCCCCAAGGTAAAGCCTGCACTTTATTTTTATGCACAAATGAGATCAGTAGAGGGGATAGACAGACAAGATTGTTAAGATATTTGGTTAGGGGATTTAGTTGCTAAGCTAGGATGTGGCATAGTGTACTCATGTGATTAATAGGCATAAGATGTGGCTTGCAACAAAGTAGAGGGGATGATCCTAAGTTAAGATTTAAATTGAGTCCCTGCTATTTTCAAACTTCTTTCTAAGACTACCTGTGTGTTTGCTTGAGGACAAGCAAAAGGTTAAGTCTGGGGGAGTTGATATACCATGATTTTGACCCACTTTTACTCATGGTATTTATATGATTCTACTATATATATCTATGTTTTGGAGTCTTTTAGGTATGTTTTCAGGTTCAAGGGCATTTTGGAGTAAAGTGGCGTTTTAGGTGCCATTTGGAGCTTAAAGGAGAGTTTTCCCGAGATGACTTGAAGATCAGACATCGAGGTCAATATCCAAAGTTACATATCGATCGATACACATCTTGTGTAATCGATCGATGACGCATTTGAAGAAATGACGACGAGATACTCCATCGATCGATGTACACTTAGTACCATCGATCGATATCGAGCGTGCAGAAGAAGGAAGAATATTCTCAATCGACTTGAAGCCCAAGATGTCTCAATATTACTATAATGCCCCTGACGAGTTTTTAACCTAATTGTACTCAATATTTATACCTTTGCCTATGTGTTTTGGCAAAGTAAGATTTAGCAACATATCATTGTTTTAGTACTTCTACTTATCAATAAAGCATTCTTTTCATCTTAATTCTGTTCTCATCTAAGGTTATAGGATTATAGGTTTAGAAGAAAGATACAAAGAGATTTGTTATCACGAGGAACTTGATTGTTCGGTCTTCTAAATGAATCTCTATTATTACCTAGATGCTATGAATCTCTCAGTCATGTCTGAGTAGATTCACTTGTTAGATTTAGGGTTCAAATAGTTATGAGGGATTAGCCCCAACTATGGACTGTTGAGTTGTATACTCATTATCCTGATGAACCCTAATGCTTATTCTAGAATAGCTAACTAGAATATGATCTTGGAATTGATTTAATCCATAAATCAATCTCCTGACATCATCTTGAATAAACTAAGATCCTCTAGGGATAAGCGAGAGCCGGTCTATGATCTTGGTGAATATATATTCGATTCGATCTAGAGCTATATCGACCGATACTCCAATAGAGTAATCGATCGACGACAAACATATCGATCGATACAAGCTATCAAACATCGATCGATATTGTCGGCAGACAAATCAATAGACGAGACTAGTAACGATAGTTATTAGCCAACTCTAAACAATCGAAGTTCTTTAGTATATGCAAGCAACTCATTAAAACATCCATAGCATTATAATCCTGAACTAACTGAATAGTAACCTTGAATCTAACTAA
Source organism: Hirschfeldia incana (assembly GCA_026261945.1). NCBI lineage: Eukaryota > Viridiplantae > Streptophyta > Magnoliopsida > Brassicales > Brassicaceae > Hirschfeldia > Hirschfeldia incana. The sequence continues at coordinate 22,042 of JABCMI010000107.1, forward strand.
TTCTCTTATTGATTACAAACCTCAAAACACTCTCTTGAGCAACTAATCATTGCTCACAACTTGCAATTTACATTTAAACCATTTCAACCTAGCTTAGTCATTAAGGATTAAACCCCGTGAAATCGATCCCTAAGTACTACATCTGAACCTCTTATTTGAGAGAGTAATTCACTCCTAGGGTAATTTGAGTGAGATCACTCCACGCTTCCAGACCCAGGTCTAGAAGCTATATTCCGAGGAAAGGAAGCGGAGAAAGGCCAATGGACCCTGCACGTAGACGGTTCCAGTAACGTGAGAGGTGCAGGACTAGGATTGGTCCTAACCTCCCCTACAAGAGATTCGGCCTCAAGGGCCGTACGTTGCAACTTCAAAGCAACCAATAACGAAGCGGAATACGAGGCTTTGATAGAAGGTCTAGCGTTAGCTAGAGAAATGGGAGTGGAAGACATCCAGGTCTTCAGTGACTCGCAGCTCATCATCAGCCAAGTTCAAGGGGATTATCAAGCCAAGGACCCGAGCATGATCAGATACCTATCGGTGGCCAAACGTCTCCTAGACCAATTCACAAGCTGCAAGCTTACTCAGATACCTACGGAACAAAACTCCCATGCCGATGCTCTAGCAAACCTAGGTTCCGCCTTGGAAACTAAGGAACATATGAGTATCCCCTTGTTGGTCCTACAATGGCCAGCAACCCAGAAAGAGGCAGAACCAGAAGAAGTGGCAGTAGTAGACGAAGGAAAAACTTGGATGACCCCCATCACTAACTATCTGAGGAACGAAGTCCTACCTGAAAACCGAGAGGAGAGCCGCAAGGTCAAGAGACAAGCAGCCAGGTACTGCATTTCGGAGGGAAAGTTATATCGAAGGTCCTTCTCAGGACCCTATCTACGATGCCTAACCCCCAAAGAAGCCGCGCGGATATTGGAAGAGCTCCACGACGGAGAATGCGGTTCACACTCCAGTGGACGAAGCCGGGTTCTCAGAGCAAAAATGGCTGGCTATTATTGGCCTACTATGGCGAAGGACTCCCTCAAACAGGCCAAAACCTGTAGCCAATGCCAAAAACACGCCCCAATCTCCAACTTACCACCAGAGAACCTGAAATCCCTAAGTTCCCCCTGGCCCTTTCGAAAATGGGGCATGGACATCGTGGGAAAATTCCCTATGGCGCCGGGGCAAAAGGTTTTCCTCCTAGTAATGACCGACTACTTCACGAAATGGGTAGAAGCCAAAGCCTTGGCGAAAATCACAGACTTTCAGATCAGGAAGTTCATCTGGACGAACATAATAACCCGCTTCGGAGCACCTCAGGAGATTGTCACCGACAATGGACCCCAATTCACCAGCAACGACTTCCAAGACTTCTGCAAAGAATGGAACATCAAACTCTCGTACTCAGCACCAAGACACCCCCAGTCGAACGGACAAGCGGAATCAACCAACAAAACAGTGGTGAACATGCTCAAGAAGCGTTTGGAGAAGGCTCATGGGCGATGGGCAGAGGAGTTAAATGGAGTTCTCTGGGCCTATCGGACGACCCCGAAGACAGCTACCCAAGAAACCTCTTTCTCACTCGTCTATGGCACCGAATCAGCAATACCAACCGAGGTTCACGTTAAGACCACGATCTCCAACATCCTAACTCCCAAGGAGAACGATGAGCTGATGTACTTAAGCCTAGACCTACTAGACGAGAAAAGAGAAGCAGCCCGCCTAAGGAACGCATCATACCTAAAAGTGGCCAAGAGCTACAACAAAAAGGTGAGATCTAGGACCTTCCAAGAAGGAGACTGGGTCCTAAGGCGAGTCTGCAACCATACGAGAGACAAATCAGCCGGAAAACTCGCCCCCGGATGGGAGGGGCCCTATAAGCTGCAAAACAGCACAGGCAAGGTCCAACCCAACTGCTGGAACGCCTTGCACCTCAAATCCTATCATTTCTAAAAGTAAGATCTTGGATTAAGCTTTATATATACTATTATACTATATATTTAAGTATTTTGGTTTTCCTACTCCTATGTATAACGAGAACGTCGTCGGACTAGGCTTATAAAATACATTTGGTTTCGAATAAAAGGAGTTAAAGGAATACCAATATACTTAAAGGGGCATATTAGCTGGATCGTGACCCTTGGGACCTTAGATCTTAGCTAGCCCCCTAGCTGGTGAGGCTACTCACCATAGGTGCAGACATATATGGAAGGGGTCTGATCAGCCCTGTACCGATGTCTGCGCGATAGAGCCCCGCGTAAAGGCCTATAGCCAAGAATTATGCGGGGACCACGTACTAGTACCACTCAAACCCTCGTGAAAAACGATATAAGCTAAACGCACGCAGGGGGCATGACGTACACGGCCAAGTACTGTAATCAGATTCTGGCGGCTGATATGCAGGGAGCAAAGTGCAAATAACCGGTTAAGCACAAACAATTTAATACCTATCCAGACGTGGAAAGTAGTGTGTCTGGGTTGAAGCCGCCTTGCGGGTGGGGGGGGGGCACCCCAGACTACAGTAAGTCTGAGAGTGACCTTTCTGCAGAAAGGTAGAGTGCAGCATTGAGATTTTCGAGAATGGCCTATACCCACGGGTAGCACAGTGCGACTTCTCAATTTAGATCAAGAGTGGCGCGCTTCCGGGCAGCAGAGAGCGATCAAAAAGACTCCCCAAAAGCATAAAAGTCCAGAGACCTTCGGGTCCAAAGACCAACGGGTCCAGAGACCTTCGGGTCCAGAGACCTTCGGGTCCAGAGACCTTCGGGTCCAGAGACCTTCGGGTCCAGAGACCTTCGGGTCCAGAGACCTTCGGGTCCAGAGACCTTCGGGTCCAGAGACCTTCGGGTCCAGAGACCTTCGGGTCCAGAGACCTTCGGGTCCAGAGACCTTCGGGTCCAGAGACCTTCGGGTCCAGAGACCTTCGGGTCCAGAGACCTTCGGGTCCAGAGACCTTCGGGTCCAGAGACCTTCGGGTCCAGAGACCTTCGGGTCCAGAGACCTTCGGGTCCAGAGACCTTCGGGTCCAGAGACCTTCGGGTCCAGAGACCTTCGGGTCCAGAGACCTTCGGGTCCAGAGACCTTCGGGTCCAGAGACCTTCGGGTCCAGAGACCTTCGGGTCCTGAGACCTTCGGGTCGAGAGACCTTCGGGTCGAGAGACCTTCGGGTCCAGAGACCTTCGGGTCCAAAGACCTTCGGGTCCAAAGACCTTCGGGTCCAAAGACCTTCGGGTCCAAAGACCTTCGAGTCCAAAGACCTTCGGGTCCAAAGACCTTCGGGTCCAAAGACCTTCGGGTCCAAAGACCTTCGGGTCCAAAGACCTTCGGGTCCAAAGACCTTCGGGTCCAAAGACCTTCGGGTCCAAAGACCTTCGGGTCCAAAGACCTTCGGGTCCAAAGACCTTCGGGTCCAAAGACCTTCGGGTCCAAAGACCTTCGGGTCCAAAGACCTTCGGGTCCAAAGACCTTCGGGTCCAAAGACCTTCGGGTCCAAAGACCTTCGGGTCCAAAGACCTTCGGGTCCAAAGACCTTCGGGTCCAAAGACCTTCGGGTCCAAAGACCTTCGGGTCCAAAGACCTTCGGGTCCAAAGACCTTCGGGTCCAAAGACCTTCGGGTCCAAAGACCTTCGGGTCCAAAGACCTTCGGGTCCAAAGACCTTCGGGTCCAAAGACCTTCGGGTCCAAAGACCTTCGGGTCCAAAGACCTTCGGGTCCAAAGACCTTCGGGTCCAAAGACCTTCGGGTCCAAAGACCTTCGGGTCCAAAGACCTTCGGGTCCAAAGACCTTCGGGTCCAAAGACCTTCGGGTCCAAAGACCTTCGGGTCCAAACCTTCGGGTCCACAAACCTTCGGGTCCAAAGACCTTCGGGTCCAGACCTTCGGGTCCAAAGACCTTCGGGTCCAAAGACCTTCGGGTCCAAAGACCTTCGGGTCCAAAGACCTTCGGGTCCAAAGACCTTCGGGTCCAAAGACCTTCGGGTCCAAAGACCTTCGGGTCCAAAGACCTGCGGGTCCAAAGACCTGCGGGTCCAAAGACCTCTGGGTCCAAAGACCTCAGGGTCCAGAGAACCTCAGGGTTCCCAAGACCTAAGGGTCCAGAGAATCTCAGGGTTCCCAAGACCTAAGGATCCAGAGAACCTCAGGATTCCCAAGACCTAAGGGTCCAAAGAACCTCAGGGTTCCCAAGACCTAAGGGTCATAGAACCCCAAGGTTCCAAAACATCCGGGTCAAGGATCTCTTGGTTTATAATAACCTTAAGATCTCGTCCCTTTCGAGGTCCAATGTTGCCACCACGGTCCGGAGCATCCATGACTGAAAGGGTTCCATGAAATCTTCTACTCCATCAAAACCAATAGGCCTTTAAAGAATCTCAGGATTCCTAAAGATCACCTAAGAAGATCATAGACCTTTGTGTCCGAAAGATCCTCAGAACGAAAGACGTAATAAGCCCGGGTATCAACTCCGAAAAATTACCAAAGGTCTTAGGATCATAAGGTATTAAACTCCAGGTTCGGAGTATCCCCTAAAGCATGGCTCAAAAGTCGTAAGCACCTCTACCAAGAAGCAGTACAAGATTCGAAGAAACAAAAGACGGAGTAAAGACAAAAACCAATAGATATTATTAAGAGTTCTTATTCGGAAGAAAGAAAGCCACTAAAAATCCAAACGAAAGACAACAGCATAAAGCAATAAAAACATAAGTATTGACCAGAGATGCGGCTCCCGGCGAAAAGGTGGGAAAGCACCAAGTCCACCATCATTGCTCCCCGAATTCCGAACCGGACCTCCAACAGGCCCCCATCGGCTGGGTCCTCCGAACAGCCCACGTTGGCCAACACTTCTCGCCGACCACTCTCTCACGAGATCCCAGCGAGCCTGCTCCAGAGCCCTTCGCACGATAAGAGCCTGGTTAGAGATCACTTCCCGAAGCTGCCTCCGAAGAAAAAGAATCTCTTCATGCGGGGGAACGTGCCGACCCAAGCTAGGGAACCGATCCCTGTTAGCGTCCCTCGGAGCTAGAGAAGCCATTACTGGAGGGACAGTAAGAGATGAAACACGAGGTCTTCTCCTTTGAGGCCTGGCCCTGCAATATTCTTCGTACACTGACAATATTGAAGCCGTAGGGATCCCACCTGGAAAATCAAGACCCCATCAAGTTACGACTATGGCAGAAAGAAAAAGTAAGAAAAACTCCATTACCCCAAATACAGCTGTGACGCAGCGATATCGGATGCATCAAAAACAGAATCCAGCGAAAGCGCCTGGGAATACCTCGCGCCAACTTCGCCAAAGTCTCACCAGCCTGGACGACCGGTCGAGCCACCTCTGCAGAAAACCCATAATAATTCAGCGAACACGATACTCGTATCCGGAAAAATAGAAACGACTTACCCACTGAACGCCAGAAGCAAGGATAGCTGGGAACACCGTCGACCTTCATAAACACATATCTCCTATCACAGGAATCGTTCGTAGGGAAGCTACCACGAATGCCCCGAGGAGGCTCATCTACTAAAGGTTCACCATCACGGGACCATATTTGGTAGAAGCCTTTCTTACTCGATAAGGGAACAAAGGAGTAAGAGTATAGGACTTCAGACAATCCAAAAGGGATATTGTGGAGTTCTCCTAACACCTGGATAGCCATCAAAGTACGCCATGTAGCAGGAGTAAACTGTGAAGGGGAACATCCAAAGTATGATGCCACTTCCGCCATCAAAGAATGGACCCCTCCTCTAAAGCCGGCCTCCCAATAAGCCTCAAAGATTGCTATCTCGCCCCTTCCTCCATCAGGAGCCCGTTCGAACTCTCTCGCACACCTGATCCCCATCGTATAGGGCAAGGAATACCGACGGCGGAGCTCCATCAAATCATCTTCCTTGATGTCGGACTTTGGGCCGTCTTCATCTTCGTTCGAAGAATCGAAGGAGCAAAAGCGACAAGGGCGAGCAGGAGCCATGGAAACCCCTTCATCGTCTGTTCCCGAAACCACGCTGGGTGTTAGGACTGGAGAATCAAAGGGATCACCAAACAAGCGACGGGGCCTGACATGTCCCCCAACACCGGGGGCAGGGAACAATTTCGTGAAGGTCGGAACGCTCAACATTTGTTTCGAGTAAGGGGGATAGGGTAAAACCTAAGTTCGTGACATCTAAAGGCATTAGGGGCATCCGAATATATACCCGGAACAACTTTCCACTTTTGCCGCATTAAATGGAAAGAAGGAAAGGGGAAAGACAAGAAAATTGGAAGATAATCGTAAGTCCCGGAAAATTTCCAAAATTGTCTCCAAAATATTCCGCCGACCTAGCACCTTTGCGACCGGGCCGCGATTACTATTTCCTTCAAGGCCCGTTCCATCCAAGCGATTACATCCCAAAACAATTCCATGTTTTGCCTAGATTCCAACCCTTCTCCTGCTTGAAGAAATGACGCCAAGGTCTGAGACTACATGTTATCCCTTGATTCCTACGAAGCAATCAAGGAATAAGAGGCAAACTGTTGGGGAAAAATATCCAAGGCCAAAGATTTCTCCAGCCTCTGAAGGGACCTCCACTTCCGGGCCTTCATTCGGCAAGGATTCCGGGTCGAACCTCTACTCAAGGGATCAAGTTACGCTAGGAAGCCCCAAGATTCAATGAGGTCCAGGGTCCAATCCCCACGAAGAAGTACCAGGGCCTAGTCCCTGCCGGAAGGAACCAAGGCCCGACCCTTCGCACCAATATAGAAGTTTCCTAAACCAAGGGGAAAGTAATATATTCAAGAATATTACGAAGGCCGCCCAAGATTGACCGACTTATATCAACTATAAAAGGGGAACCCAAACCCTAGAACAAGGGATCGACACTTTGGGGTTTAGAGACTAGAGAGTTAGGCGATAGAACTAGGGTTTATACACCCATAACGTTGTAATCCCGATTACACTCAATAATATACGTCTCTTTGCCTCAATTTCTCTTCTTTAAACACATAAACACTCAAAAATCTATTAGTCCTCCTGTGTTCCGTAGTACTAAAACGACCCTACACAAAAATACCATAACAACTACATCAATCTGCTCCGAATCAAACAGAAGCTCAACTTTCTGAGATTCGTCAGATGATGATCCAGTTAGTAGACAAAGCTCAAGAAACCGAGCGAATAATGCAACAGCTAGCCGATCGGCAGCAACGATTCGAAGATATAACCAGATCTCAATCTGCAACAACCCAACCATCCATACGTCAGGGTACGGGGGTCACATTCCGAGAACGGTTGACCGACCCCTCTTTCCCTCGAGAACGTCTGGATTTTTCCCCTAACAGCTCTGGTGCGGAAGAACAGGGACCTACTTTCCAAACCACTCGTGCCAGTACAGCTCCCGTGTTTTTCCCACCTATCACCAGCGCTATGGGAAGTAATGTAGCAACAACCAGCTCTGCGCCTGATCAGGTTACCTGCGAGGGCACCCGCCTGCCCCCACCGCCACCTCTTTCTAGGTCTGCAGCAGGAACAACCATACCGTCCGGGGGCAGAACATCCGCTTTGGTATTTCAATCCAGAATCTCAAACCCAAATCAGGACGAGTATCAAAGGACAGATGCTGATCCTGCAGCTCTCCGCACTAACCTCACTCAGAACCTGAGGACCAATGAGCGACCTATCCCGCCAGCTAGCTGGGAAAACGATCGAGTTCGGTTTCATCAGGAACCTGCCCAACAGGTATCTGACAATGACCCAAATGTCCTCCCCTTCGAGGGACCTGACGCCATTCGCAGATATATGGAGCAAACCCACGCTGCCTCCAGAAATTGGGTGCTCAAGTTCAAAAGGTAACGAGCTCAGCTCTCGAAATCGAGAGCTTAATCGAGGAAACTCGTGGAACTCCGTTCACCGATAGGATTGCCAACTCTTACATAAGAGACACCCGAAAAAACAAGATCCCTGAATATGATGGGACCTCAGACCCAAAGGCCTATTTAAGAGCCTTCCGATTAGCTATCGTAAAAGCTCACTTCACAAAGGAAGAATGCGACGCAGGATATTGCAGAACATTTGCTGAAAATCTGGTCAGGACAGCCCTTGAATGGTTCTCTGGCCTCGAGCCGAACTCGATAGACAGTTTCGATTAATTAGCCAATGCCTTTATGAAGCAATATCCGACCCACATCCTAAAACAAGCGTCCGAGGCTGGCCTCTGGAAGATTAGACAAGGATTGGGAGACTCGTTGCGAGTCTACATCGAGAAATTCAGGGCAGTGAGAATTAAACTCTCGAACCCCAACGATCAGGTAGCCATTGAGGTCCTTAGAAGAGGTCTCTGGTATAAATAAGAGTTCTTCTTGGAGCTAACGCTAAACCCTCCTCCAACTATCGATGATGCTCTCCATAAGGCCTCTAGATACATTACCTTGGAAGAGGAAACAACAGCATTGGATAAACTCCACAAGAAGCCCCAGAGTCACTCGAAAGGCGAAGCCTCCGACGGGAAGGGACCTCATAAAAGGGGGAACTCCCGAAACAATCAGACTCATGGGGAGCATTCTTACGTAGTCGAGGAGGACAAGGAAGAAAAACCCATCGCCGCGACAGCTAAAGCCCCCTGGTCCAAAAGCTACGATGAGAGCAAACATTGCTCTTACCATGATCGAAAAGGACATTCAAACGAAGAATGTTGGGACCTCCAACAACAGCTGGCAGCCAAGTTCGCAGCTGGAGAAATAAACGACGTTGACCTTAAAATGCCACAGCCTTACCAAAAAGAGGTCCCAGAGACAACTCTCTGAAACGCGAAAGGTCACTTGAAAAAGAAACAGACTCACCACCCCCAGCTCCCAAAAAGAGAGTCGATATGATCCTGTGAAAATTTCCACAAGGAAAAAGCCTACAAATCGAGGCCCTCTTGAGTAAACCACCTCCCCAATCGAGCCCTAGCTCGAGGGTTGACTACATCCTCTGAGGGTCCGACATGTGTCAAGACTCCGTTAACTCCATTAAAAGTCACGTACGGAAGGCTGTGTCCAACACTCAGCCCAAACCTACCAAACCCGAGTCTAACATCAAAATCTCTTTTTGGGAGAGTGAAACATCAGAGCTCGACAGACCTCACGACGACGCTCTCGTCGTAACACTGAACATAGCCGGGTACGAGGTACCTAAGCTCATGATCGACACCGGAAGCTCTGTCGATCTCATTTTCTACAAAGCATTAAAAGGAATGGAAATAGACGACTACGAAATTATCGACCAGAAATCCAACCTCATAGGTTTCTCTGGAGAAACAGTTACCTCATTGGGAACAATCAAGCTGCCAATCATAGCTGGTGGAGTCAGGAAGATGACCAATTTTACAGTCGTCGACAAACCCTCTCGCTTCCATGCAATCCTTGGAAGACCCTGGATCCATAGGATGAAAGCAGTAGCTTCAACTTATCACCAATGCGTAAAATTCCCGACTCCTGACGGAATAGCTACCGTGCACAGTAGCCAAAAGATTTCAAGGATCTGTTCTCTAGGAGGAATCAAAATCATAAAAGAATCCCCCCAATTGCAATTACAGATCCAGGAAGGTCGTGAAATGCAACAAAACATCCGAGGTCCCCCCAAGAACCTCACCGAAAAAGTTAGCATTGACTACTCGAACCCTGAAAAACAGGGGAGTATCGGATCAGAGCTACCTCTCAAAACTAAGAAAGAGCTCATCGAATTCCTAAAAAGTAATGTCAAGACCTTCGCATGGACCACTAGCGACATGAAAGGCATAGATACGAATGTCACCACCCATAAGCTCAACGTAGACCCCACTTTCAAACCAATCAAACAAAAACGTCGAAATCTAGGTCTCGAAAAGGCCCAAGCTGTCAATGACGAGGTTGACCGACTAACGAAAGCAGGGTCCATCCGAGAAGTGCAATACCCCGATTGGCTAGCTAATACGGTCGTAGTAAAAAAGAAAAATGGAAAATGGAGAATCTGTGTTGATTTCGCTGACTTAAACAAGGCTTGTCCTAAAGACAGCTTCCCATTACCTCACATCGACCGATTGGTCGAAGCAACAGCTGGCCACCAGCTCCTGTCCTTCATGGACGCCTTTTCTGGTTATATAACCAGATCATGATGGATCCTGAAGATCAAGAAAAGACTGCATTCATAACAGAACGTGGAACTTACTGCTACAAGGTCATTGTTGGACCCGAATATGACCCTCAGGTGAGGTACCGGTAAAACGTGAGCTACCAAGTGGGCCGCATAAAGCCCATCACATTAATGAGAGCTAGAAGCTGAACTAAAGACCGAACCTGGAAGTCGTCATAATAGAGGTCACGATATAAAGGGAGCTGATACTTCGAGAAGACTCGGTCAAGAGGAACCTGGAGCGAGTACGTAACTGAAGCCGTATATCTCGGAGATCGGTTAAGGAGCTATCGACGAGACCTAGACTATATAAAGACGGAGAAGATCAAAAACAGGGGGACCTCCTCCGGATACCAACTTCTAGACTAGACAAAAAGCATTATGAATTCTTTTGTAATCATCTCAAAATATATTATTTGTTTTCATCATCTTTTCAACTCATCAATAAAATCATCTTTATTCCTTAAGCTTATTTACGGGATTCAGCCCACGATTCTCATTACATCTCTTGACCTAACCTAAAATCTAAGAAGCGAAATCTTGTCTCTCACAATTGGCGCCGTCTGTGGGGACAATTAATCGAATCCCTTTCTCCAAAGCTTAAGGATGAATCCACTCGATGGAACTAATCCATCTAACCCCGATCAATCAAACCTGAGCAATAGCTCACCAAATCGCACTGCTCCGGGGGCAAATAACCCAAGAGCCTCCGGAGGGACCAACTCTGGGTCCTCAGCCCTCAATAACTCGTCGCATCAATCCGCTCCGAACCAAACGGAAGCTCAGCTTTCTGAGATCCGGCGGATGATGCTCCAGTTAGTGGACAAAGCTCAAGAAACCGAGCGAACGGTGCAACAGCTAGCCGAACGGCAGCAACAGTTCGAAGAGATAACCAGATCTCAATCCGCAACAACCCAACCGTCCGTCCACCAGGGAAGAGGGATCACGTTCCATGAACGATTAGCTGACCCCTCCTTCCCTCGAGAGCGTCTGAACTTCTCCCCCGATAGCTCTGGAGCAGATGGTCAGGAACCTGCTTTCCAAACGCCTCGCGCTAGGACAGCTCCTACGTTTACCCCACCTGTCACCAGCACCATGGGGAGCAATGTAGCTACAACTAGTTCCATACCTAACCGAAACATTGGATGGAGCGCCCGTTTACCTCCACCGCCACCTCCTTCCGAGTCTGGAGCAGGAACCAACATACCGTCCGGGGGCAGAACTTCAGCTTCGGTGCTTCAAGCTAGGGTTTCAACCCCAAATACCGATGAATATCAAAGGACGGATGCTGATCATGTAGTCCTCCTCACTAACCTTGCTCGGAACCTGAGAACCAATGAGCGACCTGTTTCGCCAGCTAACTGGGAAAACGATCGAACCAGGTTCCGCCAGGAACCTGTTCCCCGAGTATCCGATAATGACCAAAATGTCCTTCCCTTCGAGGGACCTGACGCAATTCGTAGATACATGGAGCGAACCCACGCCGCTCTCCAGAAATTGGGAGCTCAAGTTCACAAAGCGACGAGCTCAGCTCCCGAAATCGAGAGTTTAATTGAGGAGACTCGTGGGACTCCATTCACCGATAGAATTGCCAACTCTTACATAAGAGACACTCGAAAAATTAAGATTCCCGAATACGATGGGAACGCAGATCCGAAAGCTTATCTAAGAGCCTTCCGATTAGCCATCGTTAAAGCTCACTTCACAAAAGAAGAATGTGATGCAGGATATTGCAGATTTGCTGAAAACCTGATCGGAACAGCTCTCGAGTGGTTCTCCGGCCTCGAACCGAACTCTATAGACAGCTTTGATCAGTTGGCTAACGCCTTCATGAAACAATATTCAACCCACATCCTGAAACAAGCATCTGAGGCTGATCTCTGGAAGATCAGGCAAGGATTGGGAGACTCACTGCGAGTCTACATTGACAAGTTCAGGGCAGTAAGAACCAAACTCTCGAACCCTAACGATCAAGTAGCCATCGAGGCCCTTAGGAGAGGTCTCTGGTACAAATCAGGCTTCTTCTCGGAGCTAACGCTAAATACTCCCCCAACTATCGATGACGCCCTTCATAGGGCCTCTAGATACATCACCCTGGAAGAGGAAACAGCAGCATTAGACAAGCTCCACCGAAAACCTCAGAATCATCCGAAACGCGAAGCCTCCGACGGGAAGGGACCTCATAAGAGAGGGAGCTCCCGAAACAACCAGACTCAGGGAGAGCATTCTTATGTAATCGAGGACGACAAAGACGAAAAACTTGTTGCCCCGACAGCTAAAGCCCCCTGGTCCAAAGGCTACGATGAAAGCAAACACTGCTCTTACCACGATCGAAAGGGACACTCAACCAAAGAATGTTGGGACCTCCAACGTCAATTGGCTGCTAAATTCGCAGCCGGAGAAATAAAAGACGTGGACCTCAAAAAGCCACAGCCTTACCAGAAAAGAGGTCCCCGGGATAACTCCCCAAAACGCGAGAGATCACCCGAAAAAGAAACAGACTCACCACCTCCAGCTCCCAAGAAAAGAGTCGATATGGTCCTTGGAAAATTTCCCCAAGGAAAAAGCCTTCAAATAGAAGCCCTCCTGAGTAAAATACCTCCCCAATCGAGCCCTGACTCAAGGGTCGATTACATCCTCGGAGGGTCCGACGTATGTCAAGACTCCGTTAACTCTATTAAAAGTCACGTACGGAAAGCTGTGTCCAATACTCAGTCTAAACCGACCAAACCCGAGTCCAACACTAAAATATCTTTTTGGGAGAGTGAGACATCAAACCTCGACAGGCCTCACGACGATGCCCTCGTCGTAACGTTAAATATAGCAGGCTACGAGGTACCTAAGCTCATGATCGACACCGGAAGCTCCGCCGATCTCATTTTCTATAACGCATTAAAGGGAATGGAAATAGACGATTACGAAATCGTCGATCAGAAATCCAACCTCGTAGGCTTCTCAGGAGAAACAGTTACCTCCTTGGGAACCATCAAGCTCCCAGTCATAGCTGGCGGAGTCATGAAAATGACCAACTTCATAGTTGTCGACAAACCGTCTCCATTCCACGCAATCCTCGGAAGACCTTGGATTCATAAGATGAAAGCAGTAGCTTCAACTTATCACCAATGCGTGAAGTTTCCAGCAATCGACGGGATAGTTACCGTACATGGTAGCCAAAAGATTTGAAGGATCTGTTACCTGGGAGGATTCGAGATCATAAAAGATTCCCCCCAATAGCAATTACAGGTCCAGGAGAGTCGCGAAATGCAACAGAATATCCGAGGTCCTCCCAAGAACCTCACCGAAAAAGTTAGCATTGACGACTCGAACCCTGAAAAACAGGTAAGCATCGGATCTGAGCTGCCTCTCGAAACCAAAAAGGATCTCATCGAATTCCTAAAACAGAATGTCAAAACCTTCGCATGGACCACGAGTGACATGAAAGGCATAGACACCAACGTCACCACACATAAGCTCAATGTAGATCCCACTTTCAAACCGATCAAACAGAAGCGTCGTAAGCTAGGTCTCGAAAAAGCCCAAGCTGTTAACGACGAGGTCGATCGACTAACGAAAGCCGGGTCAATCCGAGAAGTTCAATACCCCGATTGGTTAGCCAACCCAGTGGTAGTAAAAAAGAAGAACGGGAAATGGAGAATCTGCGTAGACTTCACCGACCTAAACAAGGCCTGTCCTAAAGACAGCTTCCCGTTACCTCACATCGATCGTTTGGTCGAAGCAACGGCTGGTCACCAGCTCCTGTCCTTTATGGATGCCTTTTCTGGATATAACCAGATTATGATGGAGCCTGAGGATCAAGAAAAAACCGCGTTCATAACCGAACGAGGAACCTATTGTTACAAGGTCATGCCATTTGGTTTGAATAACGCGGGAGCTACCTACCAAAGGTTAGTAAACAAAATGTTCGCTGGACAACTTGGAAAAACCATGGAAATCTACATCGACGACATGTTAGTCAAATCTTCAATGGGAGAAGACCATATCTCCCACCTAAGGGAATGCTTCGACATCCTCAACAAATACGACATGAAGTTAAACCCAGCTAAATGTACCTTTGGAGTACCCTCCGGCGAATTCCTAGGTTACCTCGTAATTGAAAGAGGCATCGAAGCCAACCCGAAACAGATAGCGACATTCCTAGAAATGCCGTCACCTAAAACAACCAGAGAGGTACAAAGATTGACCGGACGAATCGCAGCATTAAATCGATTCATATCCAGGTCCACCGACAAGTGCCTTCCATTTTATAAACTCCTGAAAAACAATAAGAAGTTCCTGTGGGATAAAAAGTGCGAAGAAGCCTTTAAACAGCTGAAAGCCTACCTCTCGGAACCTCCGATACTGTCCAAACCTGTAGTAGGTGAACCACTGTATCTGTACCTCGCCATATCGGCAGCTGCAGTCAGCGGGGTGCTAGTACGAGAAGAACAAAACGAACAGAGACCTGTCTATTATACTAGTAAAAGCCTAATAGACGCCGAGACGAGGTACCCTACCATGGAAAAACTAGCCCTAGCAGTCGTGACAGCTGCTAGGAAGCTACGACCATATTTCCAATCACACTCAATCATCGTAATGACCTCACAGCCATTGCGAACGGTTTTGCATAGTACTAGCCAATCCGAAAATTAGCTAAATGGGCTATAGAGCTTAGCGAATACGATATCGAATACAGACCTCGAGCAGCAGCAAAAGCTCAGGTCCTTGCCGACTTCGTTATTGAGCTAGCGTCCGAACATTTAGACCAAGAAATAGAGGTCCCAAAATGGAGCCTATACGTGGACGGAGCCTCGTCAAAACAAGGATCTGGCGTCGGTCTAAGATTAACCTCCTCAGCTGGAGAAACCATCGAACAATCCTACAGACTTGGATTTAACGCTTCCAACAACGAAGCTGAGTATGAAGCACTAATCGCCGGCTTAAAACTAGCCCTAAGCCTCGGAATCCGAGAGCTGAGCGCCTACTGTGACTCACAGCTGGTAGCTAGCCAGTTTCACAGAGAATACGAAACGAGAGACGAAAGAATGGGGGCATACCTCGAAGTAGTCCTAGGCCTGACAAAACAGTTCGATAAGTTCGAGCTAACGAGAATCCCACGAGGAGAGAACTCTTCAGCAGACGCGCTCGCCGCGCTAGCCTCCACATCCGACCCTCTCGTAAAACGAATTATACCCGTGGAAGGAATCGAAAAGCCGAGTATCGACATAGCCACCAAAGCTGAGCTAGATAACAAATCAAAAGCAAAAGTTGAGGATAACAGCCTTCCCACGGAAGCTATCCAAATCTTCACGACATTCTGGTTCCCTTGAACCAGAGCACGCAGCTTCAGAAAGCACACCCCTGACAATGCAACAAAAAACTTAGAGGGCCATAACCAAAGTGAGGGTATTCACCGAAGTTCGAAATCCCCTGAGCCTAACTCAACGAATACCCCTGGGGGCACCATCCAAACCTCGGAACCACTCGTCCTAAAAATACAAACAAGAAGCCGTGCAGCTCTTAAAAAAGCAACACAAACCACAGGGGACAACGAGGAAATTGGAGATACTCCTCAGAATCTAGAACCGACCCCAACGAATATCCCCGGGGGCACAACTACACCAGGTCCCGAACAGGAACCTCCCTCCTCTCTTCACAACAAAGTTGTAGGAAGAGAAGACTGGAGGATATCGATCATGGATTACATCCTCGAGGGAAAAATCCCACCTAATAAGTGGGAGGCTCGAAAACTCAAAGCCTTAGCAGCAAGATATTGCATAATCGAGTCAGCCCTCCACAAACGAAGTGTCTCCGGACCTTACCTAAAATGCGTTCACGGTCTGGTAGCTATGAAACTCATGAAGGAAATGCGCGACGGTTCCTGCGGTAACCATTCCGGGGGCAAAGCTTTAGCTATCCGAATTAAAAGACAAGGCTACTTCTGGCCTACTATTATCGCGGGTTGTGAGGTCTACTCCTCATCATGCGACAAATGCCAAAGGCATGCACCGATCATACACCAACCAGCGGAAAAGCTATCTAACATATCAGCTCCCTACCCGTTCATGAGGTGGTCCATGGATATCGTAGGTCCATTAGTACCTTCAGGGAAAGGAAAGAAATTACTAAACCTCCTCGTCCTAACCGATTACTTCACGAAATGGATCGAAGCTGAAGCTTTCCAACAAATAAACAGATTTGAGGTCGAAGGATTTGTTTGGAAGAACATTGTATGTAGGCACGGTGTCCCATACGAAATCGTAACCGACAACGGAGGACAGTTCATATCCCACGATTTCAAAAAGTTCTGCGATAAGTGGAACATCCGCCTCACATTTTCATCACCTCGGCGACCTCAAGGTAACGGCCAGGCGGAGGCTGCTAACAAGTCGATCTTAGCAAACCTCAAGAAACGCCTAGGAGCTCAGAAGGAGCTCTGGTCAGAAAAACTACCCGAAGTACTATGGGCTTGCAGAACCACCCCACGAAAAGCTACAGAGGAAACTCCTTTCTCCTTAGCTTACGGGATGGAAGCTGTCGTCCCAGCAAAAACCACCGCAGGCAGCCTCCGACGGGAGCTCTGCACCTCAAACCCCGCAGCTAACAACCAGCTCCTGATGGACAGCCTCGACTTAATCGAGGAAAGACGAGACCAAGCTTTGCTCCACATTCAAAATTACCAGCAAGCAATGGCTCGGCACTATAATTCCAAAGTAAGGCCCCGGCAGTTCACTGTAGGTGACCTGGTGCTTAGAAAGGTGTTCGAAGGAACTAAAGAACCAGGAGCTGGAAAGTTAGGAACCAACTGGGAAGGACCCTACCGAATTATCCACATAGTACGACCCGGAGTCTATAAACTCCAGAAGGTACGAACCGGGGTACCTGAAATCCGATCGTGGAACGCCACGAATCTCAAAAGATATTATCATTAGGTACCCATATTCCCTGAACTACGTTTGGCTTGATCCCTTGACTGGGTACGTAGGCAACTCCGACATGAGTGCAGCCCCAACCTCTTTTCACCAATATCCTCACCTGAGCAAGGGGGACATATTTTACTAAGAACACATAGCGTGAAAACATTTATTGTGTGAAATCTAAATCATGTATTCTCTGATATCTGATATTAATAAAACAATTAATCCAGTTCCATAAGCATCAAAGGTCTTAAAACCCTCCAAGAAAATTCAGGTCCCGCTAAATTGTGACCTAAGCTCAATCATCTCGAACAAATTCAGGTCCCGGAAAACCTGAACCTAAGGTCTTAAAATCCTTGATAAATCCAAAGGTCTTAAAAATCCTTAACATAAACTAAGGTCTTAAAATCCTTAAACTAAGGTCTTAAAATCCTTAACAATCATCTAAGGTCTTTAAATCCTTAACAATCATCTAAGGTCTTAAAATCCTTAACAAACAACTAAGGTCTTAAAATCCTTAAACAATTAACAAGGTCCTAAAATCCTTATCAAAACCGAAAGGTCTTAAAATCCTAAAAAATCAGTTAAATCTCAAAATTCCTCAACTTCATCCGTTAAAGTCCAAAGGATTCAAAATCCTTCGAACTAACTCAGGTCCCTAAGGATCTAAATTCAGGTTCCCATGAACCTAGACGCCAGGTCCCAGAACCTATCAAGATCGGACTCAGGTCCCTGAATTCCTAGAGCTAAAATCAAAGGCTCCTCTTTAATACCCTTATGACCGAATATGTACTAAGCTAAACGCTTATCACAAATTAAGATTAAAAATCCTAATCCGATCCAATGATCACTATGTCTGAACAAAACGAAGTTAAGTGTAAAAGATCAAGACAAAAATAATAACCAGAACTTAACATACGAAAGGGTTTAAAAGCCTCCTCAGGCCATTGAAATCCAAGAAGTTGTAAGGTTTAAAGGCCTCCTCAGGCACTAAGTCATAAAGCACAACGAAACGAAGCTTAAAACCAAAGTCTTGAAAAACACAAAATACAAATTTAAAAGAGCTTCAGCTCTCAACCTTCCTGATCCTCCTGGACCGGTTCACCATCGCCAGTGGGAACCTCTCCTCCAGCCACGTTGACGTCGCCTCCTTGAACTGCTTCGACCGGAGCTACGTCAGGAGCCATCAAACTCAAGTTAGAACCATACTCCCCAGAAAAGGACGGATTAAACAGGTTAACCTCAAAAGTACCTGAACTGTCTGAGATCTGGGGAAGAGGGAGCTTACTGACTGAAAAGTCAGATACTTGAGCCTTCTCGTAAGCAGTCGTCGCCCCTGGCAACAAAGCTACCAGCTGGCTGTATTCTTCTTCGACACTCTGGATCTTGTTGTTCAACATGTCCTTCAAAAGATCAATGTTGGCTTGGAGCTCCTGAGCATACACCAATGCACTGACCTCTTCCTTCTTCTTAGCGAACTTCTCTTGAACACAGGCTAGGATCTTACCATAAGCCTCGGCGACCTCTTTCTTCCCTACCCTGACTGCCAGCTTGACTTCAGCTTCCTTGTTCTTCTGGCTGTCTTGGGATGAGGTAATGAGCTCACGAACTTGGTGTTCAGCTATCCTTCGTGCAGAATCCAAGTCATTAATCTTCCTACTCTTCACCTGGATGTCGAGCTATTGACTTTCGATCTTTCCTTGCTGAGCATCAGCCTTCAAGCCTAGTCTCGTCACTTCAGCTTCGAGTTCAGAAATTCGAACACGGGCCTGATCGAGATCGGCCTTGGCTGCCTTAACCATCTCAGTCACCTCAGCAAGCTCACCAGCATTGGGGGCATCATGCAAAGCGTTTTCAAACTTGAGCTGGGCTCTGTTAACAGCCCCAGCCAACTGCAACAACATCGAAAATGTACGAATATTATTATCTTTAAAAGAAAAAGTATAAACAAAGAACAGGTGGAAATCATATACCTGACCCATGCAGTGAGCAATGTCGAGATACTCATCTCGGTTTGTCAGGTCCTTGAGCGCTGGAAGGGGACATCCTACCCTCTTCAGATGCCTCAGTATTGCACCCAAGCCCCAAGGGTCATCCAAGATCGACCCCGGCTTCGAATGGGTAAAACTCCACCCCACGGTTCCCCCTCTGGAAGACGAGGAGGATGATCGAGCGGGAACTCCAGCTTGGTCGGTCCTAGGCCTTTTATGCCTTGACGGCTCAACCTCAGAAGTACCTCTCGGAGCCTGGTAATCAGCCTCCGGCACCTGGACATCAGGGAGAGGAGCAGCATCCTGAGCTACGACATCGGTGGGAGTAACCTCAACAACAGGTTTGGATACTCCATCGTCCAAGACATCCTTCACCGAGTCGAGGAAAGATGCCCCTTGGCTCCTATCTCCCCCACGGGAGACACTGGCAGCCTTCGAGGGGTTACCCCTAGAACGAAATGATGGCCTGAGAGTCATGTCACCTGACTTAGTCTTTTCGGTACCTGAAGCACTAGCACCGGTTGAGATTGATACAACTGAGTCCCCTGCGGAAACTGGAACAACGGAAGTTCTTATGAGAATGGAAAACTTCAAAAACGACAAAATTATTTATGAAAAGGTTCAAGCTTGAACTTACTCTCAAGGTTCTCAGCAGGAATGGGATCTTGAAAAGAGGCGTTGTAGACGTCTGGGAACCTGGCTGCACCTATTCGAGATGTGGTATAAGCAGGCCAGGTACAAGGAGTCTGATGCAACTTGCGGTATAAAGCTCTAGTAAGCTTGGTAGAAAGCTTCGGAGGATCTTCAATCTCTGCAAAAGAAAAAATCAGAACCAAAAAAGGTTAATCAACCGTAAATAAACAAAACAGGAAAAAGGATACTCCTAGAATTCCTAACCAGATGGGTTAGTCCAAGTGACCCTGAGGTTCCGACCAGCGGGAACCGTCAAAGGATCAACTTTAACATAAATGTACTTCTTTCTCCAGTCATCATCGCTACTGGAGAACCTAAAGATCACGTGATTGGGACGACTAGAGAGGTAATAAGTCCCGGTACCGCCTTCTTTAGAAGCACTCTCCTTCAAGGAGAAGAGGCTCATGAGATCGGTAAGACCAACGCTAACCCCTTCCTCTTTGGACCTAGTGATGAAGCCGTTAATCACACGGATAATCGAGGGACAGAGTTGGGAGAGGGCTAGTCGGTAATGATCTAGTAGATCGAGTAGTAAGGTCGGGAGAGGAAATCTCAAGTGAGACTTGGAGATGAACTTCTCGTGACAACAGAACCAACCCTCCGGAGCGGTCTCAGGGGTTTCGTCGGAGCTACAGGCACGGCCAAGCTCCTTCGAGCCAAGAGCTTGAGTCATGAGGTTGACTGTGTCTTGACTGTTCAGCAACGACGGCGAGTGTGGGCTGCTCCCACCCGAATCATCTTTCTTCTTCCGCTTGGAGACCCTGGTTGCGACCGTCTCCCTGGCTTTCTTTTTCCCCTTCATCTTGGCTCCGACTTCTTGCTTAACTTTCAGTAGTTTAGCCCCAGAGGCAGAGGGAGGCATCCCGGACTCACCGGAACCTTCTTTCGGAGGGTTCATGGTATGGGAAGATCAAGGAGAAAATCGATTGCAAGGTTTGGGAGAGAATTTGCAGAGAGAAGTAACGAGGAAGATAAAAAAAATATAAAAGAAATCGCAGTAAAAATAACGAGAGGAGAGGGAAGTTACCTTGGGAAACTGAACGGAGGCGTGGAGAAAGTGGGAGGCGTAGCAGTTAATGCTCGCAGCTTTATATCCCATCGCCTCTCGAGATTCGCAAATGTCATTTCAAATCCCCTCCATCTGAGCCGTAGATTTTGTCAATAAGTAATAAAGACCGTTAGATCGAGTTAAACCGAATTTAACAAGATAAGAACTAATCATTACCTTAACAAAAAGATAAGGTCGGTAGCTGGAATCTAGCTTCCGAGACAAAAGAATTTATTCGGAAGCTGGGGGCAACTGTTGGACCCGAATATGACCCTCAGGTGAGGTACCGGTAAAACGTGAGATACCAAGTGGGCCGCATAAAGCCCATCACATTAATGAGAGCTGGAAGCTGAACTAAAGACCGAACCTGGAAGTCGTCATAATAGAGGTCAGGATATAAAGGGAGCTGATACTTCGAGAAGACTCGGTCAAGAGGAACCTGGAGCGAGTACGTAACTGAAGCCGTATATCTCGGAGATCGGTTAAGGAGCTATCGACGAGACCTAGACTATATAAAGACGGAGAAGATCAAAAACAGGGGGACCTCCTCCGGATACCAACTTCTAGACTAGACAAAAAGCATTACGAATTCTTTTGTAATCATCTTTAAATATATTCTTTGTATTCATCATCTTTTCAACTCATCAATAAAATCATCTTTATTCCTTAAGCTTATTTACGGGATTCAGCCCACGATTCTCATTACATCTCTTGACCTAACCTAAAATCTAAGAAGCGAAATCTTGTCTCTCACAGTCATGCCCTTCGGTTTGAAAAATGCAGGAGCTACCTATCAGAGACTAGTGAACAAAATGTTCGCCGGGCAACTCGGAAACACTATGGAGGTCTACATTGATGACATGCTAGTCAAGTCCTCGGTTGGAGAAGATCATATCTCCCACCTAAGAGAATGCTTCGACATCCTCAACAAGTATGACATGAAGCTCAATCCAGCTAAATGCACCTTCGGGGTACCCTCCGGCGAGTTTCTCGGTTACCTCGTGACCGAAAGAGGCATCGAAGCCAACCCAAAACAGATAGCGACATTCCTAGAAATGCCGTCACCTAAAACGACCAGAAAGGTACAAAGGTTGACTGGACGGATCGCAGCACTGAACCGATTCATATCCAGGTCCACCGATAAGTGCCTCCCATTTTATAAACATCTGAAAAATAATAAGAAGTTCCTGTGGGACGAGAAGTGCGAGGAAGCCTTCAAAAAACTGAAAGCCTACCTTTCCGAACCTCCGATCTTGTCCAAACTTGTGGTCGGAGAGCCATTGTACCTATACCTCGCTGTATCAGTATCTGCAGTTAGCGGCGTGCTAGTACGAGATGAATAAAACGAATAAAGACTCGTCTATTACACTAGCAAGAGCCTAATAGACGCCGAAACGAGGTACCCTACTATGAAAAAACTAGCCCTAGCAGTCGTAACAGCTGCCAGGAAGCTGCGACCTTATTTCCAGTCGCACTCGATTGTCGTGATGACCTCACAACCATTACGAACAATTTTTCATAGCCCGAGCCAGTCCGGACGATAAGCTAAATGGGCCATAGAGCTCAGCGAGTACGACATCGAGTACAGACCCCGAGCAGCAGCAAAAGCTGAGGTCCTCGCCGATTTTATCATCAATTAGCATCCGAACACCTAGACCTGGAAAAACAGAAGCTCCAAAGTGGAGCCTATACGTCGAAGAGGCCTCATCCAGACAAGGCTCCGGTGTCGGCCTAAGACTAACCTCTTCAGCCGGAGAAACCATCGAACAATCTTACAAGCTCGGATTTAGCGCTTCCAACAATGAAGCAGAATACGAAGCACTAATGACCGGCTTAAAACTCGCTCTAAGCCTCGGAATTCGAGAGCTAAACGCTTATAGTGATTTGCAGCTAGTAGCTAGCCAGTTCCACGGAGAATACGAAACAAGGGACGAAAGAATGACGGCATATCTTGAAGTTGTCCAGAACCTCACTAAGCAGTTTGACAAATTCAAGCTAACGAGGATCCCACGAGGAGAGAACTCCTCAGCAGATGCGTTGGCTGCTTTAGCCTCCACATCAGACCCCCTCGTAAAACGAATTACACCCGTAGAAGGAATCGAAAAAACAAGCATCGACATAGCTACCAAAGCTGAGATAGATAGCAACCCAAAAGGGGAGACAGAGGTTAGCTATCCCAAGACGGTAGCTGTGAGAGACAAGATTTCACCTTTAGATTTTAGGTTAGGTCAAAGAAGGTACAAGGAGATTCGTGGGCTATGTTATGATATTTTTGTGCAGGGTCGTTTTAGTACTACGGAACACTGGAAGACTAATAGATTTCGAGTATTTGTATGTGTTTAGAGAAGAAGAACTGAGGCAAAGAGATGTATTATTGAGTGATTTTGGGATTACAACGTCTTAGGTGTATAAACCCTAGTTCTATCGCCTAAATCTCTAATCTCTAAGCCCCAAAGTGTCGATCCCTTGTTCTAGGGTTTGGGTTCCCCTTTTATAGTTGATGTAAGTCGGTCAATCTTGGGCGGCCTCCGTAATATTCACGAATATATTACTTTCCCCTTGTTTTGGGAAACTTCCATATTCATGCGGAGGATCGGATCCTTGGTCCTTTCGGCAGGGGCTAGGCCTTGGTTCCTCGATACAGGGACTGGACTCTGGATATTATTAAGTGGAGATCGGATCCTGGTGCCTCCTGGTGGAGATTGGTTCTTTGAGTAGAGGAGGGACCCTGGGTCCTTTCCAAACGAGGGCCCGAAAGTCAAGGCCCCTTCGGAGGCTGGAGAAATCTTTAGCCTTGGATATTTTTCCTCAACAGTTTGCCCCTTATTCCTTGATTGCTTCGTAGGAATCAAGGGATAATATGTAGTCTTGGATCTTGGTACCATTTCTTCAAGCAGGAGAAGGGCTAATACCTTGTTGTACCCTAATATAAGGTATGGAACCATCGTTGCTCCTTTCTTCATAGGTCCGCAGAAAATGGTTCTCCCCGGAGGCTTTGGACCCTCATTATTTGGGTAGAGATAGTCAAAGACGGGATGGGCTTTTTCAGGGGAAGCCGATTATCGGTTCAGCTTCCCCGTTTGGCGCCTATTCGTGCGCGTGGCGAGATGATCGAGGCGCGTGGACGTCAGACTAGGGTTTCTTCCCTTTTTCTTTGATCGAAGCCGAGTTTTCCTCCATTTCGTCCCTGCCTTCTCTAGATCTTCTTGGCGGCCCATTTCTTTGAAGAAGTTTCTCAGCAGGTAGCTGTCTTTCCCCTCTCTTCCTTCTTTGTTTTAGGTCCGGTTAAATAGAAATGTCCAGGGAATCTCCTAGCAAAAACCTAGAGCCTTCTCCTGTTGATAGGTCTAGGACCTCTTCTTCTCATTCTCCCGTGGTAGACACTAGGGATTCTCGGATCGTCGAGGTCGACGATGCCTCTGTCGAAGGCGGAGATGGGGGATCTTCGTTGCTAGGTCCGACTTCTTCGGTGACGGAGGAGGATGTTAGGGCTTGGAGGAAGAAGTATGACCTTCCTCAAGACCTGGTTATTCGGGTTCCTGCTCCATCGGAGCGAATCTCGGACTTCCAGGTGGATGAGGTTCCGATTTACGAAGCCTACTTCGAATTCGGCTTTCGTGATCGGATCCCTTCGTTGATTGCCAAGATGTCGGACTTTTTCGACATTTCTCCGGGTCAGCTAACTCCTCCGGCTTGGAGAACATTAACTCTTGGGTAGCTGTTTTTGGAGTTGTTCGATAGGCTCAGAGGACTCCATGTAGCTCTTCTGCCCATCGCCTGTGAGCCTTCTCCAAGCGCTTCTTGAGCATGTTCACCACCATTTTGGTGGTTGATTCTGCTTGTCTGTTTGACTGGGGGTGTCTCGGCGCTGAATATGAGAGTTTGATGTCCCAATCTTTGCAGAAGTCTTGGAAGTCGTTGCTGGTAAATTGGGGTCCATTGTCTGTGACAATCTCCTGAGGTGCTCCGAAGCGGGTTATTATGTTCGTCCAGATGAATTTCCTGATCTGGAGGTCCGTGATTTTTGCCAAGGCTTTTGCTTCTACCCATTTCGTGAAGTAATCGGTCATTACTAGGAGGAAGACCTTTTGCCCCAGCGCCATTGGGAATTTCCCCACGATGTCCATGCCCCATTTGCGGAAGGGCCAAGGGGAGCTTAAGGATTTCAGGTTCTCTGGTGGTAAGTTGGAGATTGGGGCGTGTTTCTGGCATTGGCTGCAGGTTTTAGCCTGCTTGAGGGAATCCTTTGCCATAGTAGGCCAGTAATAACCGGCCCTTCTTGCCCTGAGAACCAGGCTTCGTCCGCTGGAATGCGAACCGCATTTCCCATCGTGGAGTTCTTCCAATATTCGTGTCGCTTCTCTAGGGGATATGCATCGTAGGTAGGGCCCTGAGAAGGACCTTCTATATAGTTTTCCCTCCGAAATGCAGTATCTGGCCGCTTGTCTCTTGATCTTCCGGCTCTCCTCTCGGTTTTCAGGTAGGACGTCGTTTCTCAGATAGTTGGTGATAGGGGTCATCCAGGTTTCTCCTTCGTCTACTACCGCCACTTATTCCGGTTCTGCCTCTTTCTGGGTTGCTGGCCATTGTAGGACCAACAAGGGAATACTCATATGTTCGGTTGGGGAAAAATATCCAAGGCTAGAGTTTTCTCCAGCCTCCGAAGGGGCCTCGACTTCCGGGCCCTTGTTTGGAAAGGAACCAGGGTCCCTCCTCGACTTAAAGAGCCCATCTCCACCAGGTGGCACCAGGGTCCGATCTCCATTTAATAAGTAATCAGGGTCCAGTCCCTGTATCGAGGAACCAAGGCCTAGCCCTTGCCGTAAGGACCAAGGAACTAATCTTCCGCATGAATATGGAAGTTTCCCAAATCGAGGGAAAAGTAATATATTCATGAATATTACGGAAGCCGCCCAAGATTGACCGACTTACATCAACTATAAAAGGGGAACCCAAACCCTAGAACAGGGGATCGACACTTTGGGGCTTAGAGATTAGAGAGTTAGGCGATAGAACTAGGGTTTATACACCTAAGACGTTGTAATCCCAAAATCACTCAATAATACATCTCTCTGCCTCAGTTTCTCTTCTTTAAACACATACAAATACACGAAATCTATCAGTCTTTCGGTGTTCCGTAGTACTAAAACGACCCTACACAAAAATATCATAACAGTTTGGCGCTAGAAGGAGGGGAGTAACTCAACTACGTGACGATGGCATCGGAAGACGAGTCCAATCAAGCTAATCTGACCTCGAAGGAGAAAGAGCTTCTGAGCCGATTCGAAACCCTTCAGAGTCAAATTACCGACCTTCACAAGGCTCAGGAAACCGCACCTGCAGGTCTGGAACTCGTCCAAGAAGTTCAATACCTAAAAGATCAACTTGGAGAACACTCCAAGCAACTCCAGCAAAGCGCAGAGAAGCTAGACGCCATGGAAGCCGAGAACATCGCTCTCAGGCGAGAAAACCGATCCCTCGGGGCAGTAGGGAACAAATGAAAACGGTTCGGAACCAAAGTTCGACCCATGGCTTCGCTCAACACCCCGCACGACGGCGAGGAAACGCCTCAGCAGCCCGGCAACGAACCCGGCGATCAAGAAAACATTCGAGACGTAACCCGACGCACCTACATAGCTCGTTTCAACCAGGAGAAGGTCTCCATACCCGAGTGTAACGCCGATACAGCAATCTCAGCCTTCAAGAAGGGCCTACTTCCGGAGGGAGAGCTCTACAGGGAATTAACTAAGTACAGATGCGGAGACATGGCAGATGTAATATCCCGTGCCTGGGCCCAAGTAAGGTGGGAAGAAGACGTCGTGAGCAGGGCCAAGGTTTCCTCCAAGTACGATCAGAAGTCCTCCAAACCCTCGAAAGACGAGCGTGACGAAACCATCCGACCACGACCTTCCCGGGAATCCACCAACCAGAGCAGGGGCAGATACCAACATCGCCCCTTACCTCGGTCCGAAGGAATGATGGTTTCAACTTGGCCCACCATCTCCCACCTAGCGATATCCAAACCGGAGCTCATTGGAGTCTTGAGGCAGATGGGCCCACAAGTCAAGTGGCCACCTAAAATGAGGTCCCCCGACGCTACCCGGAACCTTAAAAGATGGTGTGGGTTCCACAACGATCACGGCCATACCACGGAGGACTGTATAGCCTTAAGGTTGGAAGTAGCCGAGCTTCTCAAAAAGGGTTATCTAAGGGAGTTCCTCTCGGATAAGGCCAAGGATCTTCTTAACAGAGAGGGCCCCGCTCTCCCCAATGAAGCGGTCCCTGCGCTACATCCGCCACAAGAACGAGTGATCCACGTCATCTCCGGAGGATCATAAGTAAGCGGGATCAGCAGCGCCGCAGCCAAAAGAAGTACTCGCAATGCTAGGAACGGTCAAGAGACAGAGATTCCCAAGCTCCCACTCTTGGGAACGGACGAAATCAGCTTTACTGCAAGGGAGCAGGAACGAGTCCTCGCTCCCCATCATGACGCCCTCGTTATCCCGCTTGTTATAGCCAACTGCTTAGTTAAACGAATATTGGAGGACAATGGCAGCTCCAGCAACATTATCTTCCACTCGGCCTATATGGATTTAGGGCTAGATCCTAAAATATTAACCAGGAAAGCGATCCCGCTCGTGGGATTTAGCGGAGAGGTGAAGCAAATCGAGGGGGAAGTCCTTCTCCCAGTCTATGCCGAGGGGATAAACCAAACCGCCAAGTTCCTGGTCGTCGACTGTCCGTCGTCTTACAACGTAATACTAGGAAGGCCCTGGATCCACGACATGGGAGCCGTACCATCAACCCTTCACCAATTGGTAAAATTTCCTACCCCCTGGGGCGTGAAGGTCATTAGAGGGGACCAAGAAAATTCTAGGTCCTGCTATCAAACTACCCTGAAGGGAAGGACCCAAGCTTTATAGCAATTACAGAAGCAGCCTCTCGTTCCTCATGCCGAAGAACCCGAGGTTGAAGACATTGACAAAGTCCCCCTGATAGAAGGGAACCCGGAGCGGAACCTCAAGATAGGCTCCAAGCTGCCGAAGGATCTGAGACGAAGGCTGATCGATTTCCTAAGATCTAACTCCGATTGCTTTGCATGGTCCCACGAAGACATGCCCGGAATCGACCCCAGCGTCATCATGCACCAGCTCCAAGTGAATCCCGAGCATCCTCCTGTTAGACAAAAGAGAAGGAAGTTCGCTCCCGAAAGGGATGAAATCATTAACGAAGAGGTCAAGAACCTGCTTGACGCAGGGTTCATAAGAGAGGTGCAATATCCCGATTGGCTCGCCAATGTGGTGGTTGTGAAAAAGAAAAATGGAAAATGGAGGGTCTGCATCGATTTCATGGACCTCAACAAGTCCTGCCCAAAGGATCCATTCCCCTTGCCTCATATAGACAAGCTGGTGGATGCCACCGCTGGGCACCAACTAATGAGCTTCATGGACGCCTTCTCGGGATACAACCAAATCCTGATGCATCCCGACGACCAAGAAAAGACGTCCTTAATGACTTCCAGGGGCATCTACTGTTACAAGGTCATGCTGTTTGGTCTGAAGAATGCTGAATCCACCTACCAGAGGCTGGTCAACACGATGTTTGCCGATCAGATAGGCCAGACTATGGAAGTCTACATCGACGACATGCTAGTAAAATCTCTTGACTCGGAAGATCATATCTCACATCTCCAGCAAGCGTTCACCACCCTGAGGAAATACAATATGAAGCTCAACCCCTCTAAATGCTCCTTTGGAGTAAGCTCCGGGAAATTCCTGGGATACATAGTCACCCACAGGGGCATAGAAGCAAATCCGGAGCAAATAAGGGCCATCCAAGCGATTCCTCCCCCACGGAACGTCAAAGAGATTCAAAAACTTACGGGAAGAATGGAAGCCCTCAGCAGATTCATCTCCAGGCTTTCTGACAAGTCCCACGCCTTTTTCGAAATACTAAAGAACCCTAAGGACTTTCAGTGGACAGAGAAGTGCGAAGCCACGCTGTCCGACCTCAAGGCCTACCTCACTACTCCACCACTCTTATCTAAACCTCTAGAAGGGGAAACCCTACTGCTTTACCTCGCTGTCTCCGAACACGCAGTTAGCGCAGTCCTCGTAAGGGAGGAGGAAAAAAGGCAGCATCCCATATACTACGTCAGCAAATCCATGCTAGACGCAAAAACTCGCTACAGCCAGCTAGAGAAACTAGCCCTCGCCCTGGTGGTCGCGGCCCGGAAGTTACGTCCCTACTTCCAGTCCCATCAAGTCGTGGTAGTCACCTCCTTCCCCATCAAAGCAGTCCTCCATAAACCCGAGGTATCAGGACGTTTGGCGAAATGGGACGTGGAATTGGGAGAGTACGACGTGATCTTCAGCCCAGCCGCCGCTATCAAGTCCCATGTCCTAGCTGATTTCGTGGCTTAGTTCTCTCCAGACCCAGATCTAGAAACCACGCTCCAGGGAAAAGAAGCAGAAGAAGGTCAATGGACCCTGCACGTGGATGGCTCCAGCAATGTAAGAGGCGCAGGGGTAGGACTGGTTCTGACCTCCCCTACGGGAGAATCGGCCTCAAGAGCTGTACGTTGCAACTTCAAAGCAACAAACAACGAGGTAGAATACGAGGCTTTAATAGCAGGCCTAGGAATAGCCAAGGAAATGGGAGTAAAAGATATCCAGGTTTTCAGTGACTCGCAGCTCATCATCAGTCAAGCTCAAGGGGATTATCAAGCCAATGACCCGAGCATGATCAGGTATCTATCTGTAGCCAAACGTCTCCTAGACCAATTCACAAGCTATAAGCTTACCCAAATACCTAGGGAACAAAACTCCGAAGCCGATGCCCTAGCAAACCTGGGTTCCGCATTAGAAACCAAGGAACACATAACTATTCCGCTGTTGGTCCTGCATTGGCCAGCAACCCAGAAAGAGGTTGAACCGGAAGAAGTGACGGTAGTAGACGAAGGAGAAACCTGGATGACCCCTATCACCGACTATCTAAGAAACGACGTCCTACCTGAAAACCGAGAGGAGAGCCGGAAGATCAAGAGACAAGCGGCCAGATACTGCATTTCGGAGGGAAAACTATATAGGAGGTCCTTCTCAGGACCCTATCTACGATGTCTGCGGGAACCGAAATTCGCACTGTCGATTTTGATAAGTAAAAACGGAGGAAAGCCAAGTTAACCCAACTTTCCCTGAAGGCCCGGATTCTCTGCGACAGCCAACGACAAGTGACCGAACAAGTGCGGAAGATATGGAAAGATAACAAAAGACAAAAAATCGTATAAAAAGGGTTTTGTTAAGAGTTGGGACTGGACCTTAAGGAAGGCTGCCTACTTACCCCTTTCGAGGATCAAGTCGGACGTAGTTCAGTTAGAAAGATTTGAACAAGAGATCGAACTGCCTGGCGGAGTTCGTCTAGTATGAGCGTTTGTCATAGAAACGGGCATGTCGAGAATAATGCCTAGGGTTTCTATGTGCGGAACTCTGAGTAAAAGGTTTGTTGGTTTCTTCCGAAGGAACAGAAGTCTGCGGACAAGATGAAGGTAGAACGAGAGGCGGCCAGACGTCCTAGGCCATGCCTTGCTAGTCTAACCACCTAAGTTATAAGTTCCCTCAGTCTAAAATCTCGGGTCTGCTCTCTAAGTCTCTCAATGATTTTCGTTCTGCTTTTCCTTCTCTCCCAAAGCTCCTTTATATACTCCTTCTTATGACGGTCTATTCTCCTTTTGGGCCGCGAAGCAGGCTTTTTCCATTTTCGTCGGCCTTCATGTTTATCGAGAAACTTGACATTTATCTTCGGGAAACTTGACATATATCCTTCCGGCAATTTAGCATTTATCTTGTTACGTAAAGATAAACGTAAATCGTCGTATCTATCTTAGATAATCGTAAATGGATTGTCCGATCGAATTTGGTCCCTTTCGGGCCGTTTCTAGGACTTCCGTTGTTTTCTACGATTTCTTCGGAAGATCTTCAATCCTTCGTAGAATTGAGATGTGTGATGTCTTAGATAACCATCATCGTTTCGTATGAATAATTTAAGATCTTCCTTTCCGTTGATATCTTACGAGTTTCCGAAGTGTTTCCGACGATCTTAGTTTGGAGTAAGAACGGGAGTTTTGTACGCGGAATCTCAATGATTCATTCCGCGAGGACTCGGGAAAGATTCAAAGTACAAACTTCTGACGGCCGGGGCCTGGGACTTGTGCACGGAAGATTGTCGCTCGAAGACCCGAGCCAGCACAGGCGCTAGGCGCCCGGCGCCTACGGGCAACACAGGCGCTAGGCGCCCGGCGCCTAGAGGCAGCACGGGCGCTAGGCGCCTGGCGCCTAGAGGCAGCACGGGCGCTAGGCGCCCGGCGCCTAGAGGCAGCACGGGCGCTAGGCGCCCGGCGCCTAGAGGCAGCACGGGCGCTAGGCGCCCGGCGCCTAGGGGCAGCACGGGCGCTAGGAGTCCGGCGCCCGGCGCCTAGAGGCAGCACGGGCGCTAGGCGCCCGGCGCCTAGAGGCAGCACGGACGCTAGGCGCCCGGCGCCTAGAGGCAGCACGTGCGTCTCGGCGAGGGCTTCGATTTGATATCTTGCTCTTTTTCTGGATCCTCACGGTTTGAGAGAACGGGCTCTTTGAAGTTTCCCGGCGGCTAGGACCATCACAGACGGCTAGGTCCAGCACGGGCGCTAGGCGCCCGGCGCCTAGAGGCAGCACGGGCTCTAGGCGCCCGGCGCCTAGAGGCAGCACGGGCGCTAGGCGCCCGGCGCCTAGAGGCAGCACGTGCGTTTCGGCGAGGGCTTCGATTTGATATCTTACTCGTTTTCTGGGTCCTCACGGTTTGAGAGAACGGGCTCTTTGAAGTTTCAAGGCAGATTCTTTGTCGTTCGGCCTGTCCAAACTTAGATTACTTCCCGTTTCTTCCGTATACTTTCGTATGGCCGTGTCATCTCAGCTACGGACCTAATTTCTCTCGGTTCGTCTTGATTGTATCATCGAAGTTTTTACGACTAAATCTGAGTTGGTTTTCTCGTAAAGTTTATCGTGTAAAACAAGGACGATCGACTTTAACATCGGTTCTTTAAGCTATACGACTTGTCTTGCTTTCGACGCTTGTTTTATGGAAAGTCCGCGCATGATAAATAGTTTTAGCCGTTGATTTCGAGAGAACCGTTTTTGACCTCAACAGTTAGCCCCCCAGCCTGTAAGACGCGGAGACGATCTTGCGGGCGGAAGATTATGAGTTGAAAATCGAAATTTGTGGCTAAGAATATTTCATCGCGGACATCCACATAACCTACGATTGGCGATCTTGAACGTGACGTCGGAAAGACCGTGAGTTCGTTGCTCAATGTGAAAAAAGAGAAGAACATATGTCCTCGAAAGTCCGTCGTCTTCAAGAGAAGATTCAGAGTCTTGAGGAGACGGGGACTCGCAAGTTTGACGGAGAGGACTTCGACTCGATTCTCGCTGGTCTGAAACCCATATGCACCCTTGTCCCGGATTCGGAGGGTTCGGAGGACCAGGACTACGCAGTCAAGGATCGTGAAGCCGGCGCATATGAAACATGCAGCGGTGGTGCGACCAATGGAGGCGACGGTGAGACCGTTCCTACTTTGGGTGAGTTTTGAGGATGAAGGTGATGCTCCGGGGAGCGTCTAGATTTATCAATCCCTTCAGAGATTTTTATTTTGATTGTGTTTCGGCCGTTAAGAGGCCATGATGTACATTTGTGGGACTGGCCGTTGGTGGCTTCGAATCCCGGCCTTTTTCAGGGCATATGTTGAACTTTGCGGCTCAATCTTTATAAAATATTAATGTTGCGTTTTCAGAACTTCTGCCTATTGAAGTTAGAGGGACAGGGTGTGAGTTGTCGTCTCATTCCTGCCTCCCTGATGATCACCGTATCCGTCGTTTGTACAAAGCGAGATTTTCCTGCGGTTTACGATTTACGCGAAAATTTGTGGAAACGTACAGACTTGAGTGAAGAGACAAGTTTTGGGATCCCGCGTCGTTGACGCTTTGCCTATGAGATGTTAAGATACCAGCAAGGCTGGGTTTAGGGCAAGACCTAGGTTTACTCTCAGACTGAGGCTGTGCGATGACAAATCGGCTTTCGTTTTGCCTGTTTGTGATTTTAACCTGATTCGTACCGTTTTAAAATCTGCAAAGTGGTATCGGCTTACATGATTTGTCTGGGCACGAATCGAGCTACTTCCTTTACGAAGTGCTGAACCAAATTTGGATTTTTTGTATAGCGCGCTATGGGATCCTTGTCGGATGTAAAAGATCCTACCCTTAGGTGGCTTGTCTGTTTAGGACATTAGAGTTCGTTTGTTGTGATCAGCAACAACGATATGATGCCGTTTAGAAGGCGTATGAAGGTTTTAATCGAAAAACGAATGTTCAGGCACGAAGCGACGTCTCGCAGTGCTTTGAAGTTTGTTTTTCTTATGCCATAAAGGACTATGGGCTTTTAGAAATCGCGGAATGTTTCCGGGCGATAGTTTATGATTTATTTGGTGGATACTGGATCCATTTTTGAGGCCGTTTAGCGATTGGCGAGTTTGTTTGCGAAGAGTTTCGAAAATTCGGTTTCTGTGTTTGTAAAGAGTTTCGAAAATCCGGTTTCTTCAAAAAACGTGGGATTATACAAGCATACACATTTCAAATGTGTATGAGTTAATTTTCCCTTGTGCCGCACTTCAAATGTTCGCGGGCTTGGAGATGTCTTGCGAATGTCCGTAGTCAGAAACTGTTGTTTCAGTTTGGACGTGCAAGTTATAAAATATTGATCGAGGAATTAGGACCAGGGGTCGCGTATATTTGACCTAGGGAGAAGCGTCTACCTTTGCTTTGTTTT
This sequence comes from Hirschfeldia incana, assembly GCA_026261945.1. Taxonomy (NCBI): domain Eukaryota; kingdom Viridiplantae; phylum Streptophyta; class Magnoliopsida; order Brassicales; family Brassicaceae; genus Hirschfeldia; species Hirschfeldia incana. Next base: position 55,650 of record JABCMI010000107.1, read on the forward strand.
GCGAAGTGTTGGCCTTCTGACATTTTAAGGACGACTCGTATAACTCTTGGAGCTTTGTCACGAGTGTTTTTTTTCATGCTTTGTTTACGGGGCGTATAGAACTTATTCAGTCGATGTTAAGTTCGAATTTTTCCGTTAACCGTATGGCTGTTAGGACTGATTTTATTACGAGAAATTCATCGCATGATTTCCGCTTTTAGGCTATGCGACAGAGTTGCTCACGTAAATGGTCACTTGGAGTTTTATGACAAATCGTGGATTATCGTCTGGCCCTAAAGTGATTGGAGCGGCGATCGTTCAGCTGTTTTGTCTTGGGGTGAAGGCTATGTTCAGCCTTTTTACCAAGGAGTTGGTAAACGATCAGACTGCGATCCTTTCGCATTAAGGTCATATTGGTTCACGATTGTCCTTAATGGTGATGCCGAATTCAGGTTCGGGCTTTATGGAAAGGCGTAGTCGGCCGATGGCCGAATAGCGTTCGTTGAAATAGACTTGCAAATCTTAGCGGAGTTTTCCGAGTTATGGGTTACACGGGAAATGTTTCCGCTTTGATTTCGTCTTTTCGCGAAAGTTGCTTCGAATTACTCATGGAGTTTTACCGAAGGTTATTCCGTTAATTTTGTAGCTCACCGTCGTGCTATTAGTCTGACGTTGTACGAGTTTCTTGTCGCGAGATTGCAACAAGAGACGGTGTAGAGTTTTCAAGACTATGTTTGTAACGGTTTGACCATGCCGTTATGCCGCTAGCGTTTCGGACGAATCTTAGAGTGCCGTTTGCCTTTTGAAAGGATTTTTTTCTTTATGAAGTAGAATGAGTATGCCAAGGATGCGTGGCGATCGTTTCTCGGTTTTCCGAGAGATTAGATCGGTTTGCGCGTTCTGCCTAGACAGTCAAGGAACAATAGAACGAAACTGGAAGAAAATGCCTAAGACATAGCTTGCTAGACTATCCACCTAGGTTCTATGTTTCCTAAATTTTACGGCTGTTTACAAGACGTTCTCATTCCTTTCCTACGTAAAAATTAAAACCTTGATAAAATTTTCTAAGTCGGACGTACCTTAGTCTCGTTGATTACTCGAGATTGCCTCATGTCCGTTCCTCTTTGTCTTCTAACGTTTCATTGTCAAAGATCTTCGAAAAGTCTGACACCTGAATCGAGAATCGATTTTTGATGAAACCCGAAGGAACAGTGCAGAATCGTTGCAGAATCGTTGAAGCAAAGGGAGGAGAAGTAGGCAAAACTCGAAGAAGGCAAGTGAAAACGAACGGCAAGATGTCACTTGAGTGGGGCTTCTTGTTTCGTCAAGCTATGAGCGAACTGGTAAGGTCAAGAAGCTTGCGATCTTGTTATACTTCACGAATGATGTTTCGTAAAATATTGCCGAGCTTTTATTTAACGAGAGTTATTCAAAAAAATGTTGTCGAGTTAATTTTACGGAAACTGTTTCGTAAAATGTTGTCGAGTTTAATCGTGCAGAAGCTGTCTCGTGAAGTATTGTCTAGGATTATTTTACGAAAGGTGCAAAGTATTTGGTTGGACTATCGTCGGGGATGGTTTCGCGAGGATTTGCCGCGTTCGCCGAATGTTTTGTTGTCCGGCAAACAGCGCAGCGCGGGCGCGTTAGCCGCCCGGCGCCTAGGGACAGCACGGGCGTCCTAGGCGCCCGGCGCCTAGAGGCAGCACGGGCGCTAGGCGCCCGGGGCCTAGAGGCAGCACGGGCGCTAGGCGCCCGGCGCCTACGTGCAGCACGGGCGTGCTAGCCGCCTGGGACTGTGCTTCCTCGCGGGAACTGCTTGTTTTTCCCGGTTTTTTTTAAGGTTTCTCGATCGACACTTAGTCTCTCGAGGTTTTCTAATTGTTTCATCGATTCCATCATGATCCCAGCAAGGAATTGTTTCTTAGAACGTTGTTGACCTTTTATTTTACGAGAGTTATTTCACAAAATATTGTCGAGTTAATTTTACGGAAACTGTTTTGTAAAAAGTTGTCGAGTTTAATCATGCAAAAACCGTCTCGTGAAATATTTTCGAGAATTTATTTTACGAAAGGTGTTTCATAAAATGTTATCGAATTTTAGCATTAGAAACACTGATTGGTAACCCGATCATTCGTGCTTTCTGTTTCATGAGTAAGCAAGTCTTTATTTCTCCGGGAAATTCTAAAAAACATTTCCAGTCGAAACTCTACTCGGTAATCAGACCGTCATACCAGCTTTGGGCTTGATCCTACTCCAAAATCGTATGTGGGTCGTTAGCCGTGATTCAGGCCCCTTTTGGGCCGTCTTGGGACTTAGACGTTTTTACGATTTGTTCTTTAGAAAAAGCCGTTGATGTGACGCTGGTTTTTCCGAAAGGATTTCAATTCCCCGTATAGTTAAGGCAAATGGTGTTCAAGCTAACCATAGCCGTTTTATACGGAAGACATGAATCCGTCTCCACTACCAAGTTTTTTTATGAATTTTCCTGAAGTCTTTCTTCGATAATCCCAAATGAGGGGGGTTGTGTCCATGGATCCGAGGACCGTGTTGCAGGAACTTGGACGGGGGTGCATGGTTGATAGGACCTGAAATTGATCGGGATGGTCCGTTCTCGGGACGTTTGTCCGTAAGATGATAATCTTAGATAACCTTTTGCATAAGTGTTGGTCGTAGGAGCAGTCACTGCTGAAGTTGTTTTGCCAGCGTCGATGTGAGCTGCGAGTTTGTCTTTCACATTTCCAGACGCTGCTTTGATCAAGCGTTTTGCGGCCGTAAGAGTAAGAGTAATCCGTCCTCCCCTCCTTCTAGCGCCAAACTGTGGGAACCGAAATTCGCACTGTCGATTTTGATAAGTAAAAACGGAGGAAAGCCAAGTTAACCCAACTTTCCCTGAAGGCCCGGATTCTCTGCGACAGCCAACGACAAGTGACCGAATAAGTGCGGAAGATATGGAAAGATAACAAAAGACGAAAATCGTATAAAAAGGGTTTTGTTAAGAGTTGGGACTGGACCTTAAGGAAGGCTGCCTACGTACCCCTTTCGAGGATCAAGTTGGACGTAGTTCAGTTTGTCTAGTGTGAGCGTTTGTCATAGAAACGGTCATGTCGAGAATAATGCCTAGGGTTTCTATGTGCGGAACTCTGAGTAAAAGGTTTGTTGGTTTCTTCCGAAGGAACAGAAGTCTGCGGACAAGATGAAGGTAGAATGAGAGGCGGCCAGACGTCATAGGCCATGCCTTGCTAGTCTAACCACCTAAGTTCTAAGTTCCCTCAGTCTAAAATCTCGGGTCTGCTCTCTAAGTCTCTCAATGATTTTCGTTCTGCTTTTCCTTCTCTCCCAAAGCTCCTTTATATACTCCTTCTTATGACGGTCTATTCTCCTTTTGGGCCGCGAAGCGGGCTTTTTCCATTTTCGTCGGCCTTCATGTTTATCGGGAAACTTGACATTTATCTTCGGGAAACTTGACATTTATCCTTCTGGCAATTTAGCATTTATCTTGTTACGTAAAGATAAAAGTAAATCGTCGTATCTATATTAGATAATCGTAAATGGATTGTCCGATCGAATTTGGTCCCTTTCAAGCCGTTTCTAGGACTTCCGTTGTTTTCTACGATTTCTTCGGAAGATCTTCAATCCTTCGTAGAATTGAGATGTGTGGTGTCTTAGATAACCATCATGGTTTCGTATGAATAATTTATGATCTTCCTTTCCGTTGATATCTTACGAGTTTCCGAAGTGTTTCCGACAATCTTATTTTGGAGTAAGAACGGGAGTTTTGTACGCGGAATCTCAATGATTCATTCCGCGAGGACTCGGGAAAGATTCAAAGTACAAACTTCTGACGGCCAGGGCCTGGGAATTGTGCACGGAAGATTGTCGCTCGAAGTCCCGAGCCAGCACAGGCGCTAGGCGCCCGGCGCCTACGGGCAACACGGACGCTAGGCGCCCGGCGCCTAGAGGCAGCACGGGCGCTAGGCGCCCGGCGCCTAGAGGCAGCACGGGCGCTAGGCGCCCGGCGCCTAGAGGCAGCACGGGCGCTAGGCGCCCGGCGCCTAGAGGCAGCACGGGCGCTAGGCGCCCGGCGCCTAGAGGCAGCACGGGCGCTAGGCGCCCGGCGCCTAGAGGCAGCACGGACGCTAGGCGCCCGGCGCCTAAAAGTAGCACGTGCGTCTCGGCGAGGGCTTCGATTTGATATCTTGCTCGTTTTCTGGATCCTCACGGTTTGAGAGAACGGGCTCTTTGAAGTTTCCCGGCGGCTAGGACCATCACGGACGGCTAGGTCCAGCACGGGCGCTAGGCGCCCGGTGCCTAGAGGCAGCACGGGCGCTAGGCGCCCGGTGGCTAGAGGCAGCACGGGCGCGAGGCGCCCGGCACCTAGAGGCAGCACGGGCGCTAGGCGCCCGGCGCCTAGAGGCAGCACGGGCGCTAGGCGCCCGGCGCCTACAGGAAGCACGTGCGTTTCGGCGAGGGCTTCGATTTGATATCTTACTAGTTTTCTGGGTCCTCACGGTTTGAGAGAACGGGCTCTTTGAAGTTTCAAGGCAGATTCTTTGTCGTTCGGCCTGTCCAAACTTAGATTACTTCCCGTTTCTTCCGTATACTTTCGTATGGCCGTGTCATCTCAGCTACGGACCTAATGTCTCTCGGTTCGTCTTGATTGTATCATCAAAGTTTTTACGACTAAATCGTAGTTGGTTTTCTCGTAAAGTTTATCGTGTAAAACAAGAACGATCGACTTTAACATAGGTTCTTTAAGCTATACGACTTGTCTTGCTTTCGACGCTTGTTTTATGGAAAGTCCGCGCATGATAAATAGTTTTAGCCGTTGATTTCGAGAGAACCGTTTTTGACCCCAACAATGTCTATCCCCTAGAGAAGCCGCACGAATATTAGAGGAACTCCACGATGGGGAATGCGGTTCACACTCCAGCGGACGGAGCCTGGTTCTCAGGGCGAGAAGGGCTGGTTATTACTGGCTTACCATGGCGAAGGACTCCCTCAAACATGCCAAAACCTGTAGCCAATGCCAGAAGCACGCCCCAATCTCCAACTTACCACCAGAGAACCTGAAGTCCCTAAGTTCCCCATGGCCCTTCCGTAAAGGGGGCATGGACATCATGGGGAAATTCCCAATGGCGCCGGGGCAGAAGGTCTTCCTCCTAGTAATGACCGATTACTTCACGAAGTGGGTAGAAGCCAAAGCCTTGGCAAAAATCACGGACCTCCAGATTAGGAAATTCATCTGGACGAACATTACTAGGAGTACCTCAGGAAATTGTCACAGACAATGGACCCCAATTTACCAGCAACGACTTCTAGGACTTCTGCAAAGATTGGAATATCAAACTCTCATATTCAGCACCAAGGCACCCGCAATTAAACGGACAAGCAGAGTCAACCAACAAAACAGTGGTGATCATGCTCAAGAAGCGCTTGGGAAAGGCTCACGGGTGATGGGCAGAAGAGTTACATGGAGTCCTCTGGGCCTACCGGACGACTCCAAAGACAGCTACCCAAGAAACCCCTTTCTCACTCGTCTACGGCACTGAGTCAGCAATACCAACCGAGGTACATGTCAAGACCACGATCTCCAACATCCTAACCCCCAAGGAAAATGACGAGCTGATGTACCTAAGCCTAGACCTCCTAGACGAAAAAAGGGAAGCAGCCCGCCTGAGGAACGCATCGTACCAAATAAAGGTACCCAAGAGTTACAATAAGAAGGTGAGATCCAGAACCTTCCAAGAAGGGGACTGGGTCCTAAGGCGAGTCTGTAACCACACAAAAGACAAATCAGCCGGAAAACTCGCCCCCAGATGGAAGGGACCCTATCAGGTAATAGGGGTGCAAGGGGCAGGAGCCTATAAGCTGCAAGACAGCACATGCAAGGTACAACCCAACTGCTGGAACGCCTTGCACCTCAAATTCTATCATTTCTAAAGGCAAGATCTTCGGGTCGAGCTCTATATATACTATTATATATTTAAGTATCTTGGTTTTCCTACTCCTATGTATAACAAGAACGTCCTCGGACTAGGCTTATAAAATACATTTGGTTTCGACTAAAGGGAGTTAAGGAAACACCAATATACTTAAAGGGGCATTTTAGCTGGATCAGGGACCTTCGGGACCTCAGATCTTAGCTAGCCCCCTAGCTGGTGAGGCTACTCACCATAGGTGCAGACAGATATGGAAGGGGTCTGATCAGCTCTGAGCCGATGTCTGTGCAATAGGGCCCCGCGTAAAGGCCTATAGCCGAGAGTTATGCGGGGACCACGTACTAGTGCCATTCAGACCCTCGTGAAATACGCTGTAAGCTAAACGCACGCTGGGGGCATGACGTACACAGCCAAGTACTGTAATCAGATTCTGGCGGCTGATATGCAGGGAGCAAAGTGCAAATAACCGGTTAAGCACAAACAATTTAATACCTATCCAGACGTGGAAGGTAGTGTGTCTGGGTTGACAGAACCTTGCGGGGGGACCCACCCCAGACCACAATAAGTCTGAGAGTGACCTTTCTGCAGAAAGGTAGAGTGCAGCATTGAGAATTTCGAGAATGGCCTATGCCCACGGGTAGCACAGTGCGATTTCTCAATTTAGATCGAGAGTGACTCGCCTCCGGGCAGCAGAGAGCGATCAAAAAGACTTCCTAAGAGCATAAAAGTCCAGAGACCTTCGGGTCCATAGACCTTCGGGTCCAAAGACCTTCGGGTCCAAAGACCTTCGGGTCCAAAGACCTTCGGGTCCAAAGACCTTCGGGTCCAAAGACCTTCGGGTCCAAAGACCTTCGGGTCCAAAGACCTTCGGGTCCAAAGACCTTCGGGTCCAAAGACCTTCGGGTCCAAAGACCTTCGGGTCCAAAGACCTTCGGGTCCAAAGACCTTCGGGTCCAAAGACCTTCGGGTCCAAAGACCTTCGGGTCCAAAGACCTTCGGGTCCAAAGACCTTCGGGTCCAAAGACCTTCGGGTCCAAAGACCTTCGGGTCCAAAGACCTTCGGGTCCAAAGACCTTCGGGTCCAAAGACCTTCGGGTCCAAAGACCTTCGGGTCCAAAGACCTTCGGGTCCAAAGACCTTCGGGTCCAAAGACCTTCGGGTCCAAAGACCTTCGGGTCCAAAGACCTTCGGGTCCAAAGACCTTCGGGTCCAAAGACCTTCGGGTCCAAAGACCTTCGGGTCCAAAGACCTTCGGGTCCAAAGACCTTCGGGTCCAAAGACCTTCGGGTCCAAAGACCTTCGGGTCCAAAGACCTTCGGGTCCAAAGACCTTCGGGTCCAAAGACCTTCGGGTCCAAAGACCTTCGGGTCCAAAGACCTTCGGGTCCAAAGACCTTCGGGTCCAAAGACCTTCGGGTCCAAAGACCTTCGGGTCCAAAGACCTTCGGGTCCAAAGACCTTCGGGTCCAAAGACCTTCGGGTCCAAAGACCTTCGGGTCCAAAGACCTTCGGGTCCAAAGACCTTCGGGTCCAAAGACCTTCGGGTCCAAAGACCTTCGGGTCCAAAGACCTTCGGGTCCAAAGACCTTCGGGTCCAAAGACCTTCGGGTCCAAAGACCTTCGGGTCCAAAGACCTTCGGGTCCAAAGACCTTCGGGTCCAAAGACCTTCGGGTCCAAAGACCTTCGGGTCCAAAGACCTTCGGGTCCAAAGACCTTCGGGTCCAAAGACCTTCGGGTCCAAAGACCTTCGGGTCCAAAGACCTTCGGGTCCAAAGACCTTCGGGTCCAAAGACCTTCGGGTCCAAAGACCTTCGGGTCCAAAGACCTTCGGGTCCAAAGACCTTCGGGTCCAAAGACTTTCGGGTCCAAAGACCTTCGGGTCCAAAGACCTTCGGGTCCAAAGACCTTCGGGTCCAAAGACCTTCGGGTCCAAAGACCTTCGGGTCCAAAGACCTTCGGGTCCAAAGACCTTCGGGTCCAAAGACCTTCGGGTCCAAAGACCTTCGGGTCCAAAGACCTTCGGGTCCAAAGACCTAAGTGTTCAGAGGCCACCAAGGGTCCAAAGAACCTCAAGGTTCCCAAGATCTAAGGGTCTAAAAAACTTCAAGGTTCCCAAGACCTGAGGGTCCGAAGAACCTCAAGGTTCCCAAGACCTAAGGGTCTAAAGAACCTCAAGGTTCCCAAGACCTAAGGGTCCGAAGAACCTCAAGGTTCCCAAGACCCAAGGGTCCAAAGAACCTCAAGGTTCCAAAGAGGCCACTAAGGGTCTAAAGAACTTCAAGGTTCCCAAGACCTCAGGGTCCGAAGAACCTCAAGGTTCCCAAGACCTAAGGATCCGAAGAACCTCAAGGTTCCCAAGACCCAAGGGTCCAAAGAACCTCAAGGTTCCAAAGAGGCCACTAAGGGTCTAAAGAACTTCAAGGTTCCCAAGACCTGAGGGTCCGAAGAACCTCAAGGTTCCCAAGACCTAAGGGTCTAAAGAACCTCAAGGTTCCCAAGACCTAAAGGTCCGAAGAACCTCAAGTTTCCCAAGACCCAAGGGTCCAAAGAACCTCAAGGTTCCAAAGAGGCCACTAAGGGTCCAAAAAACCTCAAGGTTCCAAAGAGGCCACTAAGGGTCCAAAGAACCTCAAGGTTCTCAAGACCCAAGGGTCCAAAGAACCTCAAGGTTCCCAAGATCTAAGGGTCTAAAGAACTTCAAGGTTCCCAAGACCTGAGGGTCCGAAGAACCTCAAGGTTCCCAAGACCTAAGGGTCTAAAGAACTTCAAGGTTCCCAAGACCTAAGGGTCCGAAGAACCTCAAGGTTCCCAAGACTCAAGGGTCCAAAGAACCTCAAGGTTCCAAAGAGGCCACTAAGGGTCCAAAGAACCTCAAGGTTCTCAAGACCCAAGGGTCCAAAGAACCTCAAGGTTCCTAAGACCTTCGGGTCCATAGACCCAAGGGTCCGTAGACCTAAGGGTCTAAAGAACCTCAAGGTTCCCAAAACCTAAGGGTCCAAAGAACCTCAAGGTTCCCAAGACCTAAGGGTCCGAAGAACCTCAAGGTTCCTAAGACCTAAGGGTCCAGAGAACCTAAAGGCTCATACTCCTTCAAGATTTAATGGGTAAGGTCTCCCAGGTTCAAAGTAAGGCCTCAGGGCCCAGGTAAGGAACTTAAAAGGCCTAGACCTTGAAAACTTCCGAGTTCGAAGCAACAAGAACCTAAGGGTTCAAATCAGATCGGAACCCATCAGTTCCCGACAACGATTCTCCGCAAGGATTGATCTCCCCCGGAAGTCATCTAATCAAGCAACTAGAGGTCAAAACCATAAAGCAGTGCAAGGATCAAAGAAAAGACGGAGTAAAACAAAAACCAATAGATATTATTAAGAATCCTTATTCGGAGGGAAGAAAGCTACAAAAAATCCAAAGACGACAACATAAAGCTAGAAAAAGCATTGAAGAAATATTCAAAGATTCGGCTCCCGGCGAGAAAAAGGGAAAACACCATGACCACCTTCACCGCTCCCCGAATTTCGGATTGGACCTCCAGCAGGCCCCCATCGGCCGGGTCCCCCGAACATCTCATGCTGACCAGCACTCCTCATCGACCACTCTCTAACGAGGTCCTGACGAGCATACTCTCGAGCCCTCTGCACGATAAGAGCCTGGTTGGAAATCACTTCCCGAAGCTGCCTCCGGAGGAAAAGAATCTCTTCATGTGAAGGAACACGCCGACCTAAACTGGGGAATCGATCCCTGCCAACATCCCTCGGAGCCAAAGAAGCCACCACCGGAGGGACGGAAATAAATGAATTGCGAGATCTCCTCCTTTGATGCCGAGTTCTACAGTATTCCTCGTACACTGATAATATCGAAGCCGTAGGGATCCCACCTGGAAAACAAAGACTCCATCAAACTACGTCTAGAACGAAAGGACCAAGTAAGAGAAATTCCATTACCCCAAATACGGCTATGACGCAGCGATATCGGATGCATCAAGAACAGAATCCAGCGAAAGCGCCTAGGAATACCTCGCGCCAACTTCACCAAAGTCTCACCAGCCTGGACGACCGGTCGGGCCACCTCTGCAAGAAGAAAAATTCGACATAATTCAGCAAATATAATACCCGTGTCCAGGGAAACAGAAGCAACTTACCCACTGAACGCCATAAACATGGATAACCAGGAACACCTTCGACCTTCAGAAACACGTATCTCCTGTCCCAGGAATCGTTTGAAGGAAAGCTACCCCTAAGACCTCGAGGGGGTTCATCCACCAAAGGTTCACCATCTCGAGACCATATTTGGTAAAAGCCTCTCTTACTTGGCAAGGGAACAAAGGAGTAAGAATACAGGACTTCAGACAACCCGAAAGGAATACTATGGAGCTCTCCTAACACCTGGATAGCCATCAGAGTACGCCATGTAGCAGGCGTAAACTGCGAAGGGGAACATCCAAAGTACGACGCCACCTCCGCGATTAAAGAAGGAATCCCTCCTCTAAAGCCGGCCTCCAAATAAGCCTCAAAGATCGCTATCTCGTCCCTTCCTCCATCAGGAGCTTGCTCGAACTCTCCCGCACACCTGATCCCCATCGTACCAGGCAAGGAATATCTACGGCGGATCCCCGCCAGATCACCTTCCTTAATATCAGACCTCGGGCCATCTTCATCTTCACTCGAAGCATCGAAAGAACTGAAGCGACGAGGGCGAACAGGGGCCACATGAACTCTTTCATCATCGGTTCCCGAAACCACGCTAGGTGTTAGAATTGGGGAATCAAAAGGATCACTAAACAAGCGACGGGGCCTGACACGTCCGCCAACACCGGGGGTTGGGAACGATTTCATGAAAGTCGGAGTGTTCGACATCTACTTCCAATAAGAAGGACAGGGGAAAACCTAAATTCGTGTTGTCCAAAGGCTTCGAAACATCCGATTATATACCTGGAACGACTTTCCATTTTCGGCGAAGGGAAGGAAAGAAAGAAAGAGGAAAGGCAAAAGAATTTGGAAGATACTCGCGATTCTCGGCAAATTTCCAAAATTATCTCCAAAATACTTCGCCGACCTAGCATCATCACGAGCGGGCCGCGATCCTTATTTCCCCTGAGGCCCATTCCAACTAAGCGATCATATTCCAAATTAACTCCTCATGTCGCCTAGACTCCAAATCCTTCTCATGCTGGAAGAAATGGCACCAAGATTCAAGACTACATATTATCCCTTGATCCCTACGAAGCAATCAAGGAATAAGGGGCAAACTGTTGGGGAAAAATATCCAAGGCTAGAGTTTTCTCCAGCCTCCGAAGGGGCCTCGACTTCCGGGCCCTCGTTTGGAAAGGACCCAGGGTCCCTCCTCGACTTAAAGAGCCCATCTCCACCAGGTAGCACCAGGGTCCGATCTCCATTTAATAAGTATCCAGGGTCCAGTCCCTGTATCGAGGAACCAAGGCCTAGCCCTTGCCGTAAGGACCAAGGAACTAATCTTCCGCATGAATATGGAAGTTTCCCAAATCAAGGGGAAAGTAATATATTCATGAATATTACGGAAGCCGCCCAAGATTGACCGACTTACATCAACTATAAAAGGGGAACCCAAACCCTAGAACAGGGGATCGACACTTTGGGGCTTAGAGATTAGAGAGTTAGGCGATAGAACTAGGGTTTATACACCTAAGACGTTGTAATCCCAAAATCACTCAATAATACATCTCTTTGCCTCAGTTTCTGTTCTTTAAACACATACAAATACACGAAATCTATCAGTCTTCCGGTGTTCCGTAGTACTAAAACGACCCTACACAAAAATATCATAACATGTTCCTTGGTTTCTAATGCAGAACCCAAGTTTGCTAGAGCATCGGCTTGGGAGTTTTGTTCCCTAGGTATCTGAGTAAGCTTGCAGCTTGTGAATTGGTCTAGGAGGCGCTTGGCCACCGATAGGTACCTGATCATACTCGGGTCCTTGGCTTGATAATCCCCTTGAACTTGGCTGATGATGAGCTGCGAGTCACTGAAGACCTGGATGTCTTTTATTCCCATTTCTCTAGCTAACTCTAGACCTGCTATTAAAGCCTCGTATTCTGCCTCGTTGTTTGTTGCTTTGAAGTTGCAACGTACAGCCCTTGAAGCCGAATCTCTCTTAGGGGAGGTTAGAACCAGTCCTACTCATGCGCCTCTTACGTTGCTGGAGCCATCCACGTGCAGGGTCCATTGACCCTCCTCTGCTTCTTTTCTCCGGAGTGTAGCTTCTAGATCTGGTTCTGGAAGCGCAGAGGGAGAGAATTCAGCCACGAAATCAGCTAAGACCTGGGACTTGATAGCGGCGGCTGGGCTGAAGATCACGTCATACTCTCCCAATTCTATGGCCCATTTCGCCAACCGTCCTGATACCTCGGGTTTATGGAGGACCGCTTTGATGGGGAATGAAGTGACTACCACGACTTGATGGGACTGGAAGTAGGGACGTAGCTTCCGGGCCGCGACCACCAGGGCGAGGGCTAGCTTCTCTAGTTGGCTGTAGCGAATTTCTGCGTCTAGCATGGATTTGCTAACGTAGTATATGGGATGCTGCCTCCTTTCTTCCTCTCTTACGAGGACCGTGCTAACTGCATGCTCGGACACGGCTAGGTAAAGCAATAGGGTTTCTCCTTCCAAGGGTTTGGACAAGAGTGGTGGGGTCGTGAGGTAGGCCTTGAGGTCGGATAGCGCGACTTCGCACTTCGCACTTCTCTGTCCACTTAAAATCTTTGGCGTTCTTTAATGTTTCAAAGAAGGCATGGGACTTGTCAGAAAGCCTGGAGATGAACCTGCTGAGGGCTGTCATTCTTCCTGTAAGTTTTTGAATCTCTTTGACATTCCGTGGGGGAGGAATCGCCTGGATGGCCCTTTTTTGCTCCGGGTTTGCTTCTATGCCCCTGTGGGTGACTATGTATCCCAGAAATTTCCCGGAGCTTGCTCCAAAAGAGCATTTAGAGGGGTTGAGCTTCATATTATATTTCCTCAGGGCCCAGGTAAGGAACTAAAAGGGCCTAGACCTTGAAAACTTCCGAGTTCGAAGCAACAAGAACCTAAGGGTTCAAATCAGATCGGAACCCATCAGTTCCCGACAACGATTCTCCGCAAGGATTGATCTCCCCCGGAAGTCATCTAATCAAGCAACTAGAGGTCAAAACCATAAAGCAGTGCAAGGATCAAAGAAAAGACGGAGTAAAACAAAAACCAATAGATATTATTAAGAATCCTTATTCGGAGGGAAGAAAGCTACAAAAAATCCAAAGACGACAACATAAAGCTAGAAAAAGCATTGAAGAAATATTCAAAGATTCGGCTCCCGGCGAGAAAAAGGGAAAACACCATGACCACCTTCACCGCTCCCCGAATTTCGGATTGGACCTCCAGCAGGCCCCCATCGGCCGGGTCCCCCGAACATCTCATGCTGACCAGCACTCCTCATCGACCACTCTCTAACGAGGTCCTGACGAGCATACTCTCGAGCCCTCTGCACGATAAGAGCCTGGTTGGAAATCACTTCCCGAAGCTGCCTCCGGAGGAAAAGAATCTCTTCATGTGAAGGAACACGCCGACCTAAACTGGGGAATCGATCCCTGCCAACATCCCTCGGAGCCAAAGAAGCCACCACCGGAGGGACGGAAATAAATGAATTGCGAGATCTCCTCCTTTGATGCCGAGTTCTACAGTATTCCTCGTACACTGATAATATCGAAGCCGTAGGGATCCCACCTGGAAAACAAAGACTCCATCAAACTACGTCTAGAACGAAAGGACCAAGTAAGAGAAATTCCATTACCCCAAATACGGCTATGACGCAGCGATATCGGATGCATCAAGAACAGAATCCAGCGAAAGCGCCTAGGAATACCTCGCGCCAACTTCACCAAAGTCTCACCAGCCTGGACGACCGGTCGGGCCACCTCTGCAAGATGAAAAACTCGACATAATTCAGCAAATATAATACCCGTGTCCAGGGAAACAGAAGCAACTTACCCACTGAACGCCAGAAACATGGATAACCAGGAACACCTTCGACCTTCAGAAACACGTATCTCCTGTCCCAGGAATCGTTTGAAGGAAAGCTACCCCTAAGACCTCGAGGGGGTTCATCCACCAAAGGTTCACCATCTCGAGACCATATTTGGTAAAAGCCTCTCTTACTTGGCAAGGGAACAAAGGAGTAAGAATACAGGACTTCAGACAACCCGAAAGGAATACTATGGAGCTCTCCTAACACCTGGATAGCCATCAGAGTACGCCATGTAGCAGGCGTAAACTGCGAAGGGGAACATCCAAAGTACGACGCCACCTCCGCGATTAAAGAAGGAATCCCTCCTCTAAAGTCGGCCTCCAAATAAGCCTCAAAGATCGCTATCTCGTCCCTTCCTCCATCAAGAGCTTGCTCGAACTCTCCCGCACACCTGATCCCCATCGTACCAGGCAAGGAATATCTACGGCGGATCCCCGCCAGATCACCTTCCTTAATATCAGACCTCGGGCCATCTTCATCTTCACTCGAAGCATCGAAAGAACTGAAGCGACGAGGGCGAACAGGGGCCACAGGAACTCTTTCATCATCGGTTCCCGAAACCACGCTAGGTGTTAGAATTGGGGAATCAAAAGGATCACTAAACAAGCGACGGGGCCTGACACGTCCGCCAACACCGGGGGTAGGGAACGATTTCATGAAAGTCGGAGCGTTCGACATCTACTTCCAATAAGAAGGACAGGGGAAAACCTAAATTTGTGTTGTCCAAAGGCTTCGAAACATCCGATTATATACCTGGAACGACTTTCCATTTTCGGCGAAGGGAAGGAAAGAAAGAAAGAGGAAAGGCAAAAGAATTTGGAAGATACTCGCGATTCTCGGTAAATTTCCAAAATTATCTCCAAAATACTTCGCCGACCTAGCATCATCACGAGCGGGCCGCGATCCTTATTTCCCCTGAGGCCCATTCCAACTAAGCGATCATATTCCAAATAACTCCTCATGTCGCCTAGACTCCAAATCCTTCTCATGCTGGAAGAAATGGCACCAAGATTCAAGACTACATATTATCCCTTGATCCCTACGAAGCAATCAAGGAATAAGGCGCAAACTGTTGGGGAAAAATATCCAAGGCTAGAGTTTTCTCCAGCCTCCGAAGGGGCCTCGACTTCCGGGCCCTCGTTTGGAAAGGACCCAGGGTCCCTCCTCGACTTAAAGAGCCCATCTCCACCAGGTGGCACCAGGGTCCGATCTCCATTTAATAAGTATCCAGGGTCCAGTCCCTGTATCGAGGAACCAAGGCCTAGCCCTTGCCGTAAGGACCAAGGAACTAATCTTCCGCATGAATATGGAAGTTTCCCAAATCAAGGGGAAAGTAATATATTCATGAATATTACGGAAGCCGCCCAAGATTGACCGACTTACATCAACTATAAAAGGGGAACCCAAACCCTAGAACAGGGGATCGACACTTTGGGGCTTAGAGATTAGAGAGTTAGGCGATAGAACTAGGGTTTATACACCTAAGACGTTGTAATCCCAAAATCACTCAATAATACATCTCTTTGCCTCAGTTTCTGTTCTTTAAACACATACAAATACACGAAATCTATCAGTCTTCCGGTGTTCCGTAGTACTAAAACGACCCTACACAAAAATATCATAACATGTTCCTTGGTTTCTAATGCAGAACCCAAGTTTGCTAGAGCATCGGCTTGGGAGTTTTGTTCCCTAGGTATCTGAGTAAGCTTGCAGCTTGTGAATTGGTCTAGGAGGCGCTTGGCCACCGATAGGTACCTGATCATACTCGGGTCCTTGGCTTGATAATCCCCTTGAACTTGGCTGATGATGAGCTGCGAGTCACTGAAGACCTGGATGTCTTTTATTCCCATTTCTCTAGCTAACTCTAGACCTGCTATTAAAGCCTCGTATTTTGCCTCGTTGTTTGTTGCTTTGAAGTTGCAACGTACAGCCCTTGAAGCCGAATCTCTCGTAGGGGAGGTTAGAACCAGTCCTACTCATGCGCCTCTTACGTTGCTGGAGCCATCCACATGCAGGGTCCATTGACCCTCCTCTGCTTCTCTTCTCCGGAGTGTAGCTTCTAGATCTGGTTCTGGAAGCGCAGAGGGAGAGAATTCAGCCACGAAATCAGCTAAGACCTGGGACTTGATAGCGGCGGCTGGGCTGAAGATCACGTCATACTCTCCCAATTCTATGGCCCATTTCGCCAACCGTCCTGATACCTCGGGTTTATGGAGGACCGCTTTGATGGGGAATGAAGTGACTACCACGACTTGATGGGACTGGAAGTAGGGACGTAGCTTCCGGGCCGCGACCACCAGGGCGAGGGCTAGCTTCTCTAGTTGGCTGTAGCGAATTTCTGCGTCTAGCATGGATTTGCTAACGTAGTATATGGGATGCTGCCTCCTTTCTTCCTCTCTTACGAGGACCGTGCTAACTGCATGCTCGGACACGGCTAGGTAAAGCAATAGGGTTTCTCCTTCCAAGGGTTTGGACAAGAGTGGTGGGGTCGTGAGGTAGGCCTTGAGGTCGGATAGCGCGACTTCGCACTTCGCACTTCTTTGTCCACTTAAAATCTTTGGCGTTCTTTAATGTTTCAAAGAAGGCATGGGACTTGTCAGAAAGCCTGGAGATGAACCTGCTGAGGGCTGCCATTCTTCCTGTAAGTTTTTGAATCTCTTTGACATTCCGTGGGGGAGGAATCGCCTGGATGGCCCTTTTTTGCTCTGGGTTTGCTTCTATGCCCCTGTGGGTGACTATGTATCCCAGAAATTTCCCGGAGCTTGCTCCAAAAGAGCATTTAGAGGGGTTGAGCTTCATATTATATTTCCTCACGGTGGCGAATGCTTGCTGAAGATGCGAGATATGATCTTCCGAGTAAAGGGATTTTACCAGCATGTCGTTGATGTAGACTTCCATGGTCTGGCCTATCTGATCGGCAAACATCGTGTTGACTAGCCTTTGGTAGGTGGACCCAGCGTTCTTCAGACCAAACGGCATGACCTTGTAGCAGTAGATGCCCCTGGAAGTCATGACGGACGTCTTCTCTTGGTCGTCGGGATGCATCAGGATTTTGTTGTATCCCGAGAAGGCGTCCATGAAGCTCATTAGTTGGTGCCCAGCAGTGGCATCAACTAGCTTGTCTATATGAGGCAAGGGGAATGGATCCTTTGGACAGGACTTGTTGAGATCCATGAAATCGATGCAGACTCTACATTTTTCATTTTCTTTTTCACAACCACCACGTTGGCGAGCCAGTCGGGATATTATACCTCTCTAATGAACCCTGCGTCGAGCAGATTCTTGAACTTTCGTTAATGATTTCATCTCTTTCGGGAGCGAACTTCTTTCTTTTCTGTCCGACCGGAGGATGCTCGGGATTCACTTGGAGCTGATGCATGATCACGTCGGGGTCGATTCCAGGCATGTCTTCATGGGACCATGCAAAGCAATCGGAGTTGGACCTTAGGAAGTCGATCAGTCTTCGTCTCAGATCCTTCGGCAATTTGGAACCTATTTTGAGGTTCCGTTCCGAGTTCCCTTCTACCAGGGGGATCTCATCCATGTCTTCAACCTCGGGTTCTTCGACGTGAGGAACGAGAGGTTGCTTCTGTAATTGCTATAAGGTTTGGGTCTTTCCCTTCAAGGTAGTTTGGTAGCAGGACCTAGAATTCTCTTGGTCCCCTCTGATGACCTTCACGCCCCAGGGAGTAGGAAATTTCACTAGTTGGTGAAGGGTTGATGGCACAGCTCCCATGTCGTGAATCCAAGGTCTCCCTAGTATCACATTGTAGGATGACGGACAGTCGACGACCAAGAACTTGGTGGTCTGGTTTATCCCCTCGGTGTAGACTGGGAGGTGGACTTCTCTTTCGGTTTGCTTTACCTCTCCACTGAATCCTATGAGCGGGGTCGCTTTCCTCGTTAGTGTCTTAGGGTCTAGCCCTAAATCCATGTAGGCTGAATGGAAGATGATGTTGATGGAGCTTCCGTTGTCCACCAGTATCCGCTTAACCAGGTAATTGGCTATAACTAGCGAGATGACGAGGGCGTCATGATGGGGGACGAGTACCCGTTCCTGTTCTTTCGCGGTAAAGCTAATCTCATCCGTCCCCAAGAGTGGGCGCTTGGGAAGCTCGGTCTCTTGGCCATTCCTAGCATTACGAGTACTCCTTTTGGCTGCGGCGCTGCTGATTCCGCTTACTTCTGATCCTCCCGAGATGACGTGGATCACTCGTTCTTGTGGCGGAGGTAGTGCAGGGACAGCGTCGTTGGAGAGAGCGGGACCCTCTCTGTTGAGGAGGTCCTTTGCCTTGTCCGAGAGGAACTCCCTTAGATAACCCTTCTTGAGAAGCTCGGCTACTTCCAGCCTTAGGGCTATACCGTCTTCAGTGGTATGACCGTTGTGGGAACCGAAATTTGCACTGTCGATTTTAGTTAAGTTTTATCGGAGGAAAACTAAGTAAACCTAGTTTTCCCTGAAGGCTCGGATTCTCTGCGACAACCAAACCAAATTGATAGAACAAAACAGTGCAGCGGAAAAATTGCACTAAGGCGTTTTATTAAATAGATGATAAGTTGAATACAATATTCTTCCAAAAACGGGAAGTAGAGATACGCTGAAGAGGAAACGACGGAAATATAGGAGACAAAACGTTCTAAGTCTTGCTCCGCTAGTCTAACCTCCTACGTCCTAAGCTCCCTAAGCTAGCAGGAATTCTCTAAAGCCCTAGATTTCGGATTTGGTCTCTCTCTCAATGATTTTCGCTCTGCCTTTCTTCCTCTCCTAAAGCTCCTTTATATACTCCTTCTTATGACGGTCTATTCTCCTTCTGGGCCGCAAGGCGGGCTTTTTTCCATTTTCGTCGGCCTTCATGTTTATCAGGAAACTTGACATTTACCTTCGGGAAATTTAGCATTTATCTTGTTACGTAAAGATAAACGTAAATCGTCGTATCTATCTTAGATAATCGTAAATGGATTGTCCGATCGCATTTGGTCCCTTTCGGGCCGTTTCTAGGACTTCCGTTGTATTCTACGATTTCTTCGGAAGATCTTCAATCCCTCGTAGAATTGAGATGTGTGGTGTCTTAGAACCTAAGGGTTCAAATCAGATCGGAACCCATCAGTTCCCGACAACGATTCTCCGCAAGGATTGATCTCCCCCGGAAGTCATCTAATCAAGCAACTAGAGGTCAAAACCATAAAGCAGTGCAAGGATCAAAGAAAAGACGGAGTAAAACAAAAACCAATAGATATTATTAAGAATCCTTATTCGGAGGGAAGAAAGCTACAAAAAATCCAAAGACGACAACATAAAGCTAGAAAAAGCATTGAAGAAATATTCAAAGATTCGGCTCCCGGCGAGAAAAAGGGAAAACACCATGACCACCTTCACCGCTCCCCGAATTTCGGATTGGACCTCCAGCAGGCCCCCATCGGCCGGGTCCCCCGAACATCTCATGCTGACCAGCACTCCTCATCGACCACTCTCTAACGAGGTCCTGACGAGCATACTCTCGAGCCCTCTGCACGATAAGAGCCTGGTTGGAAATCACTTCCCGAAGCTGCCTCCGGAGGAAAAGAATCTCTTCATGTGAAGGAACACGCCGACCTAAACTGGGGAATCGATCCCTGCCAACATCCCTCGGAGCCAAAGAAGCCACCACCGGAGGGACGGAAATAAATGAATTGCGAGATCTCCTCCTTTGATGCCGAGTTCTACAGTATTCCTCGTACACTGATAATATCGAAGCCGTAGGGATCCCACCTGGAAAACAAAGACTCCATCAAACTACGTCTAGAACGAAAGGACCAAGTAAGAGAAATTCCATTACCCCAAATACGGCTATGACGCAGCGATATCGGATGCATCAAGAACAGAATCCAGCGAAAGCGCCTAGGAATACCTCGCGCCAACTTCACCAAAGTCTCACCAGCCTGGACGACCGGTCGGGCCACCTCTGCAAGATGAAAAACTCGACATAATTCAGCAAATATAATACCCGTGTCCAGGGAAACAGAAGCAACTTACCCACTGAACGCCAGAAACATGGATAACCAGGAACACCTTCGACCTTCAGAAACACGTATCTCCTGTCCCAGGAATCGTTTGAAGGAAAGCTACCCCTAAGACCTCGAGGGGGTTCATCCACCAAAGGTTCACCATCTCGAGACCATATTTGGTAAAAGCCTCTCTTACTTGGCAAGGGAACAAAGGAGTAAGAATACAGGACTTCAGACAACCCGAAAGGAATACTATGGAGCTCTCCTAACACCTGGATAGCCATCAGAGTACGCCATGTAGCAGGCGTAAACTGCGAAGGGGAACATCCAAAGTACGACGCCACCTCCGCGATTAAAGAAGGAATCCCTCCTCTAAAGTCGGCCTCCAAATAAGCCTCAAAGATCGCTATCTCGTCCCTTCCTCCATCAAGAGCTTGCTCGAACTCTCCCGCACACCTGATCCCCATCGTACCAGGCAAGGAATATCTACGGCGGATCCCCGCCAGATCACCTTCCTTAATATCAGACCTCGGGCCATCTTCATCTTCACTCGAAGCATCGAAAGAACTGAAGCGACGAGGGCGAACAGGGGCCACAGGAACTCTTTCATCATCGGTTCCCGAAACCACGCTAGGTGTTAGAATTGGGGAATCAAAAGGATCACTAAACAAGCGACGGGGCCTGACACGTCCGCCAACACCGGGGGTAGGGAACGATTTCATGAAAGTCGGAGCGTTCGACATCTACTTCCAATAAGAAGGACAGGGGAAAACCTAAATTTGTGTTGTCCAAAGGCTTCGAAACATCCGATTATATACCTGGAACGACTTTCCATTTTCGGCGAAGGGAAGGAAAGAAAGAAAGAGGAAAGGCAAAAGAATTTGGAAGATACTCGCGATTCTCGGTAAATTTCCAAAATTATCTCCAAAATACTTCGCCGACCTAGCATCATCACGAGCGGGCCGCGATCCTTATTTCCCCTGAGGCCCATTCCAACTAAGCGATCATATTCCAAATAACTCCTCATGTCGCCTAGACTCCAAATCCTTCTCATGCTGGAAGAAATGGCACCAAGATTCAAGACTACATATTATCCCTTGATCCCTACGAAGCAATCAAGGAATAAGGCGCAAACTGTTGGGGAAAAATATCCAAGGCTAGAGTTTTCTCCAGCCTCCGAAGGGGCCTCGACTTCCGGGCCCTCGTTTGGAAAGGACCCAGGGTCCCTCCTCGACTTAAAGAGCCCATCTCCACCAGGTGGCACCAGGGTCCGATCTCCATTTAATAAGTATCCAGGGTCCAGTCCCTGTATCGAGGAACCAAGGCCTAGCCCTTGCCGTAAGGACCAAGGAACTAATCTTCCGCATGAATATGGAAGTTTCCCAAATCAAGGGGAAAGTAATATATTCATGAATATTACGGAAGCCGCCCAAGATTGACCGACTTACATCAACTATAAAAGGGGAACCCAAACCCTAGAACAGGGGATCGACACTTTGGGGCTTAGAGATTAGAGAGTTAGGCGATAGAACTAGGGTTTATACACCTAAGACGTTGTAATCCCAAAATCACTCAATAATACATCTCTTTGCCTCAGTTTCTGTTCTTTAAACACATACAAATACACGAAATCTATCAGTCTTCCGGTGTTCCGTAGTACTAAAACGACCCTACACAAAAATATCATAACATGTTCCTTGGTTTCTAATGCAGAACCCAAGTTTGCTAGAGCATCGGCTTGGGAGTTTTGTTCCCTAGGTATCTGAGTAAGCTTGCAGCTTGTGAATTGGTCTAGGAGGCGCTTGGCCACCGATAGGTACCTGATCATACTCGGGTCCTTGGCTTGATAATCCCCTTGAACTTGGCTGATGATGAGCTGCGAGTCACTGAAGACCTGGATGTCTTTTATTCCCATTTCTCTAGCTAACTCTAGACCTGCTATTAAAGCCTCGTATTTTGCCTCGTTGTTTGTTGCTTTGAAGTTGCAACGTACAGCCCTTGAAGCCGAATCTCTCGTAGGGGAGGTTAGAACCAGTCCTACTCATGCGCCTCTTACGTTGCTGGAGCCATCCACATGCAGGGTCCATTGACCCTCCTCTGCTTCTCTTCTCCGGAGTGTAGCTTCTAGATCTGGTTCTGGAAGCGCAGAGGGAGAGAATTCAGCCACGAAATCAGCTAAGACCTGGGACTTGATAGCGGCGGCTGGGCTGAAGATCACGTCATACTCTCCCAATTCTATGGCCCATTTCGCCAACCGTCCTGATACCTCGGGTTTATGGAGGACCGCTTTGATGGGGAATGAAGTGACTACCACGACTTGATGGGACTGGAAGTAGGGACGTAGCTTCCGGGCCGCGACCACCAGGGCGAGGGCTAGCTTCTCTAGTTGGCTGTAGCGAATTTCTGCGTCTAGCATGGATTTGCTAACGTAGTATATGGGATGCTGCCTCCTTTCTTCCTCTCTTACGAGGACCGTGCTAACTGCATGCTCGGACACGGCTAGGTAAAGCAATAGGGTTTCTCCTTCCAAGGGTTTGGACAAGAGTGGTGGGGTCGTGAGGTAGGCCTTGAGGTCGGATAGCGCGACTTCGCACTTCGCACTTCTTTGTCCACTTAAAATCTTTGGCGTTCTTTAATGTTTCAAAGAAGGCATGGGACTTGTCAGAAAGCCTGGAGATGAACCTGCTGAGGGCTGCCATTCTTCCTGTAAGTTTTTGAATCTCTTTGACATTCCGTGGGGGAGGAATCGCCTGGATGGCCCTTTTTTGCTCTGGGTTTGCTTCTATGCCCCTGTGGGTGACTATGTATCCCAGAAATTTCCCGGAGCTTGCTCCAAAAGAGCATTTAGAGGGGTTGAGCTTCATATTATATTTCCTCACGGTGGCGAATGCTTGCTGAAGATGCGAGATATGATCTTCCGAGTAAAGGGATTTTACCAGCATGTCGTTGATGTAGACTTCCATGGTCTGGCCTATCTGATCGGCAAACATCGTGTTGACTAGCCTTTGGTAGGTGGACCCAGCGTTCTTCAGACCAAACGGCATGACCTTGTAGCAGTAGATGCCCCTGGAAGTCATGACGGACGTCTTCTCTTGGTCGTCGGGATGCATCAGGATTTTGTTGTATCCCGAGAAGGCGTCCATGAAGCTCATTAGTTGGTGCCCAGCAGTGGCATCAACTAGCTTGTCTATATGAGGCAAGGGGAATGGATCCTTTGGACAGGACTTGTTGAGATCCATGAAATCGATGCAGACTCTACATTTTTCATTTTCTTTTTCACAACCACCACGTTGGCGAGCCAGTCGGGATATTATACCTCTCTAATGAACCCTGCGTCGAGCAGATTCTTGAACTTTCGTTAATGATTTCATCTCTTTCGGGAGCGAACTTCTTTCTTTTCTGTCCGACCGGAGGATGCTCGGGATTCACTTGGAGCTGATGCATGATCACGTCGGGGTCGATTCCAGGCATGTCTTCATGGGACCATGCAAAGCAATCGGAGTTGGACCTTAGGAAGTCGATCAGTCTTCGTCTCAGATCCTTCGGCAATTTGGAACCTATTTTGAGGTTCCGTTCCGAGTTCCCTTCTACCAGGGGGATCTCATCCATGTCTTCAACCTCGGGTTCTTCGACGTGAGGAACGAGAGGTTGCTTCTGTAATTGCTATAAGGTTTGGGTCTTTCCCTTCAAGGTAGTTTGGTAGCAGGACCTAGAATTCTCTTGGTCCCCTCTGATGACCTTCACGCCCCAGGGAGTAGGAAATTTCACTAGTTGGTGAAGGGTTGATGGCACAGCTCCCATGTCGTGAATCCAAGGTCTCCCTAGTATCACATTGTAGGATGACGGACAGTCGACGACCAAGAACTTGGTGGTCTGGTTTATCCCCTCGGTGTAGACTGGGAGGTGGACTTCTCTTTCGGTTTGCTTTACCTCTCCACTGAATCCTATGAGCGGGGTCGCTTTCCTCGTTAGTGTCTTAGGGTCTAGCCCTAAATCCATGTAGGCTGAATGGAAGATGATGTTGATGGAGCTTCCGTTGTCCACCAGTATCCGCTTAACCAGGTAATTGGCTATAACTAGCGAGATGACGAGGGCGTCATGATGGGGGACGAGTACCCGTTCCTGTTCTTTCGCGGTAAAGCTAATCTCATCCGTCCCCAAGAGTGGGCGCTTGGGAAGCTCGGTCTCTTGGCCATTCCTAGCATTACGAGTACTCCTTTTGGCTGCGGCGCTGCTGATTCCGCTTACTTCTGATCCTCCCGAGATGACGTGGATCACTCGTTCTTGTGGCGGAGGTAGTGCAGGGACAGCGTCGTTGGAGAGAGCGGGACCCTCTCTGTTGAGGAGGTCCTTTGCCTTGTCCGAGAGGAACTCCCTTAGATAACCCTTCTTGAGAAGCTCGGCTACTTCCAGCCTTAGGGCTATACCGTCTTCAGTGGTATGACCGTTGTGGGAACCGAAATTTGCACTGTCGATTTTAGTTAAGTTTTATCGGAGGAAAACTAAGTAAACCTAGTTTTCCCTGAAGGCTCGGATTCTCTGCGACAACCAAACCAAATTGATAGAACAAAACAGTGCAGCGGAAAAATTGCACTAAGGCGTTTTATTAAATAGATGATAAGTTGAATACAATATTCTTCCAAAAACGGGAAGTAGAGATACGCTGAAGAGGAAACGACGGAAATATAGGAGACAAAACGTTCTAAGTCTTGCTCCGCTAGTCTAACCTCCTACGTCCTAAGCTCCCTAAGCTAGCAGGAATTCTCTAAAGCCCTAGATTTCGGATTTGGTCTCTCTCTCAATGATTTTCGCTCTGCCTTTCTTCCTCTCCTAAAGCTCCTTTATATACTCCTTCTTATGACGGTCTATTCTCCTTCTGGGCCGCAAGGCGGGCTTTTTTCCATTTTCGTCGGCCTTCATGTTTATCAGGAAACTTGACATTTACCTTCGGGAAATTTAGCATTTATCTTGTTACGTAAAGATAAACGTAAATCGTCGTATCTATCTTAGATAATCGTAAATGGATTGTCCGATCGCATTTGGTCCCTTTCGGGCCGTTTCTAGGACTTCCGTTGTATTCTACGATTTCTTCGGAAGATCTTCAATCCCTCGTAGAATTGAGATGTGTGGTGTCTTAGATAACCATCATCGTTTCGTATGAATAATTTAAGATCTTCCTTTCCGTTGATATCTTACGAGTTTCCGAAGTGTTTCCGACGGTTTTTAGTTTGGAGTAAGAACGGGAGTTTTGTACGCGGAATCCCAATGACTCATTCCGTGAGGACTCGGGAAAGACTCAAAGTACAGACTTCTGACAGCCGGGGCATGGAAGATTGTCGCTCGAAGACCCGAGCCAGCACGGGGGCTAGGCGCCCGGCGCCTACTGCCAGCACGGGCGCTAGGATCCCCGGCGCTTACGGCCAGCACGGGCGCTAGGCGCCCGGCGCCTACGGTCAGCACGGGCGCTAGGCGCCCGGCGCCGACGGTCAGCACGGGCGCTAGGCGCCCGGCGCCTACAGCCATCACGGGCGCTAGGCGCCCGGCGCCTACGGTCGGCACGAGCGCTAGGCGCCCGGCGCCTACGACCAGCACGGGCGCTAGGTGCCCGGCGCCTACGGCCAGCACGGGCGCTAGCCGCCCGGCGCCTACGTCCAGCACGGGCGCTAGGCGCCCGGCGCCTACGGCCAGCACGGGCGCTAGGTGCCCGGCGCCTACGGCCAGCACAGCCGCTAGCCGCCCGGCGCCTACGGCCATCACGAGGGCTAGGCGCCCGGCGCCTACGGCCAGCACGGGCGCTAGCCGCCCAACGCCTACGGCCATGGTCGCGGTCAGCTGCTCGGTTCCTTCGGTTTGCGGGTGCTCGCGTGCGTTCTTCGGAGGATTTTTCGTATGACAAATAGACTTAGCCGTTGATTTCGAGATAACCGTTTTTGACCCCAACAATCGTGATCGCTGTGGAACCCACACCATCTATTAGGGTTCCGGGTAGCGTCAGGGGACCTCATTTTAGGTGGCCACTTAACTTGTGGACCCATCTGCCTCAAGACTCCGATGAGCTCTGGCTTGGATATCGCTAGGTGGGAGATGCTTGGCCAAGTAGAAACCATCATTCCTTCGGATCGAGGTAGAGGGCGATGTTGGTATCTGCCCCTGCTCTGGTTGGTGGATTCCCGGGAAGGTCGGGGTCGGACGGTTTCCTCACGTTCGTCCTTTGAAGGCCAGGAGGACTTCTGATCGTACTTGGAAGAGACCTTGGCCCTGCTCACGATGTCTTCTTCCCACCTTACTTGGGCCCAGGCGCGGGATAGTACATCCGCCATGTCTCCGCATCTGTACTTCGTTAGCTCCTTGTAGAGCTCTCCCTCCGGAAGTAGACCCTTCTTGAAGGCTGAGATTGATGTATCGACGTTGCACTCGGGTATAGAGACCTTCTCTTGGTTGAAACGAGCTATGTAGGAACGTAGGGATTCGTTTCTGTATTGTTGGATCTCGTAGAGGTCATCCGATCTCTTCTCCAGATGGCGGCTACTGGCAAATTGTTCCACGAACTTGTCGCTGAGGGCGGCGAAAGATGCTATAGATCCCGTGGGGAGGCTGATATACCATTGGAGGGCAGGACCGGTTAGGGTTGAACCGAAGCCCTTGCACATGGTGGCTTCCCTTGCTTCTTTTGGAATAGCGACGGCTACCATGCGTTGCTTATACTGGGCGATGTGGTTGTCAGGATCTCCTGTTCCCTCGTACATCTTGATGCTCGGAAAAGAGAACTTTCGAGGCATCTCGACCGAAGCAATCTCCTTCACGAAATGTGTGTCGGAGTACGACCTGGGATCGCTTCTACGGATGGGGGGAGCTACTCCGGGGAGCCTTTCCACCATGGATTGGATGGTGCCGAATTTTTCGGATACCACCTTCTCTAGGTAAGCGGCTAAAGCTGGATCCGAGATCTAGGGATGATCAGGTGAGTACTCTTCGTCCTCTGTATCGGATTCGTCTTCTTCTTCTTCTCGGGTTACGTCTCGAATGTTTTCTTGCTCGCCGGGTTCGTCTCCGGGCTGCTAAGGCGTTTCCTCGCCGTCGTGCGGGGTGTTGAGCGAAGCCATAGGTCGGACTCTGGTTCTGAACCATTTCCGTTTGTTCCCTACTGCCCCGAGGGATCGGTTTTCTCGTCGGAGAGCGATGTTTTCGGCTTCCATGGCGTTTAGCTTCTCGATGCTTTGCTGAAGTTGCTTGGAGTGTTCCCCAAGTTGATCTTTTAGGTACTGAACTTCCTGGACGAGTTCCAGACCTGCAGGTGCGGTTTCCTGAGCCTTGTGAAGGTCGGTGATTTGACTCTGAAGGGTTTCGAATCGGCTTAGAACCTCCTTCTCCTTCGGGGTCAGATCAGCTTGGTTGGAATCGTCTTCCGGTGCCATCGTTGTGAGAGACAAGGTTTCACTTCTTAGATTTAGGTTAGGTTGAGAGATAATGAATCGTGGGCTGAATCCCGTAAGTAAGCTTAATGAATGAATACGTTTGTATTGATGATCAAAGAGTATTACAAAAGGTGTTTATGATGATTACAAGGAGAATGCGTAATGTATTTAATCTAATCTGATAGTTGTTGTATCTATGGAGATGGATCCCTATTTTGGATCTTCTCTGTCTTTATATAGTCCAGGTCTCGTCGATAACTCCTTAACTGATCTCCGAAATACACGGCTTCAGTTACGTACTTGCTCCAGGTTCCTCTTGACCGAGTCTCCGAAGTATCAGCTCCCGTTATAACGTGACCTTCATTATGACGACTTCCAGGTTCAGTCTTCAATTCAGCTTCCAGCTCGTACTAATGTGATGGGCTTTACGCGGCCCACTTGGCAGCTTACATTTTACCGTTACCTCACCTGAGGGTCATATTCGGGTCCAACAGTTGCCCCCAGCTTCCGAATAAAATCTTTTGTCTCGGAAGCTAGAATCCAGCTACCGACCTTATCTTTTCGTTAAAGTCATGATTAGTTCTTATCTTGTTTAGATACGGTTTATCCGATCTAACGGTCCTTATCACGTTAAACAAAATCAACGGTTCAGATGGAAGAAGTTTGAAATGACGTTTCCGGATCTCGAGAGTTGATGAGATATAAAGCTGCGAGCATTAACTGCTATGCCTCCCACTTTCTCCACGCCTCCATTCGGTTTTCCCAAGGTAACTTCTCTCCTCTCTTATTTTTACTGCGATTTTCTTTTTTTTTTATATCTTCTTCGTCACTTTTCTTGCGAATTCTCTCCCGAACCTCGCAATCGAAATTCTCTTTGACCCTCCCATACCATGAATCCTCCGAAAGAAGGTTCCGGTGAATCCGGGATGCCTCCCTCTGCCTCCGGAGCTAAACTATTGGAGGTTAAACAGGAAGTTGGAGCCAAGATGAAGGGGAAGAAGAAAGCCAGAGAGACGGTTGCGACCAGAGTCTCTAAGCGGAAGAAGAAGGACGACTCTAGCGGAAGTAATCCCCATTCACCCTCGTTATTGACAAGTCAGGAGGTGGTTAACCTCATGGTTCAAGCCCTTGGCCGGAAGGAGCTTGCTCGAACTTGTGGTCCCGATGATACCCCCGAAACCGCTCCGGCGGGTTGGTTTTGTTGTCACGAGAAGTACATCTCCAAGTGTCACTTGAGATTTCCTCTCCCGACGTTGCTGCTCGATTTCCTCGATCATTACCAGTTGGCTCTTTCCCAACTCTGTCCTTCAGTCATCCGAGTGATAAACGGTTTCATCACTAGAGCTAGAGAGGAAGGAGTCAGTGTTGGTCTCACCGAGCTTATGAGCCTCTTCTCCTTGAAGGAGAGTGCTTCTAAGCAAGGTGGTACCGGAACCTTCTACCTTCCTAGTTGCCCCAATCATGTCATCTTTAGATTTTCTAGTAGTGATGACGACTGGAGGAAGAAGTACTTCTACGTTAAAGTCGATCCTTTGACGGTCCCTGTAGGTCGGGATCTCAGGATTACTTGGACTAACCCATCTGGTTAGGATTTCCAGGGATAAATTTTTACGAAGTTTATCTATTCATGGTTGATTAACCTTTTTGCTTGGATTTGTTTCGCAGAAATCGAAAATCCTCCGAAGCTTTCTACCAAGCTTACCAGGGCTCTATATCGTAAGTTGCATCAGACTCCCTGTACCTGGCCTGCTTACACCACATCTCGAATAGGTGCAGCCAGGTTCCCAGACGTCTTCAACGCTTCTTTCCAAGATCCCATTCCTGCTGAGAACCTTGAGGGTAAGTTCGAGCTCGAACCCTTTTTTAAACAGCTTTGCCATTTTTTCGAAATTTTCCATTCTTATAAGAATTCTCGTTGTTCCAGTTTCCGCAGGGGACTCTGTTGTATCAATCTCAACCGGTGCTAGCGCTTCAGGTACCGAAAAGACCAAGTCAGGTGATATGACTTTAAGGCCATCGTTTCGTTCCAGGGGTAACCCTTCGAAGGCTGCTAGCGTCTCCCGTGGGGGAGATAGGAGCCAAGGAGGATCTTTCCTTAACTCGGTGAAGGACGTTTTGGATGATGGAGTATCCAAACCTGTCACTGAGGCTGCTCCTGCTGAGGTCACAGCTCAGGATGCCACTCTTCTTCCTGAGGTCCCTGCGCCGGAGGCTGATCACCCGGCTCCCAAGGGTACCTGCGAAGTTGAGACGTCGAGACACAAGAGGCCTAGGACTGACCAAGGCGGAGCTCCCACTCGATCCTCCTCCTCGTCTTCCAGGGGAGGAACCGTTGGGTGGAGCTTTACCCATTCAAAGCCTGGGTCGATTCTGGACGATTCGTGGGGCTTAGCCGCGATACTGAGGCACCTGAAGAGGGTAGGATGTCCCCTTCCAGCACTCAAAGACTTGACTAACCGGGAGGAGTATCTCGACATTGCCCATTGTATGGGTCAGGTGCGTGATCTCTACTCGCTCTTTTATTTACACTTGTTGGGAATAATACTCATTCGTTTTTTCTTTTGATGTTGTCATAGTTGACCGGGGCTGTTAACAGGGCCCAGCTCGGGTTTGAGAATGCTCTGCGTGATGCCCCCAATGCTGGTGAGCTTGCTGAGGTTACCGAGGTGGTTAAAGCAGCCAAGGCCGATCTCGATCAGGCCCGGGTTCGAATTTCTGAACTCGAAGCTGAAGTGACGAGACTAGGCTTGAAGGCTGATGCTCAACAAGGAAAGATCGAAAGCCAGGAGCTCGACATCCAGGTGAAGAGTAGGAAGATTAATGACTTGGAGTCTGCTCGGAGGATAGCTGAACATCAAGTTCGTGAGCTCATTACCTCGTCCCAAGACAGCCAGAAGAACAAGGAAGCTGAAGTCAAGCTGGCAGTCAGGGTTGGGAAGAAAGAGGTCGCTGAGGCTTATGGTAAGGTCCTAGCCTGTGTTCAAGAGAAGTTTGCTAAGAAGAAGGAAGAGGTCAATGCATTGGTGTATGCTCAGGAGCTCCAAGCTAACGTTGACCTTTTGAAGGATATGCTGAGCAACAAGATCCAAAGCGTCGAAGAGGAGTACAGCCAGCTGATGGCTTTGTTGCCGGGGGCGACGACTGCATATGAGAAGGCTCAAGTGTCTGACTTTTCAGTCAGCAAGCTTCCTCTTCCCCAGATCTCGGACAGCTCAGGTACTTTCGAGATTAATCTGTTTAATCCGTCCTTTTCTGGGGAGTATGGTTCTAACTTGGGTTTGATGACTCCTGACTTAGCTCCGGTCGAAGCAGCTCAAGGAGGTAACGATAATGTGGCTGAAGAGGAGGTTCCTGTTGGTGAACCGGTCCAGGGTGATCAGGAGGGTTGAGAGCTGAAGCTCTATTTATCTTATGTTTTATGTTTTATAAAACTTTCCGCTTTATCTTCGTTTAAGTTCTATGACTTTAGTGCCTGAGGAGGCCTTTAAACCTTTATCGTTGTCTAGGATTTTAATAGCCAGGGGAGGCTTTTAAACCCTTTGTCGTTTTTAAGACTTATTTGCTCTCATCTCAAGCTTTTGAGCTTGGTCATGTCCTACTTAATCATAACGATTGCTGAATCAAATTAGGACTTTTAGTTTCGATTTGTTGTGAACGTTTTTGCTTAGTTAATATTTGGTCATGAGGACTTCAAAGAGAGGTCCTTGACATTGTTTCGGAAAATCTGGGGACCTAAGTCCAATTTGAAGGTTCTGAGACCTGGCATCCAGGTCTGTCGGGACCTGAGTTAGACTCATAGGGATCTGAGTTAATCCGAAGGATCTTGGGACCTTTGGAATGCAGTGAATGAAATCGAGGAATTTCGAGATTTTGTTGATTCTTTAGGATTTTAAGACCTTTTGATTTTTGTAAGGATTTTAAGACCTTATTGATCTGTCAAGGATTTGAAGACCTTGGTTGTTGTTAAGGATTTTGAGACCTATTGATTTGTCAAGGATTTGAAGACCTTGGTTGTTGTTAAGGATTTTGAGACCTTATTGATTTGTCAAGGATTTTAAGACCTTGGTTTATGTTAAGGATTTTAAGACCTTCGTTTATGTCAAGGATTTTAAGACCTTCGTGGGTGTTAAGGATTTTAAGACCTTAGGTTATGTTAAGGATTTTGAGACCTTAGGTCCAGGTTTTCAGGGACCTGAATGTGTTTGAGATAATTGAGCTCAGGTCACGGTTTAATGGGACCTGAATTCTCTTAAAGGGTTTTAAGACCTTTGATGCTTATGAAACTGAATTAATCGTCTTATTAATGTCAGATATCAAAGAGTACATGATTCAGATTGTTTACATAGTAGCTTATTTTTGGGCTAAGCGTCCTTGGTGACAGGTGCCGCTTTGGCTTAGATGATGAGATTGGTGAGAAGAGGTTGGGGCTGCACTCATGACGGAGTTGCCTACGTACCCAGTCAAGGGATCAAGCCAAACGTAGTTCAGGGAATTTGGGTACCTAATGATAGTATCTTTTGAGGTTCGTGGCGTTCCACGATCGGATTTCAGGTACCCCGGTTCGTACCTTCTGGAGTTTGTAAACTCCGGGTCGTACTATGTGGATGATTCGGTAGGGTCCTTCCCAGTTGGTTCCTAACTTTCCAGCTCCTGGTTCTTTAGTTCCTTCGAAGACCTTTTTGAGTACCAGGTCTCCTACAGCAAACTGCCGGGGCCTTACTTTGGAGTTATAGTGCCGAGCCATGGCTTGCTGGTAATTTTGAATGCGGAGCAAGGCTTGGTCTCGTCTTTCCTCGATTAAGTCGAGGCTATCCATCAGGAGCTGGTTGTTAGCTGCGGGGTTCGAGGTGCAGAGCTCCCGTCGGAGGCTGCCTGCGGTAGTTTCTGCTGGGACGACAGCTTCCATCCCGTAGGCTAAGGAGAAAGGAGTTTCCTCCGTAGCTTTTTGTGGGGTGGTTCTGCAAGCCCATAGTACTTCGGGTAGTTTTTCTGACCAGAGTTCTTTCTGAGCTCCTAGGCGTTTCTTGAGGTTGGCTAAGATCGACTTGTTAGCAGCCTCCGCCTGGCCGTTACCTTGAGGTCGCCGAGGTGATGAAAATGTGAGACGGATGTTCCACTTATCGCAGAACTTTTTGAAATCATGGGATATGAATTGTCCTCCGTTGTCGGTTACGATTTCATATGGGACACCGTGCCTACATACAATGTTCTTCCAAACAAATCCTTCGACCTCAAATCTGTTTATTTGTTGAAAAGCTTCAGCTTCGATCCATTTCGTGAAATAGTCGGTTAGGACCAGGAGGTTCAGTAATTTCTTTCCTTTGCCTGACGGTACTAATGGACCTACGATATCCATAGACCACCTCATGAACGGGTAGGGAGCTGATATGTTAGATAGCTTCTCCGCTGGTTGGTGTATGATCGGTGCATGCCTTTGGCATTTGTCGCATGATGAGGAGTAGACCTCACAGTCCGCGATAATAGTAGGCCAGAAGTAACCTTGCCTTTTAATTCGGATAGCTAGAGCTCTGCCCCCGGAATGATTACCGCAGGAACCATCGTGCATTTCCTTCATGAGTTTCATAGCTACTAGACCATGAACGCACTTTAGGTAAGGTCCGGAGACACTTCGTTTGTGGAGGGCTGACTCGATTATGCAATATCTTGCTGCTAAGGCTTTGAGTTTTCGAGCCTCCCATTTATTGGGTGGGATTTTTCCCTCGAGGATGTAATCCATGATCGTTATCCTCCAGTCTTCTCTTCCTACAACTTTGTTGTGAAGAGAGGAGGGAGGTTCCTGTTCGGGACCTGGTGTAGTGGTGCCCCCGGGGGTATTCGTTGGAACAGGCTCCAAGGGGTCTGAGTTCTGAAGAATATCTCCAATTCCTTCGTTGTCCCCGGTGGTTTGTGTTGTGTTTTTGCGAGCTGCGCGGCTTCTTGTTTGTACCTTGAGGACGAGTGGTTCCGAGGTTTCGGTGGTGCCCCCGGGGGTATTCGTTAAGTTAGGCTCAGGAGAGTCCGAACTTCGGTGAATGCCTTCACTTTGGTTGTGGTCCTCTAAGTTTTTGGTTGTATTGTTAAATGAGTGTTTTCTGAAGCTGCGTGCTCTGGTTTTAGGGAACCAAAATGTCGTGAAGATTTGGGTAGCTTCCGTAGGAAGGCTGTTATCCTCGACTTTTGCTTTTGACATGTTATCTAATTCAGCTTTGGTAGCTATGTCGATACTCGGTTTTTCGATTCCTTCCACGGGTATAATTCGTTTTACGAGAGGGTCGGACGTGGAGGCTAACGCAGCAAGCGCGTCTGCTGAAGAGTTCTCTCCTCGTGGGATTCTCGTTAGCTCGAACTTATTGAACTGTTTTGTCAGGCTTAAGACTACTTCGAGGTATGCCCCCATCCTTTCATCTCTTGTTTCGTATTCTCCGTGAAACTGGCTAGCTACTAGCTGAGAGTCACAGTAGGCGCTCAGCTCTCGGATTCCGAGGCTAAGGGCTAATTTTAAGCCGGCGATTAATGCTTCATATTCATCTTCGTTGTTGGAGGCGTTAAATCCGAGTCTATAGGATTGTTCGATGGTTTCCCCAGCTGAGGAGGTTAATCTTAGACCGACGCCGGAGCCTTGTTTTGACGAGGCTCCGTCCACGTATAGGCTCCATTTTGGGACCTCTATCTCTTGGTCTAAATGTTCGGACGTGAGCTCGATAACGAAATCGGCAAGGACCTGAGCTTTTGCAGCTGCTCGAGGTCTGTATTCGATATCGTATTAGCTGAGTTCGATAGCCCATTTAGCTAGTCGTCCGGACTGGCTAGGACTATGCAAAATCGTTCGTAATGGATGTGAGGTCATTACGATGATTGAGTGTGATTGGAAATATGGTCGTAGCTTCCTAGCAGCTGTTACGACTGCTAGGGCCAGTTTTTCCATGGTAGGGTATCTCGTTTCGGCGTCTATTAGGCTTCTACTAGTGTAATAGACAGGCCTTTGTTCGTTTTGCTCTTCCCGTACTAGCACCCCACTAACTGCGGCTGCCGATACGGCCAGGTACAGGTACAGTGGTTCTCCAGTTACAGGTTTTGACAGTATCGGAGGTTCCGAGAGGTATGCTTTCAGCTGTTTGAAGGCTTCTTCACATTTTTCGTCCCATAGGAACTTCTTATTATTTTTCAGGAGTTTGTAGAATGGGAGGCACTTGTCAGTGGACCTGGAGATGAATCTATTTAGTGCTGCGATCCGTCCAGTCAATCTTTGTACCTCTCTGGTCGTTCTAGGTGACGGCATTTCTAGGAATGTCGCTATTTGTTTCGGGTTGGCTTCGATGCCTCTTTCGG
Organism: Hirschfeldia incana; assembly: GCA_026261945.1. Taxonomy (NCBI): domain Eukaryota; kingdom Viridiplantae; phylum Streptophyta; class Magnoliopsida; order Brassicales; family Brassicaceae; genus Hirschfeldia; species Hirschfeldia incana. The sequence continues at coordinate 90,325 of JABCMI010000107.1, forward strand.
TTACGAGGTAACCTAGAAATTCGCCGGAGGGTACTCCGAAGGTACATTTAGCTGGGTTTAGCTTCATGTCATATTTGTTGAGGATGTCGAAGCATTCCCTTAGATGGGAAATATGGTCTTCTCCCATCGAAGATTTGACTAACATGTCGTCGATGTAGACTTCCATGGTTTTTCCAAGTTGTCCAGCAAACATTTTATTTACTAACCTCTGATAGGTAGCTCCCGCGTTTTTCAAGCCAAATGGCATAACCTTATAACAATAGGTTCCTCGTTCGGTTATGAACGCGGTTTTCTCTTGATCCTCAGGCTCCATCATAATCTGGTTATATCCAGAAAAGGCATCCATAAAGGACAGGAGCTGGTGACCAGCCGTTGCTTCGACTAAGCGATCGATGTGAGGTAACGGGAAGCTGTCTTTAGGACAGGCCTTGTTTAGGTCGGTGAAGTCTACGCAGATTCTCCATTTCCCATTTTTCTTTTTTACTACCACTGGGTTGGCTAGCCAATCGGGGTATTGAACTTCTCGGATTGATCCGGCCTTTGTTAGTCGATCAACCTCGTCGTTAACGGCTTGGGCTTTTTCAAGACCTAGCTTACGACGCTTCTGTTTGATCGGCTTGAAGGTGGGATCTACATTGAGCTTATGTGTGGTGACGCTGGGGTTTATGCCCTTCATGTCACTGGTGGCCCATGCGAAGGTTTTGACATTTTGTTTTAGGAATTCGATGAGCTCCTTTTTAGTTTCGGGAGGCAGCTCAGATCCGATGCTTACTTGTTTTTCAGGGTTCGAGTCATCGATGCTAACTTTTTCGATGAGGTTCTTGGGAGGAATTCGGATATTCTGTTGCATTTCACGACTCTCCTGGACCTGTAATTGCTATTGGGGGGAATCTTTTATGATCTCGAACCCTCCCAGGTAACAGATCCTTGAAATCTTTTGGCTACCATGTACGGTAACTATCCCATCGGTTGATGGAAATTTCACGCATTGGTGATAAGTTGAAGCTACTGCTTTCATCTTATGAATCCAAGGTCTTCCAAGGATTGCGTGGAAGGGAGACGGTTTGTCGACAACTATGAAGTTGGTCATTTTCATGACTCCGCCAGCTATGACTGGGAGCTTGATGGTTCCCAGTGAGGTAGCTGTTTCTCCTGAGAAGCCCACAAGGTTGGATTTCTGGTCGACAATTTCGTAATCATCTATTTCCATTCCCTTTAATGCGTTATAGAAAATGAGATCGACGGAGCTTCCGGTGTCGATCATGAGCTCAGGTACTTCGTAGCCTGCTATATTTAACGTTACGACGAGGGCATCGTCGTGAGGTCTGTCAAGGTTTGATGTCTCACTTTCCCAAAAAGAGATTTTAGTGTTAGACTCGGGTTTGGTCGGTTTAGACTGAGTATTGGACACAGCTTTCCGTACGTGACTTTTAATAGAGTTAACGGAGTCTTGACATGAATCGGACCCTCCAAGGATGTAATCGACCCTTGAGTCGGGGCTCGATTGGGGAGGTGTTTTAAAGAGAGCTTCAATTTGAAGGCTTTTTCCTTGGGGGAATTTCCCAAGGATCATCTCGACTCTCTTCTTGGGAGCGGGAGGTGGCGAATCTGTTTCCTTTTCAGGTGACCTTTCGCGTTTCGGGGAGTCATCACGGGGACCTCTCTTTTGATAAGGCTGTGGTTTTTTGAGGTCCACATCTTTTATTTCTCCGGCTGCAAATTTAGCAGCCAGTTGTCGTTGGAGGTCCCAACACTCTTCGGTTGAATGTCCTTTTCGATCATGATAAGAGCAATGTTTGCTCTCGTCGTAGCCTTTGGACCAGGGGGCTTTGCCTGTTGCGGCGACAGGTTTTTCTTCCTTGTCATCCTCGATTACATAGGAGTGCTCTCCCTGAGTCTGGTTATTTCGGGAGCTTCCTCTTTTATGAGGTCCCTTCCCGTCGGAGGCTTCGCCTTTCGGGTGATTCTGGGATTTTCTGTGGAGTTTATCTAACGCCGCAGTTTCTTCTTCCAAGGTAATGTATCTAGAGGCCCTGTGGAGGGCGTCGTCGATAGTTGGAGGAGGATTTAGCGTCAGCTCCGAGAAGAGGCCTGATTTGTACCAGAGGCCTCTCCTGAGGGCTTCGATAGCTACGTGATCGTTAGGGTTCGAGAGTTTGGTTCTTACTGCCCTGAATTTTTCGATGTAGACTCGCAATGAGTCTCCCAGTCCTTGTCTGATCTTCCAGAGGTCAGCTTCGGAGGCTTGTTTCATGATGTGGGTTGAATATTGTTTCATAAAGGCGTTAGCTAGCTGATCGAAGCTGTCTATAGAGTTTGGTTCTAGACTAGAGAACCATTCTAGAGCTGTTCCAGTCAGGTTTTCAGCAAATGTTCTGCAATATCCTGCATCGCATTCTTCCTTCGTGAAGTGAGCTTTTACGATCGCTAGCTGGAAGGCTCTTAAATAAGCCTTTGGGTCTGTGTTTCCATCGTACTCAGGGATCTTGATTTTTCGAGTATCTCTTATGTAAGAGTTAGCAATTCTATCGGTAAACGGAGTTCCACGAGTCTCTTCGATTAGGCTCTCGATTTCGGGAGCTGAGCTCGTTGCTTTGTGAACCTGAGCTCCCAGTTTCTGGAGAGCTGCGTGGGTTCGCTCCATGTATCTGCGAATCGCGTCAGGTCCCTCGAAGGGAAGGACATTTGGATTGTTTTCGGGTGTTCGGCGCACAGGTTCCTGGCGGAATCTGACTTGATCATTTTCCCAGTTAGCTGGCGAAACGGATCGTTCGTTCGTCCTCAGGTTCCGAGCGAGATTAGTGCGAAGAGCTGCAGGATCAACATCCGTTCTTTGAAATCCGTCGGCATTTGGGGTTGAAACCCTAGTTTGGAACACCGGAGCTGATGTTCTGCCCCCGGACGGAATGTTGGTTCCTGCTCCAGACCCCGAAGGAGGTAACGGTGGAGGCAATCGCGTGCTCCCAGCGGTGTTTCGATCGGGCGCGGAGCTCGTCGTCGCTACGTTGCTCCCCATGGTGCTGATGACTGGTGGGACAAACGCTGGAGCTGTCCTAGCACGAGGCGTTTGGAAAGCAGGTTCCTGACCGTCTGCTCCAGAACTATCAAGGGAGAAATTCAGACGCTCTCGAGGGAAGGAGGGGTCAGCTATTCGTTCATGGAACGTGATCCCTCTTCCCTGGTGGACGGACGGTTGGGTTGTTGCGGATTGAGATCTGGTTATCTCTTCGAATTGTTGCTGCCGTTCGGCTAGCTGTTGCACTGTTCGCTCGGTTTGTTGAGCTTTGTCCACTAACTGGAGCATCATCTGCAGGATCTCAGAAAGCTGAGCTTCCGTCTGGTTCGGAACGGATTGATGCGATGTGTTGTTGAGGGCTGAGGACCCAGAGTTGGTCCCACCGGGGGCTCTCGAGTTATTTGCCCCCGAAGCAGTGCGATTCGGTGAGCTATTGCTCAGGTTCGATTGATCGGGGTTAGATGGATTAGTTCCATCGAGTGGATTCATCTTTAAGCTTTGGAGAAAGGGATTCGATTAATTGTCCCCACAGACGGCGCCAATTGTGAGAGACAAGGTTTCACTTCTTAGATTTAGGTTAGGTTGAGAGATAATGAATCGTGGGCTGAATCCCGTAAGTAAGCTTAATGAATGAATACATTTGTATTGATGATCAAAGAGTATTACAAAAGGTGTTTATGATGATTACAAGGAGAATGCGTAATGTATTTAATCTAATCTGATAGTTGTTGTATCTATGGAGATGGATCCCTATTTTGGATCTTCTCTGTCTTTATATAGTCCAGGTCTCGTCGATAACTCCTTAACTGATCTCCGAAATACACGGCTTCAGTTACGTACTTGCTCCAGGTTCCTCTTGACCGAGTCTCCGAAGTATCAGCTCCCGTTATAACGTGACCTTCATTATGACGACTTCCAGGTTCAGTCTTCAATTCAGCTTCCAGCTCGTACTAATGTGATAGGCTTTACGCGGCCCACTTGGCAGCTTACATTTTACCGTTACCTCACCTGAGGGTCATATTCGGGTCCAACAATCGTCACGTAGTTGATTTACTCCCCTCCTTCTAGCGCCAAACTGTTATGATATTTTTGTGCAGGGTCGTTTTAGTACTACGGAACACTGGAAGACTAATAGATTTCGAGTATTTGTATGTGTTTAGAGAAGAAGAACTGAGGCAAAGAGATATATTATTGAGTGATTTTGGGATTACAACGTCTTAGGTGTATAAACCCTAGTTCTATCGCCTAACTCTCTAATCTCGAAGCCCCAAAGTGTCGATCCCTTGTTCTAGGGTTTGGGTTCCCCTTTTATAGTTGATGTAAGTCGGTCAATCTTGGGCGGCCTCCGTAATATTCACGAATATATTACTTTCCCCTTGTTTTGGGAAACTTCCATATTCATGCGGAGGATCAGATCCTTGGTCCTTTCGGCAGGGGCTAGGCCTTGGTTCCTCGATACAGGGACTGGACCCTGGATATTATTAAGTGGAGATCGGATCCTGGTGCCTCCTGGTGGAGATTGGTTCTTTGAGTAGAGGAGGGATCCTGGGTCCTTTCCAAACGAGGGCCCGGAAGTCAAGGTCCCTTCGGAGGCTAGAGAAATCTTTAGCCTTGGATATTTTTCCCCAACAGGCTGAATCCTGTAAAGAGCTTTAAGAATGAATGTTTACTCTTTATTGATAATTTGTGAGATGAAGAATACATGAAAATGTATGGAGAGATAATTACAAAGAAATGTGTAATGCTTTTTATCTTGTACAAAAATAGTTATCGAAAAAGATAGATCCTTGTCTTCGATCTTCTCCGTCTTTAAATAGTCTAGGTTTCGTTGATTGCTCCTCAACTCATCTTCGTGATATCCGGCTTTAGTTATGGGACTTGTTCCAGCTTCCTCTTGACCGAGTCTCTCGGGGTGTTAGCTTCCTTTTTGTCGTGACCTCCGCTACGATTACTTCTAGGTTCCGCCTTCGGCTCAACTTCTAGCTCCCTTCGTTATGATGGGCTCATCACGGCCCACTCGTTACCTGGCCCAAGGATTATATTCGGGTCCAACAGTTGCCCCCAGCTTCCGAATAAAATCGTTTTGTCTCGGAAGCTAGATCCAGCTGTCGATCTTATCTTTTTGTTGAGGTAATGATTAGTTATTATCTCATTTAGATACGGTTCACTTGATCCAATGGTTCTTATTGCACTTGACGAAATCTACGGCTCAGACGGGGGGAATTCGAAATAGTATTCCCAAATCTCGAGAGTTGATGGGATATAACGATGTATCTATTAACTGCTACGCCTCCCACTTTCTCCACGCCTCCATTAAGTTTCCCAAGGTAACTTCTTTCTTCCCCCTTTATTTTTACTGCGATTTTTTTTTTCATCTTCATCATTGTTCTCTGCAAATTTCTCCCAAATCTTGCGATCTATTTTCTCCTTAATCTTCCCATACTATGGATCATCCGAAAGAAGGTTCTGGAGAGACCGGGATGCCTCCCTATGCCTCTGGAGCTAAACTGCTGAAGGTTAAGCAGGAGGTCGGAGCCAAGATGAGGAAAGGGAAAAAGAAAGCTAAGGAGACGATCGTGACCAGGGTCTCTAAGCGGAAGAAGATAGACGATTCTAGCAGGAGTGGTCCTCACTCGCCTTCATTGTTGCAAAGCCAAGATGTGGTCAACCTCATGGTTCAAGCTCTTGGCCAGAAGGAGCTTGCTCGGGCTTGTAAACCCGATGAAACCCCCGAAACTGCTCCGGAGGGTTGGTTCTGTTGTCACGAGAAGTACATCTCCAAGTGTCATCTGAGATTCCCTCTTCCGACCCTGTTGCTTGATCTCCTCGATCATTATCAGTTAGCCCTTTCCCAACTTTGTCCCTCAGTCATCCGAGTGATAAACGGTTTTATCACTAGGTCTAAAGAAGAGGGGGTTAGCGTTGGACTCACCGAGCTTATGAGCCTCTTCTCGCTAAAGGAGAGTGCCTCCAAGGAGGGTGGTACCGGGACCTACTACCTCCCTAGTCGTCCTAATCATGTTATCTTTAGGTTCTCTAGCAGTGATGATGATTGGAGGAAGAAGTACTTTTATGTTAAAGTCGATCCTTCGACGGTTCCCGTGGGTTGGAACCTCAGGATTACCTGGTCTAATGCATCTGGTTAGGAATTCTAGGGATATGTATTACCCATTTTATTTATTTATGGTTGGTCAATCTTTTTGCTCGGATTTGCTTGCAGAAATCGAAGATCCTCCGAAGCTTTCTACCAAGCTCACTAGAGCTCTGTTCCGTAAGTTGCAGCAAAGTCCTTGTACCTGGGTGGCTTATACCACCTCTCAAATAGGTTCGGCCAGATTCCCAGATACCTACAACGCCTCCTTACAAGATCCCATTCCTGTCGGGGATCTCGAAAGTAAGTTGACGATTTTTAAAGTCTAAGTTTTGTTCCTTAAGATTCTAGGTCTCTTAAAGATTTTTGCTTTTACAGTTTCCGAAGGTGCTTCAGTGGTGTCGATTTCAACCGGTGCTAGCGCTTCAGGAACCGAAAAGACTCAGCCCAGCGAAATGCCTCTCAAGCCGTCATTCCGTTCTAGGGGTAATCCCTCCAAAGCTGCCAGTGTTTCCCGTGGGGGGGGACAAGAACCAAGGAGGATCATTCCTTGATTTCATGAAGGAGGTTATGGATGATGGAGGATCCGGACCTGCCCTGGAGGTTGCCCCTACCGGACCAACAGCTCAAGATGTCGTTCCTTCCCCTGAGGTCCCGATGCCGGAAGCTGATTCCCAGGCTCCGAGAGGTACCTCAGAGGTTGAACCGTCGAGACACAAGAGGCCTAGAACCGATCAAGTTGGGGTTCCCTCCCGGTCCTCTTCCTCGTCTTCTAGAGGAGGGACTGTTGGGTGGAGTTTTACCCACTCGAAACCTGGGTCGGTCCTGGATGACCCTTCGGGCCTGGCCGCAATAATGAGGCACCTGAAGAGGGTGGGGTGCCCCCTTCCAGCGCTCAAGGATCTGACTAACAGGGATGAGTATCTTGATATTGCACACTGTATGGGTCAGGTACACGATTCTATCCCTCTTTCATTTGCATTCTTTCTTCTTGATGCCATTTTATATATTTTTTTGCGTTTACTGCAGCTGGCTGGAGCTGTCAACAGGGCCCAGCAAAAGTTTGAGAATACTCTGCATGATGCCCCCAATGCTGGTGAGCTGGCTCAGGTTACTGAGATGGTTAAGGCAGCCAAGGCCGATCTCGATCAAGCCCGGGCTCGAATCTTTGAACTCGAAGCTGAAGTCAAGAGGCTAGGTTCTAAAGCCGACGCTCAACAGGGAAGGATTGAGGGTCAAGAACTCGATATCCAGGTGAAGAGCAGAAGGATCAATGATTTGGAGACTGCTCGGAGGGTAGCTGAGCATCAAGTCCGTGACCTCATCATCACATCCCAGGATAGCCAGAGGAACAAGGAGGCTGAAGTCAAGCTAGCTGTTAGGGAAGGGAAGAAAGAGGTCGCCGAAGCTTACGTCAAGATCTTAGCCTGTGTTCAGGAGAAGTTTGCTAAGAAGAAGGAGGAGGTCAGCGCTCTGGTTTATGCCTAGGAGCTTCAAGCTAACACTGATCTCTTGAAGGATATGTTGAACAATGAGATCCAAACTGTTGAAGAGGAGTACAATCGCTTAGTGGCTCTGTTACCAGACGCGGCAACTGCATATGAGAAGGCTAGGGTTTCTGACTTTTCAGTCAGTAAGCTTCCTCTTACCCAGATCTCAGAAAGCTCAGGTACTTTCGAGATTAACATGTTCAATCCATCCTTTTCTAGGGAATATAGTTCTAATTTGGGTTTGATGGCTCCTGACTTAGCTCCGATCGAGGCAGCTCTAGGAGGTGATGATAACGTGGTTGATGAGGGGATTCCTGCTGGTGATGGTGAACCGGTCCTGAAAGACATGGAGGATTGAGAGCTGAGGCTCCTTTGAATTTATGTTTCATGTTTTTCAAGACTTTCTGCCTAAGGGCTTTGGTTTTAAGTTCAACGACTTAGTGTCTGAGAAGGCCTTTAAACCTTTTATCGTATCTATGACTTGTTAGATTTTTATAGACTGGAGAGGCTTTTAAACCTTTACTTATGGTTAAGTATTATTTTCCTTTTAAGCTTTTGAACTTAACTTCGTTTTGTTTAGATATAGCGGTCACGAATCTTGGATGAGTCATGTGTCGTGATCATTGGATCGGATTAGGATCTTAGTCCTTATTTGCGACAAGTGTTTAGTTTAGTAGACATTCGGTTATGAGGACCTTAAGGAGGGGTCTTTGATATTAGCTCAGGGAATTTAGGGGCCTGAGTCTGATTGAAAAGGTTTTGGGACCTGGCGTCTAGGTTCGTAGGAACCTGAATTTAGGTTCATAGGAACCTGAGCTAGTTCGAAGGATTTCGAGACCTTCGGGCTTTAACGCATGAAATTAAGGAATTTTGAGATCTTTTTGATTCTTTAGGATTTTAAGACCTTTCTGTTTTGATAAGGATTTTAAGACCTTGTTGATTGTTAAGGATTTTAAGACCTTAGGGATTTGTTAAGGGTTTTAAGACCTTGTTGATTGTTAAGGATTTTAAGACCTTACTTTTTGTTAGGGATTTTAAGACCTTAGAGATTTGTTAAGGATTTTAAGACCTTAGGTTCAGGTTTTTAGGGACCTGAATATATTCGAGGTTGTTGACGAGCTTAGGTCCCGATTTTGAGGGACATGAATTTTCTTAGAGGGTTTTGAGACCTTTGATGCTGATGAAACGGAATTAATCATTTTATTAATATAAAATTATGTAGAATACATGATTCGAATCGTTCATACATCAACTATTTTTAGGCTATGTGTTCTTGGTAACACATGCCCCCTTTGCTTAGGTGAGAAGATTGATGAGAAGAGGTTGGTGCTGCACTCATGGCGGAGTTGCCTACGTACTCAGTCAAGGGATCAAGCCAAACGTAGTTCAGGGGATTTGGGTACCTAATGATAGTATCTTTTGAGGTTCGTGGCATTCCACGATCGGATTTCAGGTACCCCGGTTTGTACCTTCTGGAGCTGGTAGACTCTGGTTCTTACTATGTGGATAATTCGGTAGGGACCTTCCCAATTGGTTCCTAATTTACCAGCTCCTGGTTCTTTAGTTCCTTCGAACACCTTTCTAAGTACTAGGTCCCCTACAGCGAACTGTCGGGGCCTTACTTTGGAATTATAGTGTCGTGCCATCGCTTGCTGATAATTTTGAATGCAAAGCAGGGCTCGGTCTCGTCTTTCCTCGATCAAGTCGAGGCTGTCCATCAGGAGCTGGTTATTAGCTGCGGGATTGGAGGTGCAGAGCTCCCGGCGGAGGCTACCTACGGTGGTTTCTGCTGGAACGACGGCTTCCATCCCGTAAGCTAAGGAGAAGGGAGTTTCCTCTGTAGCTTTTCGTGGTGTGGTCCGGCAGGCCCATAGTACTTTTGGTAATTTTTCCGACTAGAGCTCCTTTTGGGCTTCTAGGCGTTTCTTGAGGTTTGCTAAAATCGACTTGTTAGCAGCCTCTGCCTGCCCGTTTCCTTGAGGTCGCCGAGGTGATGAAAATGTGAGGCGGATGTTCCATTTATCACAGAAACTTTTGAAATCGTGGGATATGAACTGTTCTCCATTGTCGGTTACGATTTCGTACGGGACGCCATGTCTGCATACGATGTTTTTCCATACAAATCCTTCGACCTCAAATCTGTTTATTTGTTGGAAAGCTTCAGCTTCGATCCATTTTGTGAAGTAATCGGTTAGGACCAGGAGGTTTAGTAATTTCTTTCTTTTGCCTGAAGGTACTAGTGGACCTACAATATCCATGGACCACCTCATGAACGGGTAGGGAGCTGATATGTTAGATAGCTTCTCCGCTGGTTGGTGTATGATCGGTGCATGCCTTTGGCATTTGTCGCATGATGAGGAGTAGACTTCACAGTCTGCGATAATGGTAGGCCAGAAGTAGCCCAGTCTTTTAATTCGGAAGGCTAGGGCTCTGCCTCCGGAATGGTTTCCACAGGAACCGTCGTGCATTTCCTTCATGAGTTTCATAGCTACAAGGCCATGAACGCATTTTAGGTAAGGTCCGGAGACGCTTCGTGTGTGGGGGGCTGATTCGATTATGCAATATCTTGCGCTTAAGGCTTTGAGTTTTCTAGCCTCCCATTTATTGGGTGGAATTTTTCCTTCTAGGATATAAACCATGATCGGTATTCTCCAGTCTTCTCTCCCTACGACTTTGTTGTAAACATAGGAGGGAGGCTCCTGTTCGGTACCTGGTGTCGTGGTGCCCCCGGAGATATTCGTTGGAGTAGGCTCCAGGGGGTCTAGGTTCTGAGGAATATCTCCAATTTCCTTGTTGTCTCCTGTGGTTTGTATAGCGTTCCTAGATGAGTTTTTAAGAGCGGCGCGGCTTCTCGTTTGGACTTTGTTGACAAGTAATTTCGAGGTCTGGATGGTGCCCCCGGAGGTATTCGTAGAGTTAGGCTCCAGGGAGTCTGATCTTCGGGGAATACCTTCACTTTTGTCATTGTTCTCCGGGTTCCAGATTGTATTCCTGGAGGTGTACTTTCTAGAGCCGCGTATTCTGGTCTTCGGGAACCAGAATGTCGTGAGAACTTGGGTAGCTATCGTCGGAGGGCTATTATCCTCTATTTTTTCTTTGGTTTGCTATCCATCTCAGCCTTGGTAGCTATGTCGATACTTGGATTCTCGATTCCTTCCACAGGTATAATTCGTTTTACAAGAGGGTTGGACGTGGAAGCTAACGCGGCGAGCGCGTCTGCTGAGGAGTTCTCCCCTCATGGGATCCTCGTTAGCTCGAACTTGTCAAACATCTTTGTGAGGTTTAGGACGACTTCGAGGTATGCCCCCATTCTTCCGTCCCTTGTTTCGTATTCACCGTGAAACTGGCTAGCTACCAGCTGCGTGTCACTATAGGCGTTTAGCTCCCGAATCGCGAGGCTCAGGGCGAGCTTTAAGCCGGCGATTAGTGCTTCGTATTCGGCTTCGTTGTTGGAAGCGCTAAATCCGAGCCTATAGGATTGTTCGATGGTTTCTCCAGCTGAAGAGGTTAGTCTTAGACCAACACCGGAGCCTTGCCTTGATGAGGCTCCGTCTACATATATGCTCCATTTCGGAACCTTCGTTTCTAGGTCTAGATGTTCGGATGCTAGTTCGATAATGAAATCGGCGAGGACCTGAGCTTTTGCTGCTGCTCGAGGTCTGTACTCGATGTCGTATTTGCTGAGCTCTATGGCCCACTTAGCTAATCGTCCGGATTGGCTAGGGCTATGCAAAATTGTTCGCAATTGTTGTGAGGTCATTACGACAATCGAGTGCGATTGGAAATAAGGTCGCAGCTTCCTGGCAGCCGTTACGACTGCTAGGGCTAGTTTTTCAATGGTAGGGTACATCGTCTTGGCGTCTATTAGGCTTTTACTAGTGTAATAGACGGGTCTTTGTTCGTTTTGTTCTTCTCGTACTAGCACCCCGCTGACTGCAGCTGCCGATACGGCGATGTACAGATATAGTGGTTCTCCGACAACAGGTTTGGATAGTATCGGAGGTTCCGAGAGGTAACCTTTTAGCTGCTTGAAGGCTTCTTCGCACTTCTCGTCCCACAGGAACTTCTTATTATTTTTCAGAAGTTTATAAAATGAGAGGCACTTATCGGTGGACCTAGATATGAATCGATTTAGTGCCGCGATCCGTCTGGTTAGTCTTTGTACCTCTCTGGTCGTTTTAGGTGACGGCATTTCAATGAATGTCGCTATCTGTTTCGGGTTGGCTTCGATGCCTCTTTCGGTCACTAGGTAACCTAGAAACTCGCCGGAGGGTACTCCGAAGGTGCATTTAGCTGGATTGAGCTTCATGTCGTACTTGTTGAGGATGTCGAAGCATTTTTTTAGGTGGGAGATATGAACCTCTCCGACCGAATATTTGACTAACATATCGTCGATGTAGACTTCCATTGTTTTTCCAAGTTGTCCAGCGAACATTTTGTTTACCAACCTTTGATAGGTAGCTCCTGCATTTTTCAAACCGAATGGCATGACCATGTAGCAATAGGTTCCACGCTCGGTTATGAATGCGGTCTTTTCTTGATCTTCAGGATCCATCATAATCTGGTTATATCCAGAAAAGACATCCATAAAGGATAGGAGCTGATGGCCAGCTGTCGCTTTGACTAGACTGTCGATGTGAGGTAGTGGGAAATTGTCCTTAGGACAAGCCTTATTTAGGTCGGTGAAATATACGCAGATTCTCCATTTCCCATTTTTCTTTTTTACTACCACTGGGTTAGCTAGCCAATCAGGGTATTGTACTTCTCGGATTGATCCGGCTTTCGTTAGTCGATCGACCTCGTCATTGACAGCTTGGGCCTTTTCTAGACCTAGCTTACGACGCTTTTGTTTGATCGTTTTGAAAGTAGGGTCTACATTGAGCTTATGAGTGGTGACATTTATGTCTATGCCTTTCATATCGCTGGTGATCCATGCGAAGGTTTTGACATTACGTTTTAGGAAATCGATGAGCTCCTTCTTGGTTTCAAGAGGTAGCTCGGATCCGATGCTTACCTATTTTTCGGGATTCGAGTCATCGATGCTAACTTTTTCGGTGAGGTTCTTGGGGGGACCTCGGATACTTTGTTGCATTTCACGACTTTCCTGGATCTGTAATTGCTATTAGGGAGATTCTTTTACAATCTCGAATCCTCCTAAATAACAGATCCTCGAAATCTTTTGGCTACCGTGTACGGTTGCTATTCCGTCGGATGTTGGGAATTTTACGCATTGGTGGTAAGTTGAAGCTACTGCTTTCATCTTATGGATCCAAGGCCTTCCAAGGATTGCATGGAACGGGGAAGGTTTGTCGACGACTATGAAATTGGTCATTTTCATGACTCCGCCAGCTATAATTGGGAGTTTAATTGTTCCCAATGAGGTAGATGTTTCTCCAGAGAAACCTACGAGATTGGATTTCTGGTCGATAATTTCGTAGTCGTCAATTTCCATTCCTTTCAATGCGTTGTAGAAAATGAGATCGATGGAGCTTCCGGTGTCGATCATGAGCTTAGGTACCTTGTACCCTGCTATATTTAACGTTACGACGAGGGCATCGTCGTGAGGTCTGTCGAGATCTGATGTCTCACTTTCCCAAAAAGAGATTTTAGTGTTAGACTCAGGTTTGGTCGGTTTGGGCTGAGTGTTTGACACATCTTTCCGTACGTGACTTTTGATAGAGTTAACGGAGTCTTGACACACATCGGACCCTCCGAGGATGTAATCGACCCTTGAGCCAGGGCTTGATTTGGGAGGTGTTTTACTCAAGAGGGCTTCGATTTGAAGGCTTTTTCCTTGCGGGAATCTTCCAAGGATCATATCGACTCTCTTTTTGGGAGCTGGAGGTGGTGAGTATGTTTCCTTTTCAGGTGACCTTTCGCGTTTCAGAGAGTTATCTCGGGGGCCTCTCTTTTGGTAAGGCTGTGGCTTTTTGAGGTCCACACCTTTTATTTCTCCGGCTGTGAATTTAGCAGCCAGTTGTAGTTGGAGGTCCCAACATTCTTCAGTTGAATGTCCTTTCCGATCGTGGTAAGAGCAATGTTTGCTCTTGTCGTAGCCTTTTGACCATGGGGCTTTAGCTGTTGCAGCGACGGGTTTTTCTTCCTTATCCTCCTCGACTACGTAGGAGTGTTCTCCCTTAGTCTGGTGGTTTCGGGAACCTCCCCTTTTATGAGGTCCCTTTCCATCGGAAGCTTCACTTTTAGAGTGACTCTGGGGTTTCTTGTGGAGTTTATCGAATGCCGCTGTTTCCTCTTCCAAGGTGATGTATCTAGATGCCTTGTGAAGGGCGTCGTCGATAGTTGGAGGAGGGTTGAGCTTTAATTCCGAGAAAAACCCTGATTTGTACCAGAGGCCTCTTCTGAGGTCCTCAATGGCTACCTGATTATTGGGGTTCGTGAGTTTAGTTCTCACTGCCCTGAATTTCTCGATGTAGACTCGTAATGAGTCTCCCAGTCCTTGTCTGATCTTCCAGAGGTCCGCTTCGGACGCTTGTTTTAGGATGTGGGTCGAATATTGCTTCATAAAGGCATTGGCTAACTAGTCAAAACTGTCTATAGAGTTTGGCTCGAGGCCAGAGAACCATTCGAGAGCTGCTCCGACCAGGTTTTCAGCGAATGTTATGCAGTATCCTGCATCGCATTCTTCCTTTGTGAAGTGAGCTTTAACGATGGCCAATCAGAAGGCTCTTAGATAGGCCTTTGGGTCTGCATTCTCATCGTATTCAGGGATCTTAATTTTTCGGGTATCTCTTATGTAAGAGTTGGCAATTCTATCAGTGAACGGAGTTCCACGAATCTCCTCGATTAAGCTCTCGATTTCGGGAGCTGAGCTCGTTACCTTATGAACTTGAGCACCCAATTTCTGGAGGGCTGCGTGGGTTCGCTCCATGTATCTGCGAATGGCGCCAGGTCCCTCAAAGGGAAGGACATTTGGGTCATTTTCAGACACCCGACGAGCAGGTTCCTGGTGAAACTGAGCTCGGTCGTTTTCCCAGCTAGCTGGTGGGATAGATCGCTCATTGTTCCTTAGGTTCCGAGCGAGGTTAATGCGGAGAGCTGCAGGATCAGCATCCGTCCTTTGATACTCATCCGTATTTGGGGTTGAAACCCTGGCTTGAAACACTGAAGCTGATGTTTTGCCCCCGGACGGTATGTTGGTTCCTGCTCCAGACCTGGAAAGAGGTGGCGGCGGAGGCAAACGGGTGCTACCGCTAGCGGTTTGATTAGGCATGGAGCTGGTTGTTGCTACGTTGCTTCCCATGGTGCTGGTGATAGGTGGGATAAACGCAGCAGCTGTCCTAGCGCGGGGCGTTTGGAAAGAAGGTTCATGTTCCTCTGCACCAGTGTTATCAGGGGAAAAGTCCAGACGTTCTCGGGGAAAAGAGGGGTCAGTTAACCATTCACGGAAGGTGACCCCCGTTTCCTGTTGAATAGAAGGTTGGGTTGTTGTAGACTGAGATCTGGTTATCTCTTCGAATCGTTGCTGCCATTCGGCTAGCTGTTGCATTGTTCGCTCGGTTTCTTGAGCTTTGTCTACTAGTTGGATCATCACCCGTGCTAGGGGTAATCCCTCCAAGGCTGCCAGTACTTCCCGTGGGGGAGACAAGAACCAAGGAGGATCATTCCTCGACTCCATGAAGGAAGTCTTGGACGATGGAGGATCCGGACCTGTTTTCGAGACCACTCCTGCTGAGGTCGCAGCTCAGGATGTTGCTCCTCTCCCTGAGGTCCCGATGCCGGATGCTGATTTCCAGGCTCCGAGAGGTACCTCTGAGGTCGAGCCGTCGAGACACAAGAGGCCTAGGACTGATCAAGTCGGGGCTCCTACCCGGTCTTCTTCCTCGTCGTCTAGAGGAGGAACCGTTGGGTGGAGTTTTACCCATTCGAAACATGGGTCTGTCCTGGATGACCCTTGGGGCCTGGCCGCAATACTGAGGCACCTGAAGAGGGTGGGGTGCCCCCTTCCAGTGCTCAAGGACCTGACTAATCGGGATGAGTATCTTGATATTGCCCACAGTATGGGTCAGGTACGTGGTTCTGGCTTTACTTTGTTTATGCCTTCTGTTCTTGATGATGATTTATATGTATATATTTTTGCGTTTGCTGCAGCTAGCTGGAGCTATTAACAGGGCTCAGCTGAAGTTCGAGAATACCTTGCACGATGCCCCCAATGCTGGAGCTAGCTCAGGTTACTGAGATGGTTAAGTCGGCCAAGGCTGATCTTGATCAAGCCCGGGCTCGAATTCTTGAACTCGAAGCCGAAGTGAAGAGGTTAGGTTCAAAGGCCGATGCTCAGCAGGGAAAGATCGAGAGTCAAGAGCTCGATATCCAGGTGAAGAGCAGAAGGATCAATGATTTGGAGGCTGCTCGGAGGATAGCTGAGCATCAAGTTCGTGACCTCATTGTCACATCCCAGGATAGCCAGAGGAACAAGGAGGCTGAAGTCAAGCTGGCTGTCAGGGAAGGAAAGAAAGAGGTCGCCGGAGCTTACGGCAAGATCTTAGCCTGTGTTCAAGAGAAGTTCGCTAAGAAGAAGGCAGAGGTCAGCGCTCTGGTTTATGCTCAAGAGCTCCAAGCTAACGCTGACCTCTTGAAGGACATGCTGAACAACGAGATCCAAAGTGTTGAAGAGGAGTACAACCGCTTGGTGGCTTTGTTACCAGGAGCGGCGACCGCGTATGAGAAGGCTCAAGTTTCTGACTTTTCAGTCAGCAAGCTTCCTCTTCCCCAGATCTCGGAAATCTCAAGTACTTTCGAGATTAACCTGTTTAATCCATCCTTTTCTGGGGAGTATGGTTCTAATTTGGGATTGGTAGCTCCTAACTTAGCTCCGATCGAAGCAGCTTACGGAGGCAATGATAACGTGGTTGAAGGAGAGGTTCCTGCTGGTGAAGGTGAACCGGTCCAAGGGGACAAGGAGGATTGAGAGCTGAAGCTCTTCTGAACTTATATTTTATGTTTTTCAAGACTTCTACTTTGTTTTCGCTTAAGTTCTACGACTTTAGTGCCTGAGGAGGCCTTTAAACATTTATCTATGTCTAAGATTTTAATAGCCTTGGGAGGCTTTTAAACCCTTTATCGTATTTAAGACTTGTTTATTTCCGTTTCAAGCTTTTGAGCTCAATTTCGTTGTGTTTACTCGTAGTGATCACTCATCTTGACAAGAAGCGTGTCAAGATCGTTAGTCTAGATTGGTACTTTGGTTTTTATTTGTGACAAGTGTTTAGCTTTAACATTCATTCGGTTAAGAAGACCTTAGCTCGAGGAATTTGGGGACTTGAGTCCAATTCGGAAGGTTCTGGGACCTGGGTTTGGGTTCGTAGGAACCTGAATCTAGGTTCATTGGAACCTGAGTTAAATCGGAGGATTTCGAGACCATTAGAGTTTAAAGGATGAATTTGAGGAATTTTGAGATCTTGCTGATTTTTAAGGATTTTAAGACCTTTCAGTTTCGATGAGGATTTTAAGACCTTGGTTTCTGTTAAGGATTTTAAGACCTTGTTGATTGTTAATGATTTTAAGACCTTATTGATTGTTAAGGATTTTGAGACCTTGGTGATTGTTAAGGATTTTAAGACCTTGGTGATTGTTAAAAATTTTAAGACCTTAGTTTTTGTTAAGGATTCTTAGGACCTTAGTATTTGTTGAGGATTTTAAGACCTTTGGACTTGTTAAAGATTTCGAGACCTTAGGTTCAGGTTTTTAGGGACCTGAATGTACTCGAGGTTGTTGAACTTAGGTCCCGATTTTGGGGGACCTGAATTTTATTGGAGCCTTTTAAGGCTTTTGATGCTTATGAAACAGAATTAATTGTTTTATTAATATCAGACATCAGAGAATACATGATTCGAATTGTTCATACAATGACTGTTTTTAGGCTATGTGTTCTTGGTAACACATGTCTCCTTTGCTTAGGTGAGGAGATTGGTGAAAAGAGGTTGGGGCTGCACTCATGACGGAGTTGCCTACGTACCCAGTCAAGGGATCAAGCCGAACGTAGTTCAGGGGTATTTGGGTACCTAGTGGTAGTATCTTTTGATGTTCGTGGCGTTCCACGATCGGATTTCAGGTACCCCGGTTCGTACCTTCTGGAGCTTTTAGACTCCGGGTCTTACTATATGGATAATTCGGTAAGGACCTTCCCAATTGGTTCCTAATTTCCCAGCTCCTTGGTCTTTAATTCCTTCGAACACCTTTCTAAGTACTAGGTCCCTATAGTGAATTGTCGGGGTCTTACTTTGGAATTATAGTGCCGCGCCATTGCTTGTTGATAATTTTGAATGCGAAGCAGGGCTTGGTCTCGTCTTTCTTCGATCAAGTCGAGGCTGTCCAACAGGAGCTGGTTATTAGCTGCGGGATTGGAGGTGCAGAGCTCCCGGCGGAGGTTACCTGCGGTGGTTTCTGCTGGGACGACAGCTTCCATCCTGTAAGCTAAGGAGAAAGGAGTTTCCTCTGTAACTTTTCGTGGGGTGGTTCGGCAGGCCCATAGTACTTCGGGTAGTTTTTCCGACCAGAGCTCCTTTTGGGCTCCTAGGCGTTTCTTGAGGTTTGCTAAAATCGACTTGTTAGCAGCCTCCGCCTGCCCGTTTCCTTGAGGTCGCCGAGGTGATGAAAAGGTGAGGCGGATGTTCCATTTATCACAGAAACTTTTGAAGTCGTGGGATATGAACTTTCCTCCATTGTCGGTTACGATTTCGTACGGGACACCATGCCTGCATACGATATTTTTCCATACAAATCCTTTGACCTCAAATCTGTTTATTTGTTGGAAAGCTTCAGCTTCGATCCATTTCGTGAAGTAGTCGGTTAGGACCAGGGGGTTTAGTAATTTCTTTCCTTTGCCTGAGGATACTAGTGGACCTACAATATCCATGGACCACCTCATGAACGGTTAGGGAGATGATATGTTAGATAGCTTTTCCGCTGGTTGGTGTATGATCAGTGCATGCCTTTGGCATTTGTCGCATGATGAGCAGTAGACCTCACAGTCTGCGATAATGGTAGGCCAGAAGTAGCCCTGTCTTTTAATTAGGATTGCTAGGGCTCTGCCTCCGGAATGGTTTCCACAGGAACCGACGTGCATTTCCTTCATAAGTTTCATAGCTACCAGGCCGTGAACGCATTTTAGGTAAGGTCCGGAGACGCTTCGTTTGTGGAAGGCTGATTCGATTATGTAATATCTTGCGCTTAAGGCTTTGAGTTTTCAAGCCTCCCATTTATTGGGTGGAGTTATTCTCTCTAGGATGTAATCCATGATCGGTATTCTCCAGTCTTCTCTCCCTACCACTTTGTTGTGAAGAGAGGAGGGAGGTTCCTGTTCGGGACCTGGTGTTGTGGTGCCCCCGGAGATATTCGTTGTAGTAGGCTCCAAGGGGTCTAGGTTCTGAGGAATATCTCCAATTTCCTCGTTGTCTCTTGTGGTTTGTATAGCGTTCCTAGATGAGTTTTTAAGAGCGGCGCGGCTTCTTGTTTGTACTTTGAGGACAAGTGATTCCGAGGTTTGAATGGTGCCCCCGGAGGTATTCGTTGAGTTAGGCTTCAGGGAGTCTGAACTTCGGTGAATACCTTCACTTTGGTCATTGTTTTCTGGGTTCTGGATTGCGTTCCCAGAGGTGTACTTACTAAAGTAGTGTTTTCTAGTTTTAGGGAGCCAGAATGTCGTGAAAACTTGGGTAGCTACCGTCGGAAGGCTGTTATCCTCAATTTTTTCCTTTGGTTTGCTATCCATCTCAGCTTTGGTAGCTATATCGATACTTGGCTTCTCGATTCCTTCCACGGGTATAATTCGTTTCACGAGAGGGTCAGATGTGGAAGCTAACGCGGCGAGCGCGTCTGCTGAGGAGTTCTCCCCTCGTGGGATCCTCGTTAGCTCGAATTTGTCGAACTGCTTTGTGAGGTTTAGGACGACTTCGAGGTATGCCCCCATTCCTTTGTCCCTTGTTTCGTATTCCCCGTGAAACTGGCTAGCTACCAGCTGTGAGCCGCTATAAGCGTTTAGCTCCCGAATCCCGAGGCTTAGGGCGAGCTTTAAGCCGGCGATTAGTGCTTCATATTCGGCCTCGTTGTTGGAAGCGTTGAATCCAAGTCTATAGGATTGTTCGATGGTTTCACCAGCTGAGGAGGTTAGTCTTAGACCGACAACGGAGCCTTGCCTTGACGAGGCTCCGTCCACATATAGGCTCCATTTCGGAACCTCTGTTTCTTGGTCTAGATGTTCGGATGCTAGCTCGATAATGAAATCAGCGAGGACCTGAGCTTTTGCTGCTGCTCGGGGTCTGTACTCGATGTCGTATTTGTTGAGCTCTATAGCCCATTTGGCTAATCGTCCGGATTGGCTGGGGCTATGCAAAATTGTTCGCAATGGTTGTGAGGTCATTACGATAATCGAGTGCGATTGGAAATAAGGTCGCAGCTTCCTGGCAGCTGTTACGACTGCTAGGGCTAGTTTTTCCATGGTAGGGTACCTCGTCTTGGCGTCTATTAGGCTTTTACTAGTATAATAGACGGGTCTCTGTTCGTTTTGTTCTTCTCGTACTAGCACCCCACTGACTGCAGCTGCCGATACGGCGAGGTACATATATAGTGGTTCTCCTACTACAGGTTTGGATAGTATCAGAGGTTATGAGAGGTAAGCTTTCAGTTGTTTGAAGGCTTCTTCGCACTTTTCGTCCCACAGGAACTTAATATTATTTTTCAAAAGCTTATAGAATGGGAGGCACTTATCGGTGGACCTGGATATGAATCGGTTTAGTGCTGCGATCCGTCCGGTCAATCGCTGGTGGGATAGCTCGGTCGTTTTCCCAGCGAGCAGGTTCCTTAGGTTCCGAGCGAGGTTAATGCGGAGAGCTGCAGGATCAGCATCTGTCCTTTGATACTCATCTGTATTTGGGGTTGAAACCCTGGCTTGAAACACCGAAGCCGATGTTCTGCCCCCGGACGGTATGTTGGTTCCTGCTCCAGACCTGGAAAGAGGTGGCGGCGGAGGCAAACGGGAGCTACCGCTAGCGGTTTGATTAGGCATGGAGCTGGTTGTTGCTACGTTGCTTCCCATGGTGCTGGTGATAGGTGGGATAAACGCAGCAGCTGTCCTAGCGCAGGTCGTTTGGAAAGTAGGTTCCTGTTCCTCTGCACCAGTGTTATCAGGGGAAAAGTCCAGACGTTCTCGGGGAAAAGAGGGGTCAGTTAACCATTCACGGAAGGTGACCCCCGTTTCCTGGTGAACGGAAGGTTGGGTTGTTTTAGACTGAGATCTGGTAATCTCTTCGAATCGTTGCTGCCGTTCGGCTAGCTGTTTGTGGGAACCGAAATTCGCACTGTCGATTTTAGTTAAATAAATCGGAGGAAAACTAAGTAAACCTAGTTTTCCCTGAAGGCTCGGATTCTCTGCGACAACCAAACGAAATTGATAGAATGAAGCAACGTAGCGGAAAAATTGCACTAAGGCGTTTTATTAAATAGATGATAAGTTGAATACAATATTCTTCCGAAAAAGGGAAGTAGAGAAACGCTGAAGCGGAAAACGACGGAAAGACAGGAGACAAAACGTTCTAAGTCTTGCTCCGCTAGTCTAACCTCCTAAGTCCTAAGCTAGCAGGAATCTTTTAAGTCCCTAGATTTCGGGTTTGCTCTCTCTCTCAATGATTTTCGCTCTGCCCTTCTTTCTCTCCCAAAGCTCCTTTATATACTCCTTCTTATGACGGTCTATTCTCCTCCTGGGCCGCAAGGCAGGCTTTCTTCCATTTTCGTCGGCCTCCATGTTTATCGGGAAACTTGACATTTATCTTCGGGAAACTTGACATTTATCCTTCTGGAAATTTAGCATTTATCTTGTTATGTAAAGATAAACGTAAATCATCGTATCTATCTCAGATAATCGTAAACGGACTGTCCGATCGCGTTTGGTCCCTTTCGGGCCGTTTCTAGGACTTCCGTTGTTTTCTACGATTTCTTCGGAAGATCTTCATTCCTTTGTAGAGTTGAGATGAGTGGTGTCTTAAGATAACCGTCACTGTTTACTACGAAGAATTTAAGATCTTTCTACCCATTGATGTCTTACGAGTTCCCGAAGTGTTTCCGACGATCTTAGCTTGGAGTAAGAACGGGAGTTTCGTACGCGGAATCTCAATGATTCGTTCCGCGAGGACTTGGGAAAGACTCAAAGTACAGACTTCTGACGGCCGGGGCCTAGAACTTATGCACGGAAACTTGTCATCCGAAGACCCGAGCCAGCACGGGGCTAGCCGCCCGGCGGCCATGGCCAGCACGGGCGCTAGCCGGCGGCGGCTACGGCCAGCACGGGGGCTAGCCGCCCGGCGGCCACGGCCAGCACGGGCGCTACCCGGCGGCGGCTACGGCCAGCACGGGGGCTAGCCGCCCGGCGGCCACGGCCAGCACGGGGCTAGCCGCCCGGCGACCACGGCCAGCACGGGTGCTAGCCGCCGGCGGCTACGGCCAGCACGGGGGCTAGCCGCCCGGCGGCTACGGCCAAGGTCGGGGTCGGTTGCTCGGTTCCTTCGGTTTACGGGTGTTCGTGTTCGTTTTTCGGAGGGTTTTTCGTATGACAAATGGACTTAGCCGTTGATTTCGAGATAACCGTTTTTGACCCCAACAGTTAGCCCCCCAGCATGCAAGATGCGGTAGCGATTTTGCGTGCGGAAGATCTCAAGTTTGAATATCGAAATTTTCGGCTATGAATATTTACCACCTTTGATTTCTTATAAGTAGTACCCCATCTCCCTCTCATTTCTTACTCACTCTTCTCTTCTCAAATTTCAGAAAATATGGCTTCCTCTCTAAATGAAAAGAAAGATTCCGATGTCGAAATGAGTGAAGCTAACCAAGCCTCGCCGGCGCAGGATGCTCCTGCCCTTACGCAGACATTTCTTCGAGGGGTTCAGTTCTTTTCAGGACAAGATGGAGCGACGCCGTGCCGAGATGGAGTCTAGCGTGGCTACTTCCGTTCCGACTTCTGTGGCTCCGACTCTTGGATCCGATGTCGCTTTAACTCCGGATCTCGCGGTTCTGGCTCTTGGACCCGACGTTACTCCAGTCCCGATCTCTACAATTCCAGCCCCTGGATCCGATGTCCCTTTGCCTGCTGGAGAAATTGTCGTTCGGGCGCAAGCACCCGATGTCCAGGCTCGCCTTGAGGGCTCCCCTTTCGCGCGATAGTGGTTTCAGAGGATGCGGTGGAAGTCATGCCTCCCCCTCCAGAAAAGAAGAGGGAGATCGTCTTGGGACTTCCCGCGTCCAACGCTGCTCTGCCATCGAGGTGACGTTCAAGAGCTGGGGTTGCCGGATCAGCAAAGAGGAAAAGGTGTACTAAGGGCGAGGAAGGCGAGGTTTCGGCGAAACTATCGCAACATTGCTCCAAGGTATTTCGTGAAACCCCCTTTTCTTTTGTTGACGCCTTGATTCTCACCTTCTCTCGTGTGATCAGTTTGTGTCGTTGATCGACGGGATGCTTGGCGATTGCAGACTGGAGGTCACACGTTTGTCCAAGGAGCTGGATTCGTCGCGGGAAACTTTGTAGCGCACCGAGGCTGTGCTTCAATCGATTGAGAGCACTCATGCTGCCCAGACGTCAACGCTCGAAGCTAGGATCAGCGATCTCGAGCGTGATCTGGGAAAAACTGTGAGCTCGCTGCTCAAGGCGAAGGAAGAGAAGAAGATCAAGTCCTCGGAAGTTCGACGTCTCAATAGGCGGATTCAGCATTTCGATGAGATGGGAGCTTGCACTGCGATGGAGCTTGCCGGCCCGTCATCCTCGGGTACCCTGGTCCTGAGTTCGGAAATTCCAGATGTTCAGGATGCTGGAATCGTTGCGGACAAGGGCGGTGAGGATGTCGGCGAGGGCGATGGCGAGGCTGTTCCTGCTTCGGGTGAGTCGGAGAATGAAGGCGGTGTTCCGGAGGACGCCTAGGTTGATCAATCCCTAAGGGGATTTTTATTTTGATTGTATTTCGGCCGTTAGGCGAATTGGTTTTGGAAAGTTTTCGAAAGTTCGGTTTTTTCCGAAAATTGTGGGAGTGTACGAGTGTACGCACCCCACTCCCCCCCCTTTTAAATCGGGGGGGGGGGGGATAGCTGAACCCACCGGTTGGCGAGTTGCCTACTTACCTCTTTCGAGGATCAAGCCATCTCGTAGTTATGTTGTCCACGTTTACGTTCTAGTGGTAGTATTTCTTGAGATGCATCGCATTCCAAGTTCTCGGGATTCTTACGTCTTGCATGTTTGCGATTTGATACGAACCTGGTCGGACGACTTTTATGATTTTGTATGGTCCTTCCCAGTTCGCCGCCAGTTTTCCTGCGTTTCGTTCGGCAGTGTTTTGGAAGACTTTTCGCAAGACCAGATCACCCTCTTTGAATCTTCGATGGAGTACGTTCGCGTTGTAGTATTTTGCGGTGGCCTGCTGGTAATTTTGAATCCGGATGAGGGCTTGGTCGCGACGCTCGTTGATGAGGTCAAGATTATCCAGCAGCATGGCATTGTTCAGGTCTTCCCGTTCGGGAAGAAATCTCCCGCTTACGCCGGGGAATTCTACTTCCGCCGGGATCATGCATTCTTCTCCGTAAACGAGAGCGAACGGAGTTTCCCCCGTTGCTCGTCTTGGAGTGGTTCGATGAGACCAAAGGACCCCTTCGAGTTCTTCTGCCCATCGTCCCTTTTTGGCTTCCAAGCGTTTTATCAATCCGTCTAGGACGGTTTTGTTTATGGTTTCAGCCTGTCCGTTGCACTGCGGGTATCTGGGAGTAGACTTGTTAAGTCGTATTTTCCATTTTTCGCAGAACGCCTCGAATCGTGTGGAAATAAACTGAGACCCGTTGTCCGTTACGATTTCGTATGGGAGACCTTGTCTGGTTATGATGTTTTCCCAGACGAAGTTCTCGACCTGCACGTCTTTGATACTTGCGTAGGATTCTGCTTCCACCCATTTCGAAAAGAAATCTGTGAGGACCAGCAGGAAACGTTTTTGTTTCGATTTGTGTAGCGGTCCGACGATGTTCATTGACCATCGGATGAAAAGGTACGGAGATGAGATAGAGGAGAGGATTTCGGCGGGCTGATGAATTGTCGGAGCGTGCCGCTGACACTTCTCGCATTTCCAAGCGAACTTCTCGCAATCCTTTACCATAGTTTGCCAGTAGAATCCGTGGCGTTTTATTTTTGTTGCGAGAGACCTTCCGCCGGAGTGGTTTCCGCACGATCCGGAATGAACCTCTTCCATGATTTTTCTCGCCTTTTCTCCATCCGCGCAAGTCATGAGAGGTCTGGAGAATCGCCATTTGTAGATTTCGCCTTCCAAGGTTACGTATCGTGCTGCCTGAATTTTTATTTTCCGGGCTGCCCATTTCTCCGCGGGTAGGGTACCATCTACGATGTAGGCTTTGATAGGTTCTAGCCAGGGAATGTCGCAGCCATAATCTGTTTGGTCTGCGTCGTCTTCCGGCTGTTCTTCGTTTTCTTCCACGCCTTCGATCTATGTTCTGATCAGGTTGGCGATTACCGGTGGTCCGATGCTCGGATGCTCTATGAATTCGACGGGGATTATTCTTTTAAGCCCTGGATACGAGCTTGAGGTGAGAGCGGCTAAAGCGTCAGCTTGGACGTTTTCCAAGCGGGGAATCCTGGTTAGCGCAAATTGCTGAAAGTCGTGGGCCAAGTCTTGGACGACCTTCAAATATGTGTTCATCCTTTCATCCCTTGCTTCGTATTCTCCGCTGGATTGGTTTGCGACTAACTGAGAGTCGCCGTAAGCGTGAATATTTTGAATCTTCAGCCCGTGGGCCAGTCTTAGGCCCGCAATTAGCGCCTCATATTCTGCTTCGTTGTTCGATGCACGAAAATCCAAGCGGAAAGATTGCTCGAGGATTTCTCCTCTCGGTGTGGTGAGTCGGATCCCGATTCCGGATCCTTGCTTGGACGAGGATCCGTCGACATGGAGATCCCATGTTGAACTAGGATCCCCGTTAGTTAAGTCTGTCGCGGGTAATTCTACCAAGAAATCCGCGAGTACCTGCGATTTCGTGCAGGTTATTGGACGATATTCGATATCGTACTCGCTTAGTTCGATTGCCCACTTCGCGAGTCTACCAGACTGGCTCGAACTGTGTAGAATCGTCCGTAACGGGAAAGTGATAAGTACCACGATGGTATGAGATTGGAAATACGGTCTAAGTTTCCTTGCCGAGGTTATGACAGCGAGTGCCAACTTTTCCATTAGCGGATACCGAGTTTCGGCATCCAGCAATGTTTTACTAATGTAGAAGACCGGTTTCTGTTCTCCGAATTCTTCTTGAATCAGGACGCCACTGACTGCTGACGCGGATACTGCGATGTAGAGGAACAAGGGCTCTCCGACTACGGGTTTTGCGAGGATAGGAGGGGTGGCCAGATACTGCTTCAGCTGTTGGAAAGCTTTCTCGCAATCTTCTGACCACTCGAACTTTTTGTTCCCCTTCAAAGTTTCATAGAATGGGAGACACTTATCCGTGGAGCGCGAGATGAATCGGTTTAAGGCTGCGACTCGTCCGGTCAGCCTTTGAACTTCCCGCTTGGTTCTCGGGGAGGCCATTTCTATCAGTGCGTTGATTTGTTTCGGATTGGCCTCTATTCTGCGGAATGTTACGAGGTACTTGAGAAATTCTCCCGACGCCACAGCGAATCTGCATTTTGCTGGATTGAGTTTCATGTTGTGCTGGTTCAATCTCTCAAAGCATTCCTCTAGGTGGACTACGTGGTCCCGTTCGTCAAGAGATTGTACCAACATATCGTCGATATACACCTCCATGGTTTTTCTGAGTTGCTCGGCAAACTTTTGATTGATGAGCCGCTGATACGTGGCGCCGGCGTTCTTGAGACCGAAAGGCAATACTTTGTAGCAATAGGTTCCTCGGTCGGTAATGAATGCTGTCTTCTCGCGATCTTCGGGATTCATCATGATCTGATTGTATCCGGAGAACGCGTCCATGAACAATAGGAGTTTGTTTCCTGCGGTTGCCTCGACTAGACGGTCGATGTGCGGGAGCGGAAAACAATCCTTCGGGCATGCTTTGTTGAGATCAGTAAAGTCGACGCACACTCGCCATTTCCCGTTCTTCTTCTTGACGACGACGGGATTGGTGAGTCAGTCGGGATATCTTACTTCCGTTATTGATCCAACTTTGAGGAGTCTTTCAACTTCCTCATTAGCCGCAGTTGCCCGTTCGGGGCCTAGCTTTCGCCTCTTTTGTTTTACGGGTTTATGAGTTGGATCGATGTTGAGTTCGTGACATGTTATGTTGATGTCGATACCTGGCATATCTTCCGCAGCCCAAGCGAACGTGTTAAGGTTCTTCTTGTGACATGCGATGAGTTCTGCTTTCAACGGATCGCGAAGATTGGCTCCAATCTCCACGCACCGCTCTGGGTTAGTCTCGTCGAGGCAGACCGAAATTACTGGTTCGCAAATGGGCTCACGTTTCCATTCTAGGGCTTCAGCTCTTCGCGATTGCCAGAAGATTTCTGGAGGGTCCTGCGATGCTGGTTCGTGGGTTGCTTGCTTTTTTGAGTTAGTTTCGGGCTCGGAGTTTTTTCGTTTTAACCCAGTGGCCAAGCAGACTTGCGGCACTTTACGATCTCCTTGTATTGTTTCGACTCCGAGGAGGGTCGGAAATTTGAGGCACAGATGAAAAGTCAAGGGGATTGCTCGCATGGAGTTTAACCACGGAGTCCCGATGATCGCGTTATATGCTGCTGGACCGTCGACTACCAAAAATTCCACCATCTTCGTGACGCTCCCGGCTCTGACCGAGAGATTGACTGAGCCGAGGGTCACTGTGATGTTGCCTGAGAGTCTGATTATTGGATTAGGATCGTCCGTGATAGCACTTAGGTCGATTCCCATCCTCTCGAGAGTGTTTTTATATATAATATTTGTCGAGCATCCGGTGTCGACCAATATTCTCGCTACGTCGATGTCCTGGATCGTTAGTCTGATAACGAGGAGTTCGTCCTGAGGTTTAGCTTGACCAGCCGTTGCTCTGTCCCCGAATGACACGATGTTGCGGACAGGTGATGTGGCCATGCTGTTGTTACTAATCGTAGGTTTTAGAGTAAGAGAATCCGACCCCCCTCCTTCTAGTGCCAAACTGTGGGAACCGAAATTCGCACTGTCGATTTTAGTTAAATAAATCGGAGGAAAACTAAGTAAACCTAGTTTTCCCTGAAGGCTCGGATTCTCTGCGACAACCAAACGAAATTGATAGAATGAAGCAACGTAGCGGAAAAATTGCACTAAGGCGTTTTATTAAATAGATGATAAGTTCAATACAATATTCTTCCGAAAAAGGGAAGTAGAGAAACGCTGAAGCGGAAAACGACGGAAATACATGAGACAAAACGTTCTAAGTCTTGCTCCGCTAGTCTAACCTCCTAAGTCCTAAGCTAGCGGGAATCTTCTAAGTCCCTAGATTTCGGGTTTGCTCTCTCTCTCAATGATTTTCGCTCTGCCCTTCTTTCTCTCCCAAAGCTCCTTTATATACTCCTTCTTATGACGGTTTATTCTCCACCTGGGCCGCAAGGCAGGCTTTCTTCCGTTTTCGTCGGCCTCCATGTTTATCGGGAAACTTGACATTTATCTTCGGGAAACTTGACATTTATCCTTCTGGAAATTTAGCATTTATCTTGTTATTTAAAGATAAACGTAAATCGTCGTATCTATCTCAGATAATCGTAAACGGACTGTCCGATCGCGTTTGGTCCCTTTCGGGCCGTTTCTAGGACTTCCGTTGTTTTCTACGATTTCTTCGGAAGATCTTCATTCCTTCGTAGAGTTGAGATGAGTGGTGTCTTAAGATAACCGTCACTGTTTCGTACGAAGAATTTAAGATCTTTCTACCCGTTGATGTCTTACGAGTTCCCGAAGTGTTTCCGACGGTCTTAGCTTGGAGTAAGAACGGGAGTTTCGTACGCGGAATCTCAATGATTCGTTCCGCGAGGACTGGGGAAAGACTCAAAGTACAGACTTCTGACGGCCGGGGCCTAGAACTTATGCACGGAAACTTGTCGTCCGAAGACCCGAGCCAGCACGGGGCTAGCCGCCCGGCGGCCATGGCCAGCACGGGCGCTAGCCGGCGGCGGCTACGGCCAGCACGGGGGCTAGCCGCCCGGCGGCCACGGCCAGCACGGGCGCTAGCCGCCGGCGGCTACGGCCAGCACGGGGGCTAGCCGCCCGGCGGCCACGGCCAGCACGGGCGCTAGCCGGCGGCGGCCACGGCCAGCACATGGGCTAGCCGCCCGGCGGCCACGGCCAGCACGGGCGCTAGCCGCCGGCGACCACGGCCAGCACATGGGCTAGCCGCCGGCGGCCACGGCCAGCAAGGGCGCTAGCCGGCGGCGGCCACGGCCAGCACGGGGCTAGCCGCCCGGCGGCCACGGCCAGCATGGGCGCTAGCCGCTGGCGGCCACGGCCAGCACGGGCGCTAGCCGCTGGCGGCCACGGCCAGCACGGGGCTAGCCGCCCGACGACCACAGCCAGCACGGGCGCTAGCCGCTAGCGGCCACGGCCAGCACGGGGCTAGCCGCCCGGCGGCCACGGCCAGCACGGGAGCTAGCCGTCGGCGGCTACGGCCAGCACGGGGGCTAGCAGCCCGGCGGCTACGGCCAAGGTCGGGGGTCGGTTGCTCGGTTCCTTCGGTTTACGGGTGTTCGTGTTCGTTTTTCGGAGGGTTTTTCGTATGACAAATGGACTTAGCCGTTGATTTCGAGATAACCGTTTTTGACCTCAACTTTGTTGCATTGTTCGCTCGGTTTTTTGAGCTTTGTCTACTAGTTGGATCATCACCCGTGCTAGGGGTAATCCCTCCAAGGCTGCCAGTACTTCCCGTGGGGGAGACAAGAACCAAGGAGGATCATTCCTCGACTCCATGAAGGAAGTCTTAGACGATGGAGGATCCGGACCTGTTGTCGAGACCACTCCTGCTAAGGTCGCAGCTCAGGATGTTGCTCCTCTCCCTGAGGTCCTGATGCCGGATGCTGATTTCCAGGCTCCGAGAGGTACCTCTGAGGTCGAGCCGTCGAGACACAAGAGGCATAGGACTGATCAAGTCGGTGCTCCTACCCGGCCTTCTTCCTCGTCATTTAGAGGAGGAACCGTTGGGTGGAGTTTTACCCATTCGAAACCTGGATCTGTCCTGGATGACCCTTGGGGCCTGGCCACAATACTGAGGCACCTGAAGAGGGTGGGGTGCCCCCTTCCAGCGCTCAAGGACCTGACTAATCGGGATGAGTATCTTGATATTGCCCACTGTATGGGTCAGGTACGTTGTTCTGGCTTTACTTTGTTTATGCCTTCTGTTCTTAATGATGATTTATATGTATATATTTTTGCATTTGCTGCAGCTAGCTGGAGCTATTAACAGGGGTCATCTGAAGTTCGAGAATACCTTGCACGATGCCCCCAATGCTGGCGAGCTAGCTCAGGTTACTGAGATGGTTAAGTCGACCAAGGCTGATCTTGATCAAGCCCGGGCTCGAATTCTTGAACTCGAAGCCGAAGTGAAGAGGCTAGGTTCAAAGGCCGATGCTCAGAAGGGAAAGATCGAGAGTCAAGAGCTCGATATCCAGGTGAAGAGCAGAAGGATCAATGATTTGGAGGCTGCTCGGAGGATAGCTGAGCATCAAGTTCATGACCTAATTGTCACATCCCAGGATAGCCAGAGGAACAAGGAAGCTGAAGTCAAGCTGGCTGTCAGGGAAGGAAAGAAAGAGGTCGTTGAAGCTTACGGCAAGATCTTAGCCTGTGTTCAAGAGAAGTTCGCTAAGAAGAAGGCAGAGGTCAGCGCTCTGGTTTATGCTCAGGAGCTCCAAGCTAACGCTGACCTCTTGAAGGACATGCTGAACAACGAGATCCAAAGTGTTGAAGAGGAGTACAACCGCTTGGTGGCTTTGTTACCAGGAGCGGCGAACACGTATGAGAAGGCTCAAGTTTCTGACTTTTTAGTCAGCAAGTTTCCTCTTCCCCAGATCTCGGAAAGCTCAGGTACTTTCGAGATTAACCTGTTTAATACATCCTTTTCTGGGGAGTATGGTTCTAATTTGGGTTTGATGGCTCCTAACTTAGCTCCGATCGAAGCAGCTCAAGGAGGCAATAATAACGTTGTTGAAGGAGAGGTTCCTGCTGGTGAAGGTGAACCGGTCCAAGGGGACAAGGAGGATTGAGAGCTGAAGCTCTTCTGAACTTATGTTTTATGTTTTTCAAGACTTCTACTTTGTTTCCGCTTAAGTTCTACGACTTTAGTGCCTGAGGAGGCCTTTAAACCTTTATTTATGTCTAAGATTTTAATAGCCTGGGGAGACTTTTAAACCCTTTATCGTATTTAAGACTTGTTTATTTCCGTTTCAAGCTTTTGAGCTCAATTTCGTTGTGTTTACTCGTAGTGATCACTCATCTTGACAAGAAGCGTGTCAAGATTGTTAGTCTAGATCGGTACTTTGGTTTTTATTTGTGACAAGTGTTTAGCTTTAACATTCATTCGATTAAGAAGACCTTAGCTCGAGGAATTTGGGGACTTGAGTCCAATTCGGAAGGTTCTGGGACCTGGGTTTGGGTTCGTAGGAACCTGAATCTAGGTTCATTGGAACCTGAGTTAAATCGGAGGATTCCGAGACCTTTAGAGTTTAAAGGATGAATTTGAGGAATTTTGAGATCTTGCTGATTCTTAAGGGTTTTAAGACCTTTCAGCTTTGATGAGGATTTTAAGACCTTGGTTTCTGTTAAGGATTTTAAGACATTGTTGATTGTTAAGGATTTTAAGACCTTATTGATTGTTAAGGATTTTGAGACCTTGGTGATTGTTAAGGATTTTAAGACCTTGGTGATTGTTAAGGATTTTAAGACCTTAGTTTATGTTAAGGATTTTTAGGACCTTAGTATTTGTTGAGGATTTTAAGACCTTTGGACTTGTTAAAGATTTCGAGACCTTAGGTTCAGGTTTTTAGGGACCTGAATGTACTCGAGGTTGTTGAGCTTAGGTCCTGATTTTGGGGGACCTGAATTTTATTGGAGCCTTTTAAGGCTTTTGATGCTTATGAAACATAATTAATTGTTTTATTAATATCAGACATCAGAGAATACATGATTCGAATTGTTCATACAATGACTGTTTTTAGGCTATGTGTTCTTGGTGACACATGTCTCCTTTGCTTAGGTGAGGAGATTGGTGAAAAGAGGTTGGGGCTGCACTCATGACGGAGTTGCCTACGTACCCAGTCAAGGGATCAAGCCGAACGTAGTTCAGGGGTATTTGGGTACCTAGTGGTAGTATCTTTTGAGGTTCGTGGCGTTCCACGATCGGATTTCAGGTACCCCGGTTCGTACCTTCTGGAGCTTGTAGACTCCGGGTCTTACTATATGGATAATTCGGTAGGGACCTTCCCAATTGGTTCCTAATTTCCCAGCTCCTGGTTCTTTAGTTCTTTCGAACACCTTTCTAAGTACTAGGTCCCCTACAGCGAATTGTCGGGGCCTTACTTTGGAATTATAGTGCCGCGCCATTGCTTGCTGATAATTTTGAATGCGAAGCAGGGCTTGGTCTCGTCTTTCTTCGATCAAGTCGAGGCTGTCCATCAGGAGCTGGTTATTAGCTGCGGGATTGGAGGTGCAGAGCTCCCGGCGGAGGCTACATGCGGTGGTTTCTGCTGGGACGACAACTTCCATCCCGTAAGCTAAGGAGAAAGGGGTTTCCTCTGTAGCTTTTCGTGGGGTGGTTCGGCAGGCCCATAGTACTTCGGGTAGTTTTTCCGACCAGAGCTCCTTTTGGGCTCCTAGGCGTTTCTTGAGGTTTGCTAAAATCGACTTGTTAGCAGCCTCCGCCTGCCCGTTTCCTTGAGGTCGCCGAGGTGATGAAAAGGTGAGGCGGATGTTCCATTTATCAAAGAAACTTTTGAAGTCGTGGGATAAGAACTGTCCTCCATTGTCGGTTACGATTTCGTACGGGATGCCGTGCCTGCATACGATATTTTTCTATACAAATCCTTCGACCTCAAATCTGTTTATTTGTTGGAAAGCTTCAGCTTCGATCCATTTCATGAAGTAGTCGGTTAGGACCAGGAGGTTTAGTAATTTCTTTCCTTTGCCTGAGGGTACTAGTGGATCTACAATATCCATGGACCACCTCATGAACGGGTAGGGAGCTGATATGGTAGATAGCTTTTCCGCTGGTTGGTGTATGATCGGTGCATGCCTTTGGCATTTGTCGCATGATGAGGAGTAGACCTCACAGTCTGCGATAATGGTAGGGCAGAAGTAGCCATGTCTTTTATTTCGGATGGCTAGGGCTCTGCCTCCGGAATGGTTTCCACAAGAACCGTCTTGCATTTCCTTCATAAGTTTCATAGCTACCAGGCCGTGAACGCATTTTAGGTAAGGTCCGGAGACGCTTTGTTTGTGGAGGGCTGATTCGATTATGCAATATCTTTCGCTTAAGGCTTTGAGTTTTCGAGCCTCCCATTTATTGGGTGGAATTTTTCCCTCTAGGATGTAATCCATGATCGGTATTCTCCAGTCTTCTCTCCCTACCACTTTGTTGTGAAGAGAGGAGGGAGGTTCCTGTTCGGGACCTTGTGTTGTGGTGCCCCAAGAGATATTCGTTGGAGTAGGCTCCAAGGGGTCTAGGTTCTGAGGAATATCTCCAATTTCTTCGTTGTCTCCTGTGGTTTGTATAGCGTTCCTAGATGAGTTTTTAAGAGCGACGCAGCTTCTTTTTGTACTTTGAGGACAAGTGATTCTGAGGTTTGAATGGTGCCCCCGGAGGTATTCGTTGAGTTAGGCTCAAGGGAGTCTGAACTTCGGTGAATACCTTCACTTTGGTCATTGTTTTCTGGGTTCTGGATTGCGTTCCCAGAGGTGTACTTTCTAAAGTAGTGTATTCTAGTTTTAGGGAGCCAGAATGTCGTGAAAACTTGGGTAGCTACCGTCGGAGGGCTGTTATCCTCAATTTTTTCCTTTGGTTTGCTATCCATATCAGCTTTGGTAGCTATGTCGATACTTGGCTTCTCGATTCCTTCCACGGGTATAATTCGTTTCACGAGAGGGTCAGATGTGGAAGCTAACGCGGCGAGCGCGTCTGCTGAGGAGTTCTCCCCTCGTGGGATCCTCGTTAGCTCGAATTTGTCGAACTGCTTTGTGAGGTTTAGGACGACTTCGAGGTATGCCCCCATTCTTTCGTCCCTTGTTTCGTATTCCCCGTGAAACTGGCTAGCTACCAGCTGTGAGTCGCTATAAGCGTTTAGCTCCCGAATCCGGAGGCTTAGGGCGAGCTTTAAGCCGGCGATTAGTGCTTCATATTCGGCCTCGTTGTTGGAAGCGTTGAATCCAAGTCTATAGGATTGTTCGATGGTTTCTCCAGCTGAGGAGGTTAGTCTTAGACCGACACCGGAGCCTTGCCTTGACGAGGCTCCGTCCACATATAGGCTCCATTTCGGAACCTCTGTTTCTTGGTCTAGATGTTCGGATGCTAGCTCGATAATGAAATCGGCAAGGACCTGAGCTTTTGCTGCTGCTCGGGGTCTGTACTCGATGTCGTATTCGCTGAGCTCTATAGCCCATTTGGCTAATCGTCAGGATTGTCTGGGGCTATGCAAAATTGTTCGCAATGGTTGTGAGGTCATTACGATAATCGAGTGCGATTGGAAATAAGGTCGCAGCTTCCTGGCAGCTGTTACGACTGCTAGGGCTAGTTTTTCCATGGTAGGGTACCTCGTCTCGGCGTCTATTAGGCTTTACTAGTGTAATAGACGGGTCTCTGTTCGTTTTGTTCTTCTCGTACTAGCACCCCACTGACTGCAGCTGCCGATACGGCGAGGTACAGATATAGTGGTTCTCCTACTACAGGTTTGGATAGTATCAGAGGTTCCGAGAGGTAAGCTTTCAGCTGTTTGAAGGCTTCTTCGCACTTTTCATCCCACAGGAACTTCTTATTATTTTTCAGAAGCTTATAGAATGGGAGGCACTTATCGGTGGACCTGGATATGAATCAATTTAGTGCTGCAATCCGTCCGGTCAATCTTTGTACCTCTCTGGTCGTTTTAGGTGACGGCATTTCTAGGAATGTTGCTATCTGTTTCGGGTTGGCTTCGATGCCTCTTTCGGTTACGAGGTAACCTAGGAATTCGCCGGAGGGTACTCCGAAGGTACATTTAGCTGGGTTGAGCTTCATGTCGTATTTGTTGAGGATGTCGAAGCATTCCCTTAGGTGGGAGATGTGGTCCTCTCCAATTGAAGATTTGACTAACATGTCGTCAATGTAGACTTCCATGGTTTTTCCAAGTTGTCCAGCAAACATTTTTTTTACTAACCTCTGATAGGTTGCTCCTGCATTTTTCAAACCAAATGGCATAACCTTGTAACAATAGGTTCCACGCTCGGTTATGAATGCGGTATTTTCTTGATCTTCGGGATCCATCATAATCTGGTTATATCCTGAAAAGGCATCCATAAAGGACATGAGCTGATGTCCAGCTGTCGCTTCGACTAAACGGTCGATGTGAGGTAATGGGAAACTGTCCTTTGGACAAGCCTTATTTAGATCAGTGAAATCTACGCAGATTCTCCATTTCCCATTCTTCTTTTTTACTACCACTGGGTTTGGTAACCAATCAGGGTATTGTACTTCTCGGATAGACCCAACTTTCGTTAGTCGATCGACCTCATCGTTAACAGCTTGGGCCTTTTCTAGACCAAGCTTACGACGCTTTTGTTTGATCGGTTTGAAAGTAGGATCTACATTGAGCTTATGAGTGGTGACATTTGCGTCTATGCCTCTCATGTCGCTGGTGGTCCTTCTTGGTTTCAAGGGGTAACTCTGATCCAATGCTTACTTGTTTTTCAGGATTCGAGTCGTCGATGCTAACTTTTTCGGTGAGGTTCTTAGGGGGACCTCAGATATTTTGTTGCAATTCACGACTCTCCTGGATCTGTAATTGCTATTGGGGGGATTCTTTTATAATCTCAAATCCTCCTAGGTAACAGATTCTTGAGATCTTTTGGCTACCGGGCACGGTAGCTATTCCGTCGGTTGTTGGAACTTTCACGCATTGGTGATAAGTTGAAGCTACTGCTTTCATCTTATGAATCCAAGGCCTTACGAGGATTGCGTGGAAAGGAGATGGTTTGTCGACAATGTTATGATATTTTTGTGTAGGGTCGTTTAAGTACTACGGAACACTGGAAGACTAATAAATGGATACGAGTTTGTATGTGTTTTTAGAATAGAAATCGAGGCAAAGAGATGTATTATTGAGTGTGTTTGGCGTTACAACGTTTTGGGTGTATAAACCCTAGTTTTCTAGCATAACTCTATAATCTCTAAGCCCCAAAGTGTCGATCCCTTGTTCTAGGGTTTGGGTTCCCCTTTTATAGTTGATGTAAGTCGGTCAATCTTGGGCGGCTTCCGTAATATTCAGGAATATATCACTTTCCCCTTGATTTGGGAAACTTCCATATTCATGCGGAGGATCGGTTCCTTGGTCCTTACGGCAAGGGCTAGGCCTTGGTTCCTCGATACAGGGACTGGACCCTGGGTACTTGTTAAATGGAGATCGGGCCCTGGTGCCACCTGGTGGAGATGGACTCTTTAAGTCGAGGAGGGACCCTGGGTCCTTTCCAAACGAGGGCCCGGAAGTTGAGGCCCCTTCGGAGGCTGGAGAAAACTCTAGCCTTGGATATTTTTCCCCAACAGTTTGCCCCTTATTCCTTAATTGCTTCGTAGGGATCAAGGGATAAAATGTAGTCTTGAATCTTGGTGCCATTTCTTCCAGCAGGAGAAGGATTTGGAGTCTAGGCGACATGAGGAGTTAATTTGGAATATGATCGCTTAGTTGGAATGGGCCTCAGGGAAATAAGGATCGCGGCCCGCTCGTGATGATGCTAGGTCGGCGAAGTATTTTGGAGATAATTTTGGAAATTTGCCGAGAATCGCGAGTATCTTCCAAATTCTTTTGTCTTTCCTCTTTCTTTCTTTCCTTCCCTTCGCCGAGAATGGAAAGTCGTTGCAGGTATATAATCGGATGTTTCGACGCCTTTGGACAACACGAATTTAGGTTTTCCCCTGTCCTTCTTATTGGAAGTAGATGTCGAACGCTCCGACTTTCATGAAATCGTTCCCTACCCCCGGTGTTGGCGGACGTGTCAGGCCCCGTCGCTTGTTTGGTGATCCTTTTGATTCCCCAATTCTGACACCTAGCGTGGTTTCGGGAACCGATGATGAAAGAGTTCCCGTGGCCCATGTTCGCCCTCGTCGTTTCTGTTCTTTCGATGCTTCGAGTGAAGACGAAGATGGCCCGAGGTCTGATATTAAGGAAGGTGATCTGGCGGGGATCCGCCGTAGATATTCCTTACCCGATACGATGGGGATCAGGTGTGCGGGAGAGTTCGAGCGAGCTCCTGATGGAGGAAGGGACGAGATAGCGATCTTTGAGGCTTATTTGGAGGCCGGCTTTAGAGGAGGGATTCCTTCTTTAATCGCGGAGGTGGCGTCGTACTTTGGATGTTCCCCCTCGCAGTTTACGCCTGCTACATGGCGTACTCTGATGGCTATCCAGGTGTTAGGAGAGCTCCATAGTATTCCTTTCGGGTTGTCTGAAGTCATGTATTCTTACTCCTTTGTTCCCTTGCCAAGTAAGGGAGGCTTTTAGCAAATATGGTCCCGAGATGGTGAACCTTTGGTGGATGAACCCCCTCGAGGTCTTAGGGGTAGTTTTCCTTCAAACGATTCCTGGGACAGGAGATATGTGTTTATGAAGGTCGAAGGTGTTCCTGGTTATCCATGTTTCTGGCGTTCAGTGGGTAAGTTGCTTATGTTTCCCTTGACATGGGTATTATATTTGCTGAATTATGTCGAGTTTTTCTTCTTGCAGAGGTGGCCCGACCGGTCGTCCAGGCTGGTGAGACTTTGGTGAAGTTGGCGCGAGGTATTCCTAGGCGCTTTCGCTGGATTCTGTTCTTGATGCATCCGATATCGCTGCGTCATAGCCGTATTTGGGGTAATGGAATTTCTCTTACTTGGTCCTTTCGTTCTAGCCGTAGTTTGATGGGGTCTTTGTTTTCCAGGTGGGATCCCTACGGCTTCGATATTGTCAGTGTACGAGGAATACTGTAGAACTCGGCACCAAAGGAGGAGATCTCGCAATTCGTTTCTTTCCGTTCCTCCGGTGGTGGCTTCTTTGGCTCCGAGGGATGTTGGCAGGGATCGATTCCCCAGTTTAGGTCGGCGTGTTCCTCCACATGAAGAGATTCTTTTCCTCCGGAGGCAGCTTCGGGAAGTGATTTCCAGCCAGGCTCTTATCGTGCAGAGGGCTCGAGACTATGCTCGTCAGGATCTCGTTAGAGAGTGGTCGATGAGGAGTGCTGGTCAGCATGAGCTGTTCGGGGGACCCGGCCGATGGGGGCCTGTTGGAGGTCCAATCCGAAATTCGGGGAACGGTGAAGGTGGTCATGGTGTTTTCCCTTTTTCTCGCCGGAAGCCGAATCTTTGAATATTTCTTCAATGCTTTTTCTTGCTTTATGTTGTCGTTTTTGGATTTTTTGTAGCTTTCTCCCCTCCGAATAAGGATTCTTAATAATATCTACCTGTTTTTGCTTTTACTCCGTCTTTTCTTTGATCCTTGCACTGCTTTATGGTTCTGACCTCTAGTTGCTTGATTAGATGACTCCCGGGGGAGATCAACTCTTACGGAGAATCGTTGTCGGGAACTGATGGGTTCCGATCCGATTTGAACCCTTAGGTTCTTGTTGCTTCGAACTCGGAAGTTTTCAAGATCTAGGCCCTTTGAGTTTCTTACCTGGGCCCTGAGGCCTTACTCATTAAATCTTGAGGGAGTAGGAGCTTTTAGGCTTTCTGGACCCTTAGGTCTTAGGAACCTTGAGGTTTTTCGGACCTTTAGGTCTTGGGAACCTTGAGGTTCTTTGGACCCTTGGGTCTCGGGAACCTTGAGGTTCTTGGGACCCTTAGGCGTTTGGAACCTTGAGGTTCTTCGGACCCTTGGTTCTATGGACCCTTGAAGTTCTTTGGACCCTTGGGTCTTTGGAACCTTGAGGTTCTTTGGACCCTTGGGTCTTTGGAACCTTGAGGTCCTTTGGACGCTTGGGTCTTTGGAACCTTGAGGTTCTTTGGACCCTTGGATCTTGAGAACCTTGAGGTTCTTTGGACCCTTAGGTCTTTGGACCCGAAGATCTTTGGAATCTTGAGGTTCTTTGGACCCTTGGATCTTAAGAACCTTGAGGTTCTTTGGACCCTTGGGTCTATGGACCCTTGGGCCTATGGAACCTTGAGGTCTTTGGACCCTTGGGTCTTTGGAACCTTGAGGTTCTTTGGACCCTTAGGTCTTTGGAACCTTGAGGTTCTTTGGACCCGAAGGTCTATGGACCCGAAGGTCTTTGGACCCGAAGGTCTTTGGACCCGAAGGTCTTTGGACCCGAGGGTCTTTGGACCCGAAGGTCTTTGGACCCGAGGGTCTTTGGACCCTTAGGTCTTTGGTCCCGAAGGTCTTTGGACCCGAAGGTCATTGGACCCGAAGGTCTTTGGACCCGAGGGTCTTTGGACCCGAAGGTCTTTGGACCCGAAGGTCTTTGGACCCGAAGGTCTTTGGACCCGAAGGTCTCTGGACTTTTATACTTTTGGGGAGTCTTTTTGATCGCTCTCTGCTGCCCGGAGGCGAGCCACTCTCGATCTAAATTGAGAAATCGTACTGTGCTACCCGTGGGCATAGGCCATTCTCGAAATTCTCAATGCTGCACTCTACCTTTCTGCAGAAAGGTCACTCTCAGACTTATTGTGGTCTGGAGTGGGTCCCCCCGCAAGGTTCTGTCAACCCAGACACACTACCTTCCACGTCTGGATAGGTATTAAATTATTTGTGCTTAACCGGTTATTTGCACTTTGCTCCCTGCATATCAGCCGCCAGAATCTGATTACAGTACTTGGCTGTGTACATCATGCCCCCAGCGTGCGTTTAGCTTACAGCGTATTTCACGAGGGTTTGAATGGCACTAGTACGTGGTCCCCGCATAACTCTTGGCTATAGGCCTTTACGCGGGGCCCTATCGCACAGACATCGGCTCAGGGCTGATCAAACCCCTTCCATATATGTCTGCACCTATGGTGAGTAGCCTCACCAGCTAGGGGGCTAGCTAAGATCTGAGGTCCCGAAAGTCCCTGATCAAGCTAATATGCCCCTTTAAGTATATTGGTGTTTCCTTAACTCCCTTTAGTCGAAACCAAATGTATTTTATAAGCCTAGTCCGAGGACGTTCTCGTTATACATAGGAGTAGGAAAACAAAAATACTTAAATATATAATAGTATATATAGAGCTCGACCCGAAGATCTTGCCTTTAGAAATGATAGAATTTGAGCTGCAAGGCGTTCCAGCAGTTGGGTTGTACCTTGCCTGTGCTGTCTTGCAGCTTATAGGCTCATGCCCCTTGCACCCCTATTACCTGATAGGGCACCTCCCATCCGGGGGCGAGTTTTCCGACTGATTTGTCTTTTGTGTGGTTGCAGACTCGCCTTAGGACCAAGTCCCCTTCTTGGAAGGTTCTGGATCTCACCTTCTTGTTGTAACTCTTGGCTACCTTTATTTGGTACGACGCGTTCCTCAGGCGGGCCGCTTCCCTTTTTTCGTCAAGGAGGTCTAGGCTTAGGTACATCAGCTCGTCATTTTCCTTGGGGGTTAGGATGTTGGAGATCGTGGTCTTGACATGTACCTCGGTTGGTATTGCTGACTCGGTGCCGTAGACGAGTGAGAAAGGGGTTTCTTGGGTAGCTGTCTTTGGAGTCGTCCGGTAGGCCCAAAGGACTCCATGTAACTCTTCTGCCCATCGCCCGTGAGCCTTTTCCAAGCGCTTCTTGAGCATGTTCACCACCGTTTTGTTGGTTGACTCTGCTTGTCCGTTTGATTGCGGGTGCCTTGGTGCTGAATATGAGAGTTTGATATCCCAATCTTTGCAGAAGTCCTGGAAGTCGCTGCTGGTAAATTGGGGTCCATTGTCTGTGACAATTTCCTGAGGTGCTCCGAAGCGGGTTATTATGTTCGTCTAGATGAATTTCCTGATCTGGAGGTCCGTGATTTTTGCCAAGGCTTTGGCTTCTACCCACTTCGTGAAGTAATCGGTCATTACTAGGAGGAAGACCTTCTGCCCTGGCGCCATTGGGAATTTCCCCACGATGTCCATGCCCCATTTACGGAAGGACCATGGGGAACTTAAGGACTTCAGGTTCTCTGGTGGTAAGTTGGAGATTGGGGCGTGCTTCTGGCATTGGCCACAGGTTTTGGTCTGTTTGAGGGAGTCCTTTGCCATGGTAGGCCAGTAATAACCAGCCCTTCTCGCCCTGAGAACCAGGCTCCGTCCGCTGGAGTGTGAACCGCATTCCCCATCGTGGAGTTCCTCTAATATTCGTGTGGCTTCTCTAGGGGATAGACATCGTAGGTACGGTCCTGAGAAGGATCTTCTATATAGTTTTCCCTCCGAAATGCAGTATATGGCCGCTTGTCTCTTGATCTTCCGGCTCTCCTCTCGGTTTTCAGGTAGGACGTCGTTTCTTAGATAGTCGGTGATAGGGGTCATCCAGGTTTCTCCTTCGTCTACTACCGTCACTTCTTCCGGTTCAACCTCTTTCTGGGTTGCTGGCCATTGCAGGACCAACAGTGGAATACTCATATGTTCCTTGGTTTCTAATGCGGAACCCAGGTTTGCTAGAGCATCGGCTTGGGAGTTTTGTTCCCTAGGTATTTGGGTGAGCTTATAGCTTGTGAATTGGTCTAGGAGATGTTTGGCCACAGATAGATACCTGATCATGCTCGGGTCCTTGGCTTGATAGTCCCCTTGGGCTTGACTGATGATGAGCTGCGAGTCACTGAAAACCTGGATGTTTTTTACTCCCATTTCCTTGGCTAGTTCTAGGCCTGCTATCAAAGCCTCGTATTCTGCCTCGTTGTTCGTTGCTTTGAAGTTACAACGTACAGCCCTTGAGGCCGATTCTCCCGTAGGGGAGGTCAGAACCAGTCCTACCCCTGCGCCTCTTACATTGCTGGAGCCATCCACGTGCAGGGTCCATTGACCTACTTCCGCTTCTTTTCCCAGGAGCGTAGTTTCTAGATCTGGGTCTGGAAGCATAGAGGGAGAGAACTCAGCCACGAAATCAGCTAGGACCTGGGACTTGATAGCGGCGGCTGGGCTGAAGGTCACGTCGTATTCTCCCAATTCTACGGCCCATTTCGCCAATCGTCCTGATACCTCGGGTTTATGAAGGACTGCTTTGATGGGGAAGGAGGTGACTACCACAACTTGATGGGACTGGAAGTAGGGACGTAACTTCCGGGCCGCGACCACCAGGGCGAGGGCTAATTTCTCTAGCTGGCTGTAGCGAGTTTCTGCGTCTAGCATGGATTTGCTGCCGTAGTATATGGGATGCTGCCTTTTTCCCTCCTCTCTTACGAGGACTGCGCTAACTGCGTGTTCAGACACGGCGAGGTAAAGCAGTAGGGTTTCCCCTTCTAGAGGTTTAGATAGGAGTGGTGGAGTAGTGAGATAGGCCTTGAGGTCAGACAGTGCGGCTTCGCACTTCTCTGTCCACTGAAAGTCCTTAGGGTTCTTTAGTGTTTCGAAAAAGGCGTGGGACTTGTCAGAAAGCCTGGAGATGAATCTGCTGAGGGCTGCCATTCTTTCTGTGAGTTTTTGAATCTCTTTGACGTTCCGTGGGGGAAGAATCGCCTGGATGGCCCTTATTTGCTCCGGATTTGCTTCTATGCCCCTGTGGGTGACTATGTATCCCAGGAATTTCCCGGAGCTTACTCCAAAGGAACATTTAGAGGGGTTGAGCTTCATATTGTATTTCCTCAGGGTGGTGAACGCTTGCTGGAGATGTGAGATATGATCTT
The DNA here is from genome assembly GCA_026261945.1 of Hirschfeldia incana. NCBI lineage: Eukaryota > Viridiplantae > Streptophyta > Magnoliopsida > Brassicales > Brassicaceae > Hirschfeldia > Hirschfeldia incana. The sequence continues at coordinate 132,842 of JABCMI010000107.1, forward strand.
CCGAGTCAAGAGATTTTACCAGCATGTCGTCGATGTAGACTTCCATGGTCTGGCCTATCTGATCGGGAAACATCGTGTTGACCAGCCTCTGATAGGTGGATCCAGCATTCTTCAGACCAAACGGCATGACCTTGTAGCAGTAGATGCCCCTAGAAGTCATAAAGGACGTCTTTTCTTGGTTGTCGGGATGCATCAGGATTTGGTTGTATCCCGAGAAGGCGTCCATGAAGCTCATTAGTTGGTGCCCAGCGGTGGCATCCACCAGCTTGTCTATATGAGGCAAGGGGAATGGATCCTTTGGGCAGGACTTGTTGAGGTCCGTGAAATCGATGCAGACCCTCCATTTTCCATTTTTCTTTTTCACAACCACCACATTGGCGAGCCAGTCGGGATATTGCACCTCTCTTATGAACCCTGCGTCGAGCAGGTTCTTGACCTCTTCGTTAATGATTTCATCCCTTTCGGGAGCGAACTTCCTTCTCTTTTGTCTAACAGGAGGATGCTCGGGATTCACTTGGAGCTGGTGCATGATGACGCTGGGGTCAATTCCGGGCATGTCTTCGTGGGACCATGCAAAGCAATCGGAGTTAGATCTTAGGAAATCGATCAGCCTCCGTCTCAGATCCTTAGGCAGCTTGGAGCCTATCTTGAGGTTCCGCTCCGGGTTCCCTTCTATCAGGGGGACTTCGTCCATGTCTTCAACCTCGGGTTCTTCTGCATGAGAAACGAGAGGCTGCTTCTGTAATTGCTATAAAGCTTGGGTCCTTCCCTTCAGGGTAGTTTGATAGCAGGACCTAGAATTTTCTTGGTCCCCTCTAATGACCTTCACGCCCTAGGGGGTAGGAAATTTTACCAATTGGTGGAGGGTTGATGGTACGGCTCCCATGTCGTGGATCCAGGGCCTCCCTAGTATTACATTGTAAGACGACGGACAGTCGACGACCAGGAACTTGGCGGTTTGATTTATCCCCTCGGCATAGACTGGGAGAAGGACTTCCCCCTCGGTTTGCTTAACCTCTCCGCTAAATCCCACGAGCGGGATCGCTTTCCTGGTTAATGTTTTAGGATCTAGCCCTAAATCCATATAGGCCGAGTTGAAGATAATGTTGTTGGAGCTGCCATTGTCCACCAATATTCGTTTAACTAAGCAGTTGGCTATAACAAGCGAGATAACGAGGGCGTCATGATGGGGAGCGAGGACTCGTTCCTGCTCCCTCGCAGTAAAGCTGATTTCGTCCGTTCCCAAGAGTGGGCGCTTGGGAGTCTCGGTCTCTTGACCGTTCCTAGCATTGCGAGTACTTCGTTTGGCTGCGGCGCTGCTGATCCCGCTTACTTCTGATCCTCCGGAGACGACGTGGATCACTCGTTCTTGTGGTGGAGGTAGCGCAAGGACCGTTTCGTTGGGGAGAGCGGGGCCCTCTCTATTGAGGAGATCCTTGGCCTTATCCGAGAGGAACTCCCTTAGGTAACCCTTCTTGAGAAGCTCGGCTACTTCCAACCTTAAGGCTATACAATCCTCCGTGGTGTGGCCGTGATCGTTGTGGAACCCACACCATCTTTTAGGGTTCCGGGTAGCGTCAGGGGACCTCATTTTAGGTGGCCACTTAACTTGTGGGCCCATCTGCCTCAAGACTCCAATGAGCTCCGGTTTGGATATCGCTAGGTGAGAGATGCTGGGCCAAGTTGAAACCATCATTCCTTCGGACCGAGGTAAGGGGCGAAGTTGGTATCTGCCTCTGCTCTGATTGGTGGATTCCCGGGAAGGTCGGGGTCGGATGGTTTCTTCACGCTCGTCTTTCGATGGTTTGGAGGACTTCTTATCGTACTTGGAGGAACCCTTGGCCCTGCTCACGATGTCTTCTTCCCACCTTACTTGGGCCCAGGCACGGGATAGTACATCCGCCATGTCTCCGCATCTGTACTTAGTTAATTCCTTGTAGAGCTCTCCCTCTGGAAGTAGGCCCTTCTTGAAGGCTGAGATTGCTGTATCGGCGTTACACTCGGGTATGGAGACCTTCTCCTGGTTGAAACGAGCTATGTAGGAGCGTAGGGATTCGTTTCTGTATTGTTGGATCTCGTAGAGGTCATCTGATCTCTTCTCCAGGTGGCGGCTACTAGCGAACTGTTCCACGAACTTGTCGCTGAGGGCGGCGAAGGATGCTATGGACCCCGTGAGGAGGTTGATATACCATTGGAGGGCAGGACCGGTTAGAGTTGACCCGAAGCCCTTGCACATGGTGGCTTCCCTTGCGTCTTTCGGAATAGCCACGGCTACCATGCGTTGCTTATACTGGGCGATGTGGTTGTCAGGGTCTCCTGTTCCCTCGTACATCTTGATGCTCGGAAAAGAGAACTTTCGAGGCATCTCGATCGAAGCAATCTCCTTCACGAAAGGCGTGTCGGAGTACGACCTGGGATCACTTCTACGGATGGGGGGAGCTACTCCGGGGAGCCTTTCCACCATGGATTGGATGGTGCCGAATTTTTCGGATACCACCTTCTCTAGGTAAGCGGCTAAAGCTGGATCCGAGATCTCGGGATGATCAGGTGAGTACTCTTCGTCCTCTGTATCGGATTCGTCTTCTTCTTCTTCTCGGGTTACGTCTCGAATGTTTTCTTGATCGCCGGGTTCGTCTCCAAGCTGCTGAGGCGTTTCCTCGCCGTCGTGCGGGGTGTTGAGCGAAGCCATAGGTCGAACTTTGGTTCTGAACCGTTTTCGTTTGTTCCCTACTGCCCCGAGGGATCGGTTTTCTCGTCTGAGAGCGATGTTCTCGGCTTCCATGGCGTCTAGCTTCTCGGCGCTTTGCTGGAGTTGCTTGGAGTGTTCTCCAAGTTGATCTTTTAGGTATTGAACTTCCTGGACGAGTTCCAGACCTGCAGGTGCGGTTTCCCGAGCCTTGTGAAGGTCGGTAATTTGACTCTGAAGGGTTTCGAATCGGCTCAGGAGCTCTTTCTCCTTCGGGGTCAGATTAGCTTGATTGGACTCGTCTTCCGATGCCATCGTCACGTAGTTGAGTTACTCCCCTCCTTCTAGCGCCAAACTGTTATGATATTTTTGTGTAGGGTCGTTTAAGTACTACGGAACACTGGAAGACTAATAAATGGATACGAGTTTGTATGTGTTTTTAGAATAGAAATCGAGGCAAAGAGATGTATTATTGAGTGTGTTTGGCGTTACAACATTTTGGGTGTATAAACCCTAGTTTTCTAGCCTAACTCTATAATCTCTAAGCCCCAAAGTGTCGATCCCTTGTTCTAGGGTTTGGGTTCCCCTTTTATAGTTGATGTAAGTCGGTCAATCTTGGGCGGCTTCCGTAATATTCAGGAATATATCACTTTCCCTTTGATTTGGGAAACTTCCATATTCATGCGGAGGATCGGTTCCTTGGTCCTTACGGCAAGGGCTAGGCCTTGGTTCCTCGATACAGGGACTGGACCCTGGGTACTTGTTAAATGGAGATCGGGCCCTGGTGCCACCTGGTGGAGATGGACTCTTTAAGTCGAGGAGGGACCCTGGGTCCTTTCCAAACGAGGGCCCGGAAGTTGAGGCCCCTTCGGAGGCTGGAGAAAACTCTAGCCTTGGATATTTTTCCCCAACAGACAACTATGAAGTTGGTCATCTTTATGACTCCGCCAGCTATAATTGGGAGCTTAATTGTTCTTAATGAGGTAGTTGTTTCTTCAGAGAAACCTACGAGGTTGGATTTCTGGTCGACGATTTCGTAGTCGTCTATTTCCATTCCTTTCAATGCGTTGTAGAAAATGAGATCGACGGAGCTTCCGGTGTCGATCATGAGCTTAAGTACCTCGTACCCTGCTATGTTTAACGTTACGACGAGGGCATCGTCGTGAGGTCTGTCGAGATCTGATGTCTCACTTTCCCAAAAAGAGATTTTAGTGTTAGACTCGGGTTTGGTCGGTTTGGACTAAGTGTTTGACACAGCTTTCCGTACGTGACTTTTGATAGAGTTAATGGAGTCTTGACACACATCGGACCCTCCGACGATGTAATCGACCCTTGAGCCAGGGCTCGATTGGAGAGGTGTTTTACTCAAGAGGGCTTCGATTTGAAGGCTTTTTCCTTGCGGGAATTTTCCAAGGATCATATCGACTCTCATTTTGGGAGCTGGAGGTGGGGAATCTGTTTCTTTTTCAGGTGACCTTTCGCGTTTCGGAGAGTTATCTCGGGGACCTCTCTTTTGGTAAGGCTGTGGCTTTTTGAGATCCACGTCTTTTATTTCTCCGGCTGCGAATTTAGCAGCCAGTTGTCGTTGGAGGTCCCAACATTCTTCGGTTGAGTGTCCCTTTCGATCGTGGTAAGAGAAATGTTTGCTCTCATCGTAGCCTTTGGACCAGGGGGCTTTGGTTGTCGTGGCAACAGGTTTTTCTTCCTTGTCATCCTCGATTACGTAAGAATGCTCCCCGTGAGTCTGATTGTTTCGGGAGTTCCCTCTTTTGTGAGGTCCCTTCCCGTCGGAGGCTTCGCCTTTCGGGTGATTATGGGGTTTTCTGTGGAGCTTATCCAATGCTGCTGTTTCCTCTTCCAAGGTGATGTATCTCGAGGCCTTATGGAGAGCGTCGTCGATAGTTGGAGGAGGATTTAGCGTCAACTCCGAGAAGAAACATGATTTATACCAGAGACCTCTCCTAAGGGCCTCAATAGCTACCTGATCGTTAGGGTTCGAGAGTTTAGTTCTTACTGCCCTAAATCTCTCGATGTAGACTCGCAGCGAGTCTCCCAGCCCTTGTTTGATCTTCCAGAGGTCAGCCTCAGACGCTTGTTTTAGGATGTGGGTTGAATATTGCTTCATAAAGGCGTTAGCTAACTGATCGAAACTGTCTATAGAGTTCGGCTCGAGGCCAAAGAACCATTCGAGAGCTGTTCCGACCAGGTTTTCAGCGAATTTTCTGCAATATCCTGCATCGCATTCTTCCTTTGTGAAGTGAGCTTTAACGATGGATAATCGGAAGGCTCTTAAATAAGCCTTTGGATCTGCATTCCCGTCGTATTCAGGAATCTTAATTTATTGAGTATCTGTATTGTAAGAGTTGGCAATTCTATCGGTGAACGGAGTTCCACGAGTCTCCTCGATTAAGCTCTCGATTTCGGGAGCTGAGCTCGTTGCCTTGTGAACTTGAGCTCCCAATTTCTGGAGAGCTGCGTGGGTTCGCTCCATGTATCTGCGAATGGCGTCAGGTCCCTCAAATGGAAGGACATTTGGGTCATTATCAAACACTCGGCATCCGTCCTTTGATATTCGTCCGTGTTCGGGGTTGAAACCCTGGCTTGAAACACCGAAGCTGATGTTCTGCCCCCGGACAGTATGTTGGTTCCTGCTCCAGACCCGGGAGGAGGTGACGGTGGAGGCATTCGGGTGCTACCGCTGGCGGTTTGATTAGGCCTGGAGCTAGTTGTTGCTACGTGGCTTCCCATAGTGCTGGTGATAGGTGGGTGAAACACGGGAGCTGTCCTAGCGCGAGGCGTTTGGAAAGCAGGTTCCTGGTCAGAACACGGGAGCTGTCTTCTGCACTAGCTCCATCAGGGGAAAAATCCAGGCGTTCTCGGGGAAAGGAGGGATCACATAAATATTCTCGGAAGGTGACCCCTGTTTCCTGGTGATCGGACGTCTGGGTCGACGTAGATTGAGATCTGGTTATCTCTTCGAATCGTTGCTGCCGTTCGGCTAGCTGTTGCATCGTTCGCTCGGTTTCCTGAGCTTTGTCTACTAGCTGGATCATCATCTGACGGATCTCAGAAAGCTGAGCTTCCGTTTGATTCGGAGCGGATTGATGCAGTGGATTATTGAGGGCTGAGGACCCGGAATTGGTCCCACTAGAGGCTCTGGGGTTGTTTGCCCCCGGAGCAGTGCGGCTCGGTGAGCTATTGCTCTGGTTCGATTGATCGGGGTTAGATGGGTTTGTTCTATCGATTGGATTAATCCTTAAGCTTTAGAGAAAGGGATTCGATTATTTTTCCCCACAGACGGTGCCAATTGTGAGAGACAAGGTTTCACTTCTTAGATTCAGGTTAGGTTGAGAGATGATGAATAAGAATCGTGGGCTGAATCCCGTAAATAAACTTAAAGAATGAATTTGCTTTTATTGATAATTTGTGAGATGAAGAATACAAGAAATGTATTGTGAGATGATTACAAAAGAAACGTATGATGTTTTTATCTTATACAAAAAATAGGTATTCCGAAAGAGAGAGATCCCTTTGTCTTCGACCTCCTCCGTCTTTAAATAGTCTAGGTTTCGTCTATAGCTCCTCAACTGATCTCCGTGATATCCGGCTTCAGTTATGGGACTTCCCCCAGCTTCCTCTTGACCGATTCTCTCGAAGTATTAGCTTCCTTTCTGTCGTGACCTCTGCTATGATTACTTCCAGGTTCCACCTTCGGCTCAACCTCTAGCTCCCTTTGTTATGATGGGCTCACCACGGCCCACTCGTTAGCTCTTGCTTACCGGTACCTGGCCCAAGGGTCATATTCGGGTCCAACAGTCCCCGCATAACTCTTGGCTATAGGCCTTTACGCGGGGCCCTGTTGTGCAGACATCGGTACAGGGCTGATCAGACCCCTTCCATTTCTGTCTGCACCTTAGGTGAGTAGCCTCACCAGCTAGGGGGCTAGCTAAGATCTGAGGTCCCTAAGGTCCCGATCCAGCTGGTATGCCCCTTTAAGTATATTGGTATTCCTTTAACTCTTTTTAATCGAAACCAAGTGTATTTTATAAGCCTAGTCCGAAGACGTTCTCGTTATACATATGAGTAGGAAAACCAAAATACTTAAATATATAGTATAGTAGTATATTAAAGCTTGATCCGAAGATCTCACTTTTAGAAATGGTACAATTTGAGGTGCAAGGCGTTCCAGTAGTTGGGTTGGACCTTGCCTTTACTGTCTTGCAGTTCGTAGGCTCTTGCTCCTTGCACCCCTATTACGTGGTAAGGACCCTGTGAGAGACAAGATTTCACCCTAGGATTTTAGGTTAGGTCAAAGAAGGTACAAGAAGATTCGTGGGCTGAATCCCGTAAGGAGCTTAAGAATGAATAAATGCTATTATCGATGATTTGAATATGAATGTTACAAGAATGTGTTTACCAGGTGATTACAAAGAAAATGGGAAATATCTTCGAGATTATGTAAAATAGGGTTGAACGACGTGATCCCCTTTTTGATCTTCGCCTTCTTCTTTAAATAGCTTTGGACTTCTCTTGATCGTCTCCAATTGATCTCCGAGATCTTCTCCGTTTGTTGAGGAATCCGTAACAGCTCCCTATTGACCGGGTCATGCGCTCCTTCTGTTTGTGGTGTGAGCCTCCTCTTCAATGTGACCTCCTCGGAGATCGCCCTTAACTTCCTGCTTCCAGCTCCGTGCTGAGCCTCAGCTAAGGTCGCCGATACGTATTGGGCTTTATCTCGGCCCGACCCTTGTTTAGGTTCCACCGTTAGCTAATGGGCCATATTTGGGCCCAACAGTTGCCCCCGAGCTTTCGAGATAAGATCTCTTTTACTCGGAAGCTTAACCTAAAGCCGCCGAACCTTGATTTTACTGTTGAGATAATGATTATGGGATATCTGCGCCGAAGATATTATTCGCTTGATCTGACAGTTGAGATTTCTTTTGGCGAAATCAACGGTTTGGATGAGAGAGGTTTTTGAAACATTTTTTGCGATACCCAAGACTGGATGTGATATAAAGTGGTGAGCATTAACTGCCACGCTCCATATTCTCCACGCCTCCACTCGATTTCCAAGGTAACTTCTCCTCCACTCCTTTATTTTACTTTGTTTTGCTTTTTTTTTTTACTTTCATCTTTCAATTTCACCATTGATCCTCTGCGATTTCCTTAGAATCTTTAGTTCTTAAGACTAGTTTGCTCCACCCTTTTTCCCCTTTCAACCCTCTCGATCTTACCCCTCTGTTTAATGGATCCTCCGAAAGAAGGCTCCGGTGAGACCGGAATTCCCCCCTCCGGCAAACGCTTAATGAAGGTCAAACAGGAGATCGGTGAGAAGGCAAAAAGAGATAAGAAAAAGGCTAAAGACTCGATTGCGACGAGAGTCTCTAAGCGGATGAAGAAGAAAGATGGTTCTGGCGGGAGCGCCTCTTTGGGATCTCACTCGCCCTCTCTATTGAAGAATCAGGAGGTTGTTAACCTCATGGTTCAGGCTCATGGTCGGAAGGAGTTAGCCAGGGCTTGCTCTCTCGATGAAACCCCGGAAACCGCCCCCGAGGGTTGGTTTTGCATCCACGAGAAGTATATCTCGAAATGCTACCTCAGGTTTCCGCTACCGGACCTCTTGCTAGATCTCCTTGATCACTATCAGCTAGCTCTCCCTCAGCTTTGTCCCTCAGTTATCCGGGTGATAAACGGTTTCATCACCAGGGCCAAGGAGGAGGGGGTCGCTGACTGAGCTGAAGAGCCTTTATGCGATCAAGGAGAGCTCTACTAAGGACGGTGGTAGCGGTACCTACTATCTCCCTTGTCGTCCTAGGCTCGGTCTTTTTAAGTCTTCCGGTGGTGACGATGATTGGAGGAAAAAATATTTTTTCGTCAAGATTGACCCCTCGACAGTTCCAGTGGGTCGTGCTCTCTCGGTTATTTGATCCGATATATCTGGTTAGGATTTTTAGGATCCTGCCTTGCTTATTTCAGATTATTGTCATTTTCTGATACCTCGATTTCATATGCAGATATCGACGATCCTCCTAAGCTTACTGATAAGCAGTCCAGGGCTCTTTTTCGGAGGATACATCAAAGTTCCAACTCTTGGACGTCCTTTACTACTTCTCGCATTGGATCAGCTAGGTTCCCGGAACGATATAACGCCAGGTTTCCCGACCCAATTCCAGCTGAGGACTTAGAAGGTAGTCTCGGGACTTTTCATATTTAGACTTGTTTCTAGAGATGGCTAAAGTTTTTCCTTTGTTTAGTTTCTGAAGCTCCTAACGTGGTATCAATTTCGACCGGATCTAGCACGTCCGAGAACGAAAAGACTCAAGTTCCCAAGATGAGACCTTCTTTCCGTAACAGGAATAAATCTGCTGCAGCTGCTGGCGCTTTGCGAGGCAGCGATAAGTCCCAAGGAGGAGCTTTCCTTAGCTCGCTGAAGGAGGTCCTTAATGATGGTTCTTCTGTTCCTGTCAGGGATGTTAGTCCATATGAAACCAGAGCTCGAGATGTTGTTCCTTGTCCTGAGGTCTCGCCGGTCGAAGGTAATCCTCAAGCTACCAGGGATCCCCTCGAAGTTGAGCCTCCGAGAAACAAGAGGTCTCGGACTGACTTGGGAGATAGTCCCACCAGGTCCACTTCCTCGTCCTCGCGGGGTGGGACCGTTGGTTGGAACTTAACCCATTCTAAGCCGGGATCGATTTTAGATGACCCTTGGGGGTTAGCAACCATCATGAGGCACCTGAAGATGGTAGGATGCTCTATGCCCTCGGTCAACAGCTTAACCAAACAAGGAAGAGTACGTCGAGATAGCTCACCACTTGGGTCAGGTACGCAGTTTTGAGCTTTTCCCGGTTTCTCCCTTTTAGGTTTGTGCTTTCTGAGACCTTAATTTTTTCTTTATTTCATTTTTACAGCTGCCTCGCAACAGGGCCCAGTTGAAGTTCGAGGAGACCGTGTGTGGTGCTCCTACTGCTGCAGAGTTAACTCAAGCGGCCGACATGTTCAAGGCTACCAAGATGGAGCTTGACCAGGCTCGTGCCCAGGTTTATTAGCTTCAAACCGAGGTTGGGAGGCTTGGTCTGAAGGCTGACACTCAGCAGGGGAAAATTGAGAGTCAAGCTATCGACATCAATGAGTTGGAGGCTGTTCGCAAGATAGCTGAGCATCAGGTTCAAGAGATGATCGTCTCATCCCAAGATAGCCAGTGGAACAAGGAAGCAGAGGTTAAGCTTGCTGTTAGGAGAGGTAAGAGGGAGGTAGCTGATGCTTACAACAAGATCCTAACTTCGGTGAAGGAGAAGTTTGCCAAGAAGAATGATGAGACCGACGCCCTGATCTATGCTCAGGAGCTCCAGGCGAACACCGAACTTCTGTAGGATTTGTTGACTAAGGAGATAAAAGATGCTGAGGAGGAGTATAATCGTCTGATGGCTTTGATCCTAGACGCAGCTGCTGCTTGCGATAGGGCTCAAGTCTCCGATTTCTTAGTTAGCAAGCTTCTCATTCCTCAACTCTCTGAGAGCTCAGGTACTTTTGAGATCAATATGTTTAACCCGACGTTTTCCGGAGAATATGGTTCTAATTTGGATTCGGTATTTCCTGACCTAGCTCCAGTCGAAGCAAATCCAGGAGGTGTCAATCAGGAGGCTGAAGTGGAGGTTCCTGCCAAATACAGTGATCTTATCGGGGAGGATAAGGATGCCGAAGCTGGTCCTGGAACCGAAGAAGGTTAAGAGCTGATGCTCTTTTGTCTTGAAGACTTTTTTCGCCCAAGGGGCTTTTATCTGTTTTTCTTAAGACTTATTAGCCTGAGGAGGCCTTTAAACCTTTACTTGTTCTTAGGATTTATAGCCCGAGGGGGCTTTTAAACCTTTATATAATTTCAAACTTGGTTGTTTCGGTTTTAAACTTGCTTTAGTCATCGAAGATGATATCTATTCGTAGTCTGGTTTTTGTTTAGCTTAAGATTTCAAGGAACCTGTTCTGTTTCGAAGGATCGTGAGTTCTTTTCAGGATTCTTGAGAGATCGAGTTTGCTTGATTGAACTTCGAGTTTCCTTGAAGGGTTTCAAGACCCTGAGGTGTTTCTTTTGAAACCTTGGGGTTTCGTTAAGGGTTCTAAGACCTTGGGATTTTGTTAAGGGTTTTAAGACCTTGGGATTTTGTTAAGGGTTTTAAGACCTTAAGAGTTTGTCAAGGATTTTGAGACCTTAGGAGTTTGTCAAGTATTTCAAGACCTCGAGATTTGTTAAGGATTTTAAGACCTTTGGAATTTGTTAAGGATTTTAATACCTTAGGTTCAGGTTCTTGGAGACCTGGATGTATTCGAAGTTGTTGACGAGCTTAGGTTCTGATTTAGAGGGACATGTGTTTCCTTGGAGGATTTCAAGACCTTGATGCTTGTTAAGGGTTTTAAGACCTTATGTTAAGGATTTTAGAGACCTGAATGTGTTCGTGGTTGTTTAATGAGCTTAGGTCCCGATTTTGAGAGACCTGAATTCTCTTAGAAGGTTTTATGACCTTTGATGTAGAAGTATAAAATTAATAGTTTCATTGATAACAGATTATGAATGATACATGATTCGAATTTATCATACAACAACTGCTTTTGGACTATGTGTTTTTGGTAACATGTGCCCCCTTTGCTTGGATGAGAAGAGGATGGGGCTGCACTCGTGACGGAGTTGCTTACGTACCCAGTCAAGGGATCAAGCCAAACGTAGTTCAGAATTTGGGTACCTAATGATAGTATTTTTTGAGGTTTGTGGCATTCCACGATCGGATTTCAGGTACCCCGGTTCGTACCTTCTGGAGCTTGTAAACTCCGGGTCGTACTATGTGGATAATTCGATAGGGACCTTCCCAATTGGTTCCTAATTTTCCAGCTCCTGGTTCTTTAGTTCCTTCGAACACCTTTCTAAGTACTAGGTCCCCTACAGCGAACTGTCGGGGCCTTAATTTGGAAATATAGTGCCGCGCCATTGCTTGCTGATAATTTTGAATGAGAAGGAGGGCTTGGTCTCATCTTTCCTCGATCAAGTCGAGGCTGTCCATCAGGAGCTGGTTATTAGCTGCGGGATTGGAGGTGCAGAGCTCCCGGCGGAGGCTACCTGCGGTGGTTTCTGCTGGGACGACAGCTTCCATCCCGTAAGCTAAGGAGAAAGGAGTTTCCTCTGTAGCTTTTCGTGGGGTGGTCCGGCAGGCCCATAGTACTTCGGGTAATTTTTCCGACCAGAGCTCCTTCTGGGCTCCTAGGCGTTTCTTGAGGTTTGCTAAAATCGACTTGTTAGCAGCCTCCGCCTGCCCGTTTCCTTGAGGTTGCCGAGGTGATGAAAAGGTGAGGCGGATGTTCCATTTATCACAGAAACTTTTGAAGTCGTGGGATATGAACTGTCCTCCATTGTCGGTTACGATTTCGTACGGAACGCCATGTCTGCATACAATGTTTTTTCATACAAATCCTTCAACCTCAAATCTGTTTATTTGTTGGAAAGCTTCAGCTTCGATCCATTTCGTGAAGTAATCAGTTGGGACCAGGAGGTTTAGTAATTTCTTTCCTTTGCCTGAAGATACTACTGGACCTACAATATCCATGGACCACCTCATGAACGGGTAGGGAGCTGATATGTTAGATAGCTTCTCCGCTGGTTGGTGTATGATCGGTGCATGCCTTTGGCATTTGTCGCATGATGAGGAGAAGACCTCACAGTCTGCGATAAGGGTAGGCCAGAAGTAGCCCTGTCTTTTAATTCTGATGGCTAGGGCTCTGCCTCCGGAATGGTTTCCACAGGAACCGTCGTGCATTTCCTTCATGAGTTTCATAGCTACCAGGCCGTGAACGCATTTTAGGTAAGGTCCGGAGACACTTCGTTTGTGGAGGGCTGATTTGATTATGCAATATCTTGCGCTTAAGGCTTTGAGTTTTCGAGCCTCCCATTTATTGGGTGGAATTTTTCCCTCTAGGATGTAATCCATGATCGGTATTCTCCAGTCTTCTCTCCCTACCACTTTGTTGTGAAGAGAGGAGGGAGTTTCCTGTTCGGGACCTGGTGTCGTGGTGCCCCCGGAGATATTCCTTGGAGTAGGCTCCAGGGGGTCTAGGTTCTGAGGAATATCTCCAATTTCCTCGTTGTCTCCTGTGGTTTGTATAGCGTTCCTAGATGAGTTTTTAAGAGCGGCGCGGCTTCTTGTTTGGACTTTGTGGACAAGTGATTCCGAGGTTTGGATGGTGCCCCCGGAGGTATTCGTAGAGTTAGGCTCTAGGGAGTCTGAACTTCAGTGAATACCTTCACTTTTGTCATTGTTTTCTGGGTTCTGGATTGCGTTCCCGGAGGTGTACTTTCTAAAGCTGCGTATTCTAGTTTTAGGGAACCAGTTAAGCTCTAGGGAGTCTGAACTTCGGTGAATACCTTCACTTTTGTCATTGTTTTCCGGGTTCTGGATTGCGTTCCCGGAGGTGTACTTTCTAAAGCTGCGTATTCTAGTTTTAGGGAACCAGAATGTCGTGAGAACTTGGGTAGCTACCGTCGGAGGGCTGTTATCCTCTATTTTTTCCTTTTGTTTGCTATCTATCTCAGCCTTGGTAGCTATATCGATACTTGGCTTCTCGATTCCTTCCACGGGTATAATTCGTTTTACGAGAGGGTCGGATGTGGAAGCTAATGCGGCGAGCGCATCTGCTGAGGAGTTCTCCCCTCATGGGATCCCGTTAGCTTGAATTTGTCGAACTGCTTTGTGAGGTTTAGGAGCACTTCGAGGTATGCCCCCATTCTTTCGTCCCTTGTTTCGTATTCCCCGTGAAACTGACTAGCTACCAGCTGTGAGTCGCTATAGGCGTTTAGCTTTCGAATCCCGAGGCTTAGGGCGAGCTTTAAGCCGGCGATTAGTGCTTCGTATTCGGCTTCGTTGTTGGAAGCGTTAAATCCAAGCCTATAGGATTGTTCGATGGTTTCTCCAGCTGAGGAGGTTAGTCTTAGACCGACACCAGAGCCCTGCCTTGACGAGGCTCCGTCTACATATAGGCTCCATTTCGGAACCTCTGTTTCTAGGTCTAGATGTTCGGATGCTAGTTCGATAATGAAATCGGCGAGGACCTGAGCTTTTGCTGCTGCTCGGGGTCTGTACTCGATGTCGTATTCGCTGAGCTCTATAGCCCATTTAGCTAATCGTCCGGATTGGCTGGGGCTATGCAAAATTTTTCGCAATGGTTGTGAGGTCATCACGACAATCGAGTGCGATTGGAAATAAGGTCGCAGCTTCCTGGCAGCTGTTACGACTGCTAGGGCTAGTTTTTCCATGGTAGGGTACCTCGTCTCAGCGTCTATTAGGCTTTTACTAATGTAATAGACAGGTCTTTGTTTGTTTTGTTCTTCTCGTACTAACACCCCACTGACTGCAGCTGCCGATACGGCGAGGTACATATATAGTGGTTCTCCTACTACAGGTTTGGATAGTATCGGAGGTTCTTCGTCCCACAGGAACTTCTTATTATTTTTCAGAAGTTTATAGAATGGGAGGCACTTATCGGTGGACCTGGATATGAATCGGTTTGGTGCTGCGATCCGTCCGGTCAATCTGTGTACCTCTCTGGTCGTTTTAGGTGACGGCATTTCTAGGAATGTTGCTATCTGTTTCGGGTGGGCTTCGATGCCTCTTTCGGTCAAGAGGTAACCTAGGAATTCGCCGGAGGGTACTCTGAAGGTACATTTAGCTGGATTGAGCTTCATGTCGTATTTGTTGAGGATGTCGAAGCATTCCCTTAGGTGGGTGATGTGGTCCTCTCCAATTGAAGACTTGACTAACATGTCGTCAATGTAGACTTCCATGGTTTTTCCAATTTGTCCAGCAAACATTTTGTTTACTAACCTCTCATAGGTAGCTCTTGCATTTTTCAAACCAAATGGCATAACCTTGTAACAATAGGTTCCACGCTCGGTTATGAATGCAGTCTTTTCTTGATCTTCGGGATCCATCATAATCTGGTTATATCCTGAAAAGGCATCCATAAAGGACAGGAGCTGATGCCCAGCTGTCGTCGTCGATGCTAACTTTTTCGGTGAGGTTCTTGGGGGGACCTCGGATATTTTGTTGCATTTCACGACGTTCCTGGATCTGTAATTGCTATTGGGGGGATTCTTTTATTATCTTGAATCCTCCTAAATAACAGATCCTCAAGATCTTCTGGCTACCGTGTACGGTTGCTATTCCGTCGGATGTTGGGAATTTCACGCATTGGTGGTAAGTTGAAGCTACTGCTTTCATCTTATGGATCCAAGGCCTTCCAAGGATTGCATGGAACGAGGAAGGTTTGTCGGCGACTATGAAATTTGTCATTTTCATGACTCCAACATCTATAATTGGGAGTTTAATTGTTCCCAATGAGGTAGCTGTTTCTCTAGAGAAACCTACGAGATTGGATTTCTGGTCGATAATTTCGTAGTCGTCAATTTCCATTCCTTTCAATGCGTTGTAGAAAATGAGATCGACGGAGCTTCCGGTGTCGATCATGAGCTTAGGTACCTCATACCCTGCTATATTTAACGTTACGACGAGGGCATCGTCGTGAGGTCTGTCGAGATCTGATGTCGCACTTTCCCAAAAAGAGATTTTAGTGTTAGTCTCGGGTTTGGTCGGTTTGGGCTGAGTGTTTGACACAGCTTTCCGTACGTGACTTTTGATAGAGTTAACGGAGTCTTGACACACGTCGGACCCTCCGAGGATGTAATCGACCCTTGAGCCAGAACTCGATTGGGGAGGTGTTTTACTCAAGAGGGCTTCGATTTGAAGGCTTTTTCCTTGCGGGAATTTTCCAAGGATCATATCGACTCTCTTTTTGGGAGCTGGAGGTGGTGAATCTGTTTCCTTTTCAGGTGACCTTTCGCGTTTCGGAGAGTTATCTCGGGGACCTCTCTTTTGGTAAGGCTGTGGCTTTTTGAGGTCCACGTCTTTTATTTCTCCGGCTGCGAATTTAGCAGCCAGTTGTCGTTGGAAGTCCCAACATTCTTCGGTTGAGTGTCCCTTTCGATCATGGTAAGAGCAATGTTTGCTCTCATCGTAGCCTTTGGACCAGGGGGCTTTGGCTGTCGCAGCAACATGTTTTTCTTCCTTGTCTTCCTCGACTACGTAAGAATGCTCTCCCTGAGTCTGATTGTTTCGGGAGTTCCATCTTTTGTGAGGTCCCTTCCCGTCGGAGGCTTCGCCTTTCGGGTGATTCTGAGGTAATCTGTGGAGCTTATCCAATGTTGTTGTTTCCTCCTCCAAGGTGATGTATCTAGAGGCCTTATGGAGAGCGTCGTCGATAGTCGGAGGAGGATTTAGCGTCAACTCCGAGAAGAAACCTGATTTATACCATAGACCCCTCCTAAGGGCCTCAATAGCTACCTGATTATTGGAGTTCGAGATTTTAGTTCTCACTGCCCTAAATTTCTCGATGTAGACTCGCAGCGAGTCTCCCAGTCCTTGTCTGATCTTCCAGAGGTCAGCCTCAGACGCTTGTTTTAAGATGTGGGTGGAGTATTGCTTCATAAAGGCGTTAGCTAACTGATCGAAACTGTCTATAGAGTTCGGCTCGAGGCCAGAGAACCATTCGAGAGCTGTTCTGACCAGGTTTTTAGCAAATGTTCTGCAATATCCTGCATCGCATTCCTCCTTTGTGAAGTGAGTTTTAACGATGGCTAATCGGAAGGCTCTTAAATAAGCCATTGGATCTGCGTTCCCATTGTATTCAGGAATCTTAATTTTTCGAGTATCTCTTATGTAAGAGTTGGCAATTCTATCGGTGAACGAAGTTCCACGAGTCTCCTCGATTAAGCTCTCGATTTCGGGAACTGAGCTCGTTACCTTATGAACTTGAGCACCCAATTTCTGGAGGGCAGCATGGGTTCGCTCCATGTATCTGCGAATGGCGCAGGTCCCTCAAAGGGAAGGACATTTGGATCATTATCAGATACTCGGCGAGCAGGTTCCTGGTGAAACCGAGCTCGGTCGTTTTCCCAGCTAGCTGGTGAGACAGGTCGCTCATTGGTCCTCAGGTTCCGAGCGAGGTTAGTGTGCAGAGCTGCAGGATCAGCATCCGTCCTTTGATATTCGTCCGTGTTTGGGGTTGAAACCCTGGCTTGAAACACCGAAGCTGATGTGCTGCCCCCGGACGGTATGTTAGTTCCTGCTCCAAACCTGGAAGGAGGTGGCGGCGGAGGCAATCGGGTGCTACCGCTGGCGGTTTGATTTGGCATGGAGCTAGTTATTGCTATGTTGCTTCTCATAGTGCTGGTGATAGGTGGGTGAAACGCGGGAGCTGTCCTAGCGCTAGGCGTTTGGAAAGCAGGTTCCTGGTCTTCTGCACCAGCTCTATCAGGGGAAAAATCCAGACGTTCTCGGGGAAAGGAGGGATCACTTAACCGTTCTCGGAAGGTGACCCTTGTTCCTGGTGATCGGACGGTTGGGTTGTTATAGATTGAGATCTGGTTATCTCTTTGAATCGTTGCTGCCGTTCGGCTAGCTGTTGCATCGTTCGCTCGGTTTCCTGAGCTTTGTCTACTAGCTGGATCATCATATGACGGATCTCAGAAAGCTGAGCTTCCGTTTGATTCGGAGCGGATTGATGCAATGGGTTATTGAGGGCTGAGGATCTGGAATTCGTCCGACTGGAGGCTCTGGGGTTGTTTGCCCCCGGAGCAGTGCGGTTGTTCTTGTTTGATTGATCGGGGTTAGATGGGTTCGTTCCATCGATTGGATTCATCCTTAAACGTTCGGGTAAGGGAATCGATTATTTGTCCCCACAGACGGCGCCAATTATGAGAGACAAGATTTCACCCTAGGATTTTAGGTTAGGTCAAAGAAGGTACAAGAAGATTCGTGGGCTGAATCTCGTAAGGAGCTTAAGAATGAATAAATGCTATTATCGATGATTTGAATATAAATGTTACAAGAATGTGTTTAACAGGTGATTACAAAGGAAATGGGAAATATCTTCGAGATTATGTAAAATAGGGTTGAACGACGTGATCCCCTTTTTGATCTTCGCCTTCTTCTTTAAATAGCTTTGGACTTCTCTTGATCGTCTCCAACTGATCTCCGAGATCTTCTCCGTTTGTTGAGGAATCCGTAACAGCTCCCTATTGACCGGGTCCTGCGCTCCTTCTGTTTGTGGTGTGAGCCTCCTCTTCAATGTGACCTCCTCGGAGATCGCACTTAGCTTCCTGCCTCCAGCTCCGTGCTGAGCCTCAGCTAAGGTCGCCGATACGTATTGGGCTTTATCTCGGCCCGACCCTCGTTTAGGTTCCACCGTTAGCTAATGGGCCATATTTGGGCCCAATAGACCCTCCCATCCGGGGGTGAGTTTTCCGGCTGATTTATCCCTTGTGTGGTTGCAGACTCGCCTTAGGACCCAATCTCCTTCTTGGAATGTTTTGGATCTCACCTTCTTGTTGTAGCTCTTGGCTACTTTCATTTGGTATGATGCATTCCTAAGACGGGCTGCTTCTCTTTTCTCGTCTAGTAGGTCTAGACTTAGGTACATCAGCTCGTCATTTTCTTTTGGAGTTAGGACGTTGGAAATTGTGGTCTTAACTTGCACCTCGGTGGGTATTGTTTGGGAAAAATATCCAAGGCTAGAGTTTTCTCCAGCCTCCGAAGGGGCCTCGACTTCCGAGCCCTCATTTGGAAAGGACCCAGGGTCCCTCCTCGACTTAAAGAGCCCATCTCCACCAGGTGGCACCAGGGTCCGATCTCCATTTAATAAGTATCCAGGGTCCAGTCCCTGTATCGAGGAACCAAGGCCTAGCCCTTGCCGTAAGGACCAAGGAACCAATCCTCCGCATGAATATGGAAGTTTCCCAAATCAAGGGGAAAGTAATATATTCATGAATATTACGGAAGCCGCCCAAGATTGACCGACTTACATCAACTATAAAAGGGGAACCCAAACCCTAGAACAGGGGATCGACACTTTGGGGCTTAGAGATTAGAGAGTTAGGCGATAGAACTAGGGTTTATACACCTAAGAAGTTGTAATCCCAAAATCACTCAATAATACATCTCTTTGCCTCAGTTTCTCTTCTTTAAACACATACAAATACACGAAATCTATCAGTCTTCCGGTGTTCCGTAGTACTAAAACGACCCTACACAAAAATATCATAACAGTTTGGCGCTAGAAGGAGGGGAGTAACTCAACTATGTGATGATGGCATCGGAAGACGAGTCCAATCAAGCTAATCTGACCTAGAAGGAGAAAGAGCTTCTGAGCCGATTCGAAACCCTTCAGAGTCAAATTACCGACCTTCACAAGGCTCAGGAAACCGCACCTGCAGGTCTGGAACTCGTCCAGAAAGTTCAATACCTAAAAGATCAACTTGGAGAACACTCCAAGCAACTCCAGTAAAGCGCAGAGAAGCTAGATGCCATGGAAGCCGAGAACACCACTCTCAGGCGAGAAAACCGATCCCTCGGGGCAGTAGGGAACAAACGAAAACGGTTCAGAACGAAAGTTCGACCCATGGCTTCGCTCAACACCCCGCACGACGGCTAGGAAACGCCTCAGCAGCCCGGCAACGAACCCGGCGATCAAGAAAACATTCGAGACGTAACCCGAGAAGAAGAAGAAGACGAATCCGACACAGAGGACGAAGAGTACTCACCTGATCATCCCGAGATCTCGGATCCAGCTCTAGCCGCTTACCTAGAGAAGGTGGTATCCGAAAAATTCGGCACCATCCAATCCATGGTGGAGAGGCTCCCTGGAGTAGCTCCCCCCATCCGTAGAAGTGATCCCAGGTCGTACTCCGACACACCTTTCGTGAAGGAGATTGCTTCGATCGAGATGCCTCGAAAGTTCTCTTTTCCGAGCATCAAGATGTACGAGGGAACATGAGATCCTGACAACCACATCGCCCAGTATAAGCAACGCATGGTAGCTGTGGCTATTCCGAAAGACGCAAGGGAAGCCACCATGTGCAAGGGCTTCGGGTCAACTCTAACCGGTCCTGCCCTCCAATGGTATATCAACCTCCCCACGGGGTCCATAGCATCCTTTGCCGCCCTCAGCGACAAGTTCGTGGAACAGTTCGATAGTAGCCGCCACCTGGAGAAGAGATCAGATGACCTCTACGAGATCCAACAATACAGAAACGAATCCCTACGCTCCTACATAGCTCGTTTCAACCATGAGAAGGTCTCCATACCCGAGTGTAACGCCGATACAGCAATCTCAGCCTTCAAGAAGGGCCTACTTCCGGAGGGAGAGCTCTACAAGGAATTAACTAAGTACAGATGCGGAGACATGGCGGATGTATTATCCCGTGCCTGGGCCCAAGTAAGGTGGGAAGAAGACGTCGTGAGCAGGGCCAAGGTTTCCTCCAAGTACGATCAGAAGTCCTCCAAACCCTCGAAAGACGAGCGTGACGAAACCATCCGACCACGACCTTCCCGGGAATCCACCAACCAGAGTAGGGGCATATACCAACATCGCCCCTTACCTCGGTCCGAAGGAATGATGGTTTCAACTTGGCCCAGCATCTCCCACCTAGCGATATCCAAACCGGAGCTCATTGGAGTCTTGAGGCAGATGGGCCCACAAGTCAAGTGGCCACCTAAAATGAGGTCCCCCGACGCTACCCGGAACCCTAAAAGATGGTGTGGGTTCCACAACGATCACGGCCATACCACGGAGGACTGTATAGCCTTAAGGTTAGAAGTAGCCGAGCTTCTCAAGAAGGGTTATCTAAGGGAGTTCCTCTCGGATAAGGCCAAGGATCTTCTTAACAGAGAGGGCCCCGCTCTCCCCAATGAAGCGGTCCCTGCGCTACCTCCGCCACAAGAACGAGTGATCCACGTCATCTCCGGAGGATCAGAAGTAAGCGGGATCAGCAGCGCCGCAGCCAAAAGAAGTACTCGCAATGCTAGGAATGGTCAAGAGACCGAGATTCCCAAGCGCCCACTCTTGGGAACGGACGAAATAAGCTTTACTGCAAGGGAGCAGGAACGAGTCCTCGCTCCCCATCATGACGCCCTCGTTATCTCGCTTGTTATAGACAACTGCTTAGTTAAACGAATATTGGTGGACAATGGCAGCTCCAGCAACATTATCTTCCACTCGGCCTATATAGATTTAGGGCTAGATCCTAAAAAATTAACCAGGAAAGCGATCCCGCTCGTGGGATTTAGCGGAGAGGTGAAGCAAACCGAGGGGGAAGTCCTTCTCCCAGTTTATGCCGAGGGGATAAACCAAACCGCCAAGTTCCTGGTCGTCGACTGTCTGTCGTCTTACAACGTAATACTAGGAAGGCCCTGGATCCACGACATGGGAGCCGTACCATCAACCCTTCACCAATTGGTAAAATTTCCTACCCCCTGGGGCGTGAAGGTCATTAGAGGGGACCAAGAAAATTCTAGGTCCTGCTATCAAACTACCCTGAAGGGAAGGACCCAAGCTTTATAGCAATTACAGAAGCAGCCTCTCGTTCCTCATGCCGAAGAACCCGAGGTTGAAGACATGGACGAAGTCCCCCTGATAGAAGGGAACCCGGAGCGGAACCTCAAGATAGGCTCCAAGCTGCCGAAGGATCTGAGACGGAGGCTGATCGATTTCCTAAGATCTAACTCCGATTGCTTTGCATGGTCCCACGAAGACATGCCCGGAATCGACCCCAACGTCATCATGCACCAGCTCCAAGTGAATTCCGAGCATCCTCCTGTTAGACAAAAGAGAAGGATGTTCGCTCCCGAAAGGGATGAAATCATTAACGAAGAGGTCAAGAACCTGCTCGACGCAGGGTTCATAAGAGAGGTGCAATATCCCGATTGGCTCGCCAATGTGGTGGTTGTGAAAAAGAAAAATGGAAAATGGAGGGTCTGCATCGATTTCACGGACCTCAACAAGTCCTGCCCAAAGGATCCATTCCCCTTGCCTCATATAGACAAGCTGGTGGATGCCACCGCTGGGCACCAACTAATGAGCTTCATGGACGCCTTCTCGGGATACAACCAAATCCTGATGCATCCCGACGACCAAGAAAAGACGTCCTTTATGACTTCCAGGGGCATCTACTGTTACAAGGTCATGCCGTTTGGTCTGAAGAATGCTGGATCCACCTACCAGAGGCTGGTCAACACGATGTTTGCCGATCAGATAGGCCAGACCATGGAAGTCTACATCGACGACATGCTGGTAAAATCTCTTGACTCGGAAGATCATATCTCACATCTCCAGCAAGCGTTCACCACCCTGAGGAAATACAATATGAAGCTCAACCCCTCTAAATGCTCCTTTGGAGTAAGCTCCGGGAAATTCCTGGGATACATAGTCACCCACAGGGGCATAGAAGCAAATTCGGAGCAAATAAGGGCCATCCAGGTGATTCCTCCCCCACGGAACGTCAAAGAGATTCAAAAACTTACGGGAAGAATGGCAGCCCTCAGCAGATTCATCTCCAGGCTTTCTGACAAGTCCCACGCCTTTTTCGAAACACTAAAGAACCCTAAGGACTTTCAGTGGACAGAGAAGTGCGAAGCCGCGCTGTCCGACCTCAAGGCCTACCTCACTACTCCACCACTCCTATCTAAACCTCTAGAAGGGGAAACCCTACTGCTTTACCTCGCCGTGTCCGAACACGCAGTTAGCGCAGTCCTCGTAAGGGAGGAGGAAAAAAGGCAGCATCCCATATACTACGTCAGCAAATCCATGCTAGACGCAGAAACTCGCTACAGCCAGCTAGAGAAACTAGCCCTCGCCCTGGTGGTCGCGGCCCGGAAGTTACGTCCCTACTTCCAGTCCCATCAAGTCGTGGTAGTCACCTCCTTCCCCATCAAAGCAGTCCTCCATAAACCCGAGGTATCAGGACGTTTGGCGAAATGGGCCGTGGAATTGGGAGAGTACGACGTGATCTTCAGCCCAGCCGCCGCTATCAAGTCCCAGGTCCTAGCTGATTTCGTGGCTGAGTTCTCTCCCTCTATGCTTCCGGACCCAGATCTAGAAACTACGCTCCAGGGAAAAGAAGCGGAAGAAGGTCAATGGACCCTGCACGTGGATGGCTCCAGCAATGTAAGAGGCGCAGGGGTAGGACTGGTTCTGACCTCCCCTACGGGAGAATCGGCCTCAAGAGTTGTACGTTGCAACTTCAGAGCAACAAACAACGAGGCAGAATACGAGGCTTTAATAGCAGGCCTAGGACTAGCCAAGGAAATGGGAGTAAAAGATATCCAGGTTTTCAGTGACTCGCAGCTCATCATCAGTCAAGCTCAAGGGGATTATCAAGCCAAGGACCCAAGCATGATCAGGTATCTATCTGTAGCCAAACGTCTCCTAGACCAATTCACAAGCTATAAGCTTACCCAAATACCTAGGGAACAAAACTCCCAAGCCGATGCCCTAGCAAACCTGGGTTCCGCATTAGAAACCAAGAAACACATGAGTATTACGCTGTTGGTCCTGCAATGGCCAGCAACCCAGAAAGAGGTTGAACCGGAAGAAGTGACGGTAGTAGACGAAGGAGAAACCTGGATGACCCCTATCACCGACTATCTAAGAAACAACGTCCTACCTGAAAACCGAGAGGAGAGCCGGAAGATCAAGAGACAAGCGGCCAGATACTGCATTTCGGAGGGAAAACTATATAGGAGGTCCTTCTCAGGACCCTATCTACGATGTCTATCCCCTAGACAAGCCGCACGAATATTAGAGGAACTCCAAGATGGGGAATGCGGTTCACACTCCAGCGGACGGAGCCTGGTTCTCAGGGCGAGAAGGGCTGGTTATTACTGGCCTACCATGGCGAAGGACTCCCTCAAACAGGCCAAAACCTGTAGCCAATGCCAGAAGCACGCCCCAATCTCCAACTTACCACCAGAGAACCTGAAGTCCCTAAGTTCCCCATGGCCCTTCCGTAAATGTGGCATGGACATCGTGGGGAAATTCCCAATGGCGCCGGGGCAGAAGGTCTTCCTCCTAGTAATGACTGATTACTTCACGAAGTGGGTAGAAGCCAAAGCCTTGGCAAAAATCACGGACCTCCAGATCAGGAAATTCATCTGGACGAACATAATAACCCGCTTCGGAGCACCTCAGGAAATTGTCACAGACAATGGACCCCAATTTACCAGCAACGACTTCCAGGACTTCTGCAAAGATTGGGATATCAAACTCTCATATTCAGCACCAAGGCACCCGCAATCAAACGGACAAGCAGAGTCAACCAACAAAACAGTGGTGAACATGCTCAAGAAGCGCTTGGAAAAGGCTCACGGGCGATGGGCAGAAGAGTTACATGGAGTCCTCTGGGCCTACCAGACGACTCCAAAGACAGCTACCCAAGAAACCCCTTTCTCATTCGTCTACGGAACTGAGTCAGCAATACCAACTGAGGTACATGTCAAGACCACGATCTCCAACATCCTAACCCCCAAGGAAAATGACGAGCTGATGTACCTAAGCCTAGACCTCCTAGACGAAAAAAAGGGAAGCAGCCCGCCTGAGGAACGCGTCGTACCAAATAAAGGTAGCCAAGAGTTACAATAAGAAGGTGAGATCCAGAACTTTCCAAGAAGGGGACTGGGTCCTAAGGCGAGTCTGTAACCACACAAAAGACAAATCAGCCGGAAAACTCGCCCCCGGATGGAAGGGGCCCTATCAGGTAATAGGGGTGCAAGGGGCAGGAGCCTATAAGCTGCAAGACAGCACATGCAAGGTACAACCCAACTGCTGGAACGCCTTGCACCTCAAATTCTATCATTTCTAAAGGCAAGATCTTCGGGTCAAGCTCTATATATACTATTATATATTTAAGTATCTTGGTTTTCCTACTCCTATGTATAACGAGAACGTCCTCGGACTAGGCTTATAAAATACATTTTGTTTCGACTAAAGGGAGTTAAGAAAACACCAATATACTTAAAGGGGCATATTAGCTGGATCAGGGACCTTTGGGACCTCAGATCTTAGCTAGCCCCCTAGCTGGTGAGGCTACTCACCATAGGTGCAGACAGATATGGAAGGGGTCTGATCAGCCCTGAGCCGATGTCTGTGCGATAGGGCCCCGCGTAAAGGCCCATAGCCGAGAGTTATGCGGGGACCACGTACTAGTGCCATTCAAACCCTCGTGAAATACGCTGTAAGCTAAACGCACGCTGGGGGCATGACGTACACAGCCAAGTACTGTAATCAGATTCTGGCGGCTGATATGCAGGGAGCAAAGTGCAAATAACCGGTTAAGAACAAACAATTTAATACCTATCCAGACGTGGAAGGTAGTGTGTCTGGGTTGACAGAACCTTGCGGGGGGACCCACCCCAGACCACAATAAGTCTGAGAGTGACCTTTCTGTAGAAAGATAGAGTGCAGCATTGAGAATTTCGAGAATGGCCTATGCCCACGGGTAGCACAGTGCAATTTCTCAATTTAGATCGAGAGTGGCTCGCCTCCGAGAAGCAGAGAGCGATCAAAAAGACTCCCCAAAAGCATAAAAGTCCAGAGACCTTCGGGTCCATAGACCTTCGGGTCCAAAGACCTTCGGATCGATAGACCTTCGGGTCAAGACCTTCGAGTCCATAGAGCTTCGGGTCCAAAGACCTTCGGGTCCATAGACCTTCGGGTCCAAAGACCTTCGGGTCCAAAGACCTTCGGGTCCAAAGACCTTCGGGTCCAAAGACCTTCGGGTCCAAAGATCTTCGGGTCCAAAGACCTTCGGGTCCAAAGACCTAAGGGTCCAAAGACCTTCGGGTCCATAGACCTTCGGGTCCAAAGACCTTCGGGTCCATAGACCTTCGGGTCCAAAGACCTTCGGGTCCAAAGACCTTCGGGTCCATAGGCCTTCGGGTCGAAAGACCTTCGGGTCCATAGACCTTCGGGTCCAAAGACCTTCGGGTCCGAAGACCTTCGGGTCCATAGACCTGAGGGTCCGTAGACTTAAAGGTCCGAAGAACCCCAAGGTTCCCAAGACCCAAGGGTCCAAAGACCCAAGGGTCCAAAGAACCTCAAGGTTCCTAAGGGTCTAAAGAACCTCAAGGTTCCCAAGACCTAAGGGTCCGAAGAACCTCAAGGTTCCTAAGGGTCTAAAGAACCTCAAGGTTCCCAAGACCTAAGGGTCTGAAGAACCTCAAGGTTCCTAAGACCTAAGGGTCCAGAGAGCCTAAAGGCTCCTACTCCTTCAAGATTTAATGGGATTACAAGATCTAGTGCTTCGGCATTTTCGAGTCTTCAACCTAAATCGCTAACAGGACTCGGGTCCTAAACTGTGGCTCCTCATAAGGGTTATGGTCGGCCTTCGGCCCATAACCCCAAACCAACAATCAAGCAAAGCCTCGAGTAACATCTACAGATACACAAAGAAAATAGATAAAGACCGCGAAGGGCCATAAGTCTTAAATAAAAGACCACGAAGGGCCATAAGTCTTAAAACAAAAAGGCACGAAGGCCCAAGCCTGGAAACAAAGCCCCGAAGGGCGGAAATACGACAACAGCCCCTCGGGCTCAAGAGTTCAACAAAAAATAAGAGAAGAGATTTTAAGCCTCATGGGCATCAGCTGCGTCACTCACGGGAGCAGGAGGATACACCTCGGCAGTTTCCTTCACTGGGTTAAGTGGCTCATCATCATACGAAGGAGGAGACAACCCACGAAGCTTAGCCTCAGACTCCTTCACCATCTTGTAGCGCTCAAACTCCACCACGAAGTCCCACTCATCGGTCCGCCCCTTCAGATAGTCCCTCATCACTTCCCAACAAGCAGTCATCTTGGCTCCATTCACGGCCAGCGTCCTCTCATCCTCGAAGAGAGTCTTCTCATTCTTCAGTTCTTCCAGCTCTCCCCTCACCGCATCCAGCTTGGACGTCAGCACGATATGCTCACTAGCAGCATTCTCCTCCAGCTCCTGCGATTTCTTCAACCTAAGCTGAAGAGACTTAAGCTCTTTCCCCTGCGCCAAGCCTTTATCTTTCTCCTCACGAAGCTGAGCCTTTAGAGCCTCGATTTCCTTAGAAGTGTCTTCGTTCACCATGTCTTTAAGATGATGAACCTGAGACATAACCTGCAACGAGCACAATACCACCATTATTATAGTGCACTACGAAGCCAAAACAATAATAAAATACGTCAACATACCTGAAGGAGGTCAAACTGGATAGAGCTGATGGCTTTAGGAAGATCATCGGCAGAAAGATTGCACACGCTTCCCGGGAAGACCCTAGCAGAGAGATCATCCAACACCGGCTTCAGGTCAACACCGGAAATCGTAGGGGTCGAAGAACGAGTCCTCCTCTTGGAAACGGTGGGAGCTGGAGTACTGGACCCTTTGCGCTTCGGACTTCCTGTAATCTGAACGTCGTCATCCCCTGAAACGACAACTTCTAAAGGAGCCTTCTTAGCGGAAAGATTTTCCCAAGCCTTCTTAAAAGCATCCATGGAGCCATCTCCTGAAGGTCCAGACATATTTCCTGCAAAGAAAATTCGCAAAATCAACAACTGACAGCAAAGACAAAAGAAAACGCTATGAGCTCACCCCAAATGCTGCAGCGACCAAGGATCTCTCGACTCAGAAGATAGGTGACTTGACGACGTTCAGCTGGCAGATCAAACACTCGTTCGGCTACCTTCTTTCCTTCCGGCACCGCTGGAACAGATACACCTGCAATGGCAAAACAAACAAGTGAATATCAGGATTACGCCCAAAGCCAATAACTATTTAACCTACCCGCTACGTGCCAAACCGAGGGATAGCCTGGAAGAAGCGCAAAGGCGAACCTCTCCTCCCATTTACCACTAAAAACAGGATGGCTCTTCCTTGCTTTCTTCTCAATCTCCTGAACCAACGCTTTCTTGCCACGAGGACGGAGATAAGATTTCCCCTCTGATCCAGGCAGGGTCGAGATGGAGTACGAATAGAGAACTTCGTTTAGACCCAACATCAGACCCTCCAGATCACCTAGATTTTGGATGGCTATCAAAGTTCTCCAGGCTGGAGGAGTCAGCTGACCCGGGGAGATATCAAAAAACTCCGACAATTTCGCGATCAATGAAGGGACTCGATCACGAAAACCCGACTCGAAGTACGCCTCGTAGATCGGGACCTCATCAACTCCGAAGTCAGAAATCATATCCGTTGGATCATGGACGCGAATGATTAGGTCCCGAGGAAGATCATACTTCCTTCTCCACCCCGCTACGTCCTCCTCCTTAATCGACGAAAACGGACCCAACGATGAAGATCTACCACCTCGACCCCCGGTGACGGCATCCCCGACTTCAACAATATGGGATCCCGTCGTCTCGGCCACAGGAGATTGAGAAGAGGAAGTCCTAGACCTTGCTACGGGAGAGGTTTCTAGGGCTTTGCTAGGGGACTTAGTCGACATTTTTAATAAGAAAAGGAGGAAGAAAGACGGCTACCTGTGAAAAATAGGAAGAATGTCCGGAAGAGGAAGCCGCCGAGAAGAAAGCTCTAGAGAGGGCAAAGATGAAATGGAGAAGAAGCTTGGTTCCGATCAAAGAAAAAGGAAGAAACCCTAGTTGGAAGTCCACGCGCCTCGATCATTTTGCCACGCGCACGAATGAGCACCAAACGGAGAAGCTGAAACGATAATGGGCCTCCCCTAGAAAGCCCATCTCGCTCTCAATCATTTCTGCCAAAAGGCCTGAAGGCTCGACGTCTTCAAAGCAAACCATCTTCTTCAAATCCACGAACGGTGGGCCCAAAATGATTCCACGTTCCATCCAGACTCCAAATCCTTCTCCTGCTGGAAGAAATGGCACCAAGACTCAAGACTACATATTATCCCTCGATCCCTACGAAGCAATCAAGGAATAAGGGGCAAACTGTTTGGGAAAAATATCCAAGGCTAGAGTTTTCTCCAGCCTCCGAAGGGGCCTCGACTTCCGGGCCCTCGTTTGGAAATGACCCAGGGTCCCTCCTCAACTTAAAGAGCACATCTCCACCAGGTGGCACCAGGGTCTGATTTCCATTTAATAAGTATCCAGGGTCCAGTCCCTGTATCGAGGAACCAAGGCCTAGCCCTTGCCGTAAGGACCAAGGAACCAATCCTCCGCATGAATATGGAAGTTTCCCAAATCAAGGGGAAAGTAATATATTCATGAATATTACGGAAGCCGCCCAAGATTGACCGACTTACATCAACTATAAAAGGGGAACCCAAACCCTAGAACAAGGGATCGACACTTTGGGGCTTAGAGATTAGAGAGTTAGGCGATAGAACTAGGGTTTATACACCTAAGACGTTGTAATCCCAAAATCACTCAATAATACATCTCTTTGCCTCAGTTTCTCTTGTTTAAACACATACAAATACACGAAATCTATCAGTCTTCCGGTGTTCCGTAGTACTAAAACGACCCTACACAAAAATATCATAACAGGTATCGCTGACTCGGTGCCATAGACGAGTGAGAAAGGGGTTTCTTGGGTAGCCGTCTTCGGAGTTGTCCGATAGGCCTAGAGAACTCCATGTAATTCCTCTGCCCATCGCCCATGAGCTTTCTCCAAGCGCTTCTTGAGCATGTTTACCACCGTTTTGTTGATTGACTCTGCTTGTCTGTTCGATTGGGGATGTCGCGGCGCTGAATATGAGAGTTTGATGTTCCATTCTTTGCAGAAGTCCTGGAAGTCGTTGTTGGTAAATTGGAGTCCATTGTCGGTGTAAATCTCCTGAGGTGCTTCGAAGCGGGTAATTATGTTCGTCCAGATGAACTTTCTGATTTCGAGATCTGTGATCTTTGCCAGTGCTTTGGCTTCTACCCACTTCGTAAAATAGTCCGTCATTACTAGTAGGAAGACCTTTTGCCCCGGCGCCATAGGGAATTTCCCCACAATGTCCATGCCCCATTTGCGAAAAGGCCAAGGAGAGCTTAGAGATTTGAGGTTCTCTGGTGGCAAGTTGGAGATTGGGACGTGTTTTTGGCATTGGCTGCAGGTTTTAGCCTGCTTAAGGGAGTCTTTCGCCATGGTTGGCCAATAGTAGCCAGCCCTTCTCGCTCAGAGTACCTGGCTTCGTCCACTGGAATGGGAACCACATTCCCCTTCATGGAGTTCTTCTAGTATTTGTGCAGCTTCTCTAGGGGTTAGGCACCGTAGGTATGGTCCTGAAAAGGATCTCCTGTACAGTTTTCCTTCTGAGATGCACTATCTGGCTGCTTGCCTCTTGATCTTGTGGCTCTCATCTCGATTTTCGGGTAGGACGTCATTCCTTAGGTAGTTGGTAATGGGAGTCATCCAGGTTTCCCCTTTGTCTACTACTGCTACTTCCTCTGGTTCTGCCTCTTTCTCGGTTGCTGGCCATTGTAGGACCAACAAGGGAATACTCATGTGATCCTTAGTTTCCAAGGCGAAGCCTAAGTTTGCTAGAGCATCGGCTTGGGAGTTTTGCTCCCTAGGGATCTGAGTAAGTTTGCTGTTTTCGAATTGGTCAAGCATATGTTTGGCCACTGATAGGTATCTGATCATACTCGGGTCCTTGGCTTGGTAATCTCCTTGGACTTGGCTGATGATGAGCTGTGAGTCACTGAAGATCTGGATGTCTTTCACTCCCATTTGTCTTGCTAACGCCAGACCTGCTATTAGAGCTTCGTATTCGGCTTCGTTGTTTGTTGCTTTGAAGTTGCAACGCACGGCTCTTGAAGCTGACTCTCCTGTGGGAGAAGTTAGGACTAAACCTACTCCTGCACCTCTCATGTTACTGGAGCCGTCGACATGTAATGTCCATTGGCCTTTCTCTACATCTTTTACACATTAAGGACATGTGACTTGATGGCGGTAGCCGAACGAAGGACCACGTCATACTCCCCCAATTCTATGGCCCATTTTTCCAATCGTCCGGACACCTCGGGCTGATGAAGAACCGCTTTAATAGGGAACGAAGTGACTACCACGATTTGATGAGCCAGGAAGTAGGGGCGTAATTTCTGAGCTGCCACGACTAGGGTGAGGGCTAGCTTCTCTAGATTGTTGGGGAAAAATATCCAAGGCTAAAGATTTCTCCAGCCTCCGAAGGGGCCTCGACTTCCGGGCCCTCATCTGGGAAGGATCCAGGGTCCTTCCTCTACTTAAAGGTCCAATCTATGCTAAGGAAGCTCTAAGATTCAACATCTATCAATAAGGACCAGGGTCCAATCCTCACGAAGAGGCACCAGGGCCTAGCCACTGCCGGAAGGAACCAAGGTCCGACCCTCCGCGCCAATATGGAAGTTTCCTAAATGAAGGGAAAAGTGATATATTCGAGAATATTACGAAGGCCGCCCTAGAATAACCGACGTACGACTACTATAAAAGGGGAACCCAAACCCTAGAACAAGGGATCGACATTCAGAGGCTTAGAGATTAGAGAGTTAGGCTAGAAAACTAGGGTTTATACACCCAAAACGTTGTAACGCTAAATATACTCAATAATACATCTCTTTGCCTCGATTTCTCTTCTCAAACACTTACAAATTCATAAGTCTTCTTGTGTTCCGTAGTACAAAAACGACCCTACACAAAAATACCATAACAGTTTGGCGCTAGAAAGAGGGGAGTAACTCAACTACGTGACAATGGCACAGGAA
Organism: Hirschfeldia incana; assembly: GCA_026261945.1. Classification (NCBI taxonomy): domain Eukaryota; kingdom Viridiplantae; phylum Streptophyta; class Magnoliopsida; order Brassicales; family Brassicaceae; genus Hirschfeldia; species Hirschfeldia incana. The sequence goes on from JABCMI010000107.1 coordinate 164,060, forward strand.
GATGATTCCAACCAAGCCGAATTGACCCCGAAGGAGAAGGAGCTTCTCAGCCGATTTGAAACTCTTCAGAGTCAAATCACCGACCTTGACAAGGCTCAAGAAACCGCACCTGCAGGTCTAGAACTTGTCCAGGAAGTTCAAAACCTAAAAGATCAACTTGGGGAACACTCCAAGAAACTTCAGCAAAGCGTCGAGAAGCTAGACGCTATGGAAGCCGAGAACCTTGCTCTCCGACGAGAGAATCAGTCCCTCGGGGCAATTGAGAACAAGCGGAAACGGTTCAGAACCAGAGTCCGACCTATGGCTTCGCTTAACACCCCACGCGATGACGAGGAAACACCTCAACAGCTCAACGACGGATCCGGCGATCAAGAAGCTACTCGAGACGCAACCCGGGAAGGAGAGGATGACGATTCCGATACAGAGGACGAGTGATATACCATGATTTTGACCCACTTTTACTTATGGTATTTCTATGATTTTACTATATATATTTATTTTTTGGAGTCTTTTAGGTATGTTTTCAGGTTCAAGGGCATTTTGGAGTAAAGTGACGTTTTAGGTGCCATTTGGAGCTTAAAGGAGAGTTTTCCCGAGATGACTTAGAGATCAGACGTCAAGGTCGATATCCAGAGATATATATATCGATCGATACACATTCTATGTAATCGATCGATGACGCATCCGAAGAAATGACGACGATAAACTCCATCGATCGATGTACGCATAGTACCATCGATCGATATAGAGCGTGCAGAAGAAGGAAGAATATTCTCAATCGACTTGAAGCCCAAGATGTCCCAATATTACTATAATGCCCCTGACGAGTTTTTAACCTAATTGTACTCATTATTTATACCTTTGCCTATGTGTTTTGGCAAAGTAAGCTTTTACAACATATATCATTGTTCTAGTATTTCTTACTTATCAATAAAGTTTTCTTTTCATCTTAATTCTGTTCTCACCAAAGGTTATAGGATTCTAGATTTAGAAGAAAGATACAAAGAGATTTGTTATCACGAGGAACTTGATTGTTCGGTCTTCTAAATGAATCTCTATTATTACCTTGATGCTATGAATCACTCAGTCATGTCTGAGTAGATTCCTTTGTTAGATTTAGGGTTCAAATAGTTATGAGGGATTAGCCCCAACTATAGACTGTTGAGTTGTATACTCATTATCCTGATGAACCCTAAAGCTTATTCTAGAGTAGCTAACTAGAATATGATCTTGGAAGTGGTTTAATCCATAAATCATTCTCCTGATATCATCTTGCATAAGCTAAGATCCTCTAGGGATAAGCGAGAGCCGGTCTATGATCTTGGTAAACACATATTCAATTCGTTCTAGAGCTATATCGATCGATACTCAAATAGAGTAATCGATCAACGACATACATATCGATCGATACAAGCTGTCAAACATCGATCGATATTGTCGGCGGACAGATCAATAGACGAGTCTAGTAACGACAGTTATTAGGCAAATCTAAAGAGTTGAAGTTCTTTAGCATATGCAAGCAACTCATTTAAAACATCTATAGCATTATCATCCTGAATTAACTGAATAGTAACCTTGAATCTAACTACTTTCTCTTAATACTTACAAACTCTAAATCATTCTCTTGAGCAACTAGACATTGCTCACAACTGCAATTTACATTTAAACCATTTCAACCTAGCTTAGTCACTAAGGATTATTATCTTTTGTGTTCCTCGCTCCCCGTGAAATCGATCCCTAAGTACTACATCTGAACCTCTTATTTGAGAGAGTAATTCACTCCTAGGGTAATTTGAGTGAGATCAACGAGGAATACTCACCCGACCATCCCGAGATCTCGGATCCAGCTTTAGCCGCCTACCTGGAGAAGGTGGTATCCGAAAGATTCGGCACCATCCAATCAATGGTGGAAAGGCTTCCCGGAGTAGCTCCCCCTATCCGGAGAAGCGATCCTAGGTCATACTCCGACACACCTTTCGTGAAAGAGATCGCTTCAGTCGAGATGCCTCGCAAATTCTCCTTCCCGAGCATTAAGATGTATGAGGTAACCGAAGATCCTGACAACCACATCGCCCAGTACAAGCAACGCATGATAGCTGTGGCTATCCCGAAGGAAGCGAGGGAGGCTACCATGTGCAAGGGTTTCGGATCAACCCTGACCGGTCCTGCCCTCCAATGGTATATCAACCTCCCCACCGGGTCCATCGCATCCTTCGCCGCCCTCAGCGACAAATTCGTGGAGCAATACGCCAGCATCCGCCATCTAGAGAAGAGATCAGATGCCCTGTACGAGGTTCAGCAATACAGAAACGAGTCCTTACGTTCCTACATAGCTCGTTTCAACCAGGAGAAGGTCTCTATTCCCAAGTGCAACGCCGATACAACCGTCTCAGCCTTCAAGAATTGTCTGCTTCCGGAGGGAGAGCTCTACAAGGAGCTAACGAAGTATAGATGCGGAGACATGGCGGATGTACTATCCCGCGCCTGGGCCCAAGTAAGATGGGAAGAAGACGTTGTGAGCAGGGCCAAGGTCTCCTCCAAATATGATCAGAAGTCCTCCAGGTCCTCGAAGGATGAGCGTGACGAGGCTATCCGACCTCGACCTTCCCGAGAATCTACCAACCAGAGCAGGGGCAGATACCAACATCGCCCTCTACCCCGATCCGAGGGAATGGTGGTTTCTACTTGGCCTAGTATCTCTCATCTCGCAATATCTAAACCAGAACTCATCGGAGTCTTTTGACAGATGGGCCCACAAGCTAAGTGGCCTCCTAAAATGAGGTCCCCTGACGTTAACCGGAACCCTAAAAGGTGGTGTGGGTTCCATAACGATCATGGTCACACAACTGAAGACTGTATAGCGTTGAGGCTGTCGCCGGGTGCTTGGCGTCACGCTGCGGGGCTTCCGTCGGGTGCTTTCGATTGTGATGTGGTTGTCGTCGGAACTTGGGGTTGTGTTGGTTGGCAAATTAGGATCTATCGACCCGGTAATTTGCCTTTGGTTATTTACTTGAGATTTTTATTTAGTCTTTTTCGAGGACTTTCGAGCATGGATTTCGTCTAAACCGATTTTGACCCCAACACAAGTCAATTGAGTAGCTCGGTTTCCTTCGGAGTCGCCTCGGCTTGATTAGTAAAGAATCACGGATGGGCACCTCGTTTATACTTGGCCCTTTTCGGAAGTCTGCCCAATCTCTAATATTCTTTTCTTACAAAGACAACTCCTCGTATAGTTGAGATGTATTGGGTTTTCTAAGGGTAACCGTAATTGTTTTATACGATGAGTAGGAATCCCCCTGTCAGTTGAGCCTTCTGTGATTTCCCGGAAGTTTCTCCTGATCATTTTGATCATTACGAAACGGAGTCTCGAAGTATTAAGAGCATGGATGCAAGGTATGTCACTAGTTCTAAGTCGTAATGTCCTTACAAATGTTTGGATGTGCCCTCAGAATACCCGTAGTATGTCGCAAAGGATCGACCAACGATTCATGAAACTGCCTTCGAGCACTAGATGCCACGATGCAGGACCTGCCGCTAGGTGCCAAGCACCGCGACACGGGACTTGCCGCCGGGCGCCATGCACCACGACGCGGGACTTGCCGCCGGGCACCAGGCGCCACGCCACGAGGCTTACCTCCGGGCTCTACGCGCCACGCCACGGGGCTTGCCGCCGGGCACTAGGCGCCACGCCACGAGGCTTGCCGCCGGGCGCTAGGCCCAACGCCACGGGGCTTGCCGCCGGGCGTCTGGCGCCACGCAACGGGGCTTGCCGCCGGGTGCCAGGCGCCACGCCACGGGGCTTACCGCCGGGTGCCACGCCAAGGGGTTTACTGCCGGGCGCCACGCCACGGGGCTTACCGCCGGGCGCCTGGCGCCACTCCACGGGGCCTACCGCCGTGCGCCAGGCGCCGCGCCACGCCACGGTGCTTGCCGCCGGGCGCTAGGCGCCGCGGCACGGGGCTTGTCGCCGGGTGCTTGACGTCACGCTGCGGGGCTTCCGTCGGGTGCTTTCGATCGTGATGTGGTTGTTGTCGGAACTCGGGGTTGTGTTGGTTGGCAAATTAGGATCTATCGACCCGGTAATTTTCCTTTGGTTATTTATTCGAGATTTTACGATTTAGTATTTTTTGAGGACTTTCGAGCATGGATTTTGTCTTAACCGATTTTTTGACCCCAACACAAGTCAGATGAGGAGCTCGGTGTCCTTCGGAGTCGCCTCAGCTTGATTTGTAAAGAATCACCGATGGGCCCCTCGTTTATACTTGGCCCTTTTCGGAAGTCTTCCCAGTCTCTAATATTCTTGATATCACTCAAATTAGCCTAAGGATTGAATTACTCTCATCAAAAGAGGTTCAATTGTAGTACTTAGGGATCGAATCCACAAAGGCTCTAGGACTACACAACAGATTATTTAGTTTTCGAAACAAAGCTAGAGTGAAAGGATTTAAAACAGTAAATTAAATGATAAGCAAGTGATTGCTTGGTTGATTGCTTTGGTTTGTTTTAAAGGATTTAAAGGTACCTACATTTAGGTATTTCTCAGGTATAACATGTATCTAGGCTGTTATGGTTTTTAGTGTTCATAATTCTGAACTCAAACTGAAGGATTATCTTCAACTAGATCTCGGGGCAGGTACTATCGTACGATAACCGCAAGAAAGTATCGATCGATACTTGAGTAAAGATATCGATATATTTACCTTTCGCTATATCGGTTGATAGGATGATTATTTTATCGATCGATATAGTTTCTAGTGAATCTTTAGAGCAAGTTTGAATTGGTTCTCTAATCCTTACTTAGTAGAGACTCTCATCTAAGCTTAATAAAAATAAGATCTAGCTAGTTTGGTTTCAGGTATTTGCCAAGTTCTCACTTGTACAAATTAATCCTAAAATCTAAGTTAAGGGTGATCAATCCCTAGCATAACATTGAGAACAACTAGAAGAAGATTTATATTTTAAACACCCTAACAATAATTTGATTCAATACATTAGTTAACCCTAGTGAGAAACCTAAATCTAACAATAGAGACTACTCAAACATATTCATGAGAGACCAAATCATGATGGTCTGAATAATACTTTTTAAATAGAAATAATATAAGAAACAGTAAATAAGTAAAACAAAGGGAGTTCAAGATCTTCTCTGTGATTGCAGTTCAGATCTCTCTCTCTACTCATAAGCTCTCTCAATAGTGTAACAAGGTGCTTCTCTCCAACTTAGGTCTTCAAAAAAAAAGGTCTCTAGGCAAGTCTGCCTCTAAACTAGTACAAAACCCTATTAATATGGCCTAACAGGCGGTCAGGGACTTAAGGTGTAATTAACAAACTCTTTAGAAGCAATTAGGGCTTCTAATTTGTAATTAATAACTCGGGGGACTTCAGTATCGATCGATGTTGAATGGCTTCAATCGATCGATCTTGGTTATCTTATATCGGTCGATATCCTTAATGTATATCGGTCAATGGCGTAAAGTGTCGTTTGGCTAATATCTTCTTAAAGTCTCCATTTTAGCTCCATTTTAGCTATTTTGCACGAATGAGTACCTGAACCTGAAAAATCTCTAAAAAAGACACTAAAATTATCCTTTTGTTTCCAAAAACATATATAAATCATGGTTAAAAGTGGGTAAAATCCATGACATATCAACTCCCCCAGACTTATCCTTTTGCTTGTCCTCAAGCAAATAACAGGACATTGGTCTAGAAAAGGTTTGAAGGGCGGAAGCTCCTGTAATCTTTAAACTTAAAATCATCACCTCTCATTTGTCGCAAACCAAATCATATATCTATCAATCTTAGAAGTACATTATGCCGTATCCTAGCTTAGCAACTATTCATCTAGCCAACAACTTAGCAATCATGTTTGTCTTTCCCCTCTACTGATTTCATTTATGCATAAGATAAAGGTGCATGCTTTACCTTGGGAGTATCGATCAAGGAACACATGGACTCAACTCATGCAAGTTTCTGAACACACATGCAGTCTTCTCTGATTCCTGTCTTCCCTCTTTTTCTCTCTTCTCTGGATCCTCATAGATTCAAATTTAATGAACATTGATTGCCACAAAAGCTATCTTTGTATAATCTCATTGACTTAGTAACCCATATATCTTTTTAGAATAAACGAATAATGGGGTTGCAGGAGTCACTCCTACCCCTCTCTTTGATCATTCTTTTAAAGTAGAATAACAGGGTCGCATGAATCACTCCTACCCCTCTACTTCTCAAGAAATCATATCACATCGTTTATACAAATCTTTTCTTTCTTCTGATAGGATGCCGAAGAGAGAGAAGGAAGGGAATCAGAAGCACACAGACTATTACCTTCCAGACTTGTAGGAGGATTTCGATCCCTTGTATACCAAGCCCGAAGACAAGCAATAGATTGTCAGGTTAGGTTGGAAATCAGCTTTGGTTCTTCCAACCAATCATGAAAAGTGTTGTCATAGGTGACAGGTGCTCCACTTTAGCATCTATAGTATTTTCTGCAATTGACAAAGAGTGGTTAGATAACAAGTATAAATCAAATTAATTATTGCTTCCTTCTTTGAAAATCTTTTTTTTTTTACTTTTTAAAACGAGAATAACATAAAACGAGAAATGTTAGTGGATACCCCCCCTCCCCCCCCCCCCCAGACTTAAACAACAATGTCCCCAGTGTTATTTTGTCTAAGAGGTAAAATAAGTAATGTAACAAATATGGTCATGTTAGCAGGATTTTTTTTCGTACCTCTCTGTTGTAATATCGATCGATATATCACCCATGACATCGATCGATATCATTTAGGTTTATCGATCGACAATATCACTGTCGATCGATATGAAGCTCTCTGCCTAATGCCTCATCAATGGTGTTGTTAGTCCATCCAACTCATCATCTATGAGTTATGTATCTCTATGTTAGCTCTGTTAGGAACTCCCAACACACATGAATAGTTAGATAATAAGTGATGAAATGCAGAGTCAGAAGAAAGTACAAAAATAAATCCTACAAGTCTGAAATAAAAACATAGTAGCATAAGATAAGGGATAGAAATGGGCAAGGGAATCAGTCCTCACTGCCCTCAGCGTCATCCTCATCCTCTTCGTCGTCCTAGTGGTACTGGTGAGATGGTCCCGGTGCTGATGGATTAAAAGCTGAAGTACTGGCATGGCTCGAACAGCGGCAACGCGAAACACGGGACCAGATAGCCTGAAGGGCATGCAGCACTCCTCTCCTGTAGACTCTCTCATCGCTATCCTCCAAGCATGCGAGGTCTGGGAATGATGGAAGTCGTGTCTCTGGTGTAGCGCGGGGGGAGTCGGTGCTGCAAGCTCCTGTGGGAACCGAAATTCGCACTGTCGATTTTAGTTAAGTTTTATCGGAGGAAAACTAAGTAAACCTAATTTTCCCTGAAGGCTCGGATTCTCTGCGACAACCAAACGAAATTGATAAAAAGATAACAATGCGGAAAAGTCGCGCTAAGGCGTTTATTAAACTGATGACAAGATGAATACAATATTCTTCCGAAAAACAGGAAGTAGAGATACGCTGAAGAGGAAACAACGGAAATATAGGAGACAAGACGTTCTAAGTCTTGCTCCGCTAGTCTAGCCTCCTAAGTCCTAAGTTCCCTAAGCTAGCAGGAATTTCTCTAAAACCCTAGATTTCGGATCTGGTCTCTCTCTCGCTGATTTTCGCTCTGCCCTCCTTTGTCTCCCTAAGCTCCTTTATATACTCCTTCCTATGACGGTCTATTCTCCTTCTGGGCCGCAAGGCGGGCTTTTTCCATTTTCGTCGACCTTCATGTTTATCTTCGGGAAACTTGACATTTATCCTTCCGGAAACTTAGGATTTATTTTGTTGCGTAAATCGCCGTACCTATCTTAGATAATCGTAAATGGGTTGTCCGATCGCGTTTGGTCCCTTTCGGGCCGTTTCGAGGATTTCCGCTGTTTTTTACGATTTCTTCGGAAGATCTTCAATCCTTCGTAGAGTTGAGATGCGTGGTGTTTTAGATAACCATCATCGTTTCGTATGAATGATTTAAGATCTTTCTTTCCGTTGATATCTTACGAGTTTCCGAAGTGTTTCCGACGGTTTTTAATTCAGAGTAAGAACGGGAGTTTTGTATGCGGAATTCCAATGATTCATTCCGCGAGGACTTGGGAAGGACTCAAGGCGCAGATTACTGACGGTCGGGGCCTAGAACTCGTGCACGGAAGATTGTCGCTCGAGGACCCGAGGCAGCGCGGGCGCTAGGCGCCCGGCGCCCGGCGCCTAGAGGCAGCACGGGCGCTAGGCGCCCGGCGCCTAGAGGCAGCACGGGCGCTAGGCGCCCGGCGCCTAGAGGCAGCACGGGCGCTAGGCGCCCGGCGCCTAGAGGCAGCTTCGGGCGCTAGGCGCCCGGCGCCTAGAGGCAGCACGGGCGCTAGGCGCCCGGCGCCTAGAGGCAGCTTCGGGCGCTAGGCGCCCGGCGCCTAGAGGCAGCACGGGCGCTAGGCGCCCGGCGCCTAGAGGCAGCACGGGCGCTAGGCGCCCGGCGCCTAGGGGCAGGCTGCGGTCTGCTTGTTTCCTTCAGTTTGCGGGTGTTCGTGTGCATTCTTCGGAGGATTTTTCGTACGACAAATAGTCTTAGCCGTTGATTTCGAGATAACCGTTTTTGACCCCAACAGTTAGCCCCCCAGCGTGGAAGACGCGAGAGCGATTTTGCGCGCGGAAGATCTTATGTTTGAAAAATCGAAATTTTTGACTATGAATATTTTATTCCGAAAAATCCCACTATCCTTTGATTTCTTATAAGTAGCACTCCACCCCCTCTCATTTCTCACCCACCTTCCCCTTCTCAATTCTTAGAAAGTATGGCTTCCTCTCTAAACGAAAAGAAAGATTCCGACGTCGAAATGAGCGAGGCCAACCAAGTCTCGCCGGCGCGAGAGGTTCCTGCACTTACGCAGACGTTTGTCGAGGGGTTCAGTTCTTTTCAGGAGAAGATGGAGCGACGCCGTGCCTTGATGGAGTCCAGCGTGGCCGGTCCTAGTGCTTCTTCCGTTCCGACTCCTGGACCCGACGTTGTTTTAGCTCCAGATTCCACGGTTTCGGTTCCTGAGAATGTTGTCGCTCCAGCTTCAATCTCTACGATTCCGGCTCCTGAACCCGATATCCCTCTACTTGCCGGAGAAACTGTTGTTCCGGAGCAAGCGCCCGTCGTCCAGGCTCGCCCAGAAGGCTCTTCTTTGGCGCCGATACTGGTTTCTGAGGATGCGGTGGAAGTCATGCCTCCCCCTCCAGAAAAGAAGAGGGAGATCGTTCTAGGACTTCCCGCATCCAGTGCTGTCCCACCATCGAAGGGACGTTCGAGAGCTGGAGCTACCGGATCAGTAAAGAGGAAAAGGTGTGCCAAGAGCGAGGAAGGAGAAGTTTCGGCAAAACTATCGCACCACCGCTCTAAGGTTTTTTCGTGAGACTCCCTTTCCTTTCACTGACTCTTTGGATTCTCATATTTCTTTCGTGCGATCAGTTTGTGTCGTTGATCGACGGGATGCTTGGAGATTGCGGATTGGAGGTCACACGTTTGTCCCAGGAGCTGGATTCGTCGCGAGAGGCCTTGAAACGTACCGAGGCTGTGCTTCAATCGATCGAGAGTACTCACGCCGCCCAGATATCGACTCTCGAAGCTAGGATCAGCGATCTCGAACGTGACTTGGGAAAGACTGTGAGCTCGCTGCTCAAGGCGAAGGAGGAAAAGAAGAGCAAATCCTCGGAGGTCCGACGTCTCAGGAGGAGGATTCAGCGCTTCGAGGAGACGGGAGCCTGCACTACGACGGAGCTTACCGACCCATCATCCTCGGCTGCCCTGGTTCCGGACTCGGAGATTCCAGAGGTCCAGGGTACCGGACTCGTCGCGGACAAAGGCGGTGAGGAGGTTGGCGCGGGCGATGGCGAGGCTGCTCTTGCTTCGGGTGAGTCGGAGGACGAAGGCGGCGTTCCGGAGGACGCCTAGGTTGATCAATCCCTTGAAGGGATTTTTATTTTGATTGTATTTCGGCCGTTGGTTGGCCATTATGTATGATTTCGGGACTGGCCGTTGGTGGCTTTGAATCCCTGCCCTTTTAGGGCATTGTAATGAACTTGCTGTTTGCGTTTAAGAAATATTTTGTGTTTAGAACTTCTGTTTGTCGAAGTTAGAGGGGCAGGATATGAGTTGTCGTCTCATCCCTGCCTCCCTGATGATCACCGAATCTATTGCTTGTACAAAGCGAGTTTTTCCTGCGGTTTACGAATTACGCGAAAATTCGTGGAAACGCACAGACTCGAGTGAAGAGACAAGTTTTGGGATCTCGCGTCGTTGACGCTTTGCCTGTGAGATGTTAGGATACCAGCAAGGCTGGGTTTAGGGCAAGACCTAGGTTTACTCTCAGGCTAAGGCTGTGCGATGACAAATCGGCTTTCGTTTTGCCTGTTTGTGATTTTAACCTGATTCGTACCGTTTTAAAATCTGCGAAGTGGTATCGGCTTATATGATTTGTCTGGGCACGAATCGAGCTACTTCCTTTACGAAGTGCTGAACCAAATTTGGAGTTTTTGTATAGCGCGCTATGGGATCCTTGTCGGATGTAAAAGAGCCTACCCTTAGGTGGCTTGTCTGTTTAGGACGTTAGAGTTCGTTTGTTGTGATCAGCAACAACGATATGATGCCGTTTAGAAGGCGTATGAAGGTTTTATTCGAAAAACGAATGTTCAGGCACGAAGCGACGTCTCGCAGTGCTTTGAAGTTTGTTTTTCTTATGCCATAAAGGACTATGGGCTTTTAGGAATCGCGGAGCGTTTCCGGGTGGTAATTTATGATGTATTTAGTGGATACTGGATCCGTTGTTGAGGCTGTTAAGCGATTTGATTGTGGAAAGTTTTCGAAAGTTAGGTTTTTTCCGAAAATTGTGGGAGTGTACGAGTGCACGCACCCCATTCCCCCCCTTTTAAATCGGGGGGATAGCTGAACCCGCCGGTTGACGGGTTGCCTACGTACCTCTTTCGAGGATCAAGCCACCTCGTAGTTCTGTTATCCACGTTTTATGTTCTAGTGGTAGTATTTCTTGAGATGCATCGCATTCCAAGTTCTCGGGATTTTTACGTCTTGCATGTTTGCGATTTGATACGAACCTGGTCGGACGACTTTTATGATTTGTATGGTCCTTCCCAGTTCGCTCCCAGTTTTCCTGCGTTTCGTTCGGCAGTGTTCTGGAAGACTTTACGTAAAACCAGATCACCTTCTTTGAATCTGCGATGGCGTACGTTCGCGTTGTAGTACTTTGCGGCGGCTTGCTGATAATTTTGAATCCGGATGAGGGCTTGGTCGCGACGCTCGTTGACGAGATCAAGATTATCCAGCAGCATGGCGTTGTTCAGGTCTTCCCGTTCGGGAAGAAACCTCCCCCGTACGCCGGGGAATTCGACTTCCGCCGGAATCATGCATTCTGCTCCGTAAACGAGAGCGAAGGGAGTTTCCCCCGTTGCTCGTCTTGGAGTGGTTCGATGAGACCAAAGGACTCCTTCGAGTTCCTCCGCCCATCGTCCTTTCTTGGCTTCTAAGCGCTTCTTGAGTCCGTCCAGAACGGTTTTGTTTATGGTTTCAGCCTGTCCGTTGCACTGCGGGTATCTGGGAGTTGACTTGTTAAGTCGTATTTTCCATTTCTCGCAGAACGCCTCGAATCGTGTGGAAATAAACTGAGACCCGTAGTCCGTTACGATTTCGTATGGGACGCCGTGTCTGGTTATGATGTTTTTCCAGACGAAATTCTCGACTTGTACGTCCTTGATGCTCGCGTAGGACTCTGCTTCCACCCATTTCGAAAAGAAGTCTGTGAGGACCAGTAGGAAACGTTTCTGTTTTGATTTGTGTAGAGGTCCGACGATATCCATTGACCATCGCATGAATGGGTACGGAGATGAGATAGAGGAGAGGATTTCTGCGGGTTGATGAATTGTCGGAGCGTGCCGCTGACACTTCTCGCATTTCCGAGCGAACTTCTCGCAATCCTTTACCATAGTGGGCCAATAGAAACCGTGGCGTTTTATTTTCGTTGCAAGAGATCTTCCGCCGGAGTGGTTTCCGCACGATCCGGAATGAATCTCTTCCATGATTTTTCTCGCCTTCTCTCCTTCTGCGCAAGTCATGAGAGGTCCGGAGAATCGCCATTTGTAGATTTCGCCTTCCACGGTTACGTATCGTGCTGCCTGGACTTTGATTTTCCGGGCTGCCCATTTTTCCGCGGGTAAGGTGCCATCTACGATGTAGGCTCTAATAGGTTCTAGCCAGGGAGCGTCGCAGCCGTAGTCTGTTTGGTCTGCGTCGTCTTCCGGCTGGTCTTCATTTTCTTCGGCGCCTTCGATCTGCGCTCTGATCAGGTTGGCGATTACCGGTGGTCCGATGCTCGGGTGCTCGATGAATTCGACGGGGATTATTCTTTTAAGCCCCGGATCTGAGCTTGAGGCTAGAGCAGCTAAAGCGTCGGCCTGGACGTTTTCCGAGCGGGGAATCCTGGTTAGCGCAAATTGCTGAAAATCGTTGGCCAAGTCTTGGACGACCTTCAGATATGCGTTCATCCTTTCGTCCCTTGCTTCGTATTCTCCGCTGAATTGATTTGCGACTAACTGAGAGTCGCAGTAAGCGTGAATATTTTGAATCTTCAGCCCGTGGGCTAGTCGTAGGCCAGCAATTAGCGCCTCGTACTCTGCTTCGTTGTTTGATGCGTGAAAATCCAAGCGGAATGATTGCTCGAGGATTTCCCCCGTTGGAGAAGTGAGTCGGATCCCGATTCCGGATCCTTGCTTGGATGAGGATCCGTCGACATAGAAATCCCACGTTGAACCAGGCTCCTTGTTAGTTAAATCCGCTGTGGGTAATTCTACCAGGAAATCCGCGAGTACCTGCGATTTCGTGCAGGTTTTTGGTCGATATTCGATATCGTACTCGCTTAGTTCGATTGCCCACTTCGCAAGTCTACCAGACTGGCTTGGACTGTGTAGAACCGTCCGTAGCGGGAAAGTGGTAAGTACCACGATGGTATGAGATTGGAAATACGGTCTAAGTTTTCTCGCCGAGGTTATAACGGCGAGTGCCAATTTTTCCATTAGCGGATACCGAGTTTCGGCATCCAGCAACGTTTTACTAATGTAAAAGACCGGCTTCTGTTCTCCGAATTCTTCTTGAATCAGAACGCCACTGACTGCTGACACGGACACTGCGATGTAAAGGAACAAGGGTTCTCCGACTACGGGTTTCGCGAGGATAGGAGGGGTGGCCAGATATTGTTTCAGCTGTTGGAAAGCTTTCTCGCAATCCTCTGACCACTCGAACTTTTTGTTCCCCTTCAAAGTTTCGTAGAAAGGGAGGCACTTATCCGTGGACCGCGAGATGAACCGGTTTAAGGCCGCGACTCGTCCGGTCAGCCTTTGAACTTCCCGCTTGGTTCTCGGGGAGGCCATTTCTATCAGTGCGTTGATTTGTTTTGGATTAGCCTCTATTCCGCGGAATGTTACGAGGTATCCGAGAAATTCGCCCGATGCTACGGCGAATCTGCATTTAGCTGGATTCAGTTTCATGTTGTGTTGGTTTAATCTCTCGAAGCATTCCTCTAGATGGAGTACGTGGTCGCGTTCGTCGAGAGATTTTACCAGCATATCGTCGATGTACACCTCCATGGTTTTTCCGAGTTGTTCAGCAAACATTCGATTGACGAGCCGTTGATATGTGGCGCCGGCGTTCTTTAGGCCGAAAGGCATTACTTTGTAGCAATAGGTTCCTCTGTCGGTAATGAATGCTGTCTTCTCGCGATCGTCGGGATTCATCATGATCTGATTGTATCCGGAGAACGCATCCATGAACGATAGAAGTTTGTTTCCCGCGGTTGCTTCGACTAGACGGTCGATGTGCGGGAGCGGAAAGCAATCCTTCGGACACGCTTTGTTGAGATCAGTGAAATCGACGCACACTCGCCATTTCCCGTTCTTTTTCTTGACGACGACGGGATTGGCGAGCCAGTCGGGATATCTTACTTCTGTTATCGATCCAACTTTGAGGAGTCTTTCGACTTCCTCATTAAGCGCGGTCGCCCGTTCAGGACCTAGCTTTCGCCTCTTTTGTTTCACGGGTTTATGAGTTGGATCGATGTTGAGTTCGTGACATGTTATGTTGATGTCGATTCCCGGCATATCTTCCGCAGCCCAGGCGAACGTATTTAGGTTCTTCTTGAGACATGCGACGAGTTCTGCTTTTAAAGGGTCGCGAAGATTGGCCCCAATCTCCACGCATCGTTCTGGGTTAGTCTCGTCGAGGCAGACCGAAATCACTGGTTCGCAAGTGGGCTCACGTTTCCATTCCCGAGCTTCAGCTTTTCGCGACTGCCAGATGATTTCTGGAGGGTCTTGCGACGCTGGTTCGCGGGTCACTTGCTTTTTCGAGTTAGTTTCGGGCTCGGAGTTTTTTCGTTTTAACCCAGCGGCCAAGCAGACTTGCGGCGTCTTACGATCGCCTTGTATTGTTTCGACTCCGAGGAGGGATGGAAATTTGAGGCACAGGTGGAAAGTCGAGGGTATTGCTTGCATGGAATTTAACCACGGAGTCCCGACGATTGCGTTATACGCTGCAGGGCCGTCGACTACCAAAAATTCCACCATCTTTGTGACGCTCCCGGCTCTGACCGAGAGATCGACCGAGCCGAGGGTCATTGTGATGTTTCCTGAGAGTCCGATTATTGGATTGGGATCGTCCGTGATAACGCTTAGGTCGAGTCCCATTCTCTCGAGAGTGTTTCTATATATAATATTTGTCGAGCAACCGGTGTCGACCAATATTCTTGCTACGTCGATGTCCTGGATCGTTAGTCTGATGACGAGGAGTTCGTCGTGAGGTTTGGCTTGACGAGCCGTTGCTCCGTCCCCGAATGACACGATGTTGCGGACAGGCGATGTGGCCATGCTGTCGTTATCAATCGTAGGTTTTTGAGTAAGAGAATCCGACCCCCCCTCCTTCTAGCGCCAAACTGTGGGAACCGAAATTCGCACTGTCGATTTTAGTTAAGTTTTATCGGAGGAAAACTAAGTAAACCTAATTTTCCCTGAAGGCTCGGATTCTCTGCGACAACCAAACGAAATTGATAAAAAGATAACAATGCGGAAAAGTCGCGCTAAGGCGTTTATTAAACTGATGACAAGATGAATACAATATTCTTCCGAAAAACAGGAAGTAGAGATACGCTGAAGAGGAAACAACGGAAATATAGGAGACAAGACGTTCTAAGTCTTGCTCCGCTAGTCTAGCCTCCTAAGTCCTAAGTTCCCTAAGCTAGCAGGAATTTCTCTAAAACCCTAGATTTCGGATCTGGTCTCTCTCTCGCTGATTTTCGCTCTGCCCTCCTTTGTCTCCCTAAGCTCCTTTATATACTCCTTCCTATGACGGTCTATTCTCCTTCTGGGCCGCAAGGCGGGCTTTTTCCATTTTCGTCGACCTTCATGTTTATCTTCGGGAAACTTGACATTTATCCTTCCGGAAACTTAGGATTTATTTTGTTGCGTAAATCGCCGTACCTATCTTTGATAATCGTAAATGGGTTGTCCGATCGCGTTTGGTCCCTTTCGGGCCGTTTCGAGGATTTCCGCTGTTTTTTACGATTTCTTCGGAAGATCTTCAATCCTTCGTAGAGTTGAGATGCGTGGTGTTTTAGATAACCATCATCGTTTCGTATGAATGATTTAAGATCTTTCTTTCCGTTGATATCTTACGAGTTTCCGAAGTGTTTCCGACGGTTTTTAATTCAGAGTAAGAACGGGAGTTTTGTATGCGGAATCCCAATGATTCATTCCGCGAGGACTTGGGAAGGACTCAAGGCGCAGATTACTGACGGTCGGGGCCTAGAACTCGTGCACGGAAGATTGTCGCTCAAGGACCCGAGGCAGCGCGGGCGCTAGGCGCCCGGCGCCCGGCGCCTAGAGGCAGCACGGGCGCTAGGCGCCCGGCGCCTAGAGGCAGCACGGGCGCTAGGCGCCCGGCGCCTAGAGGCAGCACGGGCGCTAGGCGCCCGGCGCCTAGAGGCAGCTTCGGGCGCTAGGCGCCCGGCGCCTAGAGGCAGCACGGGCGTTAGGCGCCCGGCGCCTAAAGGCAGCTTCGGGCGCTAGGCGCCCGGCGCCTAGAGGCAGCACGGGCGCTAGGCGCCCGGCGCCTAGAGGCAGCACGGGCGCTAGGCGCCCGGCGCCTAGAGGCAGCTCGGGCGCTAGGCGCCCGGCGCCTAGAGGCAGCACGGGCGCTAGGCGCCCGGCGCCTAGAGGCAGCACGGGCGCTAGGCGCCCGGCGCCTAGAGGCAGCTCGGGCGCTAGGCGCCCGGCGCCTAGACGCAGCACGGGCGCTAGGCGCCCGGCGCCTAGAGGCAGCTCGGGAGCTAGGCGCCCGGCGCCTAGAGGCAGCACGGGCGCTAGGCGCCCGGCGCCTAGAGGCAGCTCGGGCGCTAGGCGCCCGGCGCCTAGAGGCAGCACGGGCGCTAGGCGCCCGGCGCCTAGAGGCAGCTCGGGCGCTAGGCGCCCGGCGCCTAGAGGCAGCACGGGCGCTAGGCGCCCGGCGCCTAGAGGCAGCACGGGCGCTAGGCGCCCGGCGCCTAGAGGCAGCACGGGCGCTAGGCGCCCGGCGCCTAGAGGCAGCACGGGCGCTAGGCGCCCGGCGCCTAGAGGCAGCACGGGCGCTAGGCGCCCGGCGCCTAGGGGCAGGCTGCGGTCTGCTTGTTTCCTTCAGTTTGCGGGTGTTCGTGTGCATTCTTCGGAGGATTTTTCGTACGACAAATAGTCTTAGCCGTTGATTTCGAGATAACCGTTTTTGACCCCAACAGTTAGCCCCCCAGCGTGGAAGACGCGAGAGCGATTTTGCGCGCGGAAGATCTTATGTTTGAAAAATCGAAATTTTCGACTATGAATATTTTATTCCGAAAAATCCCACTATCCTTTGATTTCTTATAAGTAGCACTCCACCCCCTCTCATTTCTCACCCACCTTCCCCTTCTCAATTCTTAAAAAGTATGGCTTCCTCTCTAAACGAAAAGAAAGATTCCGACGTCGAAATGAGCGAGGCCAACCAAGTCTCGCCGGCGCGAGAGGTTCCTGCACTTACGCAGACGTTTGTCGAGGGGTTCAGTTCTTTTCAGGAGAAGATGGAGCGACGCCGTGCCTTGATGGAGTCCAGCGTGGCCGGTCCTAGTGCTTCTTCCGTTCCGACTCCTGGACCCGACATTGTTTTAGCTCCAGATTCCACTGTTTCGGTTCCTGAGAATGCTGTCGCTCCAGCTTCAATCTCTACGATTCCGGCTCCTGAACCCGATATCCCTCTACTTGCCGGAGAAACTGTTGTTCCGGAGCAAGCGCCCGTCGTCCAGGCTCGCCCAGAAGGCTCTTCTTTGGCGCCGATACTGGTTTCTGAGGATGCGGTGGAAGTCATGCCTCCCCCTCCAGAAAAGAAGAGGGAGATCGTTCTAGGACTTCCCGCATCCAGTGCTGTCCCACCATCGAAGGGACGTTCGAGAGCTGGAGCTACCGGATCAGTAAAGAGGAAAAGGTGTGCCAAGAGCGAGGAAGGAGAAGTTTCGGCAAAACTATCGCACCACCGCTCTAAGGTTTTTTCGTGAGACTCCCTTTCCTTTCACTGACTCTTTGGATTCTCATATTTCTTTCGTGCGATCAGTTTGTGTCGTTGATCGACGGGATGCTTGGAGATTGCGGATTGGAGGTCACACGTTTGTCCCAGGAGCTGGATTCGTCGCGAGAGGCCTTGAAGCGTACCGAGGCTGTGCTTCAATCGATCGAGAGTACTCACGCCGCCCAGATATCGACTCTCGAAGCTAGGATCAGCGATCTCGAACGTGACTTGGGAAAGACTGTGAGCTCGCTGCTCAAGGCGAAGGAGGAAAAGAAGAGCAAATCCTCGGAGGTCCGACGTCTCAGGAGGAGGATTCAGCGCTTCGAGGAGACGGGAGCCTGCACTACGACGGAGCTTACCGACCCATCATCCTCGGCTGCCCTGGTTCCGGACTCGGGCAGGCTGCGGTCTGCTTGTTTCCTTCAGTTTGCGGGTGTTCGTGTTCATTCTTCGGAGGATTTTTCGTACGACAAATAGTCTTAGCCGTTGATTTCGAGATAACCGTTTTTGACCCCAACAGCTCCTGTCGGACGACGCTGTGCTGGGGGATCTCTGATCATGCGTGCGTCAGGCCGGAACCTGAGTCTCACTAAGTCTCTGTTGAAGTCAGACAATTCACGACAAGTCAAGGTTATCCTGCGCTGACCTGCGGTAGTCCTGAAGGTCCAGGGAGATCTCTGCCTATCCATAGGCTGCTACACAGGTGAGCTGCGTCCATGTAAGCGCGAGACGTGTTCGCGCTGCCCTCGTCCATGCGAATATGAAGATGCTGGAAGATCGGTCTGAGGAGGCTCCCTACTCTCTCCTGTTTAGCCACAGTCCCAGCGAAAGGCTTCGTCTTCAAGCTGACTAGGTGCTCAGCAAAGACGGCTCCATGGTTTGGTGGTGTCAGCTCGTGCTCGGGATCCACGAAGGTCAGGTCGATCACTCCGTCAAGCACATGGTAGAGTAGTGTAAGCTCGTGAATCCTCAACTTGTTAGGCTCCATCTTGCACAGCAGAGTGGAGGCGATGATCCTCATGTAGTAGCGCATTGTGGGGTGACGGATGTCAGTATGAAGGGCCTTGGCTGAGTTCCAAGGACCGGTACCAAAAATCTCCCAGAACTCCTTTACCCTCGGGAAGACCGAGAGGTTGCTGTGTGTGGCCGTGGACTTCTGGAATCCGTAGATGGTGCAGAGCTCGGAGACAGTGACGTAGTACCTGACGCCTCTGGCGAAGAAAGAGAGAACGCCATTTCAAGCGACACTAGATGGGTGGTTGTTGTACTGGAAGCGAACCGTAGCCATGAACTGCCTGACGAGGGAGGGGTAGAGGTCGTAAAATCGGGAGGATATGGTCCCAAGGACTAGCTGAGCGAGCATGTCTCGCAGGTCATGGTTGATCCCGAGGCTCTGAACAGTGTCAGGATTGATGAAGCGCGTCGGGGAGATCTCCACGTCCAGCCATGCGTTGTAGAGCAGGCTGTCATAGTCGTCCCAGTTGTCGGACACTGTGCGGTGCAAGCACGCGTTGCTCCTGGCTGCTTCCTTCGGGTTCGGGAAAACCCGGTCGAGCCTGATAGGTGTTCCATCTGCACGGGGGCAAGGATCGCGCTCATCGTCTCTCGCTGCAGAGGTGGAAGAGGATGGGTGTGCACTGGTAGTTCCACCAATGTCGTGGCGACGCTTTGTTCTCCTCTCTCGTTGTTCGTCTGGAGAAACCATCTGCATAAACCATGAAAATAGGCCATTAGAGTTCATCATATAAACGCATATCGATCAATATAAACTAATGTATATCGATCGATTTGACTCTCTGTGT
This sequence comes from Hirschfeldia incana, assembly GCA_026261945.1. Lineage (NCBI taxonomy): Eukaryota > Viridiplantae > Streptophyta > Magnoliopsida > Brassicales > Brassicaceae > Hirschfeldia > Hirschfeldia incana. Next base: position 183,519 of record JABCMI010000107.1, read on the forward strand.
TGTTCATGTCGGACGCATATCGATCGATAAAATGAATCATATCGATCGATGTCGGGTTCCCGAACCTGCGAAAATCCCAGCAATCCAAATCGCAATTGTATAGTATAAATCCTAGTTCTAATACTCATAAACCTCTATTCTAACAATCCTATCAACTTCAATCAAAGAAAAACGAACTCATCTACCGGTTTTCAAGTCAATGTTTTGCTTGAACTCTGTTTCCATGAATTCTAGAAAATCAAGAGATTATACCTTCAAGGATAGTGGAATTGAGATCTAAACCGAGAGGGGAGGTGAATTTCAACTTGATTGAGCAAAAAATGATGGGATTTTGTGAAGAATCGAGAGAGAAAAATGGTTTTTGAGTTTCGGGTGTGATTTGCGATTTATGAGGGGAGAGCGACGCGTATCGAGTTAAAAACGGAGTTCACCCTTGATAAGCCCGTCTCGGTCGATGTTGGAATGACCATATCGACCGACAATAATCCCAAATAGGCTACGTTGTTTACTTAATTTGTTAAATTATTTTAACTAACTATCTAAAAATATTAAGAAGGAAATTAATGTTGAAAAACATGAAATTTTTAATCTTAAATAGTGGATTGCCTCTCACTCAACGCTTATTTAAAGTCATTAGCTTGACTTTGCTATTGTTATATCCTAATGGGAGTTAGGCATGCCTAACCCTAAAGGTCTTTCATTTGGGGGTTTAACCCAATAGTGTTTTACTCGTTGGTCGTTTACCGTAAATTCTTCTCCTTTTTCATTGATAAGAGTGATAGCACCACTTGGTTGGACCTTAGTTACGGTGAAAGGGCCAGACCAACGAAAACGGAGTTTTCCGGGAAATAATGTCAAACGAGAGTTGTATAACAGGACTTGATCATTGGGAGCGAAATGCCGAGAAATGATCTTTTTGTCATGATAAGCTTTTGTTCTTTCCTTATATAACTTTGAGTTCTCATAAGCCATATGCTTTATTTCGTCCAGTTTGTTAAGCTGGATAAGTCTCCTTTCGGCAGCCGTTTTAATGTCAAAATTTAACAGTTTGGTAGTCCAGGCTGCTTTATGCTCTAGCTCGACCGGTAAGTGGCACGATTTACCGTAGAGCAAGTAAAATGGAGTAGTTCCAAGTGGAGTTTTAAAGGCGGTACGATAAGCCCATAATGCATTATCCAATTTCTTAGACCAATCCTTCCTTGTGGCTCCAACAGTCTTTTCTAAAATCACTTTGATTTGTCTATTAGAAACTTCGACTTGTCCACTAGTTTGCGGATGGTAAGGTGTTGCTATCCTATGTTGAACTCTGTTCTTTTTGAGTAGATTCTCAAACATTTTGTTTATAAAATGAGTTCCACCATCGCTTATAACTATTCGAGGTACTCCAAATTTTGGAAAAATGATGCTCTTAAAAAGTTAAACGACTACTGAAGCATCATTCATTGGTGAAGCTATTGCTTCAACCCATTTGGAAACATAATCGACAGTGACCAAGATGTATTTGTTTCCGTAAGAGGATGGGAAGGGACCCATAGAGTCTATTCCCCAGCAGTCAAAGACTGCTATTTCAAGAATGAATTTTTGTTCCATCTCGTGTCTTTTGCTGATCTTACCCAGACGTTGACATCTATAAGCATGAACATCGTAGAACATTGTGGGCCACCAAAATCCTGCTTAGAGAATTTTGGAAACCGTTTTAAAGGTCGCAAAATGTCCAGCATATTTGGATCCATGGCAGTGATAAATGATGTTTGAAATTTCAGTTTCAGCTACGCAGCGTCTAAATACGCCGTCGGCACATTGTTTGTAAAGGTAAGGTTCATCCCAATGGTATCTCCTTACTTCTCTGAAGAATTTCTTTCTGTCGTAGCGTTTAAGTTCCTCTGGTTCGACGTCTTCTGCTAGATAGTTAACTATATCAGCGTACCAGGGTCGTTCACCGAATTGTTTTTCCACGGCGTGCGTTTCGTGCGAAATATCTCCATCTTGAGAGATAGTATGCGTATCGATGATTACGCTATGTACCACCGTGACGGCGGTATCTATGGTGATCGTAATAGAAACATCGCGTAAATCGACATCGTGAGTCCTATCGATCAATATAGCAGCGGGAGGATCGATCGATTCGTCATTGTCTCCGTCAATCGACATAGTATCAGTGGTATCGAACGATGTATTGTCGTATCCATCGATCGACATAGGATCTCTGAAGGTAATCGTTTTGATATCGTCGGCTAAAGCATTCTCGGATAAGAGTCCTATATGACCGATGAATGAAGAATCTGCGAGGTACACATTTTCATTCGGTAAATAGTCATCAATAGGGACGTCTTCGTCTACTCGAATCCGGGAATGATGATCTGCGACACCATTTTCTACTCCTCTTTTATCTTTTATTTACATATCGAATTCTTGGAGGAGTAGTATCCAACGGATAAGGTGTGGTTTCGCTTCTTTCTTTTGCATAAGATATTTAATAGCTGCATGATCAGTGTGGACAATGACCTTTGAACCCACTAGATAGTTACGGAACTTCTCGAAGGTGTACACTACTGCAAGTAGTTCCTTCTAAGTCGTTCCATAATTTCTCTGAGCTTCGTCCAGGGTCCGGCTGGCATAATAAATGGCATGCAGCTTATTGTCTTTACGTTGCCCTAGAATCGCGCCTACAACGAAATCGCTCGCATCGCACATTATTTCGAATGGAAGATTCCAGTCTGGTATTTGTACGACGGGGGCAGTTATAAGTTCTTTCTTGATCTTGTCAAATGCTTGTTGACACTCTTGTGTGAAATCAAATTTAATATCTTTGCAAAGGAGGATAGTTAGAGGTCTGGCTATCTTGCTGAAATTCTCAATAAATCTCCTATAAAATCCAGCATGACCCAGGAAACTCCTGATGTCTTTGATGTTGGTAGGAGGTGGTAGACTAGTCATTACCTCAATATTTGCTCTGTCTACTTCAATTCCGGCTGCGGACACTTGATGTCCGAGTACGACTCTGTCATTTACCATGAAGTGGCATTTTTCCAAGGTAATCTTTAAAACTTGATCCATAAACTGATAAATCATCCATGAATACTTCCATGAAGTCTTCTATCATATCAGTGAAGATTGACATCATACAGCGTTGGAAAGTAGCTGGTGCATTACACAGACCAAATGACATTCTACAATATGCGAAGGTTCCATAGGGACATGTAAACGTTGCTTTTCTTGATCATCCGGATGTATCGAGATTTGGAAAAATCTGGAATATCCATCAAGAGAGCAATAATATTGATCATTCGCCAGTCTTTCCAGCATTTGATCAATGAATGGAAGAGGGAAATGATCTTTCCGGGTTGCGGAGTTTAGTTTCCTATAACCGATACACATGCGGTGTTCGGTGACGGTCCTCGTTGGGATAAGTTCATCCTTTTCGTTCTTGACCACTGTAAGACCTCCTTCTTTGGTACTACGTGGACTGGACTTACCCAATTACTATAGGAAATTGGATAAATTATTCCTGCATCAAGCAGTTTGATTATTTCCTTTTTTAAGACTTCTTTGAGGTTTGGATTTAACCGTCTCTGATGCTATGTGGATGATTTAGATTCGTCCTCAAGATGAATCCGGTGCATACAGAGGTCGGGTGAGATGCTTGGTATATCATCCAAGGAGTATCCAAGTGCTTTCCTATGTTTTCGAAGTTTATTCAATAATAGCACAGGTTTCCCATTAGTGAGGTTTGCGTTGACTATTACTAGATAGTCGTTTTCTTTTAGAAAAGCATATTTGAGCCCAGCAAGTAAAGGTTTAAACTCCACATTCGGTGCTTTCTCTTTTAAGAGATCACCAAGTGATGACGGTCGTCGATCGATATTAGGATTGATATATCGAGCGATATCGATCTTTGATTCATCGTCATTTTCAGAACTCAAAAAGTATCTTCTAATTGCAGGTTTTCACAACTCTCTTGCTGATACTTCTCTCTTCATCCTCCGACATGAGGGTCATTACGTCTACTTATTGGTGTATGTGGACGACATCCTTGTTACTGGTACTGATAGTTTGCTGGTACAACGAGTCATTGAACATTTAAATGCGAAATTCTCCATTAAAGATATGGGAAATCTCAGTTACTTCCTTGGAATCGAGGCGATACGAACACAGCAGGGGCTTCATCTCATGCAGCGAAAATATGTAACAGATTTGTTGCAAAGGACAAACATGCTTCATGTGAAACCTATAGCCACGTCTCAGCCTTCCTCTCCAAAGCTTACACTGCAATCTGGTTCTCCTTTTTCAGATCCTTCTGAGTACAGACGTGTAGTAGGCAGTCTTCAATATCTTGCCTTAACTCGTCCTGATGTGTCGTATGTCGTAAACAGACTCTCCCAGTTCATGCACAAGCCGACTTCGGATCACTGGAATGCAGTCAAGCGTGTACTACACTACCTTGCAGGAACATTGAGCCACTGGATCTTCCTTTGCAAGCAATCTTCTCCTCAACTCCATGCTTTTTCAGATGCTGATTGGGCAGGGGACACTGATGATTATGTTTCTATGAATGGCTACATTGTCTACTATGGCACTCATCCTCTCGAATGGACCTCAAAGAAACAGAAAGGAGTCGCTCGCTCCTCAACAGAGGCCGAGTATCGCGCTGTTGCGAACACAGCTACTGAGCTCCGGTGGATATACTCACTCCTCACTGAACTTTGTGTCACTCTCACTGCTCCACCGACTGTTTACTGTGACAATACTGGCGCAACATACTTGTGCGCTAATCCGGTTTTCCACACCCGTATGAAACATATAGCCCTAGACTATCACTTTGTGTGTGGACAGATTCAGAACATAGCTCTTCGTGTATCCCACGTCTCGACCAAAGATCAGTTGCTGGCGGTCTCACCAAAGCTCTTCCTCGAGCTCAATTTCAGACTCTCGGTGACAAGATTGGTGTCTCCAAGGTTCCTCCAACTTGAGGGGGGGGGTGTTAGAAAATAGTAAAAAACTATAAGGACCTCTATGTAAATAATTAAGTCTATGGTTTTACCCTACTTGTATCTACTGTATAAATACCTCGTACATGTCTAATAAACATTCTATTCAGCCTAATCTCTATAGAAATGAGTCCTAGCTCTCTATCTTTATGAGATTGAGGATTCACTTTGCAATCATGATGAGATTGTAGTTTGAGTCATACATTCATACGCTGTAATAGATACTTGTATTGCTTTGAGAGAGTTTAAGTGTTACATATATCCAAAATCTACCACTTTCACCGTTGAGGTTGGTGTATGACAGAATATATCTTTGCTCTCTACAGTTTCATGAAAACCTACTTTGTAACTGTTACTATTGATGCCGATAATGTAGGTTGCAAACATGTAGATAGTTTAGACCCACTTTTACGAGGGCCACAATACACTTGTATAAATAAAAAAAATAAAAAAAAAACAGTTACTATCATTCAGATATATGGGGACAACCAGGCTTTTTGAAGATATTGCTTTAAAATGTTTAACCCTTTTGATCTACCAAGTTTCAAGGTACTTTTTTTTTTTAATTGTACAATGATTCTGTTTATTCCCAATAGTGATCTTATGCACCACACTCCAAAATAATTGGGTCAAAACTAACAACTTCGCATGTTGTTGCTTATCAAAGATTGGTCTGCTGCATTCTTCACAATTTTCTAATTGGGACCACTCTAGCTAGACGAAAACAGTACCAAGACTGCAAGATAATGGGTGTCAATAGATGAGTATTTGGGTGGGTATCTGGTGAAAGGGAAGAACATGAAAGGGATTGATGTCGGCATGAAGGAGACTAGAACCTACTTCAGAATCTTCTTGCTGTCCTCAGTAACAACTCTGATGTTCAAGTTCTGTTCCTGAATCGCCAAGAGCAAGTATGGTTCAGACACCATACCAGTCATTCAATGAAATTATTGGAGAAAGCAGTCACTTAATTGTTTTTATAGCAGTCACTTAGCTAACCCTTGTAAGTTAGTAATTTATTGGTTTGCAAAACTTGTGTTCCTAATTTACTTTCTGCAGTTTAGAAATGTTGCAACATAAAAAAGCAGATATCTTTCTCTGGATTCGAGATTTGATAAAAGGAGATTTTGTTTTGAATTTTCAACACATCCCATCTAGTTTAAGTCTACGTAACAGTTATGTATTTGTACAGTTTGAATCTTTACATAGACAGAGGATGTGAGGATATTTTTCGAAAGACTTCCTCTAGAGATGTGGGGCCTGTGATGTTACTTACATTCTGACCTTAGCTTTGTAAGATATACAGCGACATAAGCTCCATAAGTTAAGCAACTTTAATGTTTCTATGAGGCCCTTAACGTCTGCTTCATGTATCTTAGAGCAGACCGTAACATGGATCTAGCTTTCCTATCTGGTTTGCAGCCGGACATGATCATCTCCTCGTAAACACCCGGTACCTGTTAAAACCCTCGAAACGTCAATGCTCCTACTTTCGGTGTATTCCTTTACCAAACACAAGAAAAGGTTCATTACCTTTTGGAACTTATCAACACGAATGAGAGCTTTCATGAGTGTTGTGTATGTCACCACGTCTGGATTTACGCCCTGTAATTGTTGTGACTTGTGAGATGGTCGGTCCATAAAGTATTTTCATCAAGATTGGTTTTAGGCTAAAGAAGAAGTTGATTACGTTTTCTTTCATGTACTGCAAAACGGCAAAGGCTTCAGCGTCTCTTCTATCCTCTCCAAAGGCATTGATAAGGGAATTGAGAGCCAATAAACTTGGCTTCAGTCCATCTGATGTCATCACTCTAAACGCATTCACAGCTTGCTCCGATAAACCCTGGCGCACAAGTGTCAAAGAAACTATCAGTCGATGATTCTTTTAAAGCTTTTTCATGGATACTATTAACAGGCATCGATACCCTCTGTGCATAGGCATTGATGAGGGCATTGTACATTGTTGATGATGGTTTCAGCCCAACTGACTTCATCTCCTCCAAGCAATCTATTGCATCGTTAAACCTCCCAGATTTGCCATAAACGTCGACGAGTGTTGTGTGTGTCACGACGTTAGGCAGTACTCCTTGGCTCTTCATCTTCCCCAACAATCTTTTCATATCATCCCATCTTTCTTGATCTCCATAACTGTTGATCATGATGTTATAGGTTGTAGCGCAAGGCAAGCACCCTCGCTTCTCCATTGCCTCAAACATCTCTTGTGCTACTATGTGCCGGCCGTGCTTGCAATGGCAATCGATAAGCGTATTCCAAGTTACCCTATCAGGTTCGATTCCCTCACTTAACATTCTATCAAAAGTGGTCATGGCATGATCAAGACAATTAAACTTTCCAAAGGTATCAATCACCACGTTGTAGAATTGTCTATCGGGCTTAACTCCGATGCTCTTCATCTCCTTGAGAACTTGAAATGTCTTTTGCCACTCGCCTCTATCGCGATAACCGGCTAAGAGTCTGCTGAAAACAAAGGAATTAGGCTGTACATCACCAGCTTCCATCTCTTTCAACACAATCCTCGCGCTTTCCCATCTCCCAGCATTGACATAAGCATCAATGAGGAGACTGTAGGTATGTTCATCAGGCGAAACACCACTCTTCTCCATCTCTGAAACCATGGACTCCGCATCTCTTAGCGGTCCAGTCTTCACATATCCTCTAAGCAACGCATTGTAAGCCTTGGTTCTCGGCTTTATACCGCTTTGTCTCAACTCCTCAAACAAAGCTTCAGCCTCTAACGTCCTTCCTGAATTCGCCAATGCCGAAATAATGGAAACAAGAGTGGCAGTTTTGGGGCTCAAACCCGTAGACTGAGCCATGCCAAGAAGGTGCAAAGCCCGAGAGGGGTCACCAGATTTAGCAAAGCCCATGATGAGATCGTTAACAAGCTGCACATCAAGCTCAAGCTTATCATTTTTGATTTCTCGATAAAGGCTGTGTAAAAGAGCGGAATCAATCTTGTTGCTACGGGTCAAAGCCTGAATAACCAAACTGTAATTAACAAAATCGGACTGGTAACCATCTTGACGCATCCTAGAAATGAGATTAAGAGCCTTATCAATGTCATTGTTGCGAGCACAAGCTCCAATTAAAGCATTGTATGTGAGAGGAGTTAAGGTTTGCTTCTGAGAAAGAAGAAACGCCTCGTAAAGCTTCTCTGAACGGCCGAGCGCGTGGATGAGAATCGAGTAGAGAAGCTCATAAGAGAAGCAGAGATTGTGCTTTTCCAGCCATGAGACGACGGCGTAAGCTAAACCTAGAGATGACCTCGATGAGCATAACGATTTTAGTAGTGAGTGCCAGTACGGCGCCGGAACCGCCTTGTATGACTCGGCCAGCTCGAACTCCACGGGATCAAGCGTAACCGGCGATGGTTCCGAATTGACCGAGTCAAAAACCAATTCGACCGGTCCGAATCTGGAGAGGAATTTTAGAAGCGGAGAGAAGTCATAGCGACGACGAGCGACGGTGGAGAATTCATCGTCTTCTTCACTCGCATCTAAACCGTTCCACGAGGAGAAGTAAGTGGAAGATGATGAAGAGGCGGTTGCAGAGAAGGCTGAAATCGGCGGTTGGAAGAAACGGTGGTGCGGGCGAGTGATGAAATAGAGAGAATGAAAACGGGATGAAACCAGTGGAGGTTGAATGAGAAGCATAGTCTACTTCTTCTCTTCTCCAACGGCGTGGTATCGCGGGCGGAGAGGATTTTTGATTCTATCGTTTCTTCGTCGAGCTGTTTTCGTTTGTGGTTGCGAGCTAGTGTGTACGTGTCACTGCACAACTAGTATCATATCGTCTTTGATTTAGATTGATTTAGGGTTGTAACTCAAAAATGTTACCAATCATGTAATAAATTTAATTTTCTGAGTTTAGATTTGATTTAAGATGTGGTATATTTGAGTTACAATTTTGATTTACACCCTTTATAAAATAGTTAACTCAAATCAAAAACCTACATCGACCAAAATCTCATGTTTTAAAAGTTGAGTTACAAATTTGATTGATTTTATAGTTTTAAAAAAAATTAAAATCGTGAACAAGACTTAAGTCCTCTCGTAAATACTCCACTTAACTTCATGCTAGTCCAACATTTTATAGTTAAGCTATTATTTGTTTGTTTTTTTTTTTAATTTAAAGTTCATGCTATTATTATTACTTCATTTAATTAACTTCTTATTAGATAAATAATATTAGTAGTTATTTTAATACTTAGAAAATAATATATACAGTAAATTATTTTTCAATTTTTATATACTTATTAAAATTATCTTTATTTATTTAAAAATAGCTTAATGGCTTATTTGTTTTAATAAGAACATTTAGATTTATATGTTTAAATATTCAATTTTTTTATTCAGAACCTATACTGCAGTTTATACATCAAAAAAGTTATCAGTCGTAAGTTTAATATTTACTTCAAACTTTTATTTTTACTACAAACTTACTACATAAACTTACAGTTTTTACCACATACTTTTTACTGCAAGTTATATCAAACTACAAAAATAATGTAACTCAACTCTTATACATGTCACCAGTCGGACCCAGTCGTCTCTAATTCCAAGTTTTTACTGTTTCTGAGGCAATTTTATCAGTCAAGCTTTTTTTATAGGTAAAACTGTTTTTTAGGCAAAAAAAATGATAACTATGTTTCATCTAAACTATTAAAGTACAAGTACAAACAAGAAATACCCTTTGTTTTTCTTCAAAAATTACAAATTTATGCCACTGGTTTAAACACAGTCGTTTTATACACTGTCTAACCCAAAACAATCGCTTACCCAATCCGTTCATGTCGCCATAAAATTTCGGATTTGATATAATTGATTTCAGTTTCCATATACAAATATCATTATTTAACCAACATTCTAAATATATAGAAACAAATAAAAAGCTATAATCTTAACTAACCATATATATAATGAAAAGATATTTTCGGACCATCAAATCTAAACTAATAATTTAGTTGTTTAGTTAATTCAATAAAAATATCTGAATGCAAGGCTATTGTAGAAATTTCAAAGGAGTTGCGAGGAACAAGATATCTCACTTTCTCATCAGGTTACTCTAGCTTATCATGTTTGGACATATGACAATATCTCCATGATTCTTAGAAAACCAGGTAAATCAAGATGTAAGAAGCTTGATTTTTAGATATTAAGAACGACCATAATAATGTAAAAATCTCATAAGAGTTGCGAGGAACAAGATATTCCACTTTTTCATCAGGTTACTCAAGCTTATCCTGTTTGGACATAGGAAAAATTTTCATGATTCTTAACAAATCAGGATGAATCAAGATGTAAGCAGCTTGATTTGATGACATTAATCAAGGTAGAATCACTCTTATATTGTAGAAATCTCATAGGAATTGTAAGGAACCCGATATCTCACTTTCTCATTAGGTTACTCTAGCTTATCCAGTTTGGACATATGACAATATCTTCATGATTCTTAGCAAACCAAGACGAATAAAGATGTAAGAAGCTTGATCTGAAGACATTAATCAGTGTGGAGTCACCCATATATTGTAGGAATCTCAAAAGAGTTGTGAGGAACAAGATATCCCACTTTCTCATCAGCTAACTCCAGCTTATTCTATTTGGAGATATGACAATATCTTCATGATATTTAGCAAACCAGGATGAATACAGATGTAAGAAGCTTGATTTTGAGAAATTAATCAGTGTAGAATCACCCCTATAGTTTAGAAATCTCATAGGAGTGGTGAGAAACAAGATATCTCACTTTCTCACCAGGTTACTCAGCTTATCATGTTTGGACAAATGGCAATATCATCATGATTCTTAGCAAACCAGGATGAATCCAGATGTACAAAACTTGATTTTAAGACATTTAGCAGTGTAGAACAATCCCTATATTGTAGAAATGTCATAGGAGTTGTGAGGAATAAGATATCCCATTTTCTCATCAGGTTAGTCCACCTTATCCTGGTTGGACATATGGTAATATCTTCACGATATTTAGCAAACCAGGATGAATACAAATGTAAGAAGCTTGATTTTGAGAAATTAATCTGTGTAAAATCACCTTATAGTGTAGAAATCTCATATGACTAGTGAGGAACAAGATATCCTACTTTCTCATCAGGTTACTCAAGCTTATCATGTTTCGACAGATGACAATATCTTCATGATTCTTAGCAAACTAAGATGAACCCAGATGTACGAATCTTGATTCTGAGACATTTATCAGTGTAGAATAATCCATATATTGTAGAAATCTCATAGGAGTTGTGAGGAACAAGATATTCCACTTTCTCATCAGGTTACTCCAGCTTATCGTGGTTGGACATATGACAGTATCTTCATGATTCTTAGCAAACAAGGATGAATACATGATCTACCATGGTTTTTACCCATTTTTATCCATGGTATTATCATACTTTTATTATATATATGTATATGTTTTGGAATCTATTAGGTATGTTTTCAGGCTCATGACCATTTTGGAATAAAGTGATGTTTCAGGTGCCCCTTTGGAGCTTAAAGGAGAGTTCATCCGAGATGACTATGAAGATCAGACAAGAGGTTGATATTCGAAGATATACATCGATCGATGCACTCTCTGTGCCATCGATCAACGACATATTCATTAAGAAGACGACGAATCAAGATAAGCAATCGATCGATGTACACTATTGGGCCCAAATATGGCCCGCTAGCAGACGGTAAAACCAGATGGAATATTGGGCTACGATAAGCCCAATATAGGTGGAAGGCCTTAAATAAAAGACTAAGAGGAAGCCGAAGGCTGTTAGCTGAGTACAACCCTCGAAGAGGTCACGGTAAAGAGGCAGCTCACGTCATAAAAGGAAGATGCGCAGGACACAGTCAAAGGGAAGCTGTTACGAATCCCTCAACTTACGGAGGAGATCTCAGAGGCAAGTTAGCAATGGTCAGAGGTAGCCTGAAGCTATTTAAAGACGAAGTCGATCAAAGGATTGAATTATTCATTGATTCAACCCCATTTTCATACAAGTTCATCACATTTCGTATTATCTTTGTAATCTTCACAAACAAATATCTCTTGTAATATTTTTACCAAAAGTATCAGTACAAAGTCATATTCATTCTTCAAGCTCAAACTGTTATGGTATTTTTGTGTAGGGTCGTTTAAGTACTACCAAACACAAGAAGACTTGAATATTTGTGAGTATTTAGAAGAAAAATCGAGGCAAAGAGACGTATATTATTGAGTATGTGTGGGATTACAACGTTTGAGGTGTATAAACCCTAGTTCTATCGCCTAACTCCCTAGTCTCTAAGCCTCTGAATGTCGATCCCTTGTTCTAGGGTTTAGGCGCCCCTTTTATAGTAGTTGTATGTCGGCTAAGGTAGGGCGAACTCTTCCATAACCGGAAAAATAGAAGTTTTCCCGTAGCTGGAAAACTTCCATATTATTGCGGACGGTCGGACCTTGGTCCCTTCCGGCAGGGGCTTGGCCCTGGTACCTCTCAGTGGGGACTAGATCCTGGAGCCTATCAATAGAGGCTGAATCCTGGAGCTTCCTAGCAGAGATTGGACCTTTGAGCAGAGGTTGGACCCTGGGTCCTTCTTAAGCGAAGGGTACGGAAACCAAGGCCCCTTCGGAGGCTGGAGAAATCTTTAGCCTTGGATATTTTTCCCCAACAGTTTGCCCCTTATTCCTTGATTGCTTCGTGGAAATCAAGGGATAACATGTGATCTTGGACCTTGGTAATCTTTCTTCAAGCAGGAGAAGAGCCGAGGTCTTGTGGTAGCCTGAGGTTCGGAACATGATGATTTGGACGGAGTGGGCCTTAGGATCAAAGCCCGGTCGCGAAGGTGCTAGGTCGGCTAAATATCCTACAATGTTTTTTTTGGAACTTTTCCGAATGCTGATTTTTTCTTTCCGTCTTCTTTTCTTCTTTCCATTTGTACGACAGAAAAATGAAAGATTATTTCAGGTATATATTCGGATACTCCAATGCCCTTGGATGGCACAAACCTAGGGCTTTCCCACTTTTCCTTACCCTGAGCCAATGTCGAATGACCGTGCTTTCATGGGATCATCTCTAGCTTCTAGTGTTGGGGGACACGTTAGACCCCGACGCTTATTCGGTGATCCCTTTGATTCCCTAATTTTGACCCCGAGCGTGGTTTCGAAGGTGGATGACGGAAGGACTCCCCTGGCTCCTATTCGCCCACGTCACTTTCGTTCCCTCGATGCCTTGGGTGAAGATGAAGATGGTCCGAAGTCGGACATTAGGAAAGATGATCTGACTGAGATCCGTCGTAGATATTCCCTTCCTGATACGATGGGAATAAGGTGCGCGGGAGAATTTGAACGAGCTCCTAATGGTGGAAGGGGCGAGATAGCAATCTTTGAGGCTTATTTAGAGGTCGGCTTTAGGGGTGGCCTCCCCTATTTGATTGCGGAGGTGGCATCATACTTCGGGTGTTCTCCTTCACATCTTATGCCCGCTACGTGGCGTACTTTGATGGCTATCCAGGTGTTAGGGGAGCTTCAAAGTATTCCCTTTGGATTGCCTGAGGTTCTGTACTCTTACTCCTTTGTTCCCTTGTCGAGCAAGAAAGACTTCTATCAGATATGGTCCCGCGATGGTGAACCTTTGGTAGATGAGCCTCCTCGGGGTATTCGTGGTAGTTTTCCTACGAACGATTCTTGGGATAGGAGGTATGCGTTCATGAAGATTGAAGGCAATCCTTGCTATCCTTGCTTATGGCGTCCAATGGGTAAGTTATTTCTATCTCCTCAGATGCAGGTATTAAGTTTATTGATTTTTCTTTGACTTTCGCAGAGGTGACTCGACCGGTTTTTCAGGCTGGTGAGACTTTGGCGAAGTTGGCGCAAGGTATTCCTAGGCGCTTTCATTGGATTCTGTTCCTGATGTATCTGATATCTCTGCGTCATAGCTGTATTTGGGATAATGGAGTTCTTTCTCTCTTTTTCTTTCTTTCTTATGGCATAGTCGTAACTTGGTGATGTACTGATTTTCCAGGCGGGATCCCTACGGCTTCAATATTGTCAGTGTATGAGGAATATTGCAGGGCTAGGCCTCAGAGGAGGAAATCTCGTGCTTCGTCTCTTTCTATCCCTTCGACTGCGGCTCATTTGGCTCCGAGGGATGTTAGGGGAAACAGGTTTCCCGGTTTAGGTCGGCGTGTTCCCCCGCATTAAGAGATTCTTTTTCTTCGGAGACAGCTTCGAGAAGTGATCTCCAACCAGGCTCTCACCGTGCAAAGGGCTCGGGAGCGAGCTCGCTGGGATCTCGTGAGAGAGTGGTCGGAAAGGGATGTCGGCCAGCGTAGGTCATTCGGAGGATCCGGTCGGTGTGGACCTATTTGAGGGCCTATCCGGAATTTGGCGAGCGATGAAGGTGGACTTTGCGCCTTTCCTCCTTTCCGTTGGGAGCCGCATCTTTAATCAACTTGCAATACTTATGTTTTTCTTGGTTTAAGTCATTGTCTTTCTTCTGGATTTTTAATGGCTTTCTTCTGGATTTTAATGGCTTTCTTTCTTTTCGAATAAGAACCCTTAATATCTAATAATACTTATTGCTTTTTTGCCTCTTTTCCACCTTTTGTTTCTCAAGCTTGTATCTTGTACCAAGATTCCCTTTCGATATGAATGTTTGCAGCTATACGACTTTCGGGTCGTAGCTGCTTGGCAAGATGTTGGAACGATTCAAAGGAGGGATCAACCCCTGTTTTTGAATTCGTCGTCTGGGTCTTGGATCCAGTGGTCTGCTGTTTTGAGGTTCCTTACTTTAAGGGAGTTCCTAGATGCCTTTGCAGCAGAAGAACGCCTTGATGGTTAGAAGATCTTTAGGGATCAAACCCTATGGGATGTCGTTCTTTAGGACCTGAATCCTGTTGATGACTAGATCAAGGCCTGAAATTATTTGACAAAGCATTAGATCTTGTAATCCAGTCTTAAAAACTTGAGTTTTAGTTTTAGAAATGTAAGATCGTTGCTGGGAACTAGAGAGTTTCAGCTTGATTCGAACCCTGAAGTTCTCGGACCCTTGAACTCGGAAGTTCTTGGGGTCTAGAACCCTTAGGTTCCTTACCTAGGCCCTGAGGCCGTTTTTGAACCCGGAGGTTTGTCTATTGAACCCTGAGGTTTTAGTTAACCTGGGATCTTGGTTTTACTTAGGGGTTATTCCAAACCTGGAGGTTAATACCTTTGGATCCTAGGATCTTTGGTAGTTCTCCGAGGTTGGTATCATGATTTTTGAAATCCTGGATCCCTAGAGTCTTTTTAGACTTGAAAGCCTTTGATTCTTTTAGGTGATCTTTACGAATCCGGAGATTCCTTAAAGGCCTATTGGTTTCGATGGACCCGAGGGTTCCAAAGAGCCTAGAATCATTTTGAACCCGGAGGTTCTAGACCATGATGGCAACATTGAATCATGAGAGATTCGAGACCCTGGGGTCGTTTTGAACCTTGAGTTCTTGACCCGGAGGCTGCGGATCTTAAGATCTAACATAATCTTGGGGTTCCTCGGATCCCGAGGTCTTTGTGGGACCCTGAGACTTTTTGGACCCTGAGGTCTTGGACCCTGGGGTCTTTTGGAACCCTGAGGTTCTTTGGACCCTGAGGTCTTGGGACCTTGAGGTCTTACAGAACCGTTCTTTGGACCCTGAGGTCTTGGGACCATGAGGTCTTATGGAACCCTGAGGTTCTTTGGACCCGGAGGTCTTTGGATCGTTAGGTCTATGGACCCTTAGGTCTGTGGACCCTGAGGTCTTTGGAATTTATGCTTTTGGGGAGTCTTTTTGATCGCACTCTGCTGCCCGGAGGCGCGCCACTCTCGATCTAAATTGAGAAATCGCACTGTGCTACCCGTAGGCGTAGGCCATTCTCAAAAGTCTCAATGCTGCACTCTACCTTTCTTCAAAAAGGTCACTCTCAGACTTACTGTGGTCTGGGGTGCCCCCCCCCCCCCCCCCCCCCCCCGCAAGGCGACTTCAACCCAGACACACTACCTTCCACGTCTGGATAGGTATTAGATTGTTTGTGCTTAACCGGTTTTTTGCACTTTGCTCCCTGCACAGCCGCCAGAATCTGATTACAGTACTTGGCCGTGTATGTTATGCTATCTGCGTGTGCTTAGCTCGTAGCGTTTTTAACGAGGGTTTGGGTAGCATTTAGTACGTGGTCCCCGCATAACTCTTGGCTATAGGCCTTTACGCGGGGCTCTGTTGTGCAGACATCGGTACATGGCTGATCATAACCCTTCCATATCTGTCTACACCTTAGGTGAGTAGCCTCACCACTAGGGGGCTAACTAAGATCTGAGGTCCCTAAGGTCCCGATCCAGCTAGTATGCCCTTTAAGTATGTCTGTATTCCCTTAACTCCTTTTAGTCGAAACCAAGTGTATTATATAAGCCTAGCCCGAAGACGTTCTCGTTATACATAGGAGTAGGAAAACCAAAATACTTAAATATATAGTATAGTAGTATATGTAAAGCCTGATTCGAAGATCTTGCTTTTAGAAATGGTAGGATTTGAGGTGCAAGGCGTTCCAGCAGTTGGGTTGGACCTTGCCTTTACTGTCTTGCAGTTTATAGGCTCCTGCCCCTTGCACCCCTATTACCTGGTAAGGGACCTCCCATCCGGGGGCGAGTTTTCCGGCTGATTTGTCCCTCGTGTGGTTACAAAATCGCCTTAGGACCCAGTCTCCTTCTTGGAAGGTTCTGGATCTCACCTTCTTATTGTAACTCTTGGCTACTTTTATTTGGTACGATGTGTTCCTAAGGCGGGCTGCTTCTCTTTTTTCGTCTAGTAGGTACAGACTTAAGTACATCAGCTCGTCATTCTCTTTTGGAGTTAGGATGTTGGAGATCGTGGTCTTAACGTGCACCTCGGTGGGTATCGCTGATTCGGTGCCGTAGACGAGTGAGAAATGGGTTTCTTGGGTAGCCGTCTTTGGAGTTGTCCGATAGGCCCATAGAACTCCATGTAACTCCTCTGCCCCTTGTCCATGAGCCTTCTCCAAGGGCTTCTTGAGCATGTTTACCACCGTTTTGTAGGTTGACTCTGCCTGTCTGTTCGATTGGGGATGTTGTGGTGCTGAATATGAGAGTTTAATGTCCCATTCTTTGCAGAAGTCTTGGAAGTCGTTGCTTGTAAATTGGGGTCCATGGTCGGTGACAATTTCCTGGGGTGCTCCGAAGCGGGTAATTATGTTAGTCCATATGAATTTTCGGATCTGGAGATCAGTGATCTTTGCCAGGGCTTTGGCTTCTACCCATTTCGTAAAATAGTCGGTCATTACTAGGAGAAAGACCTTCTGCCCCGGCGCCATAGGGAATTTCCTCACAATGTCCATGCCCCATTTGCGAAAAGGCCAAGGGGAGCTTAGGATTTGAGGTTCTCTGGTGGTAAGTAGGAGTTTGGAGCGTGTTTCTGGCATTGGCTGCATGTTTTAGCCTGTTTGAGGGAATCCTTTGCCATGGTTGGCCAGTAGCCAGCCCTCCTTGCTCTGAGTACCAAACTTCGTCAACTGGAATGGGAACCACATTCCCCTTCATGGAGCTCTTCTAGTATTCGTGCGGCTTCTCTAGGTGTTAGACATCGTAGGTAGGATCCTGAGAATGATCTCCTATATAGCTTTCCTTCTGAGATGCAGTATCTGGCTGCTTGTCTCTTGATCTTGCAGCTTTCGTCTCGATTTTCGGGTAAGACGTCGTTCCTTAGCTAGTTGGTGATGGGAGTCATCCAAGTTTCCCCTTCGTCTACTACTGCTACTTCCTCTGGTTCTGCCTCTTTCTCGGTTGCTGGCCATTGTAGGACCAACAAGGGAATACTCATGTGCTCCTTAGTTTCCAAGGCGGAACCTAGGTTTGCTAGAGCATCGGCTTGGGAGTTTTGTTCCCTAGGGATCTGAGTAAGTTTGCAGTTTTCGAATTGGTCAAGCAGACGTTTGGCTACCGATAGGTATCTGATCATGCTCGGGTCCTTGGCTTGGTAATCTCTTTGGACTTGGCTGATGATGAGCTATGAGTCGCTGAAGACTTGGATGTCCTCCACTCCCATTTTTCTAGCTAACGCCAGACCTTCTATTAGGGCTTCGTATTCGGCTTCGTTGTTGGTTGCTTTGAAGTTGCAACGTACGGCTCTCGAGACTGACTCTCATGTGGAGGAAGTTAGGACCAATCCTACTTCTGCACCTCTCATGTTGTTGGAACCGTCAACGTGTGGGGTCCATTGGCCTTTCTCCGCCTCCTTTCCATGTAGGGTAGCTTCTGGATCCAGGTCTGGAAGCATGGAGGGAGAGAATTCAGCCACGAAGTCGGCAAGAACCTGAGATTTGATGGCGGTAGCTGGGCGAAAGACCACGTCATATTCCCCCAATTCTATGGCCCATTTTGCCAATCGTCCTGACACCTCGGGTTTATGAAGGACCGCTTTGATAGGGAACAAAGTGATTACCACGACTTGATGAGCCTGGAAGTAGGGGCGTAACTTCCGAGCTGCTACGACTAGGGCGAGAGCTAGCTTCTCTAGTTGGCTGTAGCGAATCTCTGCATCTAGCATAGACTTGCTAACGTAGTATATAGGGTGCTGTTTCCTTCCTTCTTCTCTTACGAGGACCGCACTAACCGCGTGCTCGGATACGGCTAGGTAGAGCAATAAGACCTCTTCTTCCAGGGGTTTGGATAGGAGTGGTGGAGTAGTGAGATAGGCCTTGAGGTCAGATAATGCAGTCTCGCACTTCTCTGTTCATTTGAAGTCCTTGGGATTCTTTAGTGTTTCAAAGAAAGCGTGGGACTTGTCGGAGAGCCTGGAGATGAATCTGCTGAGGGCTGCCATTCTTCCTGTTAGTTTTTGAACCTCCTTGACGTTGCGAGGGGAAGGTATCGCCTGGATGGCCCTTATCTGCTCTGGATTCGCTTTTATGCCCCTGTGAGTGACTATGTACCCCAAGAATTTCTCGGAGCTTACCCCGAACGAGCATTTGGAAGGGTTGAGCTTCATATTGTACCTTCTTAGGGAGGCGAACGCCTGTTGAAGGTGCGAGATATGATCTTCGGAGTCCAGGGACTTCACCAGCATGTCGTCGATGTAGACTTCCACGGTCTGACATATCTGATCGGCGAACATCATGTTGACCAGCCTCTGATAGGTGGATCCGGTGTTCTTCAACTCGAAAGACATGACCTTGTAGCAATAGATGCCCCTAGAGGTCATGAAAGACGTCTTCTCCTGGTCATCAGGATGCATTAGGATTTGGTTATATCCGGAGAAGGCATCCATGAAGCTCATTAATTGATCTCCGGCAGTAGCATCAACCAGCTTGTCTATATTAGGCAAAGGGAAGGGATCTTTCGGACAGGAAATAAATGCAAACTCTCCACTTTCCGTTCTTCTTCCTTACAACTACCACATTAGCGAGCCAGTCGGGATACCGTACCTCTCTTATGAATCCTGTGTCGAGCAAGTTCTTTACTTCCTCGTTAATGATTTCATTCCTTTCGGGGGTGAACTTCCTCCTTTTCTGTCTGATTGGGAGATGCTTTGGATCCACTTGAAGTTGGTGCATGATGATATCGGGGTCGATCCCAGGCATGTTCTCATGGGACCACGTGAAGCAGTCGGAGTTAGATCTTAGGAAGTCAATCAATCTTCGTCTCAGGTCCTTCGGAAGTTTGGAGCCTATTTTGAGATTCCGTTCAAAGTTCCCTTCTACCAGGGGGACCTCATCCATTCCTTCAACCTCTGGTTCTTCGGTGTGAGAAACTAGAGGTTGCTTCTGTAATTGCTATAATGCATGGGTCATTCCTTTCAGGGTAGTTTGGTAGCAAGACCTAGAGTTTTCCTGGTCTCCCTTGATGACCTTTATGCCCTAGGGAGTAGGAAATTTTACCAATTGATAGAGGGTCGATGGTACGACTCCCATATCGTGGATCCAGTGTCTTCCTAGTATCACGTTGTAGGATGACGGAAAATCGACGACCAGAAACTTAGTGGTTTGATTTATCCCTTCAGCGTAGACTGGGAGAAGAACCTCTCCTTCGGTCTTTTTCACCTCTCCGCTGAATCCCACGAGTGGGGTCGCTTTCCTGGTTAGCGTCTTGGGATCCAACCCTAGATCCATGTAAGCTGAGTGAAAGATGATGTTGCTGGAGCTTCAGTTGTCCACCAGTATCCGCTTGACCAAGCAATTGGCTATGACCAGTGAGATGACGAGGGCGTCGTGGTGGGGAGCTAGGACCTGTTCCTGCTCCTTCGCGGTGAAGTTAATCTCGTCTGTTCCCAGGAGTGGAAGTTTGGGAACCTTGGCCTCTTGACCATTTCTGGCATTACGGGTACTTCTTTTGGCCGCGGCGCTGCTGATACCGCTTACTTCTGACCCTCCTGAGATGACATGAATCACTCGATCTTGGTGCGGGGGTAATGCGGGAACAGCGTCGTTGGGAAGAGTGGGACCTTCCTTGTTTAGGAGGTTTTGGAACCTTGGCCTCTTGACCATTTCTGGCATTACGGGTACTTCTTTTGGCCGCGGCGCTGCTGATCCCGCTTACTTCTGACCCTCCTGAGATGACATGAATCACTCGATCTTGGTGCGGGGGTAATGCGGGAACAGCGTCGTTGGGAAGAGCGGGACCTTCCTTGTTTAGGAGGTTCCTTGCTTTATCCGAGAGGAATTCCCTTAGGTAACCCTTCATAAGAAGCTCGGCGACCTCTATCCTCAGGGCTATACAGTCTTCATTGGTGTGACCGTGATCATTGTGGAACCCGCACCACCTTTTGAGGTTCTGATTGGCATCAGGGGACCTCAGTTTGGGAGGCCATTTAACCTGCGGACCCATTTGTCTCAAGACTCCGATGAGCTCCGGTTTGGATATCACGAGATGAGAGATACTGGGCCAAGTAGAGACCATCATTCCCTCGGATCGGGGTAAAGGACGGTTTTGATACCTGCCCCTGCTCGGATTGGTGGAATCTCTGGAGGGTCGAGGACAGATGGCCTCGTCGCGTTCGTCCCTTGGGGGTCTGGAAGACTTCTGATCGTATTTGGAGGAAACCTTGGCCCTGCTTACGACGTCTTCTTCCCATCTCACATGAGCCCAGGCGCGGGATAACACATCCGCTATATCCCCACACCTATACTTTGTTAGCTCCTTATAGAGTTCTCCTTCTGGAAGCAGGCCCTTCTTGAAAGCTGAGACGGCTGTATCAGCATTGCACTCGGGAATGGAGACCTTCTCCTGGTTGAAGTGAGCTATATTGGAACGCAAGGACTCATTCCTGTATTGTTGAACCTCGTAGAGATCATCTGATCTCTTCTCCAGATGACGACTGGTGGCGAAATGTTCCACGAACTTGTCGCTGAGGGCGGTGAAGGATGCGATGGATCCCGTGGGGAGATTGATGTACCATTGGAGGGCAGGACCAGTCAAGGTTGACCTGAATCCTTTGCACATGGTAGCTTCCCTTGCTTCTTTGGGGATAGCCACGGCTATCATGCACTGCTTGTACTGGGCGATATGGTTATCGGGATCCCCAGTTCTTTCATACATCTTGATGCAAAGAGAACTTGCGAGGCATCTCTACCGAAGCAATCTCTTTTATGAAAGGTGTGTTGGAATAAGACCTAGGGTCGCTCCTCCGGATAGGGGGAGCTATTCCAGGGAGCCCTTCCACCATAGATTGGATGGTGCCGAATCTCTCGGAGACCACCTTCTCTAGGTAGGCAGCTAGAGCTGGATCTGAGATCTCGGGATTATCGGGTGAGTATTCCTCATCCTCTGTGTCGGACTTTTTGTTCTCTTCCTCTAGAGTTGCATCTCGAGCAGCCGCTTGGTTATCGGTTCTGTCGTTAGGCTGCTGAGGTGTCTCCTCGTTATCGCGTGGGGTGCTAAGCGAAGCCATAGGTCGAACTCTGGTTCTGAACTGCTTTCGCTTGTTTCCAATTACTCTGAGGGATTGGTTTTCTCATCGGAGAATCAGGTTCTCGCCTTCCATAGCATCTAGCTTCTCGATGCTCTGTTGAAGTTGCTTGGAGTGTTCTCCAAGTTGGTCTTTTAGGTTTTGAACTTCTTGGATAAGTTCTAGACCTGTAGGTGCGGTTTCCTGAGCCTTGTGAAGGTCGGTGATTTGGCTTTGAAGAATTTCAAGCCGGCTGAAGAGCTCTTGCTCCTTCGGGGTTGGTTCGGCTCGGTTGGAATCGTCTTCGTGTGTCATCGTCACGTAGTTAAGTTACTCCCCTCCTTCTAGCGCCAAACTGTTATAGTATTTTTGTGTAGGGTTGTTTAAGTACTACGTAACACAAGAAGACTTGAATATTTATGAGTATTTAGAAGAGAAATCGAGGCAAAGAGATGTATATTATTGAGTATGTGTGGGATTACAACGTTTGAGGTGTATAAACCCTATTCTATCGCCTAACTGTCAAGTCTCTAAGCCTCTGAATGTCGATCCCTTGTTCTAGGGTTTGGGCTCCCCTTTTATAGTAGTTGTATGTCGGCTAAGGTAGGGCGAACTCTTCCATAACCGGAAAAATAGAAGTTTTCCCGTAGCTGGATAACTTCCATATTATTGCGGAGGGTCGGACCTTGGTCCCTTCCGGCAGGGGCTAGGCCCTGGTACCTCTTAGTGGGGACTAGATCCTGGAGCCTATCAATAGAGGCTGAATCCTGGAGCCTCCTAGTAGAGATTGGACCTTTGAGCAGAGGTTGGACCCTGGGTCCTTCTTAAGCGAAGGGTCTGGAAACCAAGGCCCTTTCGGAGGCTTGAAAAATCTTTAGCCTTGGATATATTTCCCCAACACAAACGAGATTCAGCCCACGTTTCCTTCATTTATTCTAATCCTGACCTAAAATATTGAAGTGAATCTAGTCTCTCACAATTGGTGCCGTCTGTGGGGACAAAATAATTGAATCCCTTACTCTAAAGCTTAAGGATGAATCCAGCTGATGGAACAACGAATCCATCTAACCCCGATCAATCGAACCAGAGCAACAGCTCACCGAACCAGACTGTTACGGGGGCAAATAACCCGAGATCCTCCAGTGGGACTAACTCTAGGCCTCCATCCCTCAACAATCCCCAGCTTCAACCCGCTCCGAATCAAACGGAGGATCAACTTTCTGAGATTTGTCAGATGATGAGATCCAGTTATTAGACAAAGCTCAAGAAAACGAGCGAACAATGCAACAGCTAGCCGATCGGCAGCAGCGATTCGAAGAGATAACCATATATCTATCTGCGACAACCCAACCGTCGCAACGTCTGGGTACAGGGGTCACCTTCCGAGATCGGTTGACCGACCCCTCGGTTCCCTGAGAGCGTCTAGATTTTTCCCCTGACAGCACTAGTGCGGAAGAACATGGACCCGCTTTTCAAACGCCCCGCGCTAGGACAGCCCCCGTGTTTATCCCACCTATCACTAGCGCTATGGGGAGCAACGTAGCGACAACCAGCTCTATGCCTGATTAGGTTACCGGCGAGGGCGCTCGCTTGCCCCCACCACCACCTCTTTATAGGTTCAGAGCAGGAACAACCATACCGACTGGGGGCAGAACATCAGCTTCGGTGTTTCAAGTCAGGATTTCAACCCCGAATCCAGACGAGTATCAAAGGACTGATGCTGATCCTGCAGCTCTCGCCACTAACCTTGCTCGTAACCTGAGGGCTAGCGGGCGAATTAGCCCACCAGCTACCTGGGAGAACGATCGAGCTCGGTTCCGTCAGATACCTGACAATAATCCAACTGTCCTTCCTTTTTAGGGATCTGAGGCCATTCGCAGATATATGGAACGAACTCACGCAGCTCTCCAAAAATTGAATGCTCAAGTCCACAAGGTAACGAGCTCAGCTCCCGAAATCGAGAGCTTGATTGAGGAAACCCGTGGGACTCCATTCACTGAGAGAATTGCCAGCTCTTACATAAGAGACACCCGGAAAATTAGGATTCCTGAATATGATGGAACCTCAGACCCAAAGGCCTACTTAAGAGCCTTCCGATTAGCTATTTTGAAAGCTTATTTCAGAAAAGAAGAATGTGAGGCAGGATATTGCATGACATTCGCCGAAAACTTGGTCGAAACAGCCCTTGAATGGTTCTCTGGCCTCGAACCAAATTCGATACACAATTTTGATCAACTAACCAATGCCTTCATGAAGCAGTATTCGACCCATATCCTGAAACAAGCATCCGAGGCTGACCTCTGGAAAGTTAGACAAGGAATGTGAGACTCGCTAAGAGCCTACATTGAGAAATTCAGAGCAGTGAGAACTAAGCTCAAGAACCCCAACGATCAAGTTGCCATCGAGGCCCTTAGAAGAGGTCTCTAGTATAAATCAAAATTCTTCTCAGAGCTGACACTCAGCCCTCCTCCAACTATCGACGACGCTCTTCATAAGACCTCTAGATATATTACCTTGGAAGAGGAAACAGCTGCACTGGATAAACTTCACAAGAAACCCCAGAGTCACCCGAAAGGTGAAGCCTCAGATGGGAAAGGACCTCTTAAAAAGAGGAATTCCCGAAACAGCCAAACTCTGGGAGAGCACTCTTACGCAGTCGAGGAAGACAAAGAGGATAAAACCGTCGCTGCGACAGCTAAAGGCCCCTGGTCGAAAGGCTACGGCGAGAGCAAACATTGATCTTATCACCATCGAAAAGGACATTCAACCGAGGAATGTTGGGATCTCCAACGACAACTGGCAGCCAAATTCGCAGCCGGAGAAATAAAAGGCGTTGACCTCAAAAAGCCACAGCCCTACCAAAAAAGAGGTCCCAGGGACACCTCTCCGAAACATTAAAGGTCACGTGAGAAGGAGACAGATTCACCACCCCCAGCTCCCAAAAAGATAGTGGATATGATCCTTAGAAAATTTCCACAGGGAAAAAGCCTACAAATCGAGGCCCTCCTGAATAAACCACCTCCTCAATTGATCCCTAGCTCGAGGGTTGATTACATTCTTGGAGGGTCCGACGTGTGTCAAGACTCCGTTAACTCTATTAAAAGTCACGTACAGAAAGCTTTGTCTAACACTCAGCCTAAACCGACCAACCACGAGTCCAACACTAAAATCTCTTTTTGGGAAAGTGAGACGTCAGACCTTGACAAACCTCATGACGACGCCCTCGCCGTCACAGTGAACATAGCAGGGTACGAGGTACCTAAGCTCATGGTCGACACCGGAAGCTCTGTCGATCTCATTTTCTATAACGCCCTGAAAGGAATGGAAATAGACGACTATGAAATTATCGACCAGAAATTCAATCTCATAGGTTTTTCTGGAGAAACAACTACCTCGTTGGGAACAATTAAACTCCCAATCATAGCTGGCGGAATCATAAAAACGACCAATTTCATAGTCATCGACAAACCTTCTCCATTCCATGTAATTCTAGGAAGACCCTGGATCCATAAGATGAAAGCAGTAGCTTCAACTTATCACCAATGCGTAAAATTCCCGACACCTGACGGGATAGCTACTGTACACGGCAGCCAAAAGATGTCCAGGATCTGCTATCTAAGGGGATTCAAAATTAGAAAAGAATACCCCCAATAGCAATTACAGGTCCAGGAGGGTCGTGAGATGCAACAAAATATTCGAGGTCCCCCTAAGAATCTCACCGAAAAAGTTAGCATCGACGACTTGAATCCTGAAATACAGGTAAGTATCGGATCTGAGCTACCTCTCGAAACTAAGAAGGAGCTCATCGACTTCCTAAAGAGCAATGTCGGGACCTTCGCGTGGACTACCAATGATATGAATGTTGGGGAAAAATATCCAAGGCTAAAGATTTCTCCAGCCTCCGAAGGGGGCCTTGATTTCCAGACCCTTCTCCTAAGAAGGACCCAGGGTCCAGCCTCTACTCGAAGGCTCCAGGGTCAAGCCCCTACCGAAAGGAACCAGGGTCCGACCCTCCGCAACAATATGGAAGTTTCCCAAATCATGGGGAAACTTCTATATTCGCGAATATTAGGGAGTTCACCCTACTTCAGCCGACACATCAACTATAAAAGGGGAGCCCAAACCATAGAACAAGGGATCGACATTCTGAGGCTTAGAGACTAGAGAGTTAGGCGATAAAACTAGGGTTCATACACCTAAAACATTGTAATCCCGCACATACTCAATAATATACGTCTCTTTGCCTCGATTTCTCTTCTAAACACATATAAACTCATATCAATTCTCTAGTCTTCCAGTGTTTCGTAGTACTTAAACGATCTTACACAAAAATACCATAACAGTTTGGCGCTAGAAGGAGGGGAGTAACTCAACTACGTGACGATGACACCAGAAGACGATTCCAACTGAGCCGAACCAACCCCGAAGGAGCAGGAGCTCTTCAGCCGGCTTGAAATTCTTTAAAGCCAAATCACCGACCTTCACAAGGCTCAGGAAGCTGCACCTGCAGGTCTGGAACTTGTCCAAGAAGTTTAAAACCTAAAAGGCCAACATGGAGAACACTCCAAACAACTTCAACAGAGCGTCGAGAAGCTAGACGCTATGGAAGCCGAGAACCCTGTTCTCCGACGAGAGAATCAATCCCTCAGAGCAGTCGGGAACAAGCGAAAGCGATTCAGAACCAGAGTTCGACCTATGGCTTCGCTAAGCACCCCTCGCGACGACGAGAAAACACCACAGCAGCCTCACGTCTTAAACAATGGATCTGATAAGCGAGAGACTGCTCGAGATACAACCCGGGAAGAAGGGAATGACGATTCCGACACAGACGATGAGGAATACTCATCCGATATCCCGAGATCTCAGATCCAGCCCTAGATGCTTACTTAGAGAAGGTGGTTTCCGAAAGATTCGGTACCATCCAATCTATGGTGGAAAGGCTCCCCGGAGTAGCTCCCCCTATCTGAAGAAGCGATCCTAGGTCTTACTCTGATACGCCTTTCGTGAAAGAGATTGCTTCAGTTGAGATGCCTCGCAAATTCTCTTTTCCGAGCATCAAGATGTACGAAGGGACTGGAGATTCCGACAACCACGTCGCCCAATATAAGCAACACATGATAGCCGTGGCTATCCCAAAAGAAGCAAGGGAAGCTACCATGTGCAAAGGATTTGGATCAACTCTGGCCGGTCCTGCCCTCCAATGGTACATCAATCTCCCCATGGGATCCATCACATCCTTCGCCGCCCTCAGTGACAAGTTCGTGCAACAATTCGCCAGCAGTCGTCACCTGGAGAAGAGGTCAGATGACCTCTACGAGATCCAACAATACAAGAACGAGTCCTTACGTTCCTACATAGCCCGGTTTAACTAGGAGAAGGTCTCCATTCCTGAGTGCAACGCCGATACGGCCGTCTCAGCTTTCAAGAAAGGTCTACTTCCTTAAGGAGACCTTTACAAGGAGCTAACGAAGTACAGGTGTGGGGGCATGGCCGATGTGTTGTCCCGCGCCTGGGCTCAAGTGAGATGGGAAGAAGACGTCGCGAGCAGGGCCAAGACTTCCTCCAAACACGATCAGAAGTCCCCCAAACCTTCAAGGGACGATCGCGACGAAGCCATCCACTCTCGACCTTCCAGAGAATCCACTAATTCGAGCAGGGGCAGATATCAGAACTGTCCTTTGCCCCGATCTGAGGGGATGATGGTGTCTACTTGGCCCAGTATCTCTCATCTCGCGATATCCAAACCAGAGCTCATCGGAGTATTGAGACAAATGGGCCTCCAGGTTAAATGACCTCCCAAAATGAGGTCCCCCGATGCCAATCGGAGCCTCAAAAGGTGGTGCGAGTTCCACAACGATCACGGCCACACCACTGAAGATTGTATAGCCCTGAGGATAGAGGTTGCCGAGCTTCTCAAGAAGGGTTATCTGAGGGAATTCCTCTCGGATAAAGCAAGGAACCTCTTGAACAAGGAAGGTCCCACTCTTCCCAACGATGTTGTTCCCGCATTACCCCCGCAACACGATGGAGTGATCCATGTCTTCTCAGGAGGGTCAGAAATAAGCGGGATCAGCAGCGCCGCGGCCAAAAGGAGTACCCGCAATGCCAGGAACGGTCAAGAGGCTGAGGTTCCCAAACGCCCACTCCTGGGAACAGATGAGATCAGCTTCACCGCGAAGAAGCAAGAACGGGTCCTAGCTCCTCACCACGACGCCCTCGTCATCTCGCTGGTCATAGCCAATTGCTTGGTCAAGCGGATACTGGTGGATAACGGAAGCTCCAGCAACATCATCTTTCACTCAGCTTACGTGGATCAAGGGTTGGACCCCAAGACGCTAACCAGGAAAACGACCCCACTCGTGGGATTCAGCGGAGAGGTGAAACAGACCGAAGGAGAGGTTCTTCTCCTAGTCTACGCTGAGGGGATAAATCAAACCACTAAGTTCCTAGTCATCGACTGTCCGTCATCCTACCACGTAATACAAGGAAGACCCTGGATCCACGACATGGGAGCCGTACCATCGACCCTCCATCAATTGGTAAAATTCCCCACTCCTTGGGGTATAAAGGTCATCAAGGGAGACCAAGAAAACTCTAGGTCCTGCTACCAGACCACCCTGAAGGGAAAGACCCATGCCTTGTAGCAATTACAGAAGCAGCCTCTAGTTTCTCACACCAAAGAACCG
Organism: Hirschfeldia incana; assembly: GCA_026261945.1. Classification (NCBI taxonomy): domain Eukaryota; kingdom Viridiplantae; phylum Streptophyta; class Magnoliopsida; order Brassicales; family Brassicaceae; genus Hirschfeldia; species Hirschfeldia incana. The sequence goes on from JABCMI010000107.1 coordinate 212,097, forward strand.
GAGGTTGAAGGGATGGATGAGGTCCCCCTGGTGGAAGGAAACTCGGAGCAGAATCTCAAAATAGGCTCCAAACTTCCGGAGGACCTGAGACGAAGATTGATTGACTTCCTAAGGTCTAACTCCGATTGCTTTGCATGGTCCCATGAGGACATGCCCGGGATCGACCTTGATATCATCATGCACCAACTTCAAGTGGATCCAAAGCATCTCCCGGTCAGACAGAAAAAGAGGAAGTTCGCTCCTGAAAGGGATGAAATCATTAACGAGGAAGTAAAGAACCTGCTTGACGCAGGATTCATAAGAGAGGTACAATATCCCGACTGGCTTGCTAATGTGGTAGTTGTAAGGAAGAAGAACGGAAAGTGGAGAGTTTGCATCGATTTTACGGACCTCAAAAAGTCCTGTCCGAAGGATCCCTTCCCTTTGCCTCACATAGATAAGATGGTTGATGCCACTGCCGGACATCAACTAATGAGCTTCATGGATGCCTTCTCCGGATAAAACCAAATCCTGATGCATCTTGAAGACCAGGAGAAGACATCTTTCATGACCTCCAGGGGCATCTATTGCTACAAGGTTATGTCTTTCGGGTTAACATGATGTTTGCCGATCAAATAGGCCACACCATGGAAGTCTACATCGACGACATGCTGGTAAAGTCTTTGGACTCCGAAGATCATATCTCGCACCTTCAACAGGCGTTCGCCACCCTAAGAAGGTACAATATGAAGCTCAACCCTTCCAAATGCTCGTTCGGAGTAAGCTCCGGGAAATTCTTGGGGTATATAGTCACTCACAGGGGCATAGAAGCGAATCCGAAGCAGATAAGGGCCATCCAGGCGATACCTTCCCCTCGAAACGTCAAGGATGTTCAAAAACTGACAGGAAGAATGGCAGCCCTCAGCAGATTCATCTCCAGGCTCTCCGACAAGTACCATGCCTTCTTTGAAACACTAAAGAACCCCAAGGACTTCAAATGGACAGAGAAGTGCGAGACTGCATTATCTGACCTCAAGGCCTATCTCACTACTCCACCACTCCTATCCAAACCCCTAGAAGAAGAGGTCTTATTGCTCTACCTAGCCGTATCCAAGCACGCGGTTAGCGCGGTCCTTGTAAGAGAGGAAGGAAGGAAACAACATCATATATACTATGTTAGGAAGTCCATGCTAGACGCAGAGACTCGCTAAAGCCAACTAGAGAAGCTAGCCCTTGCCCTAGTCGTAGCAGCTCGGAAATTATGCCCTTACTTCCAGGCTCATCAAGTCGTGGTAGTCACTTCGTTCCCTATCAAAGCGGTCCTTCATAAGCCCGAGGTGTCAGGAGGATTGGCAAAATGGGCCATAGAATTGGGGGAATATGATGTGATCTTTCGCCCACCTACCGCCATCAAGTCAGAGGTTCTTGCCGACTTCGTGGCTGAATTCTCTCCTTCCATGCTTCTAGACCTGGATCAGGAAGCTACGCTCCATGGAAAAGAGGTGGAGAAAGGCCAATGGACATTACATGTTGACGGTTCCAGCAACGTGAGAGGTGTAGGAGTAGGATTAGTCCTAACTTCCCCCACAGGAGAGTCAGCTTCGAGGGCCGTGCGTTGCAACTTCAAAGCAACCAACAACGAAGCCGAATACGAAGCTCTAATAGCAAGTATGGCGTTAGCTAGACAAATGGGAGTGGAGGACATCCAGGTCTTCAGCGACTCATAGCTCATCATCAGCCAAGTCCAAGGAGATTACCAAGCCAAGGACCCAAGTATGATCAGATACCTATCAGTGGCCAAACGTCTCCTTGGCCAATTCGAAAGCTGCAAACTTACTCAGATCCCTAGGGAACAAAACTCCCAAGCCGATGCTCTAGCAAACCTAGGTTCTGCCTTGGAAACTAAGGATCACATGAGTAGTCCCTTGTTGGTCCTACAATGGCCAGCAACCGAGAAAGAGGCAGAACCAGAGGAAATAGCAGTAGTAGACGAAAGGGAAACCTGGATGACTCCCATCACCAACTACCTGAGGAACGATGTCCTTCCCAAAAATCGAGATGAGAGCCGCAAGATCAAGAGGCAAGCAGCCAGATACTGCATCTTAGAAGGAAAACTATATAGGAGATCCTTTTCAGGGCCCTACCTACGGTGTCTAATCCCTAGAGAAGCTGCACGAATACTATAAGAGCTCTATGAAGGGGAATGTGGTTCCCATTCCAGTGGACGAAGTCTGGTACTCAGAGCGAGGAGGGCCGGCTACTATTGGCCAACCATGACGAAGGACTCCCTTAAGCAGGCTAAAACCTGCAGCCAATGCCAGAAACACGCCCCAATATCCAACTTACCACCAGAGAACCTCAAATCCCTAAGCTCCCCTTGCCCTTTTCGCAAATGGGGCATGGACAACGTGGGAAAATTGCCTATGGCGCCGGGGCAAAAGCTCTTTCTCCTAGTGATGACCGACTATTTTACGAAATGGGTAGAAGCCAAAGCCCTGGCAAAGATCACATATCTCCAGATCAGAAAATTCATTTGGACGAACATAATTACCCGCTTCGGAGCACCCCAGGAGATTGTCACCGACAATGGACCCCAATTTACCAGCAAAGACTTCCAGGATTTCTGCAAAGAATGGGACATCAAACTCTCATATTCAGCACCGCGACATCCCCAATCGAACAGACAAGCGGAGTCATCCAACAAAACGGTGGTAAACATGCTCAAGAAGCGCTTGGAGAAGGCTCATGGGCGATGGGCAACACAGAGTTCTCTGGGCCTATTGGACAACTCCGAAGACGGCTACCCAAGAAACTCCTTCCTCACTCGTCTACGGCACCGAATCAGCGATACCCACCGAGGTGCACGTTAAGACCACGATCTCAAACATCTTAACTCCAAAAGAGAATGACGAGCTGATGTACCTAAGTCTAGACCTACTAGACGAAAAAAGAGAAGCAGCCCGCCTTAGGAACGCATCATACCAAATAAACGTAGCCAAGAGTTACAACAAGAAGGTGAGATCCAGAACCTTCCAAGAAGGAGATTGGGTCCTAAGGCGAGTCTGCAACCACACGAGGGACAAATCAGCCGGAAAACTCGCCCTCGGATGGGAGGGCCCTTACCAGTAATAGGGGTGCAAGGGGCAGGATCCTACAAACTGCAAGACAGTAAAGGCAAGGTCCAACCTAACAGCTGGAACGTCTTGCACCTCAAATTCTACCATTTCTAAAAGTGAGATCTTCGGATCAAGCTTTATATATACTACTATACTATATATTTAATTATTTTGGTTTTCCTACTCCTATGTATAACGAGAACGTCTTCGGACTAGGCTTATAAAATACACTTGGTTTCGACTAAAAGGAGTTAAGGGAATACCAATATACTTAAAGGGGCATACAAGCTGGATCGAGACCTTAAGGACCCCAGATCTTAGCTAGCCCCCTAGCTGGTGAGGCTACTCACCTAAGGTGCAGACATATATGGAAGAGGTCTGATCAGCCCTGCACTGATGTCTGCACAACAGGGCCTCGCGCAAAGGCCTATAGCCAAGAGTTATGCGGGGACCACGTATTAAATGCTACCCAAACCCTCGTTAAAAATGCCAGGAGCTAAACACACGCAGGGGGCATAACGTACACGGCCAAGTACGGTAATCAGATTCTGGCGGCTGATATGCAGGGAACAAGTGCGGAAAAACCGGTTAAGCACAAACAATTTAATACCTATCCAGACGTGGAAGGTAGTGTGTCTGGGTTGAAGTCGCCTTGCGGGGGAGGGGGGGGGGCACCCAGACCACAGTAAGTCTGAGAGTGACCTTTCTGCAGAAAGGTAGAGTGCAGCATTGAGAATTTCGAGAATGGCCTACGCCTCCGGGTAGCACAATGCGATTTCTCAATTTAGATCGAGAGTGGCGCAACTGCGGGCAGCAGAGTGCGATCAAAAAGACTCTCCAAAAGCATAAAGTCCAAAGACCTCAGGGTCCAAAGACCTAAGGGTCCAAAGACCTCAAGGTCCACAGACCTAAGGGTCCAAAGACCTCAGGGTCCACAGACCTAGGGTCCAAAGACCTCAGGGTCCACCGACCTAAGGGTCCAAAGACCTCAAGGTCCAAAGACCTAAGGGTCCATAGACCTAAGGGTCCCTAAGGGTCCAAAGACCTCAGGGTCCAAAGAGCCTCAGGGTTCCACACGACCTCAAGGTCCAAGACCTCCGGGTCCAAAGAATCTTAGGGTTTCACAAGACCTCAGGGTCCGAAGAACCTAGGGCTCTGCAAGACTTTAAGGTCCGCAGCCTCCGGGTCAAAAGCCTCAGGGTTCAAACACCTTGTATGGAACAAGTTTTCTCTTTGCTCATCCTCTTTGACCTTAGGTTGAACACTGAGAAGTCTCCTAGTAACCAGTAGTTCTTCTTGAACTGGATACTCCACGCCATCCTCATCAAGCTCCTGGTCGCCATCTTCATCCTCAGAAATCACTTCCCCATTAGCTAAGATAGTCATCACCTTCTTGTTGGTACAATCACTAGCATAATGTCCAAAGCCATGGCACTTGAAACACTTGATGTTCCTGGTTCTGGTAGCAGTATCCACGTCGTTTCCCTTATCATCACGCCTGGTACTAGCTGTAGAAGCTTCCTCCTTTGGCTTATCAGTTAATTTCTCATCTCTAGAATAGGCTGGTTTTGAATTAGAGCTGTATGGAGATCTAGAAGAACTCTTCCTCTTGTTCTGCTGCTCAATCAATATTGCCTTGTGCAACAACTCATCCATATCATCACACTCTTGCAGCTCCAACCTGTCTTGGATGTCGCTATTAAGTCCCCCCTGGAACCTAGCCATAGTAGCTTCCACACTCTCTTCTAAGTCAGCTTTCAACATGAGTGTTTCCATCTCCTGGTGATAGTCCTCTACACTTTTAGAACCTTGAGAAAGCCTCCTAAGTTTCTGGTGGAGATCTCTTCCATAATGATTAGGAACAAATCTCTTTCTCATCACAGTTTTCATCTCAAACCAGGAAGCTATCTGAAGCTCTCCATTACGCCACCTAGTTGTAGCAACCTGATCCCACCAGCTGATAGCATAACCACTAAACTCAGTAGCTGCTAATCTCACCTTCCTCTCTTCAGTACACTGCTGGCAGTTGAAAACTAGCTCAATCTTCTTCTCACACTCCAGATAGGCATCAGGATCATTCTTACCCAGGAATGGAGGGATTCTGAGCTTGAGATTACCCAGATTATCAGTAGCTGGTCTCCTGCGGTTGTGGCGCCTACTGTGATAACTAGCCTGAGATCCATTATCACTTTCATCAGCCTCATCTCCCTGGTCTTGATCACCATAGACTCTATGACCTGCAACTTCAAAACGTGGCCCTCTAATAGGTCCAAGACGTGCTCTACGAGCTCCAGCAGCAACAGCTTCCCTCTCCTGACCTGTATTATCATCAAACAAAGGTTCATTAGCTTGCTGAGCGTGTTGTAAGTGTTCTACATCCTTCTGGTTATCTCAGCCATCATAGCCTCAAATTGAACTTGATTGAGGTTGATATGCTGGACGGACTGCTCTCCTGTCTCCTCAGGTTGTTTCCCATCTCTCCTTTCATCTCCCATTGTTCCTGAAACAGTTAGAGAAAACACAAAACCAGAAACAACAAGAAAATAATTTTTTTATCTCTCTCTCTCACTCAAAACAGGTGCCAAGTCTCTGCTATACTCTCAAGCTCAGTTGAAAAACAAAGCTCTAAACCTAAGATCTAGAACTTAACCCCAATGAACAAGATAGAAAGTATTAAGAGATTTAAGCACCAGCTTACTTTACCACCCTGAGCAGAAATTTCTCTTCAGCTTTTCTTATTTTTTTTATTTGGATCAGAGATCTCTTTTTTTTTTTTGATACCAGCTGGCTTACACAGATAGAAAGAGAAGAAAGTGTTTAAAGGAATGATATGAAAGAGGAGTAGCAAAACCTTGTATCCTGACCTTCAAGTGGCTCTGATACCACTTGGTGTAGCCATGGAATGGCTATCTCTCCCTGGATCTCTTGTAGGTGGGTAAAAACTTTGATAATCTTTGCAAACAGAGAATCAAAGACTCAATCTGCTTCAAGGCTTGTGGATTGATGTGGGACACAAGAGGGATGGCTCGACTCCTGATACTCCAAGGCTTCTGGTCTGGATATTACATACCAAATCAGAGAACCCAAGGCTGGATACTACACACCAGCAGAAGTGAGAAAACTCAAAACAGAGAAGATGATAAAAAAACGTTGATTGATTTCTTAGTTTCTTAGCTGCGTACAATGATAAATGAAAATGCTAAACTGCCCTAATCTTAAACCAGAATGGTTTAGTTTTATCGTAATCCTAAACCAATTTCGAAATTGGTTTATTTTAAAAATCCTAATTGACTTGGTTTAATTTAAATAAAGCCCAAAAAAACTAAAACTTATTACATTGCAATTAAATTAAACCAACAAGCTGGTTCTTCTTTGGTTTCTTCAAGGCCACGAATTGGAAGTTGATATGCTTCTTGTTGGGTCAGTAAGGCCTCTTAGACGTCCATCTCCAAGTACCAGCATCCCACTCTCAGCCATGCTCGTCCAGCAGCAGCTCAAGTCAGTTCTGTTGATGCAAAGCTCTCCCATTGTACATCCATCTTCCTCCAGCTGACTCTCAACCAATATTGATAAAGATTCAAGAGTTGGTTGCTTATACTGGGATTTAAAACTCATCCTGATTGCAAGCTTGTCGTCCATACTGATCCCTGATCATTCCATGAATACCAGACGCCTAATCGAGTCTCTTATCCTTCTCTCTGTCTAATACCTCATAGATCATTCAAGTGAGACCTTGAAACTTCCCATTCAACCAAGCTTTGATCAGTGTCTTAGCTGTCTCATACCATGGATCCAATCCCTTGATTTTGAGCCTGCTCAGGATTGCACCTGGTTTGATTACAATCATGTAGAAACTGCCATATCTACAAACAGGGTAAACTGGAATCACTTGGGTCCAAAGTGGGATAACTTTTTAATCCTAGCTCCTATGATATTGATTAAACTTCAGGGTGATTCTAAATAGATTAATGAGTCGGGATAAATTATCTTATATCCGGATACATTCAGGTTTGAGTAGAAACTTGAAGAAACTGCAATATCTACAATAAAGGTAAACTGGAATCACTTGGGTCCAAAGTGGGATAACTTCTTAATCCTAACTCCTATGATATTGATTCAACTTCAGGGTGATTCTAAACTGATTAATGAGTCAGGATAAAGATTCTTATATCCGGATTCATTCAGGTACGATTAGAAACTTGAAGAAACTGCCATATCTACAAACAGGGTAATCTGGAATCATTTGGGTCCAAAGTGAGATAACTTCTTAATCCTAGTTCCTATAATATTGATTCAACTTCAGGGTGATTCTAAACTGATTAATGAGTCAGGATAAAGCTTCTTATATCCGGATAAACTCAGGTTTGATTAGAAACTTGAAAAAACTGCCACATCTACTACAAAAAGGGTAAACTGGAATCACTTGGGTCCAAAGTGGGATAACTTCTTAATCCTAGCTCCTATGATATTGATTCAACTTCAGGGTGATTATAAACTGATAAATGAGTCTGGATAAATCTTCTTATATCCTGATTCATTCAGGTTTGATTACAATCATGTAGAAACTTCGATATCTACAAACTGGGTAAACTGGAATCACTTAGGTCCTAAGTGGGATAACTTCTTAATCCTAGCTCCTATGATATTGATTCAACTTCAGGGAGATTCTAAACTGATTAATGAGTCAGGATAAATAATCTTATATCCGGATACATTCAGGTTTAAGTATAAACTTGAAGAAACTGCCATATCTACAAACATGGTAAACTGGAATCTTTTGGGTCCAAAGTGGGATAACTTCTAAATCCTAGCTCCTATGATATTGATTCAACTTCATGGTGATTATAAACTGATTAATGAGTCAGGATACAGATTCTTATATACGGATTCATTCAGGTATGATTAGAAACTTGAAGAAACTGTCATATCTACAAACAGGGTAAACTGGAATCATTTGGGTCCAAAGTGGGTTAACTTCTTAATCCTAGCTCCTATGATATTGATTCAACTTCAGGGTGATTCTAAACTGATTAAAGTGTTAGCATATAGATTCTTATATCCGGATTCATTCAGGTTTGAGTAGAAACTTGAATAAACTGCCATCTCTACAAACAAGGTAAACTGGAATCATTTGGGTCCAAAGTGGGATAACTTCTTAATCCTAGCTTCTATGATGTTGATTCAACTTCAGGGTGATTCTAAACTGATTAATGAGTCCGGATAAAGCTTCTTATATCTGGATTCATTCATGTTTGATTAAAAACTTGAACAAACTGCCACATCTACTACAAACAGGGTAAACTGGAATCACTTGTTGACATGAAGTAATAAGAGCTGAGTATATTGAGAGAAGGCATTATGAATCAAGGAGAACATTAGTGTGGGCGAATCAAAGAAAGAATCACCTTACCTTGTAATACAAGTCTGTCCGTACAATCTACCCTAACTTGGAGTGCAAGAGAAGCAAATGGGCTGATTAAATAAAGTGATGGCAAGAGAATAATATCTTTGGTCGCCTATGGGAAGTAGAGAGATGTTGAGAAGCAAGAACACATGTCTGGTTAAGGATTCAAAGTCTCTCCCATCCGTTAGGACCTGTCACTATCAGCCTGGTCGATCTGTGCACACCAGTCCAAGATGAGATTAGTTTATTAGTTCTGAGGGATTCTTTGTTTATTATTTTCCCTAGATATTATGTCTCCTTTGTCTCTCATTATATACTCATGTATGATGAACTAAATCAAGTAAGGAAATACAATTTCTCTTATACTCTCTCTTGATAATATTAGTCACTCATATCTCTCTCTCTTCTCGAAATTCATATCACTCTTTTCTCAAATATTAATCACTAAATTCAATCAATTTATCATGGTATCAGAGCATCAAAGCTCTTGAAACCTAGTTTATTTTCCGCAAATTACTCTGTTCTTGTTTTGATTTCATCTCTCTTGCTCTCTGTTCTTGACGACTTGAAGAAATGGAAGAAAACAACAAGCACAAACATCTCAACATACATGTGACCTTGAAAGGGATTAATTATCTCTTTTGGGCTAGGATGGTGAAGAGAGCCCTTGGAGGAAGAGGTTTATGGAAGTATGCCACAACCGATGGAGCTCCAAAACAGATCACCCAAGGAGAAGATGGAAAAGAGGTAGTGATGGCGGCGGATGAGGAGAAATGGGGTCAAGAAGATCTCATGGTGCTCTCAGCTCTCCTCAGCTCTCTTGAACCAGCAATCATGAAGTCTTACTCATACTGTGAGACCACCAAACAATTGTGGGATACTCTCTACAAAGTGTATGGGAATATCTCTAACCTAACCAAGGTCTTTGAAGTGAAGAAAGCACTCAATGATCTCAGCCAAGGAGATGTGGAGTTTCAACCTCATTTTGGCAAGGTCAGGTCCCTTTGGGCAGAGCTGGAGATACTGAGACCACACACTGTGGATCCTGATGTTCTCCTAGCCAGGCGTGAGGAGGATAAGGTCTTTGGGATGCTGCTCACTCTCAACTCATCCTATGGAGGACTTATCAAGCATATCCTAAGAGCTGATAAGCTTCCTGATCTAGATGATGTGTGTGCTCAAATCCAGAAAGAAGAAGGGTCAGTAAGCCTATTTGGAAGCAAGAAAGACTTGAACATGGCACATCAGGCTGAGGAAATGGTGGCTAACAAAGCTACCTACAAGCAAGAGGAGATGAAGTCTTTGTTGTGTGACCACTGCAAGAAGAAGGGACACCTGAAGGACAAGTGCTAGATCTTACATCCTCACCTCAAGCCAAACAAGTTCAAGGAGACAAAGCCTCAGTTCCAAGATGCAAGGGCCAACTTCTCAATTGACGGTGGTGAGCCAGCGACCCCAAACTCAATCTGTTCCAGCAGCCATGGTGAAGGGAGTGCTTTGGCATCAACCTCAGTGTATACTACACCAAGGACTAACCCGGATGAGTTTATCAAGAGGTCGGGCATGGAGGCTCTCATCAAGGCCTTAAAAGAATCTGGTATCTCTAGAACTCTTGGTATCTCTCTTAATGCTTCTCACACTGCTAAAAATATTTTAAATGTTCTAAAATCAGTTAAACCATTGATAATTGACTCTGGTGCCTCTCATCACATGATTAGTGATTTGAGCCTGATTAAAAACATTGAACCTGCCTTTGGAAATGTGATGATAGCAAATGGAGATAAAATACCAATAAAAGGTGTAGGTGATCTTAAGCTATTTGATAAAGAATCCAAAGCTTTCTATATGCCAACATTTGTATCAAATCTGTTATTAGTTAAGAAAGTCACTACTGACTTAAATTGTCAAGTTACTTTCACTCCTAACAGTGTGTATTTTCAGGATATTGATTCTAGTAGGTTGCTTGGAAAATGTGTTACCAAGGGAGACTTGTGCTTACTTGAGGAGACAAGACCTGCTTCTGATTTATCTAGTGCTTTTATTTCTGTTTCTTAATTCCCTAAAGATGTAATGTGGCATGCTAGATTAGGACATCCTCACTCTCATGCCTTGAACATCCTGTTGCCTAGTATTAATTTTAAAAGTGATTGTGAAACTTGTATTTTAGGAAAACATTGTAGAAGTGTGTTTCCTAAATCCAAGACTATCTATGAAAATTGCTTTGATTTAATTCATACTGATGTGTGGACTGCTCCCTGTGCATCTAGAGAACAATATAAGTATTTTGTTACATTCATTGATGAAAAATCAAAATACACTTGGATCACTCTGTTGCAATCTAAAGATAGGTTGCTAGAAGCCTTTAAAAATTTTCAAAATTATGTTACTAACCATTTTAATGTCAAGATTAAAATTCTTAGATCAGATAATGGTGGTGAGTATACTAGCACAGCCTTTAAACAACATCTAGCCGCCCATGGCATCATTCAACAAACAAGTTGCCCATATACTCCACAACAAAATGGTGTGGCTGAGAGGAAGAATAGACACCTCATGGAGGTGGCCAGGAGTCTCATGTTCCACACCAATGTACCTAAGAGTTTTTGGGGAGATGCAGTTGTCACTGCCACTTACTTAATCAACCGCACACCAACAAGAGTCCTACTTGATTCCACACCATATGAGGTATTACATAAAACTAAGCCATCTATTGATCATTTAAGGGTGTTGGGGTGTGTGTTTTTTTTGTTCCAGGAGGGTCAAGAAACAAGCTAGAGGCTAAAAGCACAAAAGCAATGTTCATTGGCTACTCTACATATCAGAAAGAATACAAGTGCTATGTTCCTGAGACCAGAAGAGTTCTAGTATCAAGGGATGTTAAGTTCATTGAGTCTAAGGGTTATTACGCTGAGAGGAGCTGGGAAGACCTCAAGTATTTATCCACATCTGCCTCAGACAGAGCCAATAACCTGAGAATCATTATGGAAAGGCTTGGAATCAGTTTACCAAATTCACCAGCCCCGGTCAGAGAGGTTCCAACACAGGCTGTAGATGGTACAGTGGAGGATGTTGAGATCACTCATCTTGATCCTGAAGGGGGTGATAACACTGAGCAGCAGCCTACACATACTACACCTGAAGACAACTCAGTAATTCATGATCGAGATGAGAGATCAGAAGCTGAGACACAGAATGATGAGCCAAATGAAGCTGAACCTGAAGGGATACAGCTTAGAAGAAGTGAAAGAATCAGGAGGCCGGCGTCTAATTGGATTAACAGAAGAGTATACTTCAATGCTGAAGTCGTAGCTCATCCCACCAGTGCAGTATGCTCCCTTGCCCATTATCCAGAATAGCATCAAGCCTTCATCAGTGAGTTGGATCAACAATATATCCCAAGAACATATGAAGAAGCTATGCAAGATGAGGAATGGAAGGCATCTGTTGGTGATGAGATGGGAGCCATGATCAAGAATGACACATGGTTTGAAACTGAGCTCCCTAAAGGGAAGAAAGCAGTAACAAGCCGACTGCTCTACAGCATCAAATATGGGGCAAATGGGAAGCCAGAAAGAAAGAAGACCAGATTGGTTGCTAGAGGATATACACAAGTATATGGTGAAGACTACTTGGATACATTTGCTCCAGTGGCCAAACTACATACCATAAGGATTCTGTTATCTCTTGCTGTCAACTTGGAGTGGGATCTATGGCAGATGGATGTAAAGAATGCCTTTCTTCAAGGAGAACTAGAAAATGAGGTATACATGCGACCCCCTCCATGTCTTGAAGATATGGTGAAACCAGGAAATGTGCTTAGGCTTAGGAAGGCTATCTATGGATTGAAACAATCCCCAAGAGCCTGGTATCATTAGCTAAGCACAACACTTAATGGAAGAGGCTTTGTGAAGTCTCAAGCAGATCACTCCCTCTTAACTCTCACCAGCAAGGAAGGTATCATAGTAATCTTGGTGTATGTAGATGATATAATCATCACTGGTAGCAACAAGTAAGGTATCCTCTTAAGTAAAGCTTTTCTTAAAAATGTTTTTGATATTAAAGACATGGGAGAATTGAAGTACTTCCTTGGGATTGAAATATGCCGATCTAAAGAGGGGCTTTTCTTATCTCAAAGGACGTACACACTTGAGATTTTAAATGAGGCAGGATACCCTGGAAGCAGACAAGCTAAGACACCATTAGAAGAGGGCTACAAGGTGCTGAGAGAGGGGAAGTATGAAGGCACCCCATATGAAGATGTCAATAAGTATACAAGAATGGTGGGAAAACTCATCTATTTGGCAATCACCAGACCAGATGTGTGCTTTGCTGTGAACCAAGTGAGTCAACACATGGGAGCACCTAAAGTGCATCACTGGAACATGGTGGAGAGACTCTTGAGGTACTTAAGAGAGGCGCCAGGTCAAGGGGTTTGGATGGCGTGCAACAAGAGTGCTGAATTTGTGGGATATTGTGATGCTGATTGGGCTGGAGACAGAGTTGATAGGAGATCAACAACAGGCTATTGCACATTTATTGGAGGGAATCTAGTCACCTGGAAAAGCAAGAAACAGAAAGTTGTGTCTTGCTCAAGTGCTGAAGCAGAATACATATCCATGAGGAAGCTAACTAGTGAGCTCATCTGGATCAAAGGGCTGCTAAGAGACCTGGGAATTGAGTTCACCACTCCTATAACCATGCATTGCGACAACCAAGCAGCAATACACATTGCCTCCAACTCAGTCTTCCATGAGAGAACAAAACATATAGAGGTAGACTGCCACAAGGTGAGACAAGCAGTGGAGCAGCAAGTAATTCTCCCATGTTACACAAGGAGTGAAGACCAGGTAGCTGATATCTTCACAAAGGCAGCAAGTACTAAGGTATGTGAGTCCATACATCCAAGAATGGGGCTCATAGACCTCCCATGTCACTAATCTCTCCTCCATGAAGTGATATACTCTTTTTCCTTGGCTTGACTTTTATCCCATTTGGTTTTGCTTAGCTAAAGGTTTTAATGAGAGATTGCTTCATGGCTTCCAAGCTTGACTTGTTCCACATGGTCAAGCTTGAGGGGGAGTGTTGACATGAAGTAATAAGAGCTGAGTACATTGAGAGAAGGCATTATGAATCAAGAAGAACATCAGTGTGGGCGAATCAAACAAATAATCACCTTACCTTGTTAGACAAGTCTGTCCGTACAATCTACCCTAACTTGGAGTGCAAGAGAAACAAATGGGCTGATTAAATAAAGTGATGGCAAGAATAATATCTTTTGTCGCCTATGGGTAGAGAGACGTTGAGAAGCAAGATCTCATGTCTGGTTAAGGATTCAAAGTCTCTCCCATCCGTTTGGACCTGTCACTATCATCCTGGTCGATCAGTGCACACACCAGTCCAAGAGGAGATTAGTTTATTAGTTCTGAGGGATTCTTTGTTTATTATTTTCCCTAGATATTATGTCTCCTTTGTCTCTCTTTAAATACTCATGTATGATGAACTAAATCAAGTAAGGAAATACAATTCCTCTTATACTCTCTCTTGATAATATTAGTCACTCATATCTCTCTCTCTTTTCGAAATTCATACCACTCTTTTCTCAAATATTAATCACTAAATTCACTCAATTTATCATCACTTGGGTCCAAAGTGGGATAACTTCTTAATCCTAACTCCTATGATATTGATTCAACTTCAGGGTGATTCCAAACTGATTAATGAGTAAGGATAAAGATTATTATATCCGGATTCATTCAGGTTTGATTACCATCATGTAGAAACTGTCATATCAACAAATAGGATAAACTAGAATCACTTGGATCCAAAGTGAAATAACTTCTTAATCCTAACACCTATGCTAGTGATTCAACTTCAGGGTGATTCTAGACTGATTAATGAGTCAAGATAAAGGTTCTTATATCTGGATTCATTCACGTTTGATTAGAATCTTGAAGAAACTGCCATCTCTACAAACAGTGTAAACTGGAATCATTTGGGTCCAAAGTGGGATAACTTCTTAATCCTAGCTCCTATGATATTGATTCAACTTCAGGGTGATTCTAAACTGATTAATGAGTCAGGATAAAGCTTATTATATCCGGATTCATTCAGGTTTGATTACAATCATGTAGAAACTTCCATATCTACAAACTGAGTAAACTGGAATCACTTGGGTCCAAAGTGGGATAACTTCTTAATCCTAGGTCCTCTGATATTGATTAAACTTCAGGGTGATTATAAACTGATTAATGAGTCAGGATAAAGATTCTTATATCCGGATTCATTCAGGTATGATTAGAAACTTGAAAAAATTGTCATATCTACAAACAGGGTAAACTGGAATCATTTGGGTCCAAAGTGGGATAACTTCTTAATCCTAACTCCTATGATATTGATTCAACTTCAGGGTGATTGTAAACTGATTTATAAGTCAAGATAAATCTTATTATATCCGGATTCATTCACGTTTTATTAGAATCCGGATTCATATCTGTTAAGATGTGGTCATAAATGAGGGGATCTAAGGCTTGATATGAGTTAAGGAGATGTTAAGGAAGCTAAGAGAGAGATGTGCATATTTAGGGTCTGGTGGTACGGACTGTACGGACCGTGTTGGGCCCAAATATGGCCCATTAGCTAACGATAGAACCTAAACGAGGGTCGGGCCGAGATAAAGCCCAATACGTATTGGCGACCTTAGCTGAGGCTCAGCACGGAGCTGGAAGCAGGAAGCTAAGGACGATCTCCGAGGAGGTCACATTAAAGAGGAAACTCGTACCACAAACGGAAGGAGCGCATGACCCGGTCAATAGGGAGCTGTTGCGGATTCCTCAACAAACGGAGAAGATCTCAGAGATCAGTTAGAGACGATCAAGAGAAGACCAAAGCTATTTAAAGAAGAGGGCGAAGATCAAAAAGGGGATCACGTCATTCAGCCTATTACGGACATTCTCTAAGATTTTTCCCATTTCATTTTGTAATCAATCATTTCAACATTCTTTGTAACCTTTATCATTCAAATCATCAATAAACAGTATATTCATTCTTAAAGCTCTTTACGTGATTCAGCCCACGAATCTCCTTGTACCTTCTTTGACCTAACCTAAAATCCTAAGGTGAAATCTTGTCTCTCACAATTGGCGCCGTCTGTGGGTACAAATAATTGAATCCCTTACCCTAACGCTTAAGGATGAATCCAATCGATGGAATGAACCCATCCAACCCCGATCAATCGAACCAGAGCAATAGCTCACCGAGCCGCACTGCTCCGAGGGCAAACAACCCCAGAGCCTCCAGTGGGACCAATTCCGGGTCCTCAGCCGCACCGAATCAAACCGAAGCTCAGCTTTCTGAGATCCGTCAGATGATGATCCAGCTAGTAGACAAAGCTCAGGAAACCGAGCGAACGATGCAACAACTAGCCGAACGGCAGCAACGATTCGAAGAGATAACCTGATCTCAATCTACAATGACCCAGCCGTCCGATCACCAGGGAACAGGGGTCACCTTTCGAGAACGGTTAAGTGATCCCTCCTTTCCCCGAGAACATCTGGATTTTTCCCCTGATGGAGCTGGTGCAGAAGACAAGGAACCTGCTTTCCAAATGCCTCGCGCTAGGACAGCTCCCGCGTTTCACCCACCTATCACCAGCACTATGGGAAGCAACGTAGCAACAACTAGCTCCATGCCTAATCAAACCGCCAGCGGCAGCACCCGATTGCCTCCACCGCCACCTCCTTCCAGGTCTGGAGCATGAACCAACATACCGTCCGGGGGCAGAACATCAGCTTCGGTGTTTTAAGCCAGAGTTTCAACCCCAAACACGGGCGAATATCAAAGGACGGATGCTGATCCTGCAGCTTTCCGGACTAACCTCGCTCGGAACCTGAGGACCAATGAGCGACCTATCTCACCAGCTAGCTGGGAAAACGACCGAGCTCGGTTTCACCAGGAACCTGCTCGCCGATTATCTGATAATGATCCAAATGTCCTTCCCTTTGAGGGACCTGACGCCATTTGCAGATACATGGAGCGAACCCATGCAGCCCTCCAGAAATTGGGCGCTCAAGTTCATAAGGTAACGAGCTCAGCTCCCGAAATCGAGAGCTTAATCGAGGAAACTCGTGGAACTCCATTCGCCGATAGAATCACCAACTCTCACATAAGATACACTCGAAAAATTAAGATTCCTGAATACAATGGGAACGCAGATCCAAAGGCTTATTTAAGAGCCTTCCGATTAGCCATCGTTAAAGCTCACTTCACAAAGGAGGAATGCGATCCAGGATATTGCAGAACATTTGCTGAAAACCTGGTCGGAATAGCTCTCGAATGGTTCTCTGACCTCGAGCCGAACTATATAGACAGTTTCGATCAGTTGGCTAACGCCTTTATGAAGCAGTACTCAACCCACATCCTAAAACAAGCGTCGAGGCTTACCTCTGGAAGATCAGACAAGGATTGGGAGACTCTTTGCGACTCTACATTGAGAAATTCAGGGCAGTGAGAACCAAACTCTCGAACCCCAACGATCAAGTGGCCATTGATGCCCTCAGAAGAGGTCTCTAGTATAAGTCAGGGTTTTTCTCGGAATTAACGCTCAACCCTCCTCCAACTATCGACGACGCCCTTCACAAGGCATCTAGATACATCACATTGGAAGAAGAAACAGCGGCATTGGATAAACTCCACAAGAAACCCCAGAGTCACTCAAAAAGTGAAGCTTCCGATGGAAAGGGACCTCATAAAAGGGGAAGTTCCCGAAACCACCAGACTCAGGGAGAACACTCCTACGTAGTCGAGGAAGATAAGGAAGAAAAACCCGTCGCTGCAACAACTAAAGCCCCCTGGTCAAAAGGCTACGACGAGAGCAAACATTGCTCTTACCACGATCAGAAAGGACCTTCAACTGAAGAATGTTGGGACCTCCAACGACAACTGGCTGCTAAATTCGCAGCCGGAGAAATAAAAGACGTGGACCTCAAAAAGCCACAGCCTTACCAAAAGAGAGGGTCCCGAGATAACTCTCCGAAACGCGAAAGGTCACCTGAAAAGGAAACAGACTCACCACCTCCAGCCCCCAAAAAGAGAGTCGATATGATCCTTGGAAAATTTCCCCAAGGAAAAAGCCTTCAAATCGAAGCCCTCTTGAGTAAGACACCTCCCCAGTCTAACACTAAAATCTCTGTTTGGGAAAGTGAGACATCAGATCTCGACAGACCTCATGACGATGCCCTCGTCGTTACGTTAAATATAGCAGGGTATGAGGTACCTAAGCTCATAATCGACACCGGAAGCTCCGTCGATCTCATTTTCTACTACACATTAAAAGGAATTGAAATAGACGACTACGAAATCATCGACCAGAAATCCAACCTCGTAGGTTTCTCTAGAGAAACAACTACCTCATTGGGAACAATTAAACTCCCAATTATAGCTGGCAGAGTCATGAAAATGACCAATTTCATAGTTGTCGACAAACCATCCCCGTTCCACGCAATCCTCGAAAGGCCTTGGATTCATAAGATGAATCACCAATGCGTGAAATTTTCAACAACCGACGGAATAGCTACCGTGCACGGTAGCCAAAAGATCTCAAGGATCTGTTACGTAGGAAGATTCGAGATCATAAAAGAATCCCCCCAATAGCAATTACAGATCCAGGAGAGTCGTGAAATGCAACAAAATATCTGAGGTCCTCCTAAGAACCTCACCGAAAAAGTTAGCATCGACGACTCGAATCCTGAAAAACAAGTAAGCATTCGATCAGAGTTACCCCTTGAAACCAAGAGGGAGCTCATCGAGTTTCTGAAGCTCAATGTCAAAACCTTTGCATGGACCACCAGCGACATGAAAGGCATAGACGCAAATGTCACCACTCATAAGCTCAATGCAGACCCTACTTTCAAACCGATCAAACAAAAGCGTCGTAAGCTAGGTCTAGAAAAGGCCTAAGCTGTTAACGACGAGGTCGATCGACTAACGAAAGCTGGGTCCATCCGAGAACTACAATACCCTGATTGGTTAGCTAACTGATAGGTCATGGATTATACCCACTTTTTACCATGATTTATATATGTTTTTGAAAACAAAAGAATACTTTTAGTGCCTTTCTAGAGCTTTTTCAGGTTCAGGTACTCATTGGTGTAAAATAGCTGAAATGGAGCTAAAACGAAGACTTTATGAAGATATTAACCGAGCTACCGTTTATACCATCGACCGATACCATTTGAGGACATCGACCGATAGAAGTTAATCAAGATTGACCGATGTAAGCAGTTCAACATCGATCGATATTGAAGTCTCCCGAGTCATTAATTACTAATTAGAAGCCATAATTGCTTCTAATGTTTTTACTAATTACACCTTAAGTCCCTGGCCGCCTGTTAGGCTATAATAGAGGGTTTTTGTACTAGTTTAGGGCAGACTTGCCTAGAGACCTTTGAAGAAGATCTAAGAATTGAGAGAAGCACTTTGTCATACCATTGAGAGAGCTTAGGATTGGAGAGAGAAAGATCTGAACTGCAATCACAGAGAAGATCTTGAACTCCCTTTGCTTTACTTATTTATTTCTCATTTTATTTCTATTCAAAAGTATTATTCAAACCATCATGATTTTGTCTCCCATGAATATGTTTGAGTAGTCTCTCTGTTAGATTTAGGTTTCTCATCAAGGTTAAATTATGTATTGAATAAGCTATTGTTAGGGTGTTTAAAATATAATTCTTCTTCTAGTTGTTCTTAATGCTATGCTAAGGAATTGATCAACCTTAACCTAGATCTTAGGATTAATTTGTCCAAGTGAGAACTTGATAAATACCTGAAACCAAACTAGTTAGATTTATATCTGCTAAACTTAAACGAGAGTTTCAGTTTAGTGAGGATTAAAGGATTAAATCAAAATCGCCCTTAAGATTCTCTAGAAACTATATCGATCGATAAAGCACTCGCTTGATCGACCGATATAGCGAAAGGTTAATCGATCGATGTCTTTATCCGAATATCGATCGATACTTTCTCGCGGCTATCGTACGATAGTACATGACCCGAGATCTAGTAGAGGATAACCTCTTAAGTTTGAGTCCAGAATTATGAAAACTAAAAACCTTAACACCCTAGATGCACAATTAACCTGAGAAACACCTAAATCTAGCTACTCCTTAAAACCTTAAAACAAACACCAGTATTCACCTAAGCAATAACTTGCTTACCTCTGCAATTTACTGTTTTAAACCATATTAGTCTAGCTTTATTTCGAAGACTAAACAATCTGTTGTGAAGTCCTAGAGTCTTTGTGGATTCAATCCCTAAGTACTACAATCGAACCTCTTTTGATGAGAGTAATTCACTCCTTAGGGTAATTTGAGTGATATCAAATTTGGCGCCGTTGCCGGGGACTCTTTTTCCATTACCATCAGATTTAGTTTAGAATATAGTCTAGACCCTATTTTAGTGTTACTTAATTACTTTTCCTTTTCTCTGTCATTTACAGGGTCCTCAAGATCGAAAAGACAGATTTCGGCGCAGCATCGATCGATAACGAACCGCGCACATCGATCGATAACGAATCGCGCACATCGAGCGATATGTCGGGCGAGGAATCGGTCGACACAGACCTATCCACATCGATCGATACAGATCGATTAACATCGATCGACACCAACCAGCCGGAAGCAGGTAAGTCCCCACTTACCAATCTTAGTCATGATAAAGTAGTCCAAACCGAACCTTTAGGTAAATCACGCAACCAATCCAACGAATTTATAAACAAACAGGGGACTGCAATCCCTGTTCATCCCCCGTCTTCAATCAAAGACGATGATAAGTTGCAAGACTACTCTGACCCAATTAAGACCTATTCCAATAGGTCAGCCATTAAGCTACCAGACGATAGCAAGAACAGATCAACATTTCATTTTGAATACATCCGTCTGGTACAAGCAAAACCATTCCGAGGATCTACCTCAGAACACCCTCATGATCACATCGATTACCTAGAAGATCTAGAACTCAGTGACAATGATCGCGCTAGACTTTTTCCCTTCTCTTTAGGGGGAGAGGCTAAGAATTGGCTAAATCAGTTACCAGCAGGATCCTTAACCTGCTGGAGAGAAATCCGGATTGCATTTATAAACCACTTCTTCGATGAGACTCGATACTGGGACACGAGACGAAAGCTTTCAACTTTCTTTCAAAAACCGCGAGAATCATTTAAGAATGCTTGGTCAAGATTTAAGCATTATCAGCAAGATTGTACCCACCACGGGTACTCAGAACCAGAACTCCTTAAATTTTTTTACGGAGGCCTCAAATTGGATTATCAAATCACGCTTGATAACGCAAGTAACGGGAGCTTTAATTCCAGGAACTTCGAAGACGCTCAGCATCTGATTGAAAATATAGCAATGGGAAAATCTTATGAAAATAAAGACAAAGAAAGAGATGCTAGAGCCGAGAACGACCTTCAATTACAGGAAATAAAGCGATCCTTGGACTCACTTCATTCCTTAATGAAGGAAAAGCCCAGGACGACCCAAACTTCTGAGAATATCCAATCCATCGAACAAATGTTCCTTGGACAGGAACCCCAACAAGAAAGTGTCTCAAACATAGATAATTTTGACCACGATTATGACACCCTCATCAGACTTTACCAAGGGAGAGATATAGCTAAGTTGAATCACATTTCTTTAGGACCTCAGAAACTAAGCAACAACTTAGATTTCAGATTAAATCGCATTATCGATTCCATGTCAAGGAGAATCGAAATCTTGACTGCTCAAGTTAGGAATCTAGAGGGTAATACAGCCGACCATGCCATATCCATAAAAAGGGAAGTCGGATGTCTCCCGGGAATGACTGATACAAACCCGAGACGCCAGGTAACCGCTGCAGTACTGAGGAGCGGAAAACAATTAATTCCAAACAAGGCCTCTGCGAATCATGGAACAGAAACTCCCAAACCCACCCTAAAACCGTTCTCCTCTCTTCCCAGACAAACTGATCACCTCAGCATAAAGAAATGAAAGCAAATAATCAAGAAACTGAGACTGAAGTGATCAACATCGATGAGAATGAAGAGTGCATAGCGGAACCGATTGATATCGATCGATCTGCAACAACTAGCGTCGATCGACAGACACCCACTATTTCAAGAGAAAAGTCGAAGCCCGCGGAACCAACCATAGAATGAAGATACAGCACAAAAGCTTCTTTCCCTCCCAAAACTAACAACAAACGCAACAGAGAACAGGAACTCTGTCGGCGAAATTTCGAGGATGTTGAGATAAAATTACCACTCAAAGACGCCATCATACTTTCGCCTGCAATAAATCAGTTCTTCAAAGGACTGACAACAAAGAACTTTTCAGCGAGTAGGCGTAGTACGATGACGATCTCTGAGGAAGTTAGCGCCATCATACAGAGCGAAACTCCTGAAAAAGTACCCGACCCCGGAAGCTTTGTCCTTCGTTGCACGATTAGAGATCAGCTCTTTCCAAGAGCACTCTGCAATCTAGGCTCTAGTGTAAATTTAATGCCGCACTCAGTTGCAACATTTCTTGGTTACACTGAATTTACACCAGCCAACATCCAATTACTTATTGTGGATCGCTCTGTACGAATCCCGGAAGGAGTACTTGAAGACATACCTGTAGAAATAAACGGATTATTCGTGCCCACGGATTTCGTTGTTCTCCATTATAAGAACGAACCAAGAGATCCAATACTACTAGGTAGGCCATTCCTTGCGACTGCAAATGCCATTATTGATGTAAAAGGGGGACGAATCAATATCAAAATAGGAGATATCCACATGACATTTGACATGGAAAAGATCGCCACACTTCCCTTAATTGACAAATCATCATCATATGTGGACGAAATTGAGGATTTAACTCAAGACCTCTTGATAGAATCTTTTTCGGACAATCATCCAGAAAATGAACCTCTAACCCTCCAAAATGAAATATTCAGCATAGACAACAGGACGGACGATTATGATCATCTCATGGACTCTAGTCCAAAATCGACTGATAGCGTAACCGATGATGACGATTCGAAAATCGATATCGCCCGATATATCAATCCCGATATCGACCGACAAACGTCATCACTAGGTGACCTTTCAAAAGAGAAAGCACCAAAGGTAGAGCTTAAACCTTTACCCGATGGCCTCAAATACACTTTTCTGAAAGAAAATGACTATCCAGTCATAGTCAACGCAAACCTCACAAATGCGGAACTTGCGCTATTGCTGAATAAACTGCGAAAACATAGGAAAGCCCTTGGATACTCCTTGGATGACATACCAGGGATCTCCCCAGATCTTTGTATGCATCAGATTCATTTGGAAGACGAATCCAAATCATCCATAGAGCACCAAAGACGACTCAACCCGAATCTCAAAGAAGTCGTGAAAAAGGAAATTATCAAATTGCTTGATGCAGGAATCATTTATCCAATTTCCGATAGTAATTGGGTAAGCCCAGTGCATGTGGTACCAAAGAAGGGAGGTATCACAGTGGTCAAAAACGAAAAAAATGAACTAATTCCGACACGTACAGTCACTGGACACCGCATGTGTATTGATTACAGAAAATTAAATTCCGCAACCCGGAAAGATCATTTTCCCCTTCCATTCATTGATTAAATGTTGGAAAGACTAGCAAATCATCAATCATCCAGATGACCAAGAAAAAATGACATTTACAAGCCCCTACGGAACTTTTGCATATCGAAGAATGCCATTTGGTCTATGTAATGCACCAGCTACTTTCCAACGTTGCATGATGTCAATTTTCACTGACATGATTGAAGACTGCATGGAAGTATTCATGGATGACTTCTCAGTATATGGATCTAGTTTCGATGATTGCCTCGATAACCTATGTAAGGTATTGGAGAGATGCGAAGAGAAGAATCTAGTACTTAACTGGGAAAAATGTCATTTCATGGTTAACGATGGAATCGTACTTGGACATAGAGTATCTGCAGCTGGAATTGAAGTGGACAGAGCAAAGATTGAGGTAATGACTAGTCTTCCACCACCCACCACCGTTAAAGACAGAAGGAGCTTTCTGGGTCATGCTGGTTTTTACAGGAGATTTATTGAGCATTTTAGTAAGATAGCC
Organism: Hirschfeldia incana; assembly: GCA_026261945.1. Taxonomy (NCBI): domain Eukaryota; kingdom Viridiplantae; phylum Streptophyta; class Magnoliopsida; order Brassicales; family Brassicaceae; genus Hirschfeldia; species Hirschfeldia incana. Next base: position 235,727 of record JABCMI010000107.1, read on the forward strand.
AGACCTCTGACCACCCTCCTTTGCAAAGATATTAAATTTGACTTTACACCAGAATGTCAAAAAGGCTTTGAAAAACTCAAAGAAGCCCTCATAACTGCCCCTGTCGTACAAGCACCGGATTGGAGTCTTCCATTCGAGGTAATGTGCGATGCGAGCGACTTCGCTGTCGGTGCAGTTCTAGGGCAACGTAAAGACATTAAGCTACATGTCATTTATTACGCTAGTAGGACACTAGACGAAGCTCAGAGAAACTACGGCACAACTGAAAAGGAACTCCTTGCGGTTGTGTATGCTTTCGAGAAATTCCGTAATTATCTAGTAGGCTCCAAAGTCATTGTTCACACTGACCACACAGCTATTAGATATCTTATGCAAAAGAAAGACGCGAAACCACGCCTTATCCGTTGGATACTACTCCTCCAAGAATTTGATATGGAAATCAAAGATAAAAGAGGAGTAGATAATAGTGTCGCAGACCACCTTTCCAGGATACGCGTGGACGACGACGTACCTATTAATGACTCTCTTCCCGACGAAAACGTGTACCACACGGAATCTTCTTTCGTCGGTCATATAGGACTCGTATCCTAAAATTCCTTAGCCGGCGATATAAATACGTTTGATTTCAGCGACCCCATGTCGATCGACGGCGATGACAACGCATCGATCGATACATATGATGCTATGTCGATAGACGAAGATATCATGGAATCGATTGATCCTGTTGATGCAATATCGATCGATAAGCCCCACGATGTTGATTTGCGGAACGTTTCTATTACGATCACAATAGACACCACTGTTACAGTGGCACATAACGTGACCTTTGACGAGCACACTATCCCTACGGACGGGGATATGTTGCACGAAACACAAGCCGTAGATAAACAATCACGCGATAGACCCTGGTACGCTGACATAGTCAACTATCTAGCAGCTGATGTCGAACCAGAAGATCTGAAGCGATACGACAGAAAGAAATTCTTCAGAGAAGGAAGGAGATACCATTGGGATGAACCTTAACTATATAAACAATGTGCCGACGACATATTTAGGCGCTGCATTGCTGAGACTGAAGTTCCAAACATCATCTATCATTGCCACGGATCCGAATACGCCGGCCATTTTGCAACCTTTAAAACAGTTTCCAAAATCCTGCAAGCAGGATTTTGGTGGCCAACAATGTTCCGCGATGTTCATTCCTACATTGTTCAATGTGATCGATGTCAACGTCTGGGTAAAATCAGCAAAAGACATGAGATGGAACAAAAATTTATTCTCGAAATCGAGGTGTTTGACTGCTGGGGTATTGACTTTATGGGACCCTTCCCATCTTCCTTCGGAAACAAATATATCTTGGTTGCTGTTGACTATGTTTCGAAATGGGTAGAGGCAATCGCCTCCCCAACAAACGACGCATCTGTAGTCGTTAAACTTTTCAAGAGCATTATTTTCCCAAGATTTGGAGTACCCCGGATAGTCATAAGCGATGGTGACACTCATTTTATCAATAAGGTCTTCGAGAACATACTAAAAAAGAACGGAGTACACCATCGGGTCGCAACACCTTACCATCCGCAAACCAGTGGACAGGTAGAAGTTTCCAACAGACAAATCAAACTGATTTTAGAAAAAACTGTTGGAGCTACGAGACAAGATTGGTCTAAGAAATTGGACAACACACTATGGGCTTATCGGACTGTATTCAAAACTCCACTTGGAACTACCCCATTCCACCTACTCTATGGTAAAGCATGTAATTTACCAGTCGAGTTAGAGCATAAAGCCGCCTGGGCAACCAAACTTTTAAACTTTGACATTAAGCCGGCTGCTGAAAGGAGACTCATCCAACTTAACGAACTGGACGAAATAAGACATATGGCTTACGAGAACTCCAAATTGTATAAGGAAAGAACAAAAGCTTAACATGATAAAAAAATCATTCTAGGCATTTCGCCGCAAATGACCAAGTTCTCCTATACAATTCTCGTTTGACATTATTTCCCGGAAAACTCCGTTCTCGTTGGTCTGGCCCTTTCACCCAAGTGGTGCTATCACTCTTACCAATGGAAAAGGAGAGGAATTTACGGTAAACGGCCAACGAGTGAAACACTATTGGGTTAAACCCCCAAAGGAGCACCCTTTAGAGTTGGGTATACCTAACTCAAATTAGAGTTTCATAAAAAAAAAAAAGAGTCAAGCTACTGACTTTAACTAAGCGCTGAGTGGGAGGCAACCCACTGATTAGATTTATAATTTTCATATTTCAATAGGATTCTATAGTTTTTCATTTTTAGTCAAAATCAATTAAGCAAAAATAGAATAACATCGTAGCCAAATTGGGAGTATATCGATCGATATGGGAAAATCCCTATCGATCGATGGGGACATATCGAGGGCGAACCCCGTTTTTAACTCGATACGCGCCGTCTCCTCCTCATAAATCGCAAAACAACCTGAAAACCTCAAAGCCCTTTTTCTCTCTCGATCCTACACGAAATCACTTCGTTTATTGCCTCAATCAACTCGAATTTCATCCTTCTTCTCGGTTTCGATCTCTATTCCACAATCCTTCAAGGTATACTCACTTAAATTTCTAGATCTTATGAACCCTAGGTTCCAAAACAAACTTGAAGTGAAAACCGGTTGAAACATTTGTTTTTCTTTGATTGAAGTTGCTAGGATTGATAGCATTGAGGTTTATGAGTATTAGAACTAGGATTTACATTGTTCTTTTGCGATTTGGTTTTCTGAAATTTTTGCAGGTTTCGGAACCCAATATCGGTCGATATGTATCATCCTATCGATCGATATGAGTCCGATTAAGAGAAACACGGAGATCCAATATCAATCGATATACATTAGTATCTATCGATCGATATGCGTTTATATTGCGAATACTAATGACGTCGTTCTCTTAATAATTGCAGATGAGCTCTCCAGAAGAAAACCGAGAGAGGAGAACCAAGCGTCGTCTCGACCCCCGACACGCCACCAGCTCACGCCCATCTACTTCCACCTCAGCTCCACGAGGTGACGAGCGCGCTCCTTGGCCCATTGCGGACGGGCAACCTGTCTGAATCCACAGAGCTTTTGAGGATCCGGCAGCAGCTGCCAAGAGAAACACATGTCTGCACCGCACAGTTTCTGACGACTGGGACGACTACGACAGCCTGCTCTACAACGCTTGGCTGAACGTCGAGATCGCCCCTACACGGTTCATTGATCCTGACATTGTGCGTAGCCTCGGGATCAGGCATGACCTCAGCGACATGCTCGCTCAGCTCGGTCTTGGGACCATGGCCTCCCAACCCTACGACCTATACCCCTCTCTCGTCAAGCAGTTCATGGCTACAGTCCGTTTCGAGTACAACAACCACCCCAACAGTGTGGCTTGCGATGGCGTTCTCTCCTTCTTTGCTCGAGGCATCAGGTACTACATCACCGTCTCTCAGCTCTGCGAAATCTACGGTTTCCAGAACTCTACGACCACACATAGCAGCCTCTCATCCTTCCCACGAGTGAAGGAGTTCTGGGAACTCTTTGGTACCAGTCCTTGGAGCTCGACTACGGCCATTCAGACTGAGATCCGTCACCCTACTCTGCGCTACTTCATGCGGATCCTTGCCTCCACTTTGCTTTGCAAGATGGAACCAAACAAGGTAAGGATCCACGAGCTTACACTCCTATACCATGCGCTTGACGGAGTGGTCAACCTGACCTTTGTGGATCCTGAGCATGACCTGACACCACCAAACCTTGGAGCCGTATTTGCTGAGCACCTCGTGGGTTTGAAGACCAAGCCTTTCCATGGGACTACGCGGAAGCAGGAGCGGATAGGGAGCCTCCTCACACCAATCTTCCAGTACCTCCAGATTCGTTTGGACGAGGGCAGCGCTATGACTTCTCGCGCTTACTTGGACGCAGCTCACCTGCGCAGCAGCCTTTGGCTTGACAGAGAGCTCACCTGGACCTTCAGGACTACCGCCGGGGAGCCTAGGATCGTCTTGCCACGCCGTGAGTTGACTGACTTCAATGGCGATTACGAGAGGCTCATATTCCAGCCTGACACGCGCATGATCAGGAACCCCACCGCTCACCGTCGTCCGACACGAGCCCGCAGCACAGACACTCCCAGAGCTACACCAGCCACACGCCTTCCATCCTTCCCAGACCTCGCAGGCTTGGAGGATAGCGATGAGAGGGTCTACAGGAGAGGAGTGCTACGCGCCCTTCAGGCTATCTGGTCCCGTGTTTCGCACTTCAGTTGCTCGAGCCGCACCAGCACGTCAGCTCATGATCCTTCAGCACCGGGACCATCTCACCAGTACCGTCAGGACGACGAGGAGGAGGACGACGACAAGGGCAGTGAGGAGTGACTCGCCTGCCCATCTCTATCCCTTATCTTATGCTACTATGTTTTTCTTTCTTATTTCAGACTTGTAGGATTTATTTTCGTACTCTACTACGACTTTGCTTGCTACTATTTATTATCTAACTATTCATGTGTGTTGAGACTATCTAACAGAGCTAACATAGAGATATAATAACTCAGAGAGAATTAGTTGGATGGACAACAACACCATTGAAGGCATTCGCAGAAGAGCTCTATATCGATCGATAGTATATATTGTCGATCGATAAAATTACCACCACATCGATCGATGTCGGTTACACCGTATCGATCGATATCTCCGATGATAGGTACGAATTATCCTGCTAACATGAACTAATTTGTTACATTTATTTTTCCTCTTAGACATAATAACACTGGGGACAGTGTTGTTTAAGTCTGGGAGGTATACACTAACATTTCTTGTTTTATGACATTCATTCTCGTTTTATAAAAATATTTTTCAAATAAATTTCTAAAAAAAAAAAAAAAAGAAGGAAGCAATAATTTGTTTGATCTAAATTCCCTATATAACCACTCTTTAGCACCATTCTTAGATCTGTTGACTGCAGAAAGTACTATAGATGCTAAAGTGGAGCACCTGTCACCTGGATGGCACTTTTTATGATTATTTGGAAGAACCAAAGCTGATTTCCAACCTAACCTGACATTCTATTGCTTGCTTTGGGGCTTGGTATACAAGGGATCGGACTCCTCCTGCAAGTCTGGAAGGTAATAGTCTGTGTGTTTCTGATTCCCTTCCCTCTCTCTCTTCAGCATCCTAAGGAAAGAGATAAATTATTTTTATAAGGATGTGATATGATATCTTGAGAAATAGAGGGGTAGGAGTGATTCCTGCGACCCCATTATTCTACTTTAAAGGATTGATCAAAGCGAGGGGCAGGATTAATTCCTGTAACCCCACTATTCGCTTATTCAAAAGTATGTGTTACTAAGTCAATGAGATAACACAAAGATAGCCTTTGTGGCAATCAGTGTTCATCAAAAATTTGAAATTATGAGGATCCAGAGAAGAGAGATAAAAGGGGGAAGAAAGGGATCAGAGAAGACTTGCCTGTGTGTTCAGAAACTTGCTTGAGTTGAGTCCATGTGTTCCTTGATCGATACTCCCAAGGTAAAGCCTACACTTTTATTTCATGCAAAAATGAAATCAGTAGAGGGGAAGACAAATAGGATTGCTAAGTTGTTGGATAGATGAATTGTTGCTAAGCTAGGATATTGCATAATGTACTTCTAAGATTTATAGATATATGATGTGGTTTGCAACAAATGAGAGGTGATGATTTCGAATTTAAGATCACAAGGGCTTCCGTTTTTCAAACCTCTTCTAGACCAATGTTCTATTATTTGCTTGTGGACAAGCAAAAGGATAAGTTTGGAGGAGTTGATAGGTCATGGATTTTACCCACTTTTTACCATGATTTATATATGTTTTTGAAAACAAAAGAATACTTTTAGTGCCTTTCTAGAGCTTTTTCAGGTTCAGGTACTCATTGGTGTAAAATAGCTGAAATGGAGCTAAAACAGAGACTTTATGAAGATATTAACCGAGCTACCGTTTATACCATCGACCGATACCATTTGAGAACATCGACCGATAGAAGTTAATCAAGATCGACCGATGTAAGCAGTTCAACATCGATCGATATTGAAGTCTCCCGAGTCATTAATTACTAATTAGAAGCCCTAATTGCTTCTAATGTTTTTACTAATTACACATTAAGTCCCTGGCCGCCTGTTAGACTATAATAGAGGGTTTTTGTACTAGTTTAGGGCAGACTTGCCTAGAGACCTTTGAAGAAGATCTAAGAATTGAGAGAAGCACTTTGTCATACCATTGAGAGAGCTTAGGATTGGAGAGAGAAAGATCTTAACTGCAATCACAGAGAAGATCTTGAACTCCCTTTGCTTTACTTGTTTATTTCTCATTTTATTTCTGTTCAAAAGTATTATTCAAACCATCATGATTTTGTCTCCCATGAATATGTTTGAGTAGTCTCTCTATTAGATTTAGGTTTCTCATCAAGGTTAAATTATGTATTGAATAAGCTATTGTTAGGGTGTTTAAAATATAATTCTTCTTCTAGTTGTTCTTAATGCTATGCTAAGGAATTGATCAACCTTAACCTAGATCTTAGGATTAATTTGTCCAAGTGAGAACTTGATAAATACCTGAAACCAAACTAGTTAGATTTATTTCTGCTAAACTTAAACGAGAGTTTCAGTTTAGTGAGGATTAAAGGATTAAATCAAACTCGCCCTTAAGATTCTCTAGAAACTATATCGATCGATAAAGCACTCGCTTGATCGACCGATATAGCGAAAGGTTAATCGATCGATGTCTTTATCCGAATATCGATCGATACTTTCTCGCGGCTATCGTACGATAGTACATGACCCGAGATCTAGTAGAGGATAACCTCTTAAGTTTGAGTCCAGAATTATGAAAACTAAAAACCTTAACACCCTAGATGCACAATTAACCTGAGAAACACCTAAATCTAGCTACTCCTTAAAACCTTAAAACAAACACAAGTATTCACCTAAGCAATAACTTGCTTACCTCTGCAATTTACTGTTTTAAACCATATTAGTCTAGCTTTATTTCGAAGACTAAACAATCTGTTGTGTAGTCCTAGAGTCTCTGTGGATTCGATCCCTAAGTACTACAATCGAACCTCTTTTGATGAGAGTAATTCACTCCTTAGGGTAATTTGAGTGATATCACTAACCCAGTGGTGGTAAAAAAGAAGAATGGGAAATGGAGAATCTGCGTAGATTTCACCGATCTAAATAAGGCTTGTCCTAAGGACAGTTTCCCATTACCTCACATCGACCGTCTAGTTTAACGACAGCTGACCATCAGCTCCTGTCCTTTATGGATGCCTTTTCAGGATATAACCAGATTATGATGGATCCAGAAGATCAAGAAAAGACCGCATTCATAACCGAGCGTGGAAGCTATTGTTACAAGGTTATTCCACTTGGCTTGAAAAATGCAGGAGCTACCTATCAGAGGTTAGTAAACAAAATGTTTGCTGGACAACTTGGAAAAACCATGGAAGTCTACATTGACGACATGTTAGTCAAGTCTTCAATTGGAGAGGACCACATCTCCCATCTCAGGGAATGCTTCGACATCCTCAACAAATATGATATGAAGCTCAATCCAGCTAAATGTACCTTCGGAGTACCCTCCGGCGAATTCTTAGGATACCTCGTGACCGAAAGAGGAATCAAAGCCAACCCGAAACAGATAGCAACATTCCTAGAAATGCCGTCACCTAAAACGACCAGAGAGGTAAAAAGATTGACCGGACGGATCGCAGCACTAAACCGATTCATATCCAGGTCCACCGATAAGTGCCTCCCATTCTATAAGCTTCTGAAAAATAATAAGAAGTTCCTGTGGGACGAGAAGTGCGAAGAAGCCTTCAAACAGCTGAAAGCTTACCTCTCTGAGCCCCTGATACTATCCAAACATGTAGTAGGAGAACCACTATATATGTACCTCGCCGTATCGGCAGCTGCAGTCAGTGGGGTGCTAGTACGAGAAGAAAAAAACGAACAGAGACCCGTCTATTACACTAGTAATAGCCTAATAGACGCCGAGACGAGGTACCCTACCATGGAAAAACTAGCCCTAGCAGTCGTAACAGCTGCCAGGAAGCTGCGACCTTATTTCCAATCGCACTCGATTGTCATGATGACCTCACAACCACTACGAACAATTTTGCATAGCCCCAGCCAATTCGGACGATTAACCTATTGGGCTATAGAGCTCAACGAATACGACATCGAGTACAGACCCCGAGCAGCAGCAAAAGCTCAGGTCCTCGCCGATTTCATTATCGAGCTAGCATCCGAACATCTAGACCAAGAAACAGAGGTTCTGAAATGGATCCTATATGTGGATGGAGCCTCGTCAAGGCAGGGCTCCGGTGTCGGTCTAAGAGTAACCTCCTCAGCTGGAGAAACCATCGAACAATCCTATAGACTTGAATTTAACGCTTCCAACAACGAGACCTAATATGAAGCACTAATCGCCGGCTTAAAGCTCGCCCTAAGCCTCGAGATTCGGGAGCTAAACGCTTATAGCGACTCACAGCTGGTAGCTAACCAGTTTCACGGGGAATACGAAACAAGGGACGAAAGAATGGGGGCATACCTCGAAGTTCTCCTAAACCTCACAAAGCAGTTCGACAAATTCGAGCTAACGAGGATCCCACGAGGGGAGAACTCCTCAGCAGACGCGCTCGCCGCGTTAGCTTCCACATCTGACCCTCTCGTGAAACGAATTATACCCGTGGAAGAAATCGAGAAGCCAAGTATCGACATAGCTACCAAAGCTGAGATGGATAGCAAACTAAAGGAAAAAATTGAGGATAACAGCCCTCCGACGGTAGCTACCCAAGTTTTCACGACATTCTGGTTCCCTAAAACTAGAATACACAGCTTTAGAAAGTACACATCTGGGAACGCAATCCAGAACCCAGAAAACAATGACCAAAGTGAAGGTATTCACCGAAGTTCAGACTCCCTGGAGCCTAACTCTATGAATACCTCCGGGGCACCATTCAAACCTCGGAATCACTTGTCCTCAAAATACAAACAAGAAGCCACGCCGCTCTTAAAAACTCATCTAGGAACGCTATACAAACCACAGAAGACAACGAGGAAATTGGAGATATTCCTCAGAACCTTGACCCCCTGGAGCCTACTCCAACGAATATCCCCGGGGGCACCACAACAACAGGTCCCGAACAGGAACCTCCCTCCTCTCTTCACAACAAAGTGGTAGGGAGAGAAGACTAGAGAATACCGATCATGGATTACATCCTAGAGGGAAAAATTCCACCCAATAAATGGGAGGCTCGAAAACTCAAAGCCTTAAGCGCAAGATATTGCATAATCGAATCAGCCCACCACAAACGAAGCGTCCCCGGACCTTACCTAAAATGCGTTCACGGCCTGGTAGCCATGAGACTCATGAAGGAAATGCACGACGGTTCCTGTTGAAACCATTCCGGAGGCAGAGCCCTAGCCATATGAATTAAAATACAGGGCTACTTCTGGCCTACCATTATCGCAGACTGTGAGGTCTACTCCTCGTCATGCGACAAATGCCAAAGACATGCACCGATCATACACCAACCAGCGGAGAAGCTATCTAACATATCAGCTCCCTACCCGTTCATGAGGTGGTCCATGGATATTGTAGGTCCACTAGTACCTTCAGGAAAAGGAAAGAAGTTACTAAACCTCCAGGTCCTAACCGATTACTTCACGAAATGGATTGAAGCTGAAGCTTTCCAACAAATAAACAGATTTGAGGTCAAAGGATTTGTATGGAAAAACATCGTATGCAGGCATGGCGTCCCGTACGAAATCGTAACCGACAATGGAGGACAGTTCATATCCCACGACTTCAAAAGTTTCTGCGATAAATGGAACATCCGCCTCACCTTCTCATCACCTCGGCGACCTCAAGGAAACGTGCAGGCGGAGGCTGCTAACAAGTCGATTTTAGCAAACCTCAAGAAACGCCTAGGAGCCCAGAAGGAGCTCTGGTCAGAAAAATTACCCGAAGTACTATGGGCCTGCCGAACCACCCCACGAAAAGCTACAGAGGAAACTCCTTACTCCTTAGCTTACATGATGGAAGCTGTCGTCCCAGTAGAAACCACCGCAGTTAGCCTCCGCCAGGAGCTCTGCACCTCCAATCCCGCAGCTAATAACCAGCTCCTGATGGACACCCTCGAATTGATCGAGGAAAGACGAGACCAAGCCTTGCTTCGCATTCAAAACTATCAGCAAGCAATGGCACGGCACTATAATTCCAAAGTAAGGCCCCGACAGTTCGCTGTAGGGGACCTAGTACTTAGAAAAGTGTTCGAAGGAACTAAAGAATCGGGAGCTGGAAAATTAGGAACCAATTGGGAAGGTCCCTATCGAATTATCCACATAGTACGACCCGGAGTTTACAAACTCCAGAAGGTACGAACCGGGGTACCTGAAATCCGATCGTGGAATGCCACAAACCTCAAAAGATACTATCATTAGGTACCCAAATTCTGAACTACGTTTGGCTTGATCCCTTGACTGGATACGTAGGCAACTCCGTCACGAGTGCAGCCCCATCCTCTTCTCATCCAAGCAAAGGGGGCACGTGTTACCAAAAACACATAGTCCAAAAATTGTTACTGTATGATCAATTTGAATCATGTATCATTCATAATCTATTATCAATGAAACGATTAATTCTATACTTCTACATTAAAGGTCGTAAAACCTTCTAAGAGAATTCAGGTCTCTCAAAATCGAGACCTAACCTCATTAAAACAACCACAAACACATTCAGGTCTCTAAAATCCTGAACCTAAGGTCTTAAAACCCTTAACAAGCATCAAGGTCTTAAAATCCTCCAAAGAAACACAGGTCCCCTTCAATCAGGACCTAAACTTGTCAACAACTTCGAACACATCCAGGTCTCCGAGAACCTGAATCTAAGGTCTTAAAATCCTTAACAAATTCCTAAGGTCTTAAAATCCTTGACAAACTTATAAGGTCTTAAAATCCTTAACAAATTCCTAAGGTCTTAAAATCCTTAACAAATTCCTAAGGTCTTAAAATCCTTGACAAACTTATAAGGTCTTAAAATCCTTAACAAATTCCCAAGGTTTTAAAATCCTTGACAAACTCATAACGTCTTAAAATCCTTGACAAACTCCTAAGGTCTTAAAATCCTTGGCAAACTCCTAAGGTCTTAAAACCCTTAACGAAATCCTAAGGTTTTAAAAAAGAAAAGCCTCAAGATCTTGAATCCTTTCAAGGAAGCTCGATCCTTCAAAACAAAACAGGTTCCTTAAAACCTTAAGCTATATAAAGCCCGACTACGAATCGATATCATACTCGATGGCTAATGCAAAAGATAAATATCCGAAACAACCAAGTTTGAAATTAGATAAAGGTTTAAAAGCCCCCTCGGGCTATAAATCCTAAGAACAAGTAAAGGTTTAAAGGCCTCCTCAGGCTAATAAGTCTTAAGAAAAACAGATAAAAGCCCCTTAGGCGAAAAAGTCTTTAAAACAAAAGAGCATCAGCTCTTAACCTTCTTCGGTTCCAGGACCAGCTTCGGCATCCTTTTCCTCCCCGATAAGATCACCGTCTTTGGCAGGAACCTCCACTTCAGCCTCTTGATTGACACCTCCTGGATTTGCTTCGACTGGAGCTAGGTCAGGAAATACCGAATCCAAATTAGAATCATATTTGCAGAAAAACGTCGGGTTAAACATATTGATCTCAAAATTACCTGAGCTCTCAAAGAGTTGAGGAATGGGAAGCTTGCTAACTGAGAAATCGGAGACTTGAGCCCTATCGCAAGCAGCAGCTGCGTCCGGGATCAAAGCCATCAGACGATTATACTCCTCCTCAGCATCTTTTACCTCCTTAGACAACAAAGCCTTCAGAAGTTCGGTGTTCGCCTGGAGCTCCTGAGCATAGATCAGGGCGTCGGTCTCATCATTCTTCTTGGCAAACTTCTCCTTCATCGAAGTTAGGATCATGTTGTAAGCATCAGCTACCTCCCTCTTACCTCTCCTAACAGCGAGCTTAACCTCTGCTTCCTTGTTCCTCTGGCTATCTTGGGATGAGATGATCATCTCTTGAACCTGATGCTCAGCTATCTTGCGAGCAGCCTCCAAGTCATTGATCTTCCTGTTTTTCACCTGAATATCGATAGCTTGACTCTCAATTTTCCCCTGCTGAGTGTCAGCCTTCAGACCGAGCCTCCCAACCTCGGTTTGAAGCTCAGAAACCTAAGCACGAGCCTGGTCAAGCTCCATCTTGGTAGCCTTGAACATGTCGGCAGCCTGGGTTAACTCTGCAGCAGTAGGAGCACCACGCACGGTCTCCTCAAACTTCAGCTGAGCCATGTTGATGGCTCCAGCTAGCTACAAAAACAAAATAAATAAAAAAAAATTAAGGTCACAGAAAGCATAAACCTAAAGAGGAGAAACCGGGAAAAGCTCAAAACTGTGTACCTGACCCAAGTGGTGAGCTATCTCGACGTATTCATCCTTATTGGTTAAGCTGTTGACCGAGGGCATAGAGCATCCTACCATCTTTAGATGCCTCATGATGGTTGCCAACCCCAAGGGTCGTCTAGGATCGATCCCGGCTTGGAATGAGTGAAATTCCAACCAACGGTCCCACTCCGCGAAGACGAGGAAGTGGACCTGGTGGGCCTATCTCCCATATCAGTCCGAGACCTCTTGAGTCTCAGAGGCTCAGTTTCAAGGGGATCTCTGGTAGCTTGAGGATTATCTTCAACCGGCGAGACCTCAGGATGAGGAACAACATCTCGAGCCCCGGTTTCAACTGGACCAACGTCCCTGACAGGAGAAGAGGTTCCATCATCAAGGACCTCTTTCAGCGAGCTAAGGAAAGCTCCTCCTTGAGTCTTGTCGCTGCCCCGCGAAGCGCCGGCAACTGCAGCAGGTTTGTTTCTGTTACGGAAAGAAGGCCTCATTTTGAGAGCTTGAGTCTTTTCAGTCTCAGAACAGCTAGCTCCAATCGAAATCGATACCACGTTAGGACCTTCAGAAACTAAACAAAGGAAAAACTTTAGCAATCTACAAGAAATAAGCCTAAATATGAAAAGTCCCGAGACTACCTTCTAAGTCCTCAGCTGGAATCGGGTCGGGAAACTTGGCGTTGTATCGTTCCGGGAACCTAGATCATCCAATGCGAGAAGTAGTAAAGGACGTCAAAGCGTTGAAACTTTGATGTAGCCTCCGAAAAAGAGCCCTGGACTGCTTATCAGTGAGCCTAGGAGGATCGTCGATATCTGCATATGAAATCGAGGTATCAGCAAATAACAACAATCTGAAATAAGCAAGGCAGTATCCTAAAAATCATAACCAGATATATCGGACCAAATAACCGAGAGAGCACGACCCACTGGAACTGTCGAGGGGTCAATCTTGACGAAATTTTTTTTTTCCCCCAATCGTCGTCACCACCGGAGGACTTAAAAAGACCGAGCCTAGGACGACAAGGGAGATAGTAGGTACCGCTACCACAGTCCTTAGTAGAGCTCTCCTTGATCGCATAGAGGCTCATCAGCTCAGTTAGACCAACAGCAACTGATAGTGATCAAGGAGATCTAGCAAGAGGTCTGGGAGCGGAAACCTGAGGTGGCATTTCGAGATATACATCTCGTGGATGAAAAACCAACCCTCGGGGGCGGTTTCCGGGGTTTCATCGGGAGAACAGGCCCTGGCTAACTCCTTCCGGCCATGAGCCTGAACCATGAGGTTAACAACCTCCTGATTCTTCAATAAAGAGGGCGAGTGAGATCCCAAAGAGGTGCTCCTGCCAGAACCATCTTTCTTCTTCATCCGCTTAGAGACTCTCGTTGCAATCGAGTCTTTAGCCTTTTTCTTATCTCTTTTGGCCTTCTCACCAATCTGATGTTTGACCTTCATTAAGCGTTTGTCGGAGGGGGGAATTCCGGTCTCACCGGAGCCTTCTTTCGGAGGATCCATTAAACAGAGGGGTAAGATCGAGAGGGTTGAAAGAGGAAAAGGGGTGAAGCGAACTAGTCTTAAGAACTACAGATTCTAAGGAAATCGCAGAGGATCAATGGTGAAATTGAAAGATGAAAGTAGAAAAAAAAATGCAAAACGCAGTAAAATAAAGGAGTGGAGGAGAAGTTACCTTGGAAACCAAGTGGAGGCATGAAGAATATGGAGCGTGGCAGTTAATGCTCACCACTTTATATCACATCCAGTCTCGGGTATCGCAACAAATGTTTCAAAAACCTCTCTCCTCAGAACCGTTGATTTCGCCGAGAGAAATCTCAACCGTTGGATCAAGAGAATAATATCTTCGGTGCAGATATCCCGTAATCATTATCTCAACAGTAAAATCAAGGTTTGGCGGCTTAGGTTAAGCTTCCGAGTAAAAGAGATCTTATCTCGAAAGCTTGGGGGCAACTGTTGGGCCCAAATATGGCCCATTAGCTAACGATGTAACCTAAACGAGGGTCTGGCCGAGATAAAGCCCAATACGTATTGGCGACCTTAGCTGAGGCTCAGCACGGAGCTGGAAGCAGGAAGCTAAGGACGATCTCCGAGGAGGTCACATTAAAGAGGAAGCTCGTACCACAAACATAAGGAGCGCAGGACCCAGTCAATAGGGAGCTGTTGCGGATTCCTCAACAAACGGAGAAGATCTCGGAGATCAGTTAGAGAAGATCAAGAGAAGACCAAAGCTATTTAAAGAAGAGGGCGAAGATCAAAAAGGGGATCACGTCATTCATCCTATTACGAACATTCTCCAAGATTTTTCCCATTTCATTTTGTAATCAATCATTTCAACATTCTTTGTAACCTTTATCATTCAAATCATCAATAAACTGTATATTCATTCTTAAAGCTCTTTACGGGATTCAGCCCACGAATCTCCTTGTACCTTTTTTGACCTAACCTAAAATCCTAGGGTGAAATCTTGTCTCTCACAGACCGTACAGATGGTACGGATGGTACGGACCGTACGGATGGTACAGACCGTATGGATGGTACGGACCGTACGGATGGTACGGACGACGGTACGGACCTTCCTCGACCATGAACTCTTGAAATGGTCATTTCTCCACATTTGGAGAATGTGCAAAGTCAGGGCATGTTGTAGGGATTTAGCATGACTGTACAACATTGTTACTTTGGTTCATGTGGAGAAAGGAGATGGTCGAAGACTCTTACCGAGAGGGAAGGTTCAGACCATTAGTGTATCCGACCGTTGGAAGAGAGGAATCGCGGTTCTACAGTTCACTACAGTCCCTTACAGGCCGAAGACAGATGCGGAAGGGATCTGGTCAAGATGTTAAAGGCATCAAACGTGTGGAACGGCTCATTGGCCGAAGGAAATGGGACGCTCCTCCTAATAGTGCACTTACACGCTTTCTTTAGCCTAAAACCCTTATGTCTCTTGTATAAATAGTTGTATCCTCTCATTAATAAGATTAAGACGGTTGAGTCTCTTTGTCTCTCATATAGTTCTCTTAAGACTTTAGACTCATAATCTCACTAATCTCATTAAAACACTTAAATCTCTTATCAAATCTTGTATAACCACACTCAAACTGACAAAATATCATGGTATCAGAGACAGGTTAGGTGGTTTGGGTGTGTGTTCTTTCTTTTAAAGATTCTGGGTTGAATCTTTGGAAGAGTTGTTACGGGTTCTTTGAAGAACAAAACTGTCCGAGCTCAGTTTTGTTTCTTTGGTGGTTTAATCATTTTTCCGTGTGTGTGTGCTGTCTCTGGAGGTTCAAAGGTTGAGTCTTTGAGGAAGATAAACAGTAGATCTGGTCCTTTTCATACTGTCCGAGCTCAGTGTGAAGTGATCTTGTGTTTGTGGGTTCGGATTGTTGTAAAGTTTGGATCTTTGTGATTGTTGAGGCATTTCAAGCTAGAGTCTAGTTCTTGTGTGGGTTGAGAGTTATTGTGATTGGTTTCCGCTGTGTTCTCTGTTCAAGAATGACTTGGTTGAAAGCTAGAAGATGGAAGATGTTGTAAGTGGAGGTCTTTACAACATGAAGGTTGCGGTTTGCTTCAAGGGGAGCAACTACTTGGTATGGTCCCGGATGGTGAGGGCTGCTGTGGGGAGTAAGAAGGGTCTTTGGAAGCATATCACACCCGGGGAAGCTCCAAAGATGATTACTCAAGGGGAGGTTGGAGAAGAAGCCTCCATAGAAGCGCTAGAGAAGTGGCAACAAGAAGACATGCTGGTGATGTCTGTTCTTCATGCTTCATTGGAGCCAGCTATACTAGACGCCTATAGCTACTGTGAAACAGCCAAGGAGCTGTGGGATACACTTAGGAAGGTGTATGGGAATACTTCAAACCTGAGCCGTGTGTTTGAAGTAAAGCAAGCAATTAATCAGCTTGTTCAGGATGATATGGAGTTTACTAAGCACTTGGGGAGGTTCAGGTATCTCTGGTCTGAATTGGAAATGTTGAGGCCTAGCACTATTGACGCGGATGAGCTCAACAAGAGGAGGGAGCAAGATAAGGTGTTCGGATTTCTCTTGACATTGAATCCGGCTTACAATGGTCTAATTATGAAGCTTCTAAGGGAGGATGACTTGCCTGACTTGGAGACCGTGTGTGCAAGGATTCAAAGAGAGCAAGGTTCCATTGGTCTCTTTGGGAAGAAGGGAGAGTTGGGATTGGCTAATAAGGCCGATTACTCCAGGCAAACTGATGCGGCTGAACTTCAAGCTAACAAAGCAACTCAAGGGATGTATGAGAAGTTCAGTGGCACCTGTGATCACTGCAAGAAGCAAGGGCACAAGAAGAATCAATGCTGGATTCTTCATCCTCATTTGAACCCATCTAAGTTTGCAAAGGAAAGAGAAGCAAGGGCTAATGTTTCTGAGGGGACAAGTGGAGGAGGATCAGGTGGTGCCGGAACCAGTAAGGGTCAGGAGATGAGGGGACAGAGTTCTGGTGATGGAAAGTCTTTAATGGCTTACTCAGGAGTTCCCACCAGCTACATCAACAATGACCAGGAGTACTACAAGAGATCAGACATTGAGGCTCTTGTAAAGATGCTCAAGGAGAATGGTAACACATACGGTCACTCTTTTGGTGCTAGGGTGCTAGAGAACTCGTTTGATATGAGTAGAACTGATAGGATTGCTGATAGGATTGAAAATGCATACATTCATACGAATACTGCTAGTATTGCTAGGACTGATCATGCATTGAAACCATCTAGCATTCTTGCTCTCATTGCTAGCACTCGTTCCACTAAGTCTCTCATTGGTTATTCTGGTGCATCTCATCACATGATTAGTGATACTAGATTGATTAAAGGCATCCTGCCTCATACTGGTCATGTTCTAATTGCAAATGGTGATAGGATTCCCATTAAAGGAATAGGAAAGCTGAAATTGTTTGATAAAGAGTCTCATGCTTTATATATGCCTAAATTTACTTCAAATCTTTTATCTGTCAAGAAGTGTGCTACTGATTTGCAATGTAATGTTATCTTTAGCCCTAATGATGTCAAGTTTCAGGATATTAAAAGCAGAAAATTGATTGGAAAAGGACTGACTAAAGGAGATTTATACATGCTTGAAGACTTAGCTCCTGTTTCTGATATTAGCTGTTCGTTTACTACTGTTTCTGCTTCTAGTTTGGATAAAAATGCATTGTGGCATGCTAGATTAGGACACCCTCATAATAAGGCTTTTAAACTGATGGTGCCAGGTGTTTCCTTTGAGAATAAAGATTGTGAAGCTTGTATTTTAGGCAAGCATTGTAAAACAGTTATGGGTGTATAAACCCTAGTTCTATCGCCTAACTCTCTAGTCTCTAAACCCCAAAGTGTCGATCCCTTGTTCTAGGGTTTGGGTTCCCCTTTTATAGTTGATATAAGTCGGTCAATCTTGGGCGGCCTTCGTAATATTCTTGAATATATTACTTTCCCCTCGGTTTAGGAAACTTCTATATTGGTGCGAAGGGTCGGGCCTTGGTTCCTTCCGGCAGGGACTAGGCCCTGGTGCTTCTTCGTGGGGATTAGACCCTGGACCTCATTCAATCTTGGGGCTTCCTAGCGTAACTTGATCCCTTGGGTAGAGGTTGGACCCGTGATCCTTCCCGGGTGAAGGCCCGGAAGTCGAGGTCCCATCGGAGGCTGGAAAAATCTTTGGCCTTGGATATTTTTCCCCAACTGTTTGCCCCTTATTCCTTGGTTGCTTCGTAGGAATCAAGGGATAACATGTGATCTCAGACCTTGGCGTCATTTCTTCAAGAAGGAGAAGGGTTGGAAGCTAGGCGAAACATGGGATTGTTTTGGGATACAATCGCTTGGATGGAACGGGCCTTGAAGGAAATAGGAAATCGCGGCCCGGTCGCAAAGGTGCTAGGTCGGCGGAATATTTTGGAGACAATTTTGGAAATTTTCCGGGACTTACGATTATCTTCCAATTTTCCGGGACTTACGATTATCTTCCAATTTTCTTGCATTTCCCCTTTCCTTCTTTCCATTTAATGCGGCAAAAGTGGAAAGTTGTTGCGGGTATATATTCGGATGCCCTGATGCCTTTAGATGTCACGAACTTAGGTTTTACCCTATCACCCTTACTCGAAGCAAATTTCGAGCGTTCCGACCTTCACAAAATCGTTCCCTGCACCCGGTGTTGGGGGACATGTCAGGCCCCGTCGCTTGTTTGGTGATCCCTTTGATTCTCCAGTCCTAACACCTAGCGTGGTTTCGAGAACAGACGATGAAGGGGTTTCCATGGCTCCTGCTC
Organism: Hirschfeldia incana; assembly: GCA_026261945.1. Lineage (NCBI taxonomy): Eukaryota > Viridiplantae > Streptophyta > Magnoliopsida > Brassicales > Brassicaceae > Hirschfeldia > Hirschfeldia incana. Next base: position 254,467 of record JABCMI010000107.1, read on the forward strand.
GCCCTCGTCGCTTTTGCTCCTTTGATTATTCGAACGAAGATGAAGACGGCCCAAAGTCCGACATCAAGGAAGATGATTTGATGGAGATCCGCCGTCGGTATTCCTTGCCCTGTACGATGGGGATCAGGTGTGCGGGAGAGTTCGAACGGGCTCCTGATGGAGGAAGGGGCGAGATAGCAATCTTTGAGGCTTATTTGGAGGCTGGCTTTAGAGGAGGGGTCCCTTTTTTGATTGCGGAAGTGGCATCATACTTTGGATGTTCCCCTTCGCAGTTTAGGACTGCTACATGACGTACTTTGATGGCTATCCAGGTGTTAGGAGAACTCCACAGTATCCCTTTTGGATTGTCTGAAGTCATATACTCTTACTCCTTTGTTCCCTTGTCGAGTAAGAAAGGCTTCTACCAAATATGGTCCCGTGATGGTGAACCTTTAGTAGATGAGCCTCCTCGGGGCATTCGTGGTAGCTTCCCTACGAACGATTCCTGGATTAGGAGATATGTGTTTATGAAGGTCGACGGTGTTCCCAGCTATCCTTGCTTCTGGCGTTCAGTGGGTAAGTCATTTCTATTTTTCCGGATACGAGTATCGTGTTCGCTGAATTATTCTGGGTTTTCTGCAGAGGTGGCTCGATCGGTCGTCCAGGCTGGTGAGACTTTGGCGAAGTTGGCGTGAGGTATTCCAAGGCCCTTTCGCTGGATTCTGTTTTTGATGCATCCGATATCGCTGCGTCACAGCCGTATTTGGGGTAATTGAGTTTTTCTTACTTTTTCTTTCTGCCATAGTCGTAGCTTGATGGGGTCTTGATTTTCCAGGTGGGATCCTTACGGCTTCAATATTGTCAGTGTACGAAGAATATTGCAGGGCCAGGCCTCAAAGGAGAAGACCTCGTGTTTCATCTCTTTCTGTCCCTCCGGTAATGGCTTCTCTAGCTCTGAGGGATGCTAGCAGGGATCGGTTCCCTAGCTTGGGTCGGCGCGTTCCCCCGCATGAAGAGATTCTTTTTCTTCGGAGGCAGCTTCGGGAAGTGATCTCTAACCAGGCTCTTATCGTGCGAAGGGCTTGGGAGCAGGCTCGCTGGGATCTCGTGAGAGAGTGGTCGGCGAGAAGTGTTGGCCAACGTGGGCTGTTTGGAGGACCCGGCCGATGGGGGCCTGTTGGAGGTCCGGTTCGGAATTCGGGGAGCAATGATGGTGGACTTGGTGCTTTCCCACCTTTTCGCCGGGAGCCGCATCTCTGATCAATACTTATGTTTTTCTTGCTTTATGTTGTTGTCTTTCTTTTGGATTTTTAGTGGCTTTCTTTCTTCCGAATAAGAACTCTTAATAATATCTATTGGTTTTTGTTTTTACTCCGTCTTTTGTTTCTTCGAATCTTGTACTGCTTCTTGGTAGAGGTGCTTACGACTTTTGAGCCATGCTTTAGGGGATACTCCGAACCTGGAGTTTAATACATTATGATCCTAAGACCTTTGGTAATTTTCCGGAGTTGATACCCGGGCTTATTACGTTTTTGGTCATGAGGGTCTTTCGGACTCAAAGGTCTATGATCTTCTTAGGTGATCTTTAGGAATCCAGAGATTCTTTAAAGGCCTATTGGTTTTGATGGAGTCGAAGATTTCATGGAACCCTTTCAGTCCTGGATGCTCCGGACCGTGGTGGCAACATTGGACCTCGAAAGGCCCGAGATCTTAAGGTTATTATGAACCTCGAGATCCTTGACCCGGATGTTTTGGAACCTTGGGGTTCTTTGGACCCTTAGGTCTTGGGAATCATGAGGTTCTTTGGACCATTAGGTCTTGGGAACCCTGAGGTTCTTAGGACCCTTAGGTCTTGGGAACCCTGAGATTCTCTGGACCCTTAAGTCTTGGGAACCCTGAGATTCTCTGGACCCTTAGGTCTTTGGACCCGAAGGTCTTTGGACCCGAAGGTCTTTGGACCCGAAGGTCTTTGGACCCGAAGGTCTTTGGACCCGAAGGTCTTTGGACCCGAAGGTCTTTGGACCCGAAGGTCTTTGGACCCGAAGGTCTTTGGACCCGAAGGTCTTTGGACCCGAAGGTCTTTGGACCCGAAGGTCTTTGGACCCGAAGGTCTTTGGACCCGAAGGTCTTTGGACCCGAAGGTCTTTGGACCCGAAGGTCTTTGGACTCGAAGGTCTTTGGACCCGAAGGTCCTTGGACCCGAAGGTCGCTGGACCCGAAGGTCTCTGGACCCGAAGGTCTCTGGACCCGAAGGTCTCTGGACCCGAAGGTCTCTGGACCCGAAGGTCTCTGGACCCGAAGGTCTCTGGACCCGAAGGTCTCTGGACCCGAAGGTCTCTGGACCCGAAGGTCTCTGGACCCGAAGGTCTCTGGACCCGAAGGTCTCTGGACCCGAAGGTCTCTGGACCCGAAGGTCTCTGGACCCGAAGGTCTCTGGACCCGAAGGTCTCTGGACCCGAAGGTCTCTAGACCCGAAGGTCTCTAGACCCGAAGGTCACTGGACTTTTATGCTTTTTGGGAGTCTTTTTGAGCGCTATCTGCTTCCCAGAGGCGCGCCACTCTCGATCTAAATTGAGAAGTCGCACTGTGCTACCCGTGGGCATAGGCCATTCTAGAAAATCTCAATGCTGCACTCTACCTTTCTGCAGAAAGGCCACTCTCAGACTTACTGTGGTCTGGGGTGCCCCCCCCCCCCCCCCCCCCCCCGCAAGGCGGCTTCAACCCAGACACACTACCTTCCACGTCTGGATAGGTATTAAATTGTTTGTGCTTAGCCGGTTATTTGCACTTTCCTCCCTGCATATCAGCCGCCAGAATCTGACTACAGTACTTGGCCGTGTACGTCATGCCCCCTGCGTGCGTTTAGCTTATAGTTTTTTTCACGAGGGTTTGAGTGGCACTAGTACGTGGTCCCCGCATAATTCTTGGCTATAGGCCTTTACGCGGGGCCCTATCGCGCAGACATCGGTATAGGGCTGATCAGACCCCTTCCATATCTGTCTGCACCTATGGAGAGTAGCCTCACCAGCTAAGGGGCTAGCTAAGATCTAAGGTCCCAAGGGTCCCGATCCAGCTAATATGCCCCTTTAAGAATAGTGGTATTCCTTTAACTCCCTTTAGTCGAAACCAAATGTATTTTATAAGGCTAGTCCGAAGACGTTCTCGTTATACATAGGAGTAGGAAAACCAAAATACTTAAATATATAGTATAATAGTATATACAAAGCTTAATCCGAAGATCTTACTTTTAGAAATGATAGGATTTGAGGTGCAAGGCGTTCCAGTAGTTGGGTTGGACCTTGCCTGTGCTGTCTTGCAGCTTATAGGCTCCTGCCCCTTGCACCCCTATTACCTGATAGGGCCCCTCCCATCCGGGGGCGAGTTTTCCGGCTGATTTGTCTCTCGTATGGTTGCAGACTCGCCTTAGGACCTAGTCTCCTTATTTGAAGGTCCTGGATCTCACCTTTTTGTTGTAGCTCTTGGCCACTTTTATTTGGTATGATGTGTTCCTTAGGCGGGCTGCTTCTCTTTTCTCGTCTAGTAGGTCTAGGCTTAAGTACATCAGCTCATCGTTCTCCTTGGGGGTTAGGATGTTGGAGATCGTGGTCTTAACGTGAACCTCGGTTGGTATTGCTGATTCGGTGCCATAGACGAGTGAGAAAGGGGTTTCTTGGGTAGCTGTCTTCGGGGTCGTCCGATAGGCCCAGAGAACTCCATGTAACTCCTCTGCCCATCGCCCATGATCCTTCTCCAAACTCTTCTTGAGCATGTTCACCACTGTTTTGTTGGTTGATTCCGCTTGTCCGTTCGACTAGGGGTGTCTTGGTGCTGAGTACGAGAGTTTGATGTCCCATTCTTTGCAGAAGTCTTGGAAGTCGTTGCTGGTGAATTGGGGTCCATTGTCGGTGACAATCTCCTGAGGTGCTCCGAAGCGGGTTATTATGTTCGTACAGATGAATTTCCTGATCTGAAGGTCTGTGATTTTCGCCAAGGCTTTGGCTTCTACCTATAGTCGGTCATTACTAGGAGGAAAACCTTTTGCCCCGGCGCCATAGGGAATTTTCCCACGATGTCCATGCCCCATTTGCGAAATGGCCAGGGGTAACTTAGGAATTTCAGGTTCTCTGGTGGTAAGTTGGAGATTGGGGCGTGTTTTTGGCATTGGCTACAGGTTTTGGCCTGTTTGAGGGAGTCCTTCGCCATAGTAGGCCAATAATAGCCAGCCCTTCTTGCTCTGAGAACCAGGCTTCGTCCACTGGAGTGTGAACCGCATTCTCCGTCGTGGAGCTCTTCCAATATCCGCGAGGCTTCTCTGGGGGTTACGCATCGTAGATAGGGTCCTGAGAAGGACCTTCAATATAACTTTCCCTCCGAAATGCAGTACCTGGCTGCTTGTCTCTTAACCTTGCAGCTTTCCTCTCGGTTTTCAGGTAGGACGTCGCTCCTCAGATAGTTAGTGATGGGGGTCATCCAAGTTTCTCCTTCGTCTACTACTGCCACTTCTTCTTGTTCTGCCTCTTTCTGGGTTGCTGGCCATTGTAGGACCAACAAGGGGATACTCATATGTTCCTTAGTTTCCAAGGCGAAACCTAGGTTTGCTAGAGCATCGGCTTGGGAGTTTTGTTCCCTAGGTATCTGAGTAAGCTTGCAGCTTGTGAATTGGTCTAGGAGACGTTTGGCCACCGATAGGTATCTTATCATGCTCGGGTCCTTGGCTTGATAATCCCCTTGAACTTGGCTGATGATGAGCTGCGAGTCACTGAAGACCTAGATTTCTTCCACTCTCATTTCTCTAGCTAACGCTAGACCTGCTATCAAAGTCTCGTATTCCGCTTCGTTGTTGGTTGCTTTGAAGTTGCAACGTACGGCCCTTGAGGCCGAATCTCCTGTAGGGGAGGTTAGGACCAATCCTACTCCAGCTCCTCTCACGTTACTGGAACCGTCTACGTGCAGGGTCCATTGGCCTTTCTCCGCTTCCTTTCCCCGGAATGTAGCTTCTAGACCTGGGTCTGGAAGCGTGGAGGGAGAGAATTCAGCCACGAAATCGGCTAGGACCTGAGATTTGATGGCGGCGGCTGGGCGAAAGATCACGTCATACTCTCCCAACTCTACGGCCCATTTCGCCAACCGTCCGGATACCTCCGGTTTATGAAGGACCGCTTTGATGGGGAATAAAGTAACTACCACGACTTGATGGGCCTGGAAGTAGGGGCGTAACTTCTGGGCCGCGACTACTAGGGCGAGGGCTAGCTTCTCCAGTTGGCTGTAGCGAGTCTCCGCGTCTAGCATGGATTTGCTAACATAGTATATGGGATGCTGTCTCCTCTCTTCCTCTCTTACAAGGACCGCGCTAACCGCGTGCTCGGATACGGCTAGGTAGAGCAGTAAGACTTCTCCTTCCAGGGGTTTAGATAGGAGTGGTGGATTAGTGAGGTAGGCCTTGAGGTCAGATAACGCGGCCTCGCATTTCTCTGTCCACTTAAAATCCTTGGGATTCTTTAGTGTTTCAAAGAAGGCCTGGGACTTGTCGGAAAGCCTGGAGATGAACCTGCTGAGGGCTGCCATCCTCCCTGTCATTTTTGAACATCCTTAACGTTCCGTGGGGGAGCAATCGCCTGGATGGCCCTTATTTGCTCTGGATTTGCTTCTATGCCCATGTGGGTGACTATGTACCCCAAGAACTTCCCGGAGCTTACTCCGAACGAGCATTTAGAGGGGTTGAGTTTCATATTGTATCTCCTTAAGGTGGTGAATGCTTGCTGAAGATGCGAGATATGATCTTCTGAGTCTAGGGATTTTACCAGCATGTCGTCGATGTAGACTTCCATGGTCTGACCTATCTGATCGGCAAACATCATGTTGACTAGCCTCTGGTAGGTGGATCCAGCATTCTTTAGTCCGAACAGCATGATCTTATAGCAATAGATGCCCCTGGAGGTCATGAAGGACGTCTTCTCCTGATCGTCAGGATGCATTAGGATTTGGTTGTATCCTGAGAAGGCATCCATGAAGCTCATTAGTTGATGTCCGGCAGTAGCATCAACCAGCTTGTCTATATGAGGCAGGGGGAATGGATCCTTCGGACAGGACTTGTTGAGGTCTGTGAAGTCGATGCAGACTCTCCACTTTCTGTTTTTTTTCTTCACAACCACCACATTGGCGAGCCAGGCGGGATACCGTACCTCTCTTATGAATCCCGCGTCGAGCAGATTTTTTACCTCCTCGTTAATGATTTCGTCTCTTTCAGGAGCGAACTTCCTCCTTTTCTGTCTGACCGGAGGATGCTCGGGATTCACTTAGAGCTGATGCATGATGATATCGGGGTCGATTCCGGGCATAGACGGCTGCGTAAAGCTCTTTGTAGAGCTCTCCCTTAGGCATGATGATATCGGGGTCGATTCCGGAATTCACTTAGCTCTTTGTAGAGCTCTCCCTCAGGAAGCAGACCCTTCTTGAAGGCTGAGACGGCTGTGTCGGCATTGCATTAGGGAATGGAGACCTTCTCCTGGTTGAAACGAGCTATGTAGGAACGCATGGACTCGTTTCTGTATTGTTGAACCTCGTAAAGGTCGTCCGATCTCTTCTCCAGATGGCGGCTGCTAACGAATTGCTCTACGAACTTGTCGCTGAGGGCGGCGAAGGACGCTATGGATCCCGTGGGGAGGTTGATATACCATTGGAGGGCAGGACCGGTTAGAGTTGATCCGAAACCCTTGCACATTGTAGCCTCCCTTGCTTCTTTCGGAATAGCCACGGCTATCATACGTTGCTTATACTGGGCGATGTGGTTGTCGGGATCTCCGGTTCCCTCATACATCTTAATGCTCGGGAAGGAGAACTTGCGAGGCATCTCGACTAAAGCGATCTCTTTCACGAAAGGTGTATCGGAGTATGACCTAGGATCGCTTCTTCGGATAGGGGGAGCTACTCCGGGGAGCCTTTCCACCATGGATTGGATAGTGCCGAGTCTTTCGGATACCACCCTCTCTAGGTAGGCGTCTCGAGTAGTTTCTTGGTCGCCGGGTCCGTCGTCGGGCTGCTGAGGCGTCTCCTCGTCGTTGCAGGGGGTGTTGAGTGAAGCCATAGGTCGAACTCTAGTTCTGAACCGTTTTCGCTTGTTCCCAATTGCCCCGAGGGATTGGTTTTCTCGTCCCAGAGCGAGGTTCTCGGCTTCCATAGCGTCTAACTTCTCGACGCTTTGCTGAAGCTGCTTAGAGTGTTCCCCGAGTTGATCTTTTAGGTACTGAACTTCCTGGACAAGTTCCAAACGTGCAGGTGCGGTTTCCTAAGCCTTGTGAAGGTGGGTGATTTGACTCTGAAGAGTTTCGAATCGACTGAGAAGCTCCTTCTCCTTTGGGGTCAATTCGGCTTGGTTGGAATAGTCTTCATGTGCCATCGTCACGTAGTTGAGTTACTCCCCTCCTTCTAGCGTCAAACTGTTATGGTATTTTTGTGTAGGGTCGTTTTATTACTACGGAACACAGGAGGACTAACATATTTATGAGTGTTTATGTGTTTAAAGAAGAGAAATTGAGGCAAAGAGACGTATATTATTGAGTGTATTCGGGATTACAACGTTATGGGTGTATAAACCCTAGTTATATCGCCTAACTCTCTAGTCTGTAAACCCCAAAATGTCGATCCCTTGTTCTAGGGTTTGGGTTCCCCTTTTATAGTTGATATAAGTCGGTCAATCTTGGGCGGCCTTCGTAATATTCTTGAATATATTACTTTCCCCTCGGTTTAGGAAACTTCTATATTGGTGCGAAGGGTCAGGCCTTGGTTCCTTCCGGCAGGGACTAGGCCCTGGTGCTTCTTCGTGGGGATTGGACCCTGGACCTCATTGAATCTTGGGGCTTCCTAGCGTAACTTGATCCCTTGAGTAGAGGTTGGACCCGGGATCCTTCCCGGATGAAGGCCCGGAAGTCGAGGTCCCTTCGGAGGCTGGAGAAATCTTTGGCCTTGGATATGTTTCCTCAACAGTAGTGGGTTACTGAGGGCTGAAGGCCCAGAGTTGGTCCCACTAGAAGACCTGGGGTTAGCTGCCCCCGGAGCAGTGCGGCTCGGTGAGCTGTTGCTCTGGTTTGATTGATCGGGGTTAGATGGATTTGTCGTTCCATCGAGTGGATTCATCCTTAAGGGATTCGATTATTTCGTCCCCAGAGACGGCGCCAATTGTGAGGGACTAAACTCACCTCCTGGTTTTTAGATCAGGTTAAGATTAGGGAAGAAAGTGTGGGCTGAATCCCGTGAAGAACTAGAAGAATGAATGTACTTTGTATTGATGATTTTTGTAAAGGATTGTTACAAGAGATGTTTTTGATGATTACAAAGAGAAATATTTGAGAAACTCGTGCCTATGATGATTGATTCCATAATCCCCTTTCTTCTTTGATCCTCCTCTTATTTAAATAGTCTCAGGCTCCGTTTTCACCGCCGCTAACAGGTTTCCGAGATATCCTCTGTAAGTTGTGGGATTTGCAACAGCTTTCCTTTGACTGGGTCCTGCGCTTCTTCCTTGGTCTCGCGAGCTGCCTCTTTTTCCTGATCTCTTTGTAAATACTTTCAGCTCACAGCCTCTGGCTTCGACTTAGCTTCATTTACAGTTTTAAACCTTGGTGGGCCTATCACGGCCCATTATCAGTTCTTATTATTTAACTGATATTATCGTCAGCTAGGGTGCCATATTTGGGCCCAACACTCACGGTCCAAAGAACCTCAGGGTTCCATAAGACCTCATGGTCCAAAGAACCTCAGGGTTCCACAAGACCTTAGGGTCTAAAGAACCCCACGATTCCATAAGACCTCAGGGTCCAAAGAACCTCAAGGTTCCATAAAGACCTCAGGGTCCAAGGCCTCCGGGTCAAGAACCTCAGGGTTGAATATGACCTCGGGGTCTCAAATCTTTCATGATTCAATGTTGCCATCACGGTCTAGAACCTCTGGGTTCAAAATGATTCTAGGTTCTTTGGAACCCTCGGGTCCATCAAAATCAATAGGCCTTTAAGGAATCTTCAGATTCGTAAAGATCACCTAAAAGAATCAAAGGCTTTCAAATCTAAAAGACCCTCGGGATCAAGGATTTTAAAAAATCCTAATACCAACCTCATGGAATTACCAAGGATCTTAGGATCCAAAGGTATTAACCTCCAGGTTCTGAATATCCCCTAAGTTAAACTATGGTCCCAGGACCCATAGGTTAACCAAAACCTCATGGTTCAATGAACAAACCTTCGGGTTCAGAAAACAGCCTCAGGGCCTAGGTAAGGAACCTAAGGGTTCTTGATCCTAAGAACTTCCGAGTTCAAGGTTCAAAGAACTTCAAGGTTCAAATCAAGCTGGAACTCCCTAGTTCCCAGCAACGATCTTACATTCCTAAAACTAAAACTCAAGTTTTTAAGACTGGATTACAAGATCTAATGCTTTGTCAAATGATTTCAGGCCTTGATCTAATCATTAACAGGATTCAGGTCCTGGACGACGACTTCAAACAGGGACTGATCCCTCCTACAAATCGCCCAAACATCCACACATCTTGTCAAGCGACTACGACTCGAAATCCATACAGTCGCAAACTTTCCTATCGAGAGGCGATCTTGATACGGGATGCAAGCTTGAGAAACAAAAGATGGAATGGAGGCAAAAAAAAGCAATAAGTATTATTAGCTATTAAAGGTTCTTATTCGAAAGGAGGAAAGCCATCAAAAATCCAGAAGAAAGACAACGACATAAAGCAAGAAAACCATAAGTATTGCAAGTTAATCAAAGGTGTGGCCCCCGACGAAACGGAGGAAAAACGCCAATTCCACCCTCATTGCTCGCCAAATTCCGGACAGACCCTCCAATAGGCCCTCATCGGCCGGATCCTCCGTAGGGCCTACGCTGGTCGACATCCCTTTCCGACCATTCTTTCATAAGATCCCAACGAGCTTGTTCTCGAGCCCTTTGCACGGTAAGAACCTGGTTGGAGATCACCTCTCGAAGCTGCCTCCGAAGGAAAAGAATCTCCTCATGCGGGGTAACAAGCCGACCTAAACCGGGAAACGTGTTTCCCCTGACGTCCCTCGGAGCCAAGGAAGCCACAGTTGGAGGGATAGAGGGAGACAAAGCACGAGGCTTTCTCCTCTGAGATCTAACTCTGCAGTATTCCTCATATACCGACAACATTGAAGCCGTAGGGATCCTGCCTGGGAAATCAATATATCATCAAGTTACGACCGCACCATAAAAAAGGGGAAAGAAGAAAAAGGGGAGAACTCCATTACCCCAAATACGGCTATGACACAGGGATATCAGATGCATCAAAAACAAAATCCAACGAAAGCGCCTAGGAATGCCTTGCGCCAACTTTGCCAAAGTCTCACCAGCTTGAAGAACCGGTCGAGCCACCTCTGCAAGAGCCCAAGATAAATCAATAAACATGATACTTGTGTCTGAGGAGATAGAAATAACTTACCCACTGGATGCCAGAAGCAAGGATAGCAAATATCGCCTTCAGCCTTCATGAACACATATATCCTATCCCAAGAATCGTTCGTAGGAATACTACCACGAATACCCCGAGGAGGCTCATCTACCAAAGGCTCACCATCACGGGACCATATCTGATAGAAGCTCTTTTTGCTCGATAAGGGAACAAAGGAGTAAGAGTACAGAACCTCAGGAAATCCAGAGGGAATGCCGTGAAGCTCCCTTACCACCTGAATAGCCACCAAAGTACGCCATGTAGTGGGCGTAAGCTGCGAAGGATAACACTCGAAGTATGATGCCACCTCCGCAATCAAAGAAGGAATGCCACCCCTAAAACCGGCCTCTAAATAAGCCTCAAAGATCACTATCTCGCCCCTTCCACCGTCAGGAGCTCGTTCAAACTCTCCTGCACACCTTATTCCCATTGTGTCAGGAAGATAATATCTACGACGGATCTCAGTCAGATCCTCTTTCCCAATGTCCGATTTCGAACCATCTTCGTCTTCACCCAAGGCATCGAAGGAACGAAAGTGACGTGGGCGAATAGGAGCCATGGGAATCCTTCTGTCATCCACCTTCGAGACCGTGCTCGGGGTTAAAAATGGGGAATCAAAGGGATCACCAAATAAGCGTCGTGGTCTAACGTGTCCCCCAACACCAGAAGCTAGAGATGATCCCATAAAAGCAGGGTCGTTCGACATTGGCTCAAGGTAAAGAAGAATTGGAAAGCCCTAGGTTTGTGCCATTCAAGGGCATTGGGGTATCCGAATATATACCTGGAACAATTTTTCATTTCTTGCACAAATGGAAAGAAGAAAAAAGACGGAAAGAAAAGAAAATTCGGAAATCAGCCGAAAATCCTCATTCGGAAAATTTCCAAAAACCATCGTCGGGATGTTTAGCCAACCTAGTACCTTCGCGACCGGGCATTGACCCTTATTTTTCTCCGTAAGGCCCATTCCATCCGGACCATTACGTTTTGAACCTCACATTATGACAAGACTTTGGCCCTTCTCCTGCTTGAAGAAAGAACACCAAGGTCCAAGATCACATGTTATCCCTTGATTCCCACGAAGCAATCAAGGAATAAGGGGAAAACTGTTGGGATCAAATATCCAAGGCTAAAGATTTCTCCAACCTCCGAAGGGGCCCTTGATTTCCAGACCCATCTCCTAAGAAGGACCCAAGGTCCAGCCCCTGCTAGAAGGTTCCAGGGTCCAGCCCCTGCCAGAAGGAACCGGGGTCCGACCCTCCGCAACAATATGGAAGTTTTCCAATCAAGGGGAAACTTTTATATTCACGAATATTTGGGAGTTCGCCCTACTTCAGCAGACATACATCAACTATAAAAGGGGATCCCAAACCCTAGAACATGGGATCGACATTGAGAAGCTTAGAGACTAGAGAGTTAGGCGATAGAACTAGGATTCATACACCCCAAACGTTGTAATCCCACATAGACTCAATAATATACGTATCTTTGCCTCGATTTCTCTTCTAAACACATACAAATACATAAATCTTCCAGTGTTCCGTATTACTTAAACGATCCTACACAAAAATACCATAACATTCCATACAAGCCGAGCAGCACATTAAGAGGAAGAATGCGGCTACTTCCAAGGGCAAGGCACTGTGGGCTCAATCCGGTTCCAGAGGAGCTGAAAAGAACAAGTCCACTGAAGTGGAGAATCGATTCAAAAAGAACCAACCTGATTCATCTAAGTCCGGTTCAGCTGACCAAGGTAAGGGTCAAACTCAAGCTCAGAGAACTCGTGATATTACTTGTTTTAAATGTCAAGGTAAAGGACACTACGCTCGGGACTGCCCAAATAAGCGTGTGATGGTCCTTAAGGCCGATGATGAGTATGAGTCTCAAGACGAAGCCGACGTGGAAATGGTGAATTCTGGTGATGAAGTGATGGACTATGCTGAGACTGGAGAGTTACTTGTAACCAGACGTTCCCTCAGTGCCCTTTTTGATCCGGAAACCATTCAAAGAGAAAACATCTTTCATACAAGGTGTAGTGTGGAAAGCAAGGTATGTAGTTTGATCATAGATGGTCGTTCTTGTACTAACGTGGCTAGCAAGTATCTTTTTGATAAGCTAGGATTGATTAAGACTCCACATCCTAGACCGTACAGCCTTAAGTGGCTAAACGATGAGACCGAGCTCAAAATATCCGAACAGGTTGTTGTGACCCTTAGTATTGGTAAGTACCATTATCAGGTGAAGTGTGATGTTGTCCCTATGCAAGCCGGTCACATACTTCTAGGAAGGCCATGGCAATTTGACAAAGAGACCACTCACCATGGACGGACCAACATCTATAGTTTCACCCACAACAACAAGAAGCATAGTTTAGCACCTCTCAGCCCACAAGAGGTTCATGACATGCAGAAAGCCATGGACCAAACCGGCCAGGTAAGTAAAACTAACCTGTATCTTACTTCTGGTCAAGTGCTTAAATCTTTACAACAAAGTGAAACGCAGGTGCTAATAATGATCTTTAAGGAAGGTTGTTTTGCAGGTTTTGAGGCTCCAGAAGTTCCAGCCGAGATGCAGCCTCTTATGGACAAGTATCAGGACGTTTTCCCTGACGAGATACCAGCTGGTCTACCTCCCATCCGTGGCATAGAACATCAGATTGACCTTGTACCAGGCGCTCCCTTACCGAACCGAGCAGCGTACCGAGTCAACCCTGAAGAAGCCAAGGAGTTGGAGAGACAAGTGCAAGATTTTATAGACAAGGGCTATATCCGAGAGAGCCTTAGTCCGTGTGCGGTTCCTTTCCTACTGGTGCCTAAGAAGAACGGAACATGGCGCATGTGTGTTGACTGCCGAGCCATCAACAACATTACCATCAAATATCGGTACCCAATACCTAGACTTGATGATATGTTGGATGAACTAAGTGGTTTTATTGTGTTTTCTAAGATTGATCTTAGGAGTGGATACCACCAAGTTCGAATGAAGGAAGGTGATGAGTGGAAAACCGCCTTCAAGACCAAACAAGGATTATATTAGTGGCTTGTGATGCCATTTGGTCTTACCAACGCCCCTAGCATCTTCATGAGGTTAATGAATGTTGGGGTCAAAAACGGTTCTCTCGAAATCAACGGCTAAAACTATTTATCTTGCGCGGACTTTCCATAGAACAAGCGTCGAAAGCAAGACAAATCGTATAGCTTAAAGAACCTATGTTAAAGTCGATCGTCCTTGTTTTACACGATAAACTTTACGAGAAAACCAACTCAGATTTAGTCGTAAAAACTTCGATGATACAATCAAGACGAACCGAGAGACATTAGGTCCGTAGCTGAGATGACACGGCCATACGAAAGTATACGGAAGAAACGGGAAGTAATCTAAGTTTGGAAAGGCCGAACGACAAAGAATATGCCTTGAAACTTCAAAGAGCCCGTTCTCTCAAACCGTGAGGATCCAGAGAACGAGCAAGATATCAAATCGAAGCCGTCGCCGAGACGCACATGCTGTCTCTAGGCGCCGGGCGCCTAGCGCCCGTGCTGCCTCTAGGCGCCGGGCGCCTAGCGCCCGTGCTGCCTCTAGGCGCCGAGCGCCTAGCGCCCGTGCTGCCTCTAGGCGCCGGGCGCATAGCGCCCGTGCTGCCTCTAGACGCCGGGCGCCTAGCGCCCGTGCTGCCTCTAGGCACCGGGCGCCTAGTGCCCGTGCTGCCTCTAGGCGCCGGGCGCCTAGCGCCCGTGCTGGTCCTAGCCGCCCGTGATGGTCCTAGCCGCCGGGAAACTTCAAAGAGCCCGTTCTCTCAAACCGTGAGGATCCAGAAAACGAGCAAAATATCAAATCGAAGCCCTCGCCGAGACGCACGTGTTGCCTCTAGGTGCCGGGCGCCTAGCGCCCGTGCTGCCTCTAGGCGCCGGGCGCCTAGCGCCCGTGCTGCCTCTAGGCGCCGGGCGCCTAGCGTCCGTGCTGCCTCTAGGCGCCGGGCGCCTAGCGTCCGTGCTGCCTCTAGGCGCCGGGCGCCTAGCGCCCGTGCTGCCTCTAGGCGCCGGGCGCCTAGCGCCCGTGCTGCCTCTAGGCGCCGGGCGCCTAGCGCCCGTGCTGCCTCTAGGCGCCGGGCGCCTAGCACCCGTGCTGCCTCTAGGCGCCGGGCGCCTAGCTCCCGTGCTGCCCGTAGGCGCCGGGCGCCTAGAGCCCGTGCTTGCTCGGGTCTTCGAGCGACAATCTTCCGGGCACAAGTCCCAGGCCCCGGCCGTCAGAAGTCTGTACTTTGAATCTTTCCCGAGTCCTTGCGGAATGAATCATTGAGATTCCGCGTACAAAACTCCCGTTCTTACTCCAAACTAAGATCGTCGGAAACACTTCGTAAACTCGTAAGATATCAACAGAAAGGAAGATCTTAAATTATTCATACGAAACGATGATGGTTATCTAAGACACCACACATCTCAATTCTACGAAGGATTGAAGATCTTCCGAAGAAATCGTAGAAAACAACGGAAGTCTTAGAAACGGCCCGAAAGGGACCAAATGCGATCGGACAATCCATTTACGATTATCTAAGATAGATACGACGATTTACGTTTATCTTTACGTAACAAGATAAATGTTAAATTGCCGGAAGGATAAATGTCAAGTTTCCCGAAGATAAATGTCAAGTTTCCCGATAAACATGAAGGCCGACGAAAATGGAAAAAGCCCGCTTCGCGGCCCAAAAGGAGAATAGACCGTCATAAGAAGGAGTATATAAAGGAGCTTTGGGAGAGAAGGAAAAGCAGAGCAAAAATCCTAGAGAGAAAGCAAATCCGAGATTGGAGACCTAGAGAGCTCCTGTTAGCTTAAGAACTTAGAATTGAGGCGGTAGACTAGCAAGGCAGGACCTAGAACGTCCGGCCGCCTCTCGTTCTATTTTCATCTTGTCCGCAGACCCTTATTTCTCGCGGAAGGGTCTACCAATCCTTTTACTTAGAGTTCCGCACATAGAAACCCTAGGCATTATTCTCGACATGTCCGTTTCTATGACAAACGCTCATACTAGACGAACTCTGCCAAGCAGTTTGATCTCTTGTTCAAACCCTTCCAACTGAACTACGTCCGACTTGATCCTCGAAAGGGGTACGTAGGCAGCCTTTCTTAAGGTCCAGTCCCAACTCTTAACAAAACCCTTTTTGTACGATTTACGATCTTCGTTATCTTTCCATATCTTCCGCACTTGTTCGGTCACTTGTCGTTGGCTGTCGCAGAGAATCCGGGCCTTCAGGGAAAGTTGGGTTAACTTGGCTTTCCTCCGTTTTTACTTATTAAAATCGACAGTGCGAATTTCGGTTCCCACAGTTTGGCGCTAGAAGGAGGGGAGGACGGATTACTCTTACTCTTACGGCCGCAAGCGTTTCATCAAAGCAATGTCTGGAAATATGAAAGACAAACTCGCAGCTCACATCGACGCTGGTAAAACAACTTCAGCAGTGACTGCTTCTACGACCAACGCTTATGCAAACGGTTATCTAAGATTATCATCTTACGGACAAACGTCCCGAGAACGGACCATCCCGATCAATTTCGGGTCCTATCAACCATGCACCCCCGTCCAAGTTCTTGCAACACGGTCCTCGGATCCATGGACACAACCCCCCTCATTTGGGATTATCAAAGAAAGACTTCGGGAAAATTCATAAAAAGACTTGGTAGTGGAGACGGATTCATGCCTGCCGTATAAAACGGCTATGGTTAGCTTGAACACCATTTGCCTTAACTATACGGGGAATTGAAATCCTTTCGGAAAAACCATCGTCACATCAACGGCTTTTTCTAAAGAAAAAATCGTAAAAACATCTAAGTCCCAAGACGGCCCAAAAGGGGCCTGAATCACGGCTAAACGACCCACATACGATTTTAGAGTATGATCAAGCCCAAAGCTGGTATGACGATCTGATTACCGAGTAGAGTTTCGAATGGAAATGTTTTTTAGAATTTCCCAGAAAAATAAGGACTTGCTTACTCATGAAACAGAAAGCCGACTGATCGGGTTACCAATCAGCGTTTCTAATGCTAAAATTCGATAACATTTTACGAAACACCTTTCGTAAAATAAATTCTCGAAAATATTTCACGAGACGGTTTTTGCATGATTAAACCTGACAACATTTTACAAAACAGTTTCCGTAAAATTAACTCGACAACATTTTGTGAAATAACTCTCATAAAATAAAAAGTCAACAACGTTCTAAGAAACAATTCCTTGCTGGGATCATGATGGAATCGATGTCCAAAAGTCTCGGAAAAACAGTTAGAGAAACCTCGAGAGACTAAGTGTCGATCGAGAAACCTTAAAAAACAAACCGGGAAAAACAGGCAGTTCCCGCAATGAAGCACAGTCCCGGGCGGCTAGCACGCTCGTGCTGCCCGTACTGCCCCTAGGCGCCGGGCGCCTAGCGCCCGTGCTGCCTCTAGGCGCCGGGCGCCTAGCGCCTGTGCTGCCTTTAAGCGCCGGGCGCCTAGCGCCCGTGCTGCCTCTAGGCGCCGGGCGCCTAGCGCCCGTGCTGCCTCTAGGCGCCGGGCACCTAGCGCCCGTGCTGCCTCTAGGCGCCGGGCGGCTAGGACGCCCGTGCTGTCCCTAGGCGCCGGGCGGCTAACGCGCCCGCGCTGCGCTGGTCGTCGGACAACAAAACATTCGGCGAACGCGGCAAATCCTTGCGAAACCATCCCCGACGATAGTCCACCAAATACTTTGCACCTTTCGTAAAATAATCCTAGACAATACTTCCCGAGACAGCTTCTGCACAATTAAACTCGATAACATTTTACGAAACAGTTTCCGTAAAATTAACTCGACAACATTTGGTTGAATAACTCTCGTTAAATAAAAGCTCGGCAATATTTTACGAAACATCATTCGTGAAGTGTAACAAGATCGCAAGCTTCTTGATCTGACCAGTTCGCTCATAGCTTGACGAAACAAGAAGCCCCACTCAAGTGACATCTTGCCGTTCGTTTTCACTTGTCTACCCACCTTAGCCTTCTTCGAGTTTTGCCTACTTCTCCTCCCTTTGCTTCAATGATTCTGCAACGATTCTGCACTATTCCTTCGGGTTTCATCAAAAATTGATTCTCGATTCAGTGTCAGACTTCTCGAAGACCTTTGACAATGAAACGTTAGAAGACAAAGAGGAACGGACATGAGGCAATCTCGAGTAATCAACGAGACTAAGGTACGTCCGACTTAGAAAATTTTATCAAGGTTTTAATTTTTTCGTAGGAAAGGAATGAGAACGTCTTGTAAACTGCCGTAAAATTTAGGGAACTTAGAACCTAGGTGGATAGTCTAGCAAGCTAAGTCTTAGGCATTTTCTTCTAGTTTCGTTCTATTGTTCCTTGACTGTCTAGGCAGAACGCGCAAACCGATCTAATCTCTCGGAAAACCGAGAAACGATCGCCACGCATCCTTGGCATACTCATTCTACTTCATAAAGAAAAAATTACTTTCAAAAGGCAAACGGCACTCTAAGATTCGTCCGAAACGCTAGCGGCATAACGGCATGGTCAAACCGCTACAAACATAGTCTCGAAAACTCTACACCGTCTCTCGTTGCAATCTCGCGACAAGAAACTCGTACAACGTCAGACTAATAGCACGACGGTGAGCTACAAAATTAACGGAATAACCTTCGGTAAAACTCCATGAGTAATTCGAAGCAACTTTTGCCAAAAGACGAAATCAAAGCAACTTTCCCTTGTAACCCATAACTCGGAAAACTCCGCTAAGATTTGCATGTCAATCTCAACGAACGCTATTCGGCCATCGGCCGACTACACCTTTCCATAAAGCCCGAACCTGAATTCGGCATCACCATTAAGGACAATCGTGAACCAATATGACCTTAATGCGAAAGGATCGCAGTCTGATCGTTTACCAACTCCTTGGTAAAACGGCTGAAAACAGCCTTCACGCCAAGACAAAACAGCTGAACGATCGCCGCTCCAATCACTTAAGGGCCAAAGGATAATCCACGATTTGTCATAAAACTCCAAGTGACCATTTACGTGAGCAACTCTGTCGCATAGTCCAAAAGGGGAAATCATGCGATGAATTTCTCGTAATAAAATCAGTCCTAACAGGGCGCGGCGCCTGGCACCCGGAGGCAAGCCCTGTGGCGGGGCGCCTGGCGCCCGGCGGCAAGCCCCAGGGCGTGGTGTGGCGCTCGACGGCAAACCCCAGGGCGCGGCGCCTGGCGCCCGGAGGCAAGCCCTGTGGGGGGGCGCCTGGCGCCCGGCGGCAAGCCCCATGGCGTGGCGTGGCGCCAGGCGCCCGGCGGCAAGCCGCATGGTATGGCACCTAGCACCTGGCGGCAAGCCCCGTGGCGTGGCGCCTGGCGCCCGGCGGTAAGCTCCGTGGCGTGGCGCCTGGCGCCCGAAGGCAAGCCACGTGGCGTGAGAACTAACGACCGGCAGCAAAAACCGTGGCGTGGCGCCTGGCACCCGGCGGTAAGCCCCGTGGCATGGCGCCGGGCGCCCGGCGGCAAGCCCCATGGCGTGGGAACTAACACCCGGCGGTAAGCCCCGTGGCATGGCGCCTAGTGCCCGGTGAGAATCCCCGTGGCTTGGCGCCTAGAGCCCGGCGGCAAGCCCTGTGGCGTGGCGCCTAGAGCCCGGCGGTAAGGCCCGTGGCGTGGATCCTTGCGCCTGGCGGCAAGCCCTGTGGTGTGGTGCCTAGCGCCCGGCGGCAAGCCCTGTGGCGTGGCGCCTAGCACCCGGCGGCAAGCCCCGTGGTGCGACGCCGCGCCTAGGACCAGGCGGCAAGCCACTTGGCGCGCCGCCGCCCCTAACGCCCGGCGGCAAGCCCCGTGGCGTGGCGTCTGGCGCCCGGCGGCAAGCCCTGTGGCGTGGGAACTAACGCCAGGCGGCAAGCCGCGTAGCGTGGCGCCTAGCGCCCGGCGGTAAGCCTTGTGGCGTGGTACCTGGCGCCCGGCGGCAAGCCATGTGCCGTGGGAAGTAACGCCCGGCGGCAGCCCTGTGGCATGGCGCCTAGCGCCCGGCGGCAAGCCCCACAGCGTGACGCCAAACACCCGGCGACATGCCCTGTGGCGCGGCGCCTGGCGCCCGGCGCCAAGCCCCGTGGCGTGGCGCGTGGCGCCTGTCGCCCGGCGGCAAGCCCCGTGGCGTGGCGCCTGGCGCCTGGCGGCAAGCCCTGTGACGCGGTGCCGTGCCTAGAGCCCGGTGGCACGCCCCGTGGTGCGGCACCGCGCCTAGCGCCCGGCGGTAAGCTCCGTGGCGTGGCGTGGCATGTGGCGCCCGACGGAAAGCACCGTGGCGTGGCGCCTGGCGCCCGGCGTTAACCCACGTTGACAGTTCCAGTAATATAAGAGGTGCGGGGGTAGGATTAATCCTAACTTCCCTCACAGGAGAGTCAGCTTCAAGGGTCGTGCGTTGCAACTTCAAAGCAACCAATAACGAGGCTGAGTATGAAGCTTTAATAGCAGGGCTGACATTAGTTAGGCAAATGGGAGTAAAAGACATCCATGTCTTCAGCGACTCGCAGCTAATCAACAGCCAAGTCCAAAGAGACTACCAGGCAATGGATTTGAGCATGATTTACCTATCAGGGCTTCTTTACTTGCTTCGAATGTGGTTCCCAATCCCCGGCGTCATCGTCCGGGTCCTTCATCGTTTGGGGATCTCGATCAGCCAGCTAAATGTGGCTGCTTTGGAGAACTAGCTTGGCGTTGTGAACTCGAGTTATGAGTTGGGGATGGAGCTTGGTCCCAGTGATTTCAAAGGGATTTGGATCACCAAGTCGACGGGTGTTGACGGAGTGTATTCGGTAAAAGCGAGGCCTAATCTCTTGATAATCCAAGGAACTACCTCGAACCCCAAAGACTATTTTGATCGCTTCTTCTTCTTCAGCATAGATGGATAGTCTGTCGAGGAGAGCTATTTCCACCTATTCCCTCAGGAGTGGTGATACCGTCGCAGTAACACAATTGCTTTCGGGCCATATTAATTTTTTATTTTTTATTCTTGGGGAATGAACGCTAAATGCAATTTTGATTCCGCACGCCCGATCTTTGTGCCAAGAGAGATCTCCTTCGAGGAAGGCCATTTTTCTGGAACTCTTTCACCCTTGGGCGGATTCGAGACGCAGTGGCGCTCCACCGATCTCGAGGCAATCCGCCGCCTTGCGTTGATGCTGAGCCGCCTGACAATCGTTCCTCTCCGAGGTTAAAGAGTAGATCTCGAAGAGGCAAAGGAGTTGCTTTCGAGGCGTCATCGGGAGATGGTTCGTTGCCGGAATCTGACT
This sequence comes from Hirschfeldia incana, assembly GCA_026261945.1. Lineage (NCBI taxonomy): Eukaryota > Viridiplantae > Streptophyta > Magnoliopsida > Brassicales > Brassicaceae > Hirschfeldia > Hirschfeldia incana. The sequence continues at coordinate 275,190 of JABCMI010000107.1, forward strand.
TCGTCGTGGGAGATCGAAACGGTCTTAGCGTGAACCCTCCTCCGGATGATTTTTTAGATGAGCTTCCTCCTGCGTTTACGTTTGATGAGTCTCTCGACAACGAAGCGAGGGAGCAAGTAACTGCCGAAGGTGCTCGTCTAATCAACGATGTTTGTTTTTGGAGCTTCGATCACGTCTTAGCAATTATTTATATGTTTCTTTGACCTTTATTTCATGCAGGGAATGAGAGTGTGGAGTGCGAGGATCGAGGGAAGCTTCCGCACGGCGCGTCTGTCCCGTTTCAAAGCCAAGGAGGCCAAACGGGAGCTTGCTAAATATCGGCAGGCGGTTAAGGAGCAAAACCGTAAGCAGGCCGAACTCCAATCTCGAGCCCTTGTCCGCATGGAAAGGAGATGAAGGAGAGCGGTTGCCGCCGAGATGAGGCGGAGGGATGAAACCTTTGCTTCCGAGTTCGAGAAGTACAAAGAGGCTCAAGAGTTTGTGGGTGATTTTCGCGAGTGTCGAGGCTCCGTTGGTACCCTTCACAAAGCACAAGGTAAGGACTTCTCTCTTCCTGGCGAGCTTGCCGAGATGGACGGTTTTATGAAGGTATGCGCCCATGCCAAATCTCTGGTTCCTCTGATCGAGGGAAGAGTTCGAGAGTTATGGGATCCTATCCAGGTCTCGGAGGACATGGTGGAGACGAGCGCAGGCGGAAATGCCGGCGGCGGGAACGAAGAGGTTAATCAGCCCGCAAATTTGTTTGGGATTTCTCTGTCTGGCTTTTGTGATTTCGATTTTGATGCATGATAGGCCGATTGTGGCCGTTTCATATTTATGTGTTGCGACCGTAGGAGGTTGCGTGATTTTGAATTTCTCGGGAGTGGCCGTTGGTGGCTTTAAATTCCTGCCGCAGTGCGGCGATTATATATTGTAGAATTGTTTGAAGATTTTTTTTTGTATTTTAATTTATACTTTCGTCAAGTGTAGAGGGTAGAACACGAGTAGTCACTTCGTAGCCTAACTCTTTATTTGTCGCTTGGTCTATATGCTACTTTTTAGCGACACTACAAGAAATATGTACATTCTTAACTCCCAAAAAATGCTATATTAGGGCTTTCATAGCGTTTTCCGTTATGTTATGTCATCGGCAGCCATCATAGGTATCCCCTCTAAGATAGCATTTTTTACGCTACGAAATTTGTAGATACGATAGCACTACTTAAATGATATTATTAACCTTAACCATAACACTATTTTTTGTTAACAAATTTATCATCGATTTATATTTTGTGCTATGATAGATCCTTATACAATAGCAATTTTATATTGCTATTATATCTTTTATTTATAGCAATGTAAAATGCTATAAAATTGTATATATTTAATTTACACAACCGAATTATAATATAAATTAAAATAAAATTAATCCAAATATTATATTATAAATTAAAACTATATTAATCCAAATTTAAAATTGAATTATATTTATTGATTAAAATCAATTTACAAATAAAATTAGTTTTACAAACTAAACCAGAACACATTAAACCCAAAACCAGAACTAGTTAACTCTAAACCTACTGTAACATCCCTATCACTGGCCCATAAAATTTTCTAACCTAATGGGCTTTCATGCGGCCCACTCACCAAAGAAACCTAGGTCTCCCATCCCCACTCCCTATAAAAGTAGTTGCAGCCTCCTCTTCTTGCCTCATTCACAAATCTACAGCGGAGCTCTGCAGAGATTTTCCGAAGACTGAAAGCCCTAGCCGTCAAGTCTCTCCCTCCAGCCGCCGACTCCTTCTTCTCTCTCTCCTCCTCGCGCGTCTCTCTCCTCTCTCTTCCTCTCTCTCTCCACGCGCCTCTCTCTCTCCTCTCTCTCCTTGCCGACCGTGTGGTGTGGTGGTGGTAGTGGTGGACGATTGTTGAGACCAGATCTCATCCCCTTTAGCTTATACTTTCCGATCCAGAACCAGATCTAGACTAAGGTGAGGTTTTTTGAACCCATCTTGTTCTCATGATTCCCTATAGGGTTTTATGTTGGATCTAGGATTGAGTAGATCCTGTTTGGGGAGTTAGGTTGATAGATCATGATAAAGTTAGGATTTTAGATGGAGATTCATGTTGCATAAGAACTTCACACTGTTTAAAAGGGACATTAATGGACTGCCTCATATTATGTAATGATGTGTGTTTGTGTGTTATTGCTTGGTCCCCACGTGTTGATTGAGATAAAAGCTAGGTTGCTAGAAGAAGATTAATGACTTGTTGATGTTTGTATGATGTGAAAGTATTGTGATATGATTGCTATGTTAAGTGTATGTTGTATGAGACACCGAGAATGGGTGGCGTCTAGAGTATGAGAAGAGTCTAAGTGTAATGAATGAGTTAAAGGAAAAGTGTAAGTATAAGTGAAGGTGAAAGTTAAAGTTAAGTGAAAGATAAGTGAAAGTTAAAGTCAAGTGAAAGTAAAGTAAAGTGAAAGTTAAGTGAAAGTGGAAGTTAAGAGAAAGTGAAAGTGAAAGAGGAGGAGTACGGAAATGAGTATGAGAACGTGAAAGGAAATTTAAGATGAAAGTGAATAGCTTGTGTGATGATTGTGAAAGTTTTGCTTGGACCACCAAGAACGGGTGGGCGTCTAGATCTTGCTTGTGATTGTAGTATGCCTACGGGACAATAGCCTAACACGAGGTACCCGCAGGGGACCCACGGGACAGTAGCCTAACACGAAGTACCCGTGGGTGTAAAGTAGTCTCAACCGCGAGAGGCGGGATAGAAAAACGTAGGCCCAACCGCGAGAGGCGGGATATAAAAAGTTAAAACGAACCATAAGTTCGAGTCGAGTCTAATTGTCTAAGTGTTTGGCGTCAAGTCGTTTTATGTGATTGGAGTTGGACTGTGATGTGACGTGTAGCAAAAAAAATTGCGTGAATGATTTATGATGTGAGGATTGTGAATGAGAAAAGATTGAAATTTTTCTTTTATGTTGTGAGAATTTATGATTTGAGAAAAGATTGTGAGAAAAGTTTATGGTTCCGATCGGATGTCTACTTGTAGGATGTCTTCGCCAGCCAGTGGTAATCATGGTGACAGCCGTGAGTGTCGTGGATTAGAAGGAACAGACCCACTCGACACATGGACTCCGCGCATCGGAGCAGCAAGGATGGTACCCATGTGGGGGCCTCCATTGATGGCATTTGAGCGCCGGACTAGGCAGTGAGAATGGGTGAGGGACCCAAAGCGTGAGGATCTTCAATATGCTCGAGCATCGACTGAGTACAAGCCAGAGGAGATGACAGTTAAGCAAGGACGGGGTCGTCCAAGGAAAGAAAAACTAGTGTCAGGTATGGAGTGGGTCCAAGAGCAGTTTGTTGGGGAGCCTCCTAAGAAAAAGCGGGGACGTCCGCACAAGTTCTCAACCCCAAGGGACGACGCCCTCGTGAAAAGTCAGGAACGTGGTAATGATGAGGTACTGGTCCAGATGGAGAAGAAGCCTCGGACAGTGAGAGATTACCTAAAGGACCTCATGGATACATCCAGGATGTGTAAGCCCAAACCAGTCGAGGAGTGGTGCCGGTTGTTCATGGTGGGGCTCCGCAAAGATATTCAGGACGAGCTTGAGAGTGCCATTGCCCCGTTGGAATTCGCATTGGTGAAAGTGATGGCAGAGAAAGCAATAGCCGCAGAGGAGTACTTCGCAAAAATGAGCGAAGAGGATAAAGACGCTCGCTTCTCTGAGTCAGAGGAGGACCCATAGACGGATGACAACCCGATGACCTCAGCTAGGAGTGCCAGCACGGTCGGTTCTGGATCCGAGGCCAGCCGTGCTTCTCCACATCGTAGTGGCTAGCTGAGACCATGTGATCATTTCATGGGAGTAGGACTCGCGCTTTGATTTGAATTGCTTATGTGTTTCATTTTATTGATTGCTGGCTTTGGTGTTAGTTTCTTTTCTATGGGCATTATGTGTTTGTACAGACGCCTTGAGTTTTTCTAAACTATTGTAGTCCTACTCCATCTTTATTTATTGAATTCATTAGTTGGTTTTAAGATGGTCGAGTAAAGTTGAGTATGGGCGATAATCAGGGAGAGTGTAGGAGGAGTATAATCCTTATGCTGGAGATCGAGTTTTAGTCTAGGATCATCAGACACGAGAGGATAGATGTGTCGAAATGGTATTGATCATAGCTGCGGCATAATGTAACTTCAGTTAGTTGCTTCTTTCCTTCCTTCTCATGGAGATTCTCCAACCGCCCTCTAACAGTTCCCGAAAAAAAGAAGCCTAACGGCGGACCCTCTTCTGTCGGCTCCGAATCAAAGCGGCGGTCAGACACTCATCAAAAGTCATCGACTTTTCTCAAACCTTTGCTGTCAGCAACACGCTTGAGGCCTTAGACAGTGATAGGTTCGGTAGCGTTACAAAAGAGCTGTAGGAGGTGGCTACCATGAGGATGAAGCTGGTGAAGCGCTGCATCGGGTGGTACCTGTCGCTAGCACATACCGGGGATGGAGCAGCAGACGATAGCGGAAACGGAGAGCTTGCGAGTTGGAGAATCAGCTGACTTTGGATTGAGTGGGTGACTGGGATGGCAATAACGAGAGCTCGAAGGAAGCACTCTGTTATGTGATCCCTTCCACTTAGATTGTTATTCTTGATTCTGTTAACGAGGAGGATGTTACGGGTGTTGAGAGTGAGCAACCTAATGAGTATCTGTTTAGTCGAGTCATATGCAGCATCAGAAAAGTGTAGGTGATGTGGTCCCTGCGTCACTGCAGTTCGCTTTGGAGAATTTGTTTTGGGAAAAAGGGAGGGACTTGTCTAATGTCGGTACCGCCTAGGTGGAGGGACAAAGTAGCAGGAACAACCTACTTGTTACGGAAAAACGGTAAGACTATGGGCAGAGATATCTGAGGGGGACAGATACAGAGAGAGAAGGTCATTGCCAAAGAGAATGTTGTTGTCGACGATAAGGGTGTCTATTTGGCGGTTGAGTATGATGTAAAGGTGAGGAGTCTGAAACTGCTGGTGAGAATCCGGGAAATGTCGGAAACAAAATGGTCATGTCAATAGTGACGAAGAAATGGGCTGGAAAAAAAAGGCGCCCTTGACAAATAGGAGCGAAGATACGTGTACGAAAGACGCACGGGAGGGTGTTAGGAATCAGGTATGCTTGAGCAAAGTGGGGGAGAGCCAAGGTCAAAATTAAGGGGGGGGGGGGTCTACGAAACCCAGGGAAGGCAATGGCAATAGACTAAGGCAAACATGAAGTGGTTGAACCCGGTGGTGAAATGGCCATACCAGACATTATGCAGGCATGAGGTAGACAAGAATAAAACTAAGCATAAACCTGAGTATCGCAGCAAAAGCTTAAAGGCATGACAGATAAGACATCAGTGGAGTTGATTTTTCGGTGCCACCACACAGATCAACGAAGGTAGACGGAAGTAATCAATTCTTCAGAGCCAGCAGAGGATGTATGCTTCGATGCACCCATTAACGGTATATGTGGGTATGACGATCTGATTACCGAGTAGAGTTTCGATTGGAAATGTTTTTTAGAATTTCCCGGAAAAATAAAGACTTGTTCTCCTGGAAATCGCGGAGAAACCCCACATTACTCATGAAACAGAAAGCACGACTGATCGGGTTACCAATCAGCGTTTCTAATGCTAAAATTCGATAACATTTTACGGAGCACCTTTCGTAAAATAAATTCTCGAAAATATTTCACAAGACAACTTTTGCATGATTAAACTTGACAACATTTTACAAAACAGTTTCCATAAAATTAACTCGACAACATTTTGTGAAATAACTCTCGTAAAAACAATTAAAGAAACCTCGAGAGACTAAGTATCGATCGAGAAACCTTTTAAAAACCAAGAAAAACAGGCAGGTCCCGCGAGGAAGCACAGTCCCGGGCGACTAGAACGCCCGTGCTGTCCCTAGGCGCCGGGCGGCTAGCACGCCCGTGCTGTTCCTAGGCGCCGGGCGGCTAGCACGCCCGTGCTGTCCCTAGGCGCCGGGGGGCTAGCACGCCCGTGCTGTCCCTAGGCGCCGGGCGGCTAGCACGCCCGTGCTGTCCCTAGGCGCCGGGCGGCTAGCACGCCTGTGCTGTCCCTAGGCGCCGGGTGGCTAGCACGCCAATGCTGACCCTAGGCGCCGGGCGACTAGCCCGCCTGTGCTGCCTCTAGGCGCCGGGCGGCTAACGCGCCCATGCTGCGCTGGTCGCCGGGCAACAAAACATTTGTCAAGCACGGCCAATCCTCGTAAAGATTGACCCAAATATTATCCAAACTAATTTTACGAAACAATTTCCGTAAAATTAACTCGACAACATTTTGTTGAATAACTCTCGTAAAATAAAAGCTCGGCAATATTTTACGAAACATCATTCGTGAAGTATAACAAGATCGTAGGCTTCTTGACCTGACCAGTTCGCTCATAGCTTGACGAAACAAGAAGCCCCACTCAAGTGACATCTTAACATTCGTTTTCACTTGTCTACCCACCTTAGCCTTCTTCGAGTTTCGCCTACTTCTCCTCCCTTTGCTTCAACGATTCTGCAACAAATCTGCACTGTTCCTTCGGGTTTCATCAAAAATCGATTCTCGATTCAGTGTCAGACTTTTCGAAGACCTTTGACAATGAAACGTTAGAAGACAAAGAGGAACGGACATGAGGCAATCTCGAGCAATCAATGAGACTAAGGTATGTCCGACTTAGAAAATTTTATCAAGGTTTTAATCTTTTCGTAGGATAGGAATGAAAACGTCTTGTAAACTGCCGGAAAATTTAGGGAACTTAGGACGTAGGTGGATAGTCTAGCAAGCTAAGCCTTAGGCATTTTCTTCCAGTTTCGTTCTATTGTTCCTTGACTGTCTAGGCAGAGTGCGCAAACCGATCTAATCTCTCAAAAAACCGAGAAACGATCGCCATGCATCCTTGGCATACTCATTCTACTTCATAAAGAAAAAATTCGTTTCAAAAGGCAAACGACACTCTAAGATTCGTCCGAAACGCTAGCGGCATAACGGTGTGGTCAAACCGTTAGAAACATAGTCTCGAAAACTCTACACCGTCTCTTGTTCCAATCTCGCGACAAGAAACTCGTACAACGTCAGACTAATAGCACGACGGTGAGCTACAAAATTAACGGAATAACCTTCGGTAAAACTCCATGAGTAATTCGAAGCAACTTTCGCCAAAAGACGAAATCAAAGCGGAAACATTTCTCGTGTAACCCATAACACCGAAAACTCCGCTAAGATTTGCATGTCTATCTCAACGAACGCTATTCGACCATCGGCCGGCTACGCCTTTCCATAAAGCCCGAACCTGAATTCGGCATCACCATTAAGGCAATCGTGAACCAATATGACCTTAATGCGAAAGGATCGCAGTATGATCGTTTACCAACTCCTTGGTTAAACGGCTGAACACAGCCTTCACGCCAAGACAAAACAGCTGAACGATCGCCGCTCCAATCACTTAAGGGCCAAAGGATAATCCACGATTTGTCATAAAACTCCAAGTGACCATTTACGTGAGCAACTCTGTCGCATAGTCCAAAAGGGGAAATCATGCGATGAATTTCTCGTAATAAAATCAGTCCTAACAGCCATACGGTTAACGGAAAAATTTGAACTTAACATCGACTGATTAAGTTCTATACGCCCCGTAAGCAAAGCATGAAAAGAAACACTCGTGACAAAGCTCCAAGAGTTATACGAGTCGTCCTCAAAATCCCGGAAGGCCAACACTTCGCGAAAAAATGCGAAGGTAGACGCTTCTCCCTGGGTCAATTATACGCGACCCCTGGTCCTAATTCCTCGATCAAAATTTTATAACTTTCACGTCCAAACTGAAACAACAGTTTCTGACTACGGACATTCGCAAACACATCTCCAAGCCCGCGAACATTTGAAGTGCGGCACAAGGGAAAATTAACTCGTACACATTTGAAATGTGTATGCTTGTATAATCCCACGTTTATTGAAGAAACCGGATTTTCGAAACTCTTTACAAACACAGAAACCGAATTTTCGAAACTCTTCGCAAACAAACTCGCCAATCGCTAAACGGCCTCAACAATGGATCCAGTATCCACCAAATAAATCATAAACTATCGCTCGGAAACATTCCGCGATTTCTAAAAGCCCATAGTCCTTTATGGCATAAGAAAAACAAACTTCAAAGCACTGCGAGACGTTGCTTCGTGCCTGAACATTCATTTTTCGATTAAAACCTTCATACGCCTTCTAAACGGCATCATATCGTTGTTGCTGATCACAACAAACGAACTCTAACGTCCTAAACAGACAAGCCACCTAAGGGTAGGCTCTTTTAAATCCGACAAGGATCCCATAGCGCACTATACAAAAATTCCAAATTTGGTTCAGCACTTCGTAAAGGAAGTAGCTCGATTCGTGCCCAGACAAATCATGTAAGCCGATACCACTTCGCGGATTTTAAAACGGTACGAATCAGGTTAAAATCACAAACAGGCAAAACGAAAGCCGATTTGTCATCGCACAGCCTCAGTCTGAGAGTTAACCTAGGTCTTGCCCTAAACCCAGCCTTGCTGGTATCTTAACATCTCATAGGCAAAGCGTCAACGACGCGAGATCCCAAAACTTGTCTCTTCACTCAAGTCTGTACGTTTCCACGAATTTTCGCGTAAATCGTAAACCGCAGGAAAATCTCGCTTTGTACAAACGATGGATACGGTGATCATCAGGGAGGCAGGAATGAGACGACAACTCATACCCTGTCCCTCTAACTTCGATAGACAGAAGTTCCGAAAATGTAACATTAATATTTTATAAAGATTGAGCCGCAGAGTTCAACGGATGCCCTGAAAAAGGCCGGGATTTGAAGCCACCAACGGCCAGTCCCACAAATGTACATCATGGCCTCTTAACGGCTGAAACACAATCAAAATAAAAATCTCTGAAGGGATTGATAAACCTAGACGCTCCCCGGAGCATCACCTTCATCCTCAAAACTCACCCAAAGTAGGAACGGTCTCACCGTCGCATCCATTGGTCGCACCATCGCTGCATGTCTCATATGTGCCGGCTTCACGATCCTTGACTGCGTAGTCCTGGTCCTCCGAACCCTCCGAATCCGGGACAAGGGTGCACACGGGTTTCAGACCAGCGAGAATCGAGTCGAAGTCCTCTCCGTCAAACTTGCGAGTCACCGTCTCCTCAAGACTCTGAATCTTCTGTTGAAGACGACGGACTTGCGAGGACATATGTTCTTCTCTTTCTTCACATTGAGCAACGAACTCAAGGTCTTTCCGACGTCACGTTCAAGATCGCCAATCAAAGGTGATGTAGATGTCCGCAATGAAATATTCTTAACCACAAATTTCGATTTTCAACTCATAATCTTCCGCCCGCAAGATCGTCTCTGCGTCTTACAGGCTGGGGGGCTAACTGTTGGGGTCAAAAACGGTTCTCTCGAAATCAACGGCTAAAACTATTTATTATACGCGGACTTTCCACAAAACAAGCGTCGAAAGCAAGACAAGTCGTATAGCTTAAAGAACCTATGTTAAAGTCGATCGTTCTTGTTTTACACGATAAACTTTACGAGAAAAACCAACTAAGATTTAGTCATAAAACTTCGATGATACAATCAAGAAGAACCGAGAGACATTAGGTCCGTAGCTAAGATGACACTAGCATACGAAAGTATACGGAAGAAACGGGAAGTAATCTAAGTTTGGACAGGCCGAACGACAAAGAATCCGCCTTGAAACTTCAAAGAACCCGTTCTTTCAAACCGTGAGGACCCAGAAAACGAGTAAGATATCAAATCGAATCCCTCGCCGAGACGCACGTGCTGCCCGTATGCGCCGGGCGCCTAGCACCCGTGCTGCCCGTAGGCGCCGGGCGCCTAGCGCCCGTGCTGCCCGTAGGCGCCGGGCGCCTAGCGCCCGTGCTGCCCGTAGGCGCCGGGCGCCTAGCGCCCGTGCTGCCCGTAGGCGCCGGGCGCCTAGCGCCCGTGCTGCCCGTAGGCGCCGGGCGCCTAGCGCCCGTGCTGCCCGTAGGCGCCGGGCGCCTAGCGCCCGTGCTGCCCGTAGGCGCCGGGCGCCTAGCGCCCGTGCTGCCCGTAGGCGCCGGGCGCCTAGCGCCCGTGCTGCCCGTAGGCGCCGGGCGCCTAGCGCCCGTGCTGCCCGTAGGCGCCGGGCGCCTAGCGCCCGTGCTGCCCGTAGGCGCCGGGCTCCTAGCGCCCGTTCTGCCTCTAGGCGCCGGGCGCCTAGCGCCCGTGCTGCCCGTAGGCGCCGGGCGCCTAGCGCCCGTGCTGCCCGTAGGCGCCGGGCGCCTAGCGCCCGTGCTGCCTCTAGGCGCCGGGCGCCTAGCGCCGGGCGCCTAGCGCCCGTGCTGCCTCTAGGCGCCGGGCGCCTAGCACCCGTGCTGCCTCTACGCGCCGGGCGCCTAGCGCCTGTGCTGGCTCGGGTCTTCGAGCGACAATCTTCCATGCACAAGTCCCAGGCCCCGGCCGTCAGAAGTCTGTACTTTGAGTCTTTCTCGAGTCCTCGCGGAACGAATCATTGTGATTCCGCGTACAAAACTCCCGTTCTTACTCCAAACTAAGATCGTCGGAAACACTTCGGAAACTCGTAAGATATCAACGGGAAGGAAGATCTTAAATTATTCGTACGAAACAGTGATGGTTATCTTGAGACACCACTCATCTCAACTCTACGAAGGAATGAAGATCTTCCGAAGAAATCGTAGAAAACAACGGAAGTCCTAGAGACGGCCCGAAAGGGACCAAACGCGATCGGACAGTCTGTTTACAATTATTTGAGATAGATACGACGATTTACGTTTATCTTTTCATAACAAGATAAATGCTAAATTTCCAGAAGGATAAATGTCAAGTTTCCCGAAGATAAATGTCAAGTTTCCCGATAAACATAAAGGCCGATGAAAATGGTAAAAGCCAGCTTCGCGGCCCAAAAGGAGAATAGACCGTCATAAGAAGGAGTATATAAAGAAGCTTTGGGAGAGAAGGAAAGGCAGAGCGAAAATCATTGAGAACACAAAAAATCCTAGAGAGAAAGCAAATCCGAGATTGGAGACCTAGAGAGCTCTTGTTAGCTTAAGAACTTAGAATTGAGGCGGTAGACTAGCAAGGCAGGACCTAGAACGTCTGGCCGCCTCTCGTTCTATTTTCATCTTGTCTGCAGACCCTTATTTCTCGCGGAAGGATCTAATAATCCTTTTACTTAGAGTTCCGCACATAGAAACCCTAGGCATTATTCTCGACATGCCCGATTCTATGACTAACGCTCATAGTAGACGAACTCCGCCAGGCAGTTCGATCTCTTGTTCAAACCCTTCCAACTGAACTACGTCCGACTTGATCCTCGAAAGGGGTACGTAGGCAGCCTTCCTTACGGTCCAGTCTCAAATCTTAATAAAACCTTTTCCGCATTTATTTGATCACTTGTCGTTGGTTGTCGCAGAGGATCCGGACCTTCAGGGAAAGTTAAGTTTACCTAGCTTTCCTCCGATTTACTTAATCAAAATCGACATTGCGAATTTCGGTTCCCACATCTGTCTCCAATTGACGCCTCTCAATCTGGTGATGACCAGTACTGGTGTTGATATATGCTGTAGATACCTCAATCCAATTGACGCATCTCAATCTGCAGCCACAAGAAGGAAAGTTGCACACTTTAAAGTAATGTTCCATTACAATTATAGAACAGTTTAAGGGCAAGATAAAGTGAATAACCTTCTACATTGACCTTCAACAGCTTTTTTTGTTGAGCATACAGTGCGCAGATTAGACTCACTCCTTGACCTCATACTCTGTACAAGAATCAAGGAATAGAAACAGACTTTCAATACTAATCTACAATGGTTAGTTTAACGAGAAGTACAAAGTGAATGGATGAGGAATACCTGAGAAAATCTTTGGCTCGTCTAGCCATCCTCCGCCGTGGTCTTCCATGGTACGATCCACCATCGCATGCCGCCGCTAGCTTCTAGGCATCACCACAAATCAGAAATATTATCGGAAAATGAAGGAAAGGAAGAGAATTAGATGAGAAAAAGAGATATAAAAATATGCATCTAGGAACATACGAGAGGAAGAGAAAGAGATAACATGAAGTTAATAAGAAAAGAAAAAATAGATTAATTGTATCCATTGGATTGAGATCAATCAACGGTGGAGATTAATTCTTTAGTTATCCTTCCATTGTCACTCAAGCTTTTTATCTTTTTATTTTTTCTTTCTTGTTTTTTGTTGTCATTGTAGTTTCTCTTTTTTGTTCTTTCCTGGCAACTATTGTAAATGTGTAAATATAATTATGGTTAAGTCAAAATTTCGGATAAAATATTTGAAAATAAACTAATAAAGTTAAATTATGAAAAGTTTGGAGATTAATTTCATTTAAAAATTAAGATTTAATGTTTTATGATATAGGTTAATATGAGGTATGTGGTTTAGTGTTTAGGGTTTAAGGTTGAGATTTAGAATCAAATAAATGGTTTGTGGTTTAGAATAAATTTGGATTTTAATTTTATTTTTATTTTTATTATAAGTTTAAGGTTTATATTTGAAAAACATCAGGGTTTAGGGTATATATGTGAAATGGATATGGTTTATGAAATACAGTTTAAGGTATAAAATTATGGTTTTGGAATTTGGGAATAAGTATATAATTTGAGATTTAAAAAATGATTAAATTTAGAGTTTTATATTTAAGATTTAGAATTTAAGCTTATAATATTATAGTTGGAAATTGTATTTAGGATAGAGGGTTTGAGGTATAGGTTTAGGGTATATTTAGGGTTTAGAACTTAAGGTAGTTTTTTTTGTTTTTCTGATTTATCATTAGTGCTAGATTTTCTTTTTTTATTTATCATAGTTTTGTTGTGCTGCCTTGGATTTTATGATGTAATATTAAGTTAAGATTTCTCCAATACCATCAAATTTTTATTAAATATCAAAAGTTCATATTTCATTAATTTTATAACAATACATTATTTCATATACCATCTAAAACATACATGAACGTGCAATACATTACTTATATCTGTGCCTCTAACCCTGCAAGCAATTAAATACAAAGCCCAACTAATATATCAGACAATCTCATCTTCCTCTTCCTGAAAATACAGAGAAGACCCTTATCTTAATGACACTGGATTACACGATTAGATAAGTTGTCTCAGGGCACAACATACCCCTCTACCATCAGGGAAACAGGACGAGGCCGACCTACAGCATCCTTAATAGCATCTGTTATGACACCGGCAATGAGCCACAAAACAACAGACCTGAAAACACAAGAACACACCATATAAATATAAATTTAGCAATCTTTAACCCACAACAAAAAGAGAAAAACTTTGGAGCTTTTTAATACCTGTCAAGTGAATACTCTGTGTCTTAACGGTATCTGCAAACAATAAAGAAACAGAGTACGAGGTTACATGATTAGCGCTTCTTGTTGGACCAGCAGCTACAAGGTGACGTTTGATACAGAAATTCCGCTTCTCACCAGAGTTGAAAAGCGTCATCCCCTCGTCCCTCATCCCTACGTGCTATCTGTTAAAAGAAAGGAAGAGAGTGATATGAATATTTGATGACTGTTATAATTCACAGAAATAAAATTGAGATGACTTCGTCGTTTGTCTCACTAGGTTCTCGCAGCAGAAGAGAGTGATAAGAATACTCGATGACTGTGAAACTAAGCAAAGCCTCATTTAAGTGATATGACTAACCTGTTAAGTAAGAGAAATCACAAAGTCCAAGCCTAAAGATTGTCTTTACTCCAGCTATTACCTTCAGCTAGACTTGCCGCACGAGGAACTGCTTGTCCAAGCGTAAAGACTGTGAGGAAGAGTTGCAGAAACCAAGCAAACCTATACACATAAGGATCTCATAAGGATACCAAGCAACCTCAACCCTGTCCATCTATTCTGTACTCAACCCAAATTTAAGAAACATCAGGCATCGCCTAAAAAAACCACAAATCAAAACCATTACACAAAGAAGCAGAGACTAGATTAATCAGATAAAAAGAAGCAGAGACAAGATTGATCAGATAAAAGAACCACAAATCGAAACCATTACACAGATAGTGAAGACCAGAGCAAGATTAATCAGATACAAAGAAACCATTGCACAAAGAAACAGATAGATCAGATACAAATTGAAACCCAAATCTTAAAAATACCACAAATCAAAACCTAAGAAAGAACTAAGAAGAGAAAGTACTCAGGAGATTTAACTTCTGGTAGTGGTAGTGAATGCCGCAAGAACAAGCTCCTATTTCTTCACCGCCCGTCGTACTCTTCCTCTGTCTTCCCGGTCTCTGCAACGTAAGATGAGAAGCTCCGCCATGGTCCGTGGGTTCACCTCTGTCAAAACGCCGTTAGATTCAAAACAGAGAGAGTGAGGGATAGATGGAGATATAGAGAGAGCGAGAGAAAATCTGACATCGCGGATGGTGGAGAGTCGTGAGTTTCTTCCTCGATCCAACCCAACGAGGTTTGATCCGTTCACAATTTCCGATCGTCCTCCTCTTGTTAATTTCGTTGCTATGTGGCGGAGGAGAAGACGAGAAAGAGTATTGTTGGAACTTTTTTTTTAAGTCTCTATCGGACAATGTTTTTTTCTAACTTAACTATCCAAAAAGTATTATCACAAGAGGGAAAAAAATTACGTTGTTAGCGCTTTTCTAATTTTCATTCAAGCTTTGGCGAAATTAGTTCCCGCTCCGCTCGATGATATTATAGCATTTATTTTATCGTAGCATTTATCTAATGATATTATATAATACAAAAATTATAAGTCATCTACGATAGTAGTTCGATAAAATGTGCTATAACAATATGCTATCAATGTAGACTTTTTTTGTAGTGCGAGGGTTAGGTTGTAAGCGATAAGAGACATGTTTTGGGATCTCGTATTCTTGATACTATGCCTATGAGATGTTTAGATACCAGCAAGGCCGGGTTTAGGGCAAGACCTAGGTTTACTTTCGGACTGAGGCTGTGCGATGACAAATCGGCTTTCATTTTGACTATTTGCGATTTTAACCTGATTTGTACCGTTTTAAAATCCGCAAAGTGTTATCGGCTTATAGGATTTGTCTGGGTACGAATCGAGCTACTTCCTTTACGAAGTGCTAACCAAAATTTGGATTTCTTGTATAGCGCGCTATGATAAACTTGTCGGATGTAAGAGGACTTTTTGTTTAAAGTCAGACTACGAATTTGATTGAGTGAAACGTTTCTGAGTTTTTCCGTCGGGGCCAATCGACAGGTATGTATTTAAAGTCGCGTATCGACTGTTTTGATGGATGACTATTTAAAGTCGCGGATGGACTGTTTTGATAGATGATAATTTTAAAGTCGCGGATGGATTGTTTTGGCGGAGGATAGAACACCAATATCTTTCAAGAAATAGCGACGTCTCGCGTTCCTTAAGAATATGATTTTCGTTCTCCATAATGTTTATGCGTTAAGTAAGCATTTGAATGAAAGACTTATATAAGAAAAAGTTTCGAAATGTAGAGTACATGTGAACAAATTTTTTGTGGGAGTATACGAGTATACGTACCCACTCCCCCCCCTTTTTTTTGGTGAGGGGGATAGCTGAACTTGTCGAGTTTCGATGAGCTGCCTACGTACCTCTTTCGAGGATCAAGCAATCTCGTAATTCTATTTGCTTCAGATCTTACTACTCTCCGAGCGCTGACGTCTCGACCGCATTAGCTGGGTCCGTGGTCTTGTCGGGAGTTGGGTCGTCCGTCTTTACGGCGATGGACTCGGGGATTTTTTCGTCGTCCTGAGTCGTTGCCGGTTGATACAAGACTTTTCAAGGTCCTAATGCTCAAATACTTATAGTACTTAAGGTATCAATCCATTCCTAGGTGATTTCAAATCAAAGAGAATGCAAGTTCATGCTAAATCTAAATGCAATCAGGTTTTAAAAGTGATTATGAACTATAACTATTCTAGAAATGCAATAAATGATCAAGTTTTCTCAATATGAAGCAAGAGGACTAATGGGGCTAGGCATTTGATCTTGGGTGATGTAGATCCAATCTAGGGATGGCAAGCTATCAATCAAACACTTTCCTTATGCCTAGACACAATATTAAACAAGCTCTATCCCTAGATAAATGTTCATTTGCTAAAGCTACTCAAACATCAAATCCATTTGGTTGAATATTACTAAAGCAATCATTGAGAACAAGTCTAATAGCAATCCTAGCACCTTTGACATCAAATCCCTTTGGCAAAGCAAGCTAAAAGCATTGAAGAGTTGATTAAGGCATTTCATCATACACCTTCCGGGCATGAAACGCCTAAGGATCTATTTTAGTATGATCAAGACTAAAATAGCATTGAGAACCCTCAACAAGCAAGGAAACAAGTATATCTAACACTAAACACCCTAGATCTTCACTAATCACCCTTAATCACCCTAGCCCATGAATCCTAGATTAGTCTACTCACTAATAGACATGAATAACCCCAAAACCATGGATGATTCAAGGCTAAACATGATTAGACAGCAAGATAATCACACAAACACAAAGAAATAAAAAGAAAATAAACTAAAGATTCAATCTTTCTTCAAGGTTTCAATGTGTTCTTTGGAGAAAACAAGATAAGTCCCAACTTCTGGGATACATGAGTATTTATATGGGGCTTGAAAACCCTTGAAAACACAAAAGAAATAACCAAAATAACCCTGGAAAAACATGAATTTCGACCAGTCAAAGTTATACCCGGGTAGCTCAACCCGGGTGGCTCAACCCGGGTGGCTCAACCCGGGTACCACCAAAACGTGCGGGTAGCTGACCCCAGGTGTGCCAACCCGGGTATGCCTTCGGCCCTCTTCGCCCAGAAACACGTGCGGGGTCTCGACCCCGGGTATACCAACCCGGGTATCCTCCTCCATCGCCCAAACTTGTCCAAAACTTGTGGGTAGGACTGCCCGGGTGTCTCTGGCCGGGTGTCTTGATATGCCTTCAGTGATTCAATCATAACTCCTCCAATATAGCTTCAAATGACTTGAAACCACTTCCATTGGAAAGTCATCAATTCTATGTGTCTCCACCAAATCTTAGCAACAGAATATTTCTCTAAGGTCTCCGTCCATGTTCATCTTTCACCCTTTTCGGATGACAATGCTCCCAACATCTCAAATACACTCGACATCATACTCCAACACCTAATAAGGACAAATGAATGCAATATGGACCTAAAGATGCCTAATTTCTAATATATATGATCAAAATGCAAGATATCAACTCCTCCACACTAGTCATTTACTTGTCCTTAAGTAAACTTTTCAAAACACAAGGAGGAGAGATACAAAGATAGGAGCTTAACCAAAAGAAACACTAAATGCACTCAACTTGACATCCTAAAGAAACATAGCAAATAGCATGAGCACACTCTTTTATTATACTCTAGCTTCTCTAGGCCTATCAATACTTTTATGCCTCTACACAAGTTGCATAGCTCATCAACCAACAAGTTCTCTTAACCAGCCCTCACATTGATTCACACACACACACAAGGTGAATTCTCACAAATGGGCACATGATCTCAATCATTTGGCTAGGTAAGCAAATGGTCTAATGTGAATGAAGAGGAGGGCTCAAATGCATCATGTCAAGGTGGTTATCACTCAAGAACTAGGAGCTTGATCATTATGCAAAATTTATCTAAGATTAGAAGCAACTTATGCATACATAGATCCATTCTCATCATTCTACCCTTTTCCCAAGTGATCCTAAGTTCTACCCTCATATTACAACATCACATAACCCAAAATAACACCCATTTACACCACTCACCCAATGAACAACTCTCGTTTTCTTTTGACTAAACCAACTAGAGACTTTCTATTCATTTTATTTAGCTCAAACTTTATTTTTTCTTTTCCCTTCCCCACTATCTTATTGGATCTTTTTTTTCTTTTCTTTTTTTTTAAGGGGGAAGGCGTCAAACAATACAATCTAGAGCTTTCTTTCTTTCTTACTCTCTTAGTCCCTAGGGGTTCTTTTCTCATGAAACTTTTTTGCTCATCTTTCTCAACTTTCTCACTTCCCAAACCTATAACATAGACATTTAGAACACATAACCCCACTCACCATCCTAGATGCTAGCTCAAAACAGGTTCATATGCTAGCATTAGATGAGAATAAATCTATGTCGCCTCCAATACTCTCAAGATTTTGCAGATGATAAGCTATCAAAAGGGGCCTCACTCATGCAAATCAATGATTGGTCTCAAAGAATGGCTAGGGTTCAAGGGTATGGAAGTGCCATTTGGGTTAACAAAGAGTGGTACAATGGACAAAGATAACCCAAATGTGTGTGAGATCCATGATCAAGTATGCAAGTGCCCATAAGAAAGAGAGATTAAGTTCATTAAGTCAAATTTCAGATTGGAGCTGGTTTCAAGAACAATGCCAATATCAAGCAAGCAAACATGTTTCAAGAAGAGTTTTCAAGGCTCGAAGCATGCAAGGCTTTAAAGAGATGCCTAAGCTACTTGATATGATTAGCTAGGGTGTCAATTTTAGTGCAAGACAAATGTTCTTTGCAAGGTTTGATCCCAATTCATGAAAGAAATTATATGCTTCTAAACTCAATCTTAAAAATGCAAGTGATGCAACTACATGATTCTTTTTGTGATTTTCAAATTTTCAATTTTTTTGTTCTATGCATAAATGTATGAGCAATGCAATGTATGAGACTCAAAATCAACAAATCAAACATGATCAAATACTTGGTACCTCCCCCACACTTAAATCACACAGTTTCTGTGTGAGTAAGAGAGAGATACCGAAATATGAGATAAAAGAAATGGTATGTACAAAGAAAGGTGAAGGAGTACCTCTATTGAGTGTGTGAAGATGCAGTGGGTCTCTAGAGTAGGAAGTCTGGCCGCTTTTCTTCATCCAAGGGTCTTTAAAAAGAAATCCTATTGAGATATGTACAAGGATAAACATGAGACTTCCTCCCAAGTGAGTTTGTTTTAAGTCTCTAGCTTGACTTTCCTCTCTTTGGCTAGTGAGAAGGAGGGTCCTTCCCACCTTCAAGAGTGATGGTAAGGACGTGGGAAAGAAGCTCTTGAAGCTTGATTGGATCATTTTGGAGCTGAGGAGTGATGATGGCTCTTGCACTTGAGAATGGCTTAGACCTTCCCTTGCACTTGATCTTATACTCAATGACTCCATCCTTGAGCTTCATTGGGTGGAGAATGAGAGTGTGAGGAGTCTTATGAAGAGGTGGAGGATGAGGTTCTTTCACTATATTTTTCTTGTCATGAACAAGCTTTGTGGCTCTACTCACCTCCTCCTTTTTAGCATTTTTCAAGTGCTCATCACACAACTTTTTGGAGGACTCTCCAGCAAGACCTTCTTTCTCAATATCAACCACTTCAGCCTTGGTCTTTTCAATGGATGGTGCTTCACAAGTGATTGTTCCACAATATCCAACATCCATTGGAGACTTGATTGGGTAAGAGACAGCCTTGTTCACATTGAGGAGTGTGACCATCTTGTTTGGGAAGTCAATACATGCTCCAACTGTTGTGAGAAATGGAGTGCCAAGGATAAAAGGAACTCTCTTCTCAGTTCACATCTTCAGAACAGTGAGGTCTATAGGAATGGTGCATGCTCCAATCTTCAAAGGGAAGTCCTTGATGAGGCCAATGGGAGTTGTAGAAGATGAATCCACAAACATGAGAGAAGATGTGTTTGGCTCCATGCTTTCAATACCAAGACTCTTCACCATTTCCATTGAGATCACATTGACACTTGCAGCACTATCCACAAGAGCATCATTCATGGTGATTTTACCAAGGGAGCAAGATAATGTGAACTTCCATTGAGACTATAGCTTAGGGAGAAACTTTGGAGGGACTGGTGGATCAATCTTCAAAATGGAGATGTCCAAAAGCTCTGCTACTTCATCTTGGTGGTCTAGAATGTCTTTGATGAGCATCATCTGGACATGAGCAGCTTGCATATTGTTGATCTCTGGTAGTCTTATCCCAACATCACTAAGATCATTCCTTAACTTGGAGACCACCTTCTTCTGAGCTTTGGTAAGAACCCTTTGTGGAAAAGGGAGCTTGTCATATGGTGACAGCTCAACCTCAGTGGCTTCCTCTAGCTTAACTTCTTTCAACTTGTTGTCAGCTCTCTTTCAACTTGTTTCTCAGCCGTATGCTCAGCTCTTTGCAGATTCGTTGCTTCAACTTTCCTAGCAGCATCCGCCACAATCTGTGCTTCAGCTGTGGCCACAACAAATCTCTCAACTTCCCCAAACTCAGTTTCAAACACCAGTCTTTCAATCTCATCCTCCTCTTTCTCATGATCACTCAGCTTAATATTTGAAGAAGTAGTAGAGATGACAACATTGCAAGACTCCTTGGGATTCTTTTCTTCTTTTCCTGGTAGAATCCCTATTGGAAGCTTGGAATTTGAAGCCATAGAGGCCAACTGAGTCTCTAAGATCTTGACAGTGGAAGCAAGGTGTGAGAGTTTGTTGTTGAGGTCAGTGTAGTTCCCATCAATCTTGGTGTGGATATACTTCAACTCATCCCCAATGTTCTTAGCATTTCGAGCTTGAGCTTCTAGTATTTGCTGGAACATTGATTCCACACTTGTGTCTTGAGCTTGAGAAGAACTTCCTTGAGCTTGAGGAGACTGACTGGCCTGGTAACCTCCTGGTTGGTTGTTGTAGAGGGGCCTTTGTTGGTAGTTGTTTTGGTATTGAAAGTTGGGTTCTTTCCCATACCATGTGCCATTAGCATTGATGAAGCACAACTCTTCTTGGCCTTCTAAACCATAAACCTCCTTGATCCCTGCAGGCTGCATTTGTTTTTGGTCCCCAACATAGTTCATCTGCCCTTGCTTATCCTTCCCTTTGATAAGCATGTCTAGCTTCTCATGGAGAGACTTAATCTCCTTCCTTGTGGTCTGATCCTCTCCTCCACTACCTTTGTTGCTTCTATCATGCTCATCACTATAGACTGAATCACTCTTAGCCATGTTCTCCACTAGTTTTTCAGCATCCTCTTCAGTTCTGCCCAAGAAAAAACCATTGCTAGCTGTGTTTAATCTGATCCTGAACTCTGGAAGAGCACCTCTGTAGAAGGTACTAAGCAAACTCTCCTTAGTAAAGCCATGATGTGGGCATTGAGACCAATAGCCCTTGAACCTCTCCCATGCTTCACTAAAACCCTCTAGGTTCTTCTGCTGAAAGGTAGAGATCTCATTTCTGATCTTGGCTGTCCTTGAGGTAGAGAAGAACTTTTCTAGGAATGTCCTCTTGCACGCATTCCAAGTGGTGATAGAGTCATTTGGAAGAGTCTTCTCCCATTGGTGTGCTTTGTCCCTTAGAGAGAAAAGGAACAACCTGAGCTTGAAGACATCTTCAGAGACTCCATTGGTCTTGGACAAACCACAATACTTGCCAAACTGATCCAAGTGATCCAATGGAACCTCCACAGCCAAACCATGAAACTTGTTGTTCTCTATCACATTGAGCAGCCCTGACTTGATCTCAAAGTTGTTGTTCTCCACAGCTGGTGCTTTGATTCCCAAGACCATGAATGTGAGGTTGGTCATAGGCTCCAATGGCTCTAGCTTGGCGTTGTGGATGTTGTGGCCTAAGGTTTGCAGCTCCTTGGGCCACTCCATCGTGAGGCTGATGCTGATTGTGCTCCATCTCAAACCCTAATCTCTGAAAATGAGTCTGTTGCTCTTCTTCTCTTCTCTTTCTTGCTATCTCCCTCTCAAGTGCAGCTATGTCTTCAACAATTGGAACTAGGCTTAATGAACCTTTGCTCCTCAAGTTTATACACCTGAAAACAAAGGGAGGTGAAGAAAGAGAATCAATAACAAAAGAAAATAAAAATGACTTAGTCTCAACCAAGTGACTAAATCCCAATGTTAAAATCAAACTAAGATTGGCAACGGCGCCAATTTGATACAAGACTTTTCAAGGTCCTAATGCTCAAATCCTTATAGTACTTAAGGTATCAATTCATTCCTAGGTGATTTCAAATCAAAGAGAATGCAAGTCCATGCTAAATCAAAATGCAATCAGGTTTTAAAAGTGATTATGAACTATAACTATTCTTGAAATGCAATAAATGATCAAGCTTTCTCAATATGAAGCAAGAGGACTCGTGGGGCTAGGCATTTGATCTTGGGTGTTGTGGATCCAATCTAAGGGTGGCAAGCTATCAATCAAACACTTTCCTTATGCCTAGACACAATATTAAACAAGCTCTATCCCTAGATAATGTTCATTTGCTAAAGCTACTCAAACATCAAATCCCTTTGGTTGAATATTACTAAAGCAATCATTGAGAACAAGTCTAATAGCAATCCTAGCACCTTTGACATCAAATCCCTTTGGCAAAGCAAGCTAAAAGCATTGAAGAGTTGGTTCAGGCATTTCATCATACACCTTCCGGGCATGAAACGCCTAAGGATCTATTTTAGTATGATCAAAACAAAAATATCATTGAGAACCCTCAACAAGCAAGGAAACAAGTAGATCTAACACTAAACACCCTAGATCTTCACTAATCACCCTTAATCACTCTAGCCCATGAATCCTAGATTAGTCTACTCACTAATAGACATGAATAACCCCAAAATCATGGATGATTCAAGGCTAAACATGATTAGAGAGCAAGATAATCACACAAACACAAAGAAATAAAAAGAAAATAAACTAAAGATTCAATCTTTCTTCAAGGTTTCAATGTGTTCTTTAGAGAAAACAAGATAAGTCCCAACTCTTGGGATACATGAGTATTTATATGGGGCTTGAACACCCTTGAAAACACAAAAGAAATGACCAAAATAGCCCTGGAAAAACATGAATTTCGACCAGTCAAAGTTATACCCGGGTAGCTCAACCCGGGTGGCTCAACCCGGGTACCACCAAAACATGCGGGTAGCTGACCCCAGGTGTGCCAACCAGGGTATGCCTTCGGCCCTCTTCGCCCAGAAACACGTGCAGGGTCTCAACCCCGTGTATACCAACCCGGGTATCCTCCTCCATCGCCCAAACTTGTCCAAAACGTGTGGGTAGGACTGCCCGGGTGTCTTGATATGCCTTCAGTGATTCAATCATAACTCCTCCAATATAGCTCCAAATGACTTCAAACCACTTCCATTGGAAATTTAACTCAATTCTCTGTGTCTCCACCAAATCTTAACAACACAATATTTCTCCCTTTTTGGATGACAATGCTCCCAAACATCTCAAATACACTCGACATCATACTCCAACACCTAATAAGGACAAATGAATGCAATATGGACCTAAAGATGCCTAATTTCTAATATATATGATCAAAATGCAGAAGAGATGAAAGCTAAAATCATGTAAATATGCAAGATATCACCGGTTTGGACGATCCTGAGTCATCTGTTGCTAAGTTCTCAGAGATTTTTAGCGATTTCTTAGCTCGTTTCGGGTTAGCCGCAGGGGCGTTCTGATTGCTTCGTAATTTTTGCTTGGCCATGAAGCAAAGTCTTGACTGTTTCTGGCATCCGCAGAATGCGGTTCCGATTGGTGTAGGGAATTTGATGCCGAGATGCTAAGTGGATGGGACTGCCTTCATGGCGTTTATCCAAGGATTTCCCATTATGGCGTTGTAGATGGTTGGGTTGTCGACTACTGCGAACTTGACGATTTTCGTGACTTCCTTAGCCATGACTAGGAGTCTGATTTTTTCGAGATTCATGGAAGTAATGCCCGAGAATCTGGTTAGCGGTCTTGGTTCTGGGATGACTTCTCCGAGCGAGATGTTCATCCTATGGAGGGTGTCGCGGAACATGATTTTGAACGTGCTTCCTGTATCGATAAGGATGCGGCCAACTTCGAGATCCTGGATTACCAGGTTGATGACTAGAGAATCGCAATGAGGCTTGTCGATCCCGACCGTGTCTTGTTCCTCGAAGACGATCGTGTGATTGGGGACGTCATCTTCTAGAAGCCATCTAGAGCTTGTTTCGGCCCTTCATTCGTAAGACTTGATCGACGAAACAGAGTCTTGGTAGAACTATGATCCTCGGATGATCATGTTTACTCTTTGGCGAATGTTGTTGTTTCCTTGGTTGTCCTGTCTTCACCCGCGTTTCTTGCCTGGCTGAGTTCCAGGAGCGTTATTCTCGGAAGCGGCTCTGTCGGTTTTTGGCGGACGATCGGAATCTAAGACCAGGTCTTTTATACTCGTGACCTTTGCCAGTTCGCCGGCGAGGATCTTTGCAGCGAGCCTAGCGCCGAGGACCTTGCAGTTGACGGTGGAGTGACCTCTCGTTTGGTGGAACTCGCAGTTGGAATTATCCTTGTACGAGTTCCGCGTCCAAGTGTTCCCGGAGGCTTTACCCTATTCGGAATTGATGGCGTAGTTATGCTCGCCTTGGACGTCTTCCCCCTCGTGATGGACGTACTTGTCGTTACAGGAGGGTTTCTTCTTACCTGACGTTTTTCTGCAATCCGTGCTTCTGCGCTAAGACCTTCATCTCCTCTTCCATGATGATGAAGTCGATGGCTTTGTGGAGAGTGTCTTGGATCGTCCGTGGCCTTTCCAGAGATATCCACTTTCGGAACTTCAACTTGTACCAGAGGTTTTTCCTTAGGGCGTCTATACCGACTTTATCGCTGAGTCTCGTAACCCTGGACATCACTAGCTTGAACCTTCTTATGAAGTCGCGGAGTGGTTCATCCTCTTTTTGAGTTAGACTTCATACGTCTACGTAAGACGTGTCTCTGTCCATGAACATGGACAACTGCTTGAGAAACGCCGAGGCCAGCTGATGGAAACTTCCGAAGGAGTTTCTCTTCAAGTGCGAGAACCACTCGAGCACAGCACCTCTGAGGTTCTCGATGAAGAGAAGACAGTAGCCAACGTCCTTTTCTCGCTCTGGGAGTTTGGACCTCGCCATCGCTATCTGGAAGGACTGCAGATGTGCTTTTGGATCAGCGGTTCCGTCGTAGACGTGAAGTTTTATTTTCCCAGGATCTGAGATGCGTGCTTCCGTGATTCTTGCGGTAAATGGATTTTTTCGTGCCTCCTCGAGAAGCAGGTCGATTTTGGGGGCGGTACTGGTTGCGTGATGAATTTGCGATTTTACCACTTTCACCTCGGCTGTAGTTTTTGCAATGTATTCGCGTAAATCGTGGATCTCGTGGGCACCACCTGCGCTTTCTCGAGTTTGTCTGCGCTGGTTGCGATAGATCTGAGTCTGTTTTTCGGCCAGTATCTCTTGCTCCGTCCAGTAGAGGCTTTCTTTCTCTTCTGTCATGGGTTTCTAGAAGGTTACCGCCTGTCGAGCGGACTGACTTCGGGTCCTTCTGTGGTGAATATCGGCGTCGCCGTCAGAGTGATCCGATTGATTGCTTATATCCAGGTTAATTCTTTCGACGTCGTCTCCTTCGTTTCCCCCTACGAGGAGTGGAGGGTTATCCGTCGTCTTTTTCTGCCCTGCAGGAGCGGTTTCGTCGGGATTGAGTTCCGGCGATCCTCTTGGGGCATCTTTTTCCTAATTTCTGGGAGTTCCGAAATCAAGTCTTCTGCCGCGTCTAACCTAAGTGGTTCCGCACGGGAGTTTGCTTTTCACTGTTAAGGTCTCGACCTGTTTAGCGAGTGAAGCCATTAGTTTTTCCTGTTCTTCCGACCGTTTCTGGGCGGAGGCGAACAGTTCCTTCATCTGGTCCAGCATCGCGGTGTTTGCCTCGGTAGTGACCGTTGATGCGTTACCAGCAACAGTCTTCTCAGCGTTGGCATCGACGGGTGCTCCGTCGTGCATTTGCTAGTCTTTTTTCGTGGTAGCAGACATGCTTAACTGGGCGTGCGTAGTTGCAAGATAGATAAATCCGTAATCCCCCTCCTTCTAGCGCCAAACTGTGGGAACCAAAATTCGCACCGTCAAATGTTATCAAGTAAAATGGAGGAAAACTAAGTTAACCTCGTTTTCCCTGAAGACGAGTTTGAAAATAAATGCGTAAAAATAAAAAGAGCAAGTGTATCTTATTTCTGAATTTGCGCTGAGCGTTTGGACAACAGGTAAGGATCTCGGCTGCAAGAGCTGTCGATCGTAGCTAGTCTTAAGTCCTAGATCTAACTTAGTTGAGTCTCAGCTCGCTAAAAAGAAAATAAAAGCCTAGGTTTAAAATTGCTCTGGAGAGTTTTTTTCTTCTCTGATCCGATATCTTCTGCTCCTTGCTTTGCTTATATACTCCTCATATGACGGTCTATTCTCCATGGACCGAATCTGTCGCGAGCCAGGGTTTTCCATTTTTGCCGATCTTCGTATTTATTAGGAAACTTGACATGTATGTTTGGGAAACTTGACATTTATCTTCAAGAAGATTGACATTTATCCGTTTTGGAAATTTAACATTTATCTTGTTTTGTGAAGATAAATACAAACCGTCGTATCTATCTTAAAAATCGTAAACCGGTTGTTCGATCGGTTTGAATCCTCTCGGACCGTGGTTTGGACCTTCGACGTTCTCACGATTTCTTCGAAGGGATACTCTTGTCATGATATCGACTTTCCGGATGGTCCCCAGTTCATCGTACAGTTGAGATGATTGGTGTTATAGGATATACGTCACTGTTTATATGATTAACTAAGATCCATCCGTTAATCGAAACCTTCGTGGTTTCCCAAATTTCTTTCGATGACTTTGGTCGAAACAGAACGGGAGTTCTATATTCGCGTCATCGTATATTCGTATTGAGAAGCTTTTGAGTAAAGATGCGAGGCGCTAGTTTGGATTGTTGTTGGATCAATTTTCACGAGGATTGGATGTGCTTGACGAATGTTTTGCCGCCCGGCGCCTAGAACAGCACGAGCGTGCTAGTAGCCCGGCGCCTGGAGCAGCACAGGCGTGCTAGCCGCCCGGCACCTAGGGTAGCACGGGCGTGCTAGTCGCCGGGCGCCTAAAGCAACACGGACGTGCTAGCCGACCGGCACCTGGAGCTGCACGGCGCGCTAGCCGCCCGGCGCTTAGAGCAGCACGGGCGTGCTAGCCGCCCGGCGCCTAGAGCGGCACGTGCGTGCTAGCCGCCCGGGACTGTGCTTCCTCGCGGGACTTGTTTGTTTTCTCGGATTTTCAAGGTTTCTCGATCGACATTTAGTCTCTAAAAGTTTCTTTAATTGTTATTCGGTTTTTCCGAGGATTTTCGGACATCGATTTCGTCTTGAACGATTTTGACCCCAACACAAAGAAAGCAGGAAATCAAAGCAACATAACCAAACCGAAGACTTTAAAAGAATAATTAGAACTGATAAACTGTAACAACAACAAAAGGAGACGGAGAATAACAACAAAATTGAATTTATAAATTGTAAATAGAATTGATAAATCAAACATGTAAGAATGAAAACAACTCTTATTTGAGCTTGATTTCGACAGAGATGTTGTAATTTCGACATCCAATACCTTCGAGGTGGAGAACGGCGGCAGAATCGACGAGATATGAGGAATTTGAGAGTCGGGGAGAGGATTTAGGGATTTTTTGTGTGAGAAGAGAGCGAAAAGTGTGAGAGAAGAGAGGGAAAAGTGAGAGAGAAGAGAGGGACAAGAGGGAAAAGTGAAAGAATTATGGATTTTTAGTTTGGTTGAAAAGCTAATTTTAGTTTCCCGGTTATTTAAACTCTATCTTAGCGTTCATCTAGTGCTATTGTATTAAAATAAAATTTCGGACTAATCAAACAAAGCAGTTCAGTAAAACGAGCTATGAGAATGGCCTATCAATGGCAACTTTTTTTGTAGTGTCTGTATCTCCCTTGGATAAATTGGCGACCGCTTTTTGCTCCAAGAATTGATCAGAAGTAAGATCCGACCTCCAATTTCCTGAAACGAAAAGAAGCAAAGGAGCCAGAACACGAACAGTGATCTTTGCGACAAAGAGACTCGCGATTCGACAACAGAGGAACTTACTCCTGGCTATCCTGTTCCGCGCGGGAGTTTGCGTTTTGCTGTTAAGGTCTCGACCTGTTTAGCGAGTGAAGCCATTAGTTTTTCCTGTTCTTCCGACCGTTTCTGGGCGGAGGTGAATAATTCCTTCATCTGGTCCAGCATCGCGGTGTTTGCCTCGGTAGTGACCGTTGATGCGTTCCCAGCATGAGTCTTCTCAGTGTTGGCATCGACGGGTGCTCCATCGTGCATTTGCTTGTCTTTTTCCGCGGTAGCAGACATGCTTTACTGGGCGTGCGTAGTTGCGAGATAGATAAATCCGTAATCCCCCTCCTTTTAGCGCCAAACTGTGGGAACCAAAATTCGCACCGTCAAATGTTATCGAGTAAAATGGAGGAAAACTAAGTTAGCCTAGTTTTCCCTGAAGACGAGTTTGAAAATAAATGCGTAAAAATAAAGAGAGCAAGATGGATCTTATTTCTGAATTTGCGCTGAGCGTTTGGACAACAGGTAAGGATCTCGGCTGCAAGAGCTGTCGATCGTCGCTAGTCTTAAGTCCTAGATCTAACCTAGTTGAGTCTCAGCTCGCTAAAAAGGAAATAAAAGGCTAGGTTCTATATTGCTCTGGAAATTTTTTTTCTTCTCTGATCCGATTTCCTCTGCTCCTTGCTTTGCTTATATACTCCTCATATGACGGTCTATTCTCCATGAGCCGAATCTGTCGCAAGCCAGGGTTTTCCATTTTCGCTGATCTTCGTGTTTATCAGGAAACTTGACATTTATCTTTGGGAAACTTGACATTTATCTTTAGGAAGATTGACATTTATCCTTTTTGGAAATTTAACATTTATCTTGTTATGTGAAGATAAATGCAAACCGTCGTATCTATCTTAAAAATCGTAAATCGGTCGTTCGATCGGTTTGGATCCTCTCGGACCGTGGTTTGGACCTTCGACGTTCTTACAATTTCTTCGAAGGGATACTCTTGTCATGATATCGACTTTCCGGATGGTCCCTAGTTCGTCGTACAGTTGAGATGATTGGTGTTATAGGATAACCGTCACTGTTTATATGATGAACTAAGATCCATCCGTTAATCAAAATGTTCGTTGTTTCCCAAATTTCTTCCGATGACTTTGGTCGAAGCATAACGGGAGTTCTAGATTCGCGTCTTCGTATATTCGTATTGAGAAGCTTTCGAGTAAAGAAGTGCGGCGTTATTTTGGATTGTTGTTGGATCAATCTTCACGAGGATTGGATGTGCTTGACGAATGTTTTGCCGCCCGGCGCCTAGAACAGAACGAGCGTGCTAGTCGCCTGGCGCCTGGAGCAGCAAGGGTGTGCTAGCCGCCCGGCGCCTAGGGTAGCACGGGCGTGCTAGTCGCCCGGCGCCTAGAGCAACATGGGCGTGCTAGCCGCCCGGCGCCTAGAGCTGCACAGGCGCGCTAGCCGCCTGGCGCCTAGAGCAACACGGGCGTGCTAGCCGACCGGCGCCTAGAACGGCATTTGAATTTTTTCTTGGTTTTTCAAGGTTTCTCGATCGACATTTAGTCTTTCAAGGTTTCTTTAATTGTTATTCGGTTTTTCTGAGGATTTTCGGACATCGATTTCGTCTTGATTGATTTTGACCCCAACTCAAAGCAAGCAAGAAATCAAAGCAACATAACAAAACCGAAGACTTTAAAAGAATAATTAGAACTGATAATCTGTAACAACAACAAAAGGAGAAGGAGAATAACAACAAAATCAAATTAATAAACTGTAAATAGAACTGATAAATCAAACATGCAAGAATCAAAACAACAAAAAAAATGATAACTCAAAACAACTCTTCGATTTGAGCTTGATTTCGACAGAGATGTCGTAATTTCAACATCCAATACCTTCAAGGTGGAGAACGGCGGCAGAATCGACGAGATTTGAGGAATTGGAGAGTCGGGGAGAGGAATTAGGGATTTTTTTGTGTGAGAAGAGAGCGAAAAGTGTGAGAGAAGAAAGGGAAAAGTGAGAGAGAAGAGAGGGACAAGAGGGAAAAGTGAAAGAATTATGGATTTTTAGTTTGGTTGAGAAGCTAATTTTAGTTTCCCTGTTTTTTAAACTCTATCTTAGCGCTCATCTAGTGCTATTGTAGTAAAATAAAATTTCGGACTAATCAAACAAAGAAGTTCAGTAAAACGAGCTATGATAATGTGCTATTAATGACAACTTCTTTTGTAGTGTATGTATCTCCCTTGGAAAAATTGGCAACCGCTTTTTGCTCCAAGCAGGATCAGAAGTAAGATCCGACCTCCAATTTCCTACGAAAAGAAGCAAAGGAGTCAGAACACGAACAATGATCTTTGCGACAAAGAGACTCGCGATTCAACAACATAGGAACTTACTCCTGGCTATCCTGTCAGCAAACCTGCTAATTTTCTCGCGGGTAATTTCAGACCAACGATGGATCCAAAGTAACGCAACTGCTAGAACGCTCATAAAGAAATCTTCGGGATAAATAGGTGAGTTTGGATGCGCAACTCTAAAACATGAAAGAGATAAGAAAACATCAGTAGTGACAAAGAAGCCATAGTCGATGATAGTACTCTACCGATCGTATGGTTCCAAATAAGTTGTATATGTTACTCTACTAAAATGATTTTAAATGTGCGATACCGATGATTGTTATCATATATCTGTGAAATAAAGTTGTAGATGATTTTAGCCAAGGTAATTTTTTAAAAGGAACAAAATGTCAAATGTAATAACCAAATGACAAAGGCATATGAGGATATACACTTGAAAATACTCTGCTGTTATCTTTAGAAATTGAATATACATCTTGTTAATATCTTTCTCGGCTGTTCCTTAGAAAAATAAATAAATAAGATAAGAGTTTTTTTAGTTCTATTTTTTTTGGACGACAAAAGGCTATTCTATTACTCAAACTTGAGGTGGTCTGGGTAACCATATCGGAATAGAATAACCAATAAAATAAAGATCTATGTGGAAAGATCTCGCATTCTTAGCTAAAGAATCTGAAATCTGATTTTGCGTTCTTGGAATATTGGTGATTTTGAAGTCCGGAAAGCATATTTTCAGTGTCTCTATTCTCTCCAGTTTGGTTGCAAAACCTGGCCAAGCATAGGGTTCCTTGATCATGGCGATCAAGTCCTTGCAGTCCGTACCAAAATTCTGGCATGTAGAATGCTGAAGCATATTTTGTGTAGTTCTTTAATCAGAGTTAGATAGGTATGCAAATATCCCTTATATATATGATCAGTAACATTGGAAGAGACAAAACTGAGAATAGGATATGTGCATCAGTCATCTGGTGCTTTGGATAATTCTATACAAGTGTTTTTTTTTGTTTTGTGGAAAAAGCATAAACGATTTTTATTGAAAAAAAAAATGATCAGTGAATCCTTACTTCACATAATTATATAAATGAATAAAATATATTACTAATATAAAATGATATAAGCACTCTGAAATTTTTAATACTCAATCTAAATCTCTTTTTCCTTTTCCTTAATCCTACCCATATAATCTGAGATTTAGTACAAATCTCTTCAAATCCATTTTTCTCAAATCCAATCAAACTTTTAAAATCTACAGTTCAATACACAACTCCTAACAGTCAGTCGATTTCACGAGTAGAGGCTTCTACTTTTTTTTTATTTTCCCATTTGCAATATTTATGTTCTGTCTTTTGTTTTCAGATATTCTGTTTATTTTTTTCGTTTTTTACATCCTTGTGTGGTGTTGTTTCGTTTTCTATGTTTTCTTTTAATAAGATTCATTTGAAGCCGCTACAATTTATCTTCATATGTGATTCTTATAGAGAAATTCGTCAAAAAATAGAAGAATCTCCTTATTTTTTTATGGTTGAATAGAAAAATAGAAATATTAACTTTGCAAACTAAGTTTAGGATGTGGAAAGATGGTTCAAAAAAAAATTGAACAAAAATATAAATTGACAAATATGGTTGGTTCTAGAACATATCAAAACAGGCTCACTAATAATACTGAATATCTAGGGGGTGGCAACGAATACTATGATTGTTTATTAGGTGTTATTTTTGAAATATTTTCATTGGTTATGATAAATTCATTTTCAAATATTTAGTACTTAGTTACAAAATTACTTTTCGAATAACAAACATGGTAAGTTGTTTTCATAAGGGGATATTGTGACCAAGTATTATATGATTTCATATATGTCATATTTCCAAATATGAGAGATATAGTATTGATTTTTCAAGATTTTCTGGATACATACGCTTTCATTAATGTAGACAAAAGAATAATATGGTCTGATCCTACCCATATTCAAAACCTACAAACGATTTCCGATATTTTAAAAGTGGTGTTTACCTAATAATTCTTCTTTGTTCTCCTAAATTCTGCAGGTAATGGCTTTTCTTGTTTCCGTCGAGGACTTGAAACCAAATAAAACCCGGTGGAATATTAAAGTGAAAGTAGATCGACTGTACAAAACGTATGATGTGGACGGAGATATTAATTCGATTGAGATGGTACTCTGCGATATTAAGGCAAGTACTTACATATCTAAATAATGCTGGTAGATCATCTGTGTATTGTGACAGATTGAAACAATATACTAAATTGTTTATTTAACTCAAAATAGGGTGATAAAATTCATGCATCAATAAAGAAGGATATTGTCGCCCAGTACGATCCCTTTTTGGAACAAGGATATTCAAAGATCATTAGTGAGTTTGAAGTTATCGACTCAAGTGGTTCATATAAAACCACAAATCATGCTTACCAGATCTGTTTTCTGGCGACCACACTTGTTCGGCCAACTGGGGAACTTCCTGCTTATGTATCCGGGTTCCAACCAATAAAGTTTGTTGATATCCTTGACGGATCTCTAAATCCTGATTATTTGGTCGGTCAGTATTTGTAAATAACCTCTTTACAAGGTCTTATAAATGGTTAATCTATATATTGGTGTTACCCGGTTTTTATGCAGATGTTATCGGGCAAATTGTGGAAATCAGTCAAGTTGATCATGTTAATGTGAATGGGAAGGAGACAGAGATGTTGCTTTTAGAACTGTGTGACTCAGAGTATTCTTTGTTAACCTTAGATTACTTATATTATGCTACTCATAATGTTTGGCTAAAATGTAATGTGCTCTGTATATTAACAAAAATATATATCTTGTTTTAACTTACCTTGGCTTAATAGTGATGAGCAGCTTCCAATTGTTCTGTGGGGACAATTCGCTTGTGAGGTAAACGATGCTATCCAGATGCGTCATGGACATTCTATCGTATGTGTTTTGAGATACATGAAACTAGTTAAGAAAGGTAATGAAACTTACCTTGATGTTGTCACTAAAACTCAATTAGTTCTTTTTTTTTTGTATTACCAACCTTTCCATTACTTAGTGAACTTGATTTTGGTAAGCTTTGGTTTCTAATACGTTATGATTATTATATGACTGATTTGTTTCTACTATGTCACTAACGTTTACAATTCTTCCTTCTTAATTCTAGAGGAATCTATTGTAAGTAACACTTACCATGTCAGCAACTTTTCTTTAAATCCTCCATTGGCTGAAGTTGATGAGTTGCTTACTTGGTAATATGTGATTATCGCTTAAATACAAAAAAAAAGTTCAATGATGATAACCTGTGATGGTTAATTGATTTCTATACACCTTTGACTGACGTGTGATTTTGTTTTTCATTCTGTAAAATTTAGTTTGCCTAGAGATGACATACCATTAGCCATTGTAGGATCCAAGTCTCTTTCTATGGTTTATTAATTTTCAGAGGAAAATAATTTCGTTATCAACACCCCAAGAAAGACAATTGCTGAAATATTGTCCACTAAAAAGGTATTTTCTGTCATTCAACCATTTAAAATTACTAGGATATAATTAATGAGAAATTATAAACATAAGTTCGAATTTTACTGTACATATAGTCACTTTACATTTTGCTGATAAATGAAATTTTCCTTTTAAGGTGGAAAATTGTATTGTTCTGTGTACAATTGCTGCTATTGATTCCGATATGAAGTGGTGTTATTTGTCATGCATAGTGTGTGAAAAAGAAGTATTAAGTGTTCCAAAAACAAATAGAAGAGAAGATGCTTTTGAATCTAATCTGACCAAGCCTTGCTACTATTGTCTCCACTGCAAGACTTACAATCCAAAGACATTTCCAAGGTATTTTTAACATGCAGTTTTTATGCTTTAAACTGCATGTTATTTTGGGTCAAAAACTCTAAATTGATTCAAATTGTAGGTATAAGTTGCATTTAGTTATGCTTGATAACACTAGCGACACAAAGTTTGTGGTACTTCATAATCATGTTCTGCAACTACTAAATATGTCCTGCATGGAGATTCATGGACCATCCAACAAATTCGAGGTATGCAAGTTCATTATGGCCAACAGAATAATTAAGTTTTTTATAACTATGCTTTGCTGACATCATTAGAAATAAAATCAGTAGTTATTTTTCATGATTTTTTAGTCTTTATATTAACTTAATTGTTTCAGATTCACGAAACAGATGTACTCCCACTTGCTCTCAGTAGCATTATTGGGAAAACTTACCTATTCAAGATTGCCATAAAAAGGGAAAATTTTGTATCATCCTGTGACACCTTCAGGGTTCTGAAGATTATCACAGACAGAAGTGAGAGTAATTATAATCAAGATGAATACGGTTTTCGTTGGTGAATGAAGTGCAGAAGTATATCATCTTTGGAGAAGCAAAATTTTTATTTTTAAGATGAATATATATATATATATATATATATATATATATATATATATATATTCTACTCTGTTATGAACTTGTTTTTTAATGATTTTTGTTTTACTTTTTATTTTTCATTATTTTAACATTTACTGTCTATATGCACATTTAGCATTTCAGACGGCAAGCAATGGTAATCCTATGTTTTGCTGTTATCAAAATATTTTATATAGATTTTATTGCACCTTTTCAAATATGTTGTTTTCTTGGAACTGTATTTATAAATGATATTCTTGGGGCACAAGTTATGAGAAAATATTAAATAGTGTGCAGAAATAAAAACCGGATCTCCAGTTAGTCATACAAATGCAAAAATTACCTACAAGATATCTGAAAATTCTGCTTATGCTCATACGCTAATTATTAATAATCTATGCTAACCCGCGCGCTTCTTTCGAAAATACTGGGTTCGAAAAATAGTTTTCTAATCTAAGCAATTTATGTAAAAAGATATAGACACAAATTTAGAGATCCGCATATTGATGGTGCAAATTGAAATATATATGGTAAAAACTATAAGTTACCCGCCATTTAATTCGAAATTGATAATACTTAGGTGTCAAGGAAGTATGTATGGCAAATATTGATTTCATTTAGCCATAATTAGAGAGTGATTGACAAACTTAATATATTATTAAAAAAACAAAAAAAAAACTTAATATCTAAACTATTAAAACTGAAGTACAATTAGTACTTACCCCATATTTTTTCCTCATAATTACATTTGACTGCTACTGCACTAAAACAATGTAGTTTTACACATTACTAAACCAACCTAATCTATGTCATTAAATCTTAACTAAAAAGTCAAATCTCTGTGACATGGCCTTCCCTATTGGATATCTATAAAGCCCATTATCTACAACTGATCAAAGATAATTAATTGGGCGGTACTAAACTATATCATATTTACCAATATAATTATTGCACTCTCGAAAGGTAGCTGGTCCTCTATATATCTCTTACATACAAGAAAATTTGAAAGAAGATAAAAATATTAACTATGCCGCCGAAAATCTTGCACATATGTTACCAATATTTACGTGCAAAATAAATTAGCATAACCAAATATGCAAACATCGTAAATAACGTATGGTATTTCCAAAATAATGATATCAATCATGATTATTTAAACAAGTATTCTGGTTATAATCCCCTAGACTATATTTGAGAAGTGATTTTTCAAAAAAATGTGACATGGAAGTCCACATGTCGATCAATCACACTACTTACCATATAATTATCTTTTTTCATAAGTTCTTACCATATAATCTTACCAATGTTACCATAATTTAATTAATACAATCCTACGTGTCTAACCATCTCCTAATAACCAATTCGGTAAACCATTCCCTAATAACCATTCCCTAATAACCAATTCGGTAAAAGTATTAATGAATACGTAATTATATATATATATATATATATATTATAAATTTTGTATATTCATTATACATAATTATATTCATATTGTTAAAATAATATAATACGTAATTATATTTATTTTGTTAAATTTTGTATAATGAATACGTAATTATATATATATATAGATATATATATTATAAACGTGATGGTCAAGTAGATATTTTTTCATAAATGTACACATAATAATAGGAAATTTAATTAAAAGATCGAGTATCATATATGAGAAACGTGATGGTCAAAGAGATAATAACCTGTAATGGATTTTTAATGGCATAAATTGATTGAACAAATCGAATTAACTATGGATTCATATATGTTAAATATAAGAATAGGAAATAGTTTTAAAAGTTAGATTATGATTAAGGAGATTGACAACTTAATAGTAAGATATGAATCACATTAAAAGTTAGATTATGATTAAGGAGATTGACAACTTAATAGTAAGATACTCATCACATTTACCTTGATTAAGAAGTCAAAATGAATACGTAAAGTTTAAATTAGGAAAGTAAAATATATTTTGCTTGGTCAACAATTTGTTAAATTTATGGAATCTCGAATTAATTACAGGTCAAATGCTTCATTCAAGTAAATTTAAGTTTAGTAAGATCTATATTAATAACTGTAAGATATACAATAAAGGATATGCATTTTACGTTTATTAAATGTGCATATCCTTTATTATTAAATTTTAGTTTAGTAAGATCTATATTAATAACTGTAAGATATACAATAAGGGATATCCATATTAATAACTGTAAGATATACAATAAGGGATATGCACATTTAATATGATGAATATATACACATTAAGAGATGTAATAATAATAATAAGGAAAAAATAATTTATATATGAGAACCAATCCTTAACTATGCATAAGATATTTGATTCTCATATATACATATCTTTCTTGGTGCACTCCGATAAACTATTATAATGTATCAATAAATCATATATCACTAATTAAATAATATATATATATATATATATATATATATCTCAAAAACAAAAAATAAATATTATATTTAAAACTATTATTTCTGCGCATGGCGCAGGAAAACACCTAGTGATTATTTAACAGCAAAACGTTTGGATCTATTTGGGTTTCAGATTTCAAAGATTAAAGATTTCATTCTCATTCAGATATTTATAAATCTTGGTTTGGTTTGGTCCTTTGGTTCGGATTCAGATAACTCATTTTAATTATTTCTTAAATAATAAATTTATATATATTTGAAATTTCTAAAAATCTAAAAATAATATATTACGTATAACTTTGAATAATATATGCAAAAATACGTAAACTTAACAAAAACAATTAGTTTGGCTTGATTATTTAGATAGAGAATCAATAGATATTTTAAGTAATTATGGTGTTGTATTATTTAATTACTTTAGATGTTTATATATTAGTCAGGTATTTTGGAGAATTTGAAACTATCTTATATATTTAAAGATTCTTTTATATATTAAATCTAAAAATAAGTATATAAATCTGATTTGAATACCCTAAATACTTTGGTTTAGGTCGAGTTTAGTTACGACTCTCGTTGACCAAAAAAAAAAAAAAGCTACGACTCTCTAGATGATTTTTTTTTCTATTTTCAAACCAATATAATTTTTCAGGAAATTTTTAAATTGTGGTTATTTAGCATCTAATTTAGCAGGATTACAAACAAATATAATGTATTGATAATCCAAATGTAATAAAAATTTATGTTTAGACATGTTATATAAAACAAATATGGACGATGGTAAATGTTAAGTATCTATAATATGGGATATATGTTATATATATAATATATATATATTAAAATTTTACCCGCACGGGCGTGCGGGTCCAAGGCTAGTATTATATTAATTGTTATAATATTTTCGAATATTTTGTCATCAACGCATATGTTTCTATTTATATAAACAAAGCGAGAGTGATCCATTTTATCACTCACTACCCCCACAACATATCCGTAGAGCAAAAATAAACCTTTTTATAATGGGTGCGATGAATCTTATCTTTGAGCTAAAACCTTTCATGTCAAAAGGTTAAGGTCAAGATCATCTGTTTATGGAACCAATATTCAGATGGGTGGTGAGACCATTGAGATTGTCTTTGTCGATGCTAGAGAAGTTTTCCATTAGATTTTTGAGTTTGTATTATGTTTATGATGCTATATTATGTTAACATGATGTCTATTTTCTTACAATATAATATATACGTTCTTTTAGGTAGACAAGATAAGAGGTTTAGTTGTAGTACTTAGGGATCAAATCCACAAGGAGCTGAGGAACTAATGAATCTAGTCTGGTTATTAAGCTAGGTTGATTATGGGTTTCAAGTATCAATTTCAGGGGTGAGCATGGTAGTTGTTCAAGTAACAAGAGCGGGTTTAAGACAATAATAAAAAGATGTTAGATCAGAGTTTCAATTCAGGTAATCAGGATTATAATCCAACAGATGCCTAATAAGTTGCATGCATGATATTATAGAACTCAACACTTATTATATAGATAGATCTAGTGATATTCAAGACAGTAGGTCGAATCGCTTGAAAGTGTCGGTCGATTCTTCTAGAAGAATATTGATCGATACACCTTTCACACTGTCGATCGATTATGCAATCGCTATCAAGCGTTGATGCCAAAGTTGAATGTGTTCAATAGGCTGTGTAGATCAACTTTCGCATACTCTAACGCTTCTAGCTTGATAAGGATGGCTTCAGGGTGAGTTATATGCTCTCGCTTATCCCTACAATCCCATGGATCATAATTTTAGTTAGCTAATCCAGAATAAAGATTTAATGACTATCCTATCAATCAATATCACAACTTAGCAATCTATAGTTAGGGCTAATCCCTCATAACCTATTTGAACCATAAATCTAACAAGAGAACTACTCAGACATAGCTAAACAATTCATAACAAAGTAAATAGAAAACTGCATAGATAGATAGATAGAAAACAATGGAGTTCCAATCACAAATCTCTCTGGATCTTCTCTCCAACTCTCTCTAAAAATCCTAGAAAACCTTTTGTTTTGAAAACATGAAAATATGAAAAGCTCTCTCTGCCTAAACCACTTTGGCAGAGTATAATAATTAGGTTAAAACTCATCAGGGTCAAACTTGTAATTTGGTAAGGTCTTCGGCAGTAAGTCGGCTGGAACAAATATGTGTGACACCACTCAAATTACCCTAACGAGTGAATTACTGTCATCAAAAGAGGTTCAGTCGTAGTACTTATGGGTCGAATCCACAAAGAGTTATGGAATCGATTAAATCTAGTCAGGTTATTAATTCTAAGGGTTTGTTTGTTTATAAATATTAAATAAATTGCAATCCTAATGAGCAAGTCTATTGCTCGACTAACAAGATAACTGGGGGTGTAACTTATTGGAAAGATATCAGACACAGGGTTTCTATTCAGGTATTGGAGATTATAGATCCTATAGATGCCTAACAATTGCATGCATGATATATTAGAGCTCAATCGCCTAACGCAGTGATCATGCGATGGCATTGTTTCACTGGTTAACTAACTTAATCTCATGCCTCAACTCTCGTCTGTTGACACAAGAAAGTGTCGATCGATGATCCTATAGGGACAATATCGATTGATATGCTTCTAGCTAAGCCTATGCACGAATTGATATTGCCCACTACTTTCCTAGATCATCTCTCGCCTTTCTCTAGTACTCATAGCAAGACAGGCTAGGGTTTCAGGGTTAACTGCTCAAGGATGCTTGACACATGCAAAATCCTAGATTCAGGTTCTAGTTAGCAAGGCTAAAACAAGAATTATAAACAACCTATCGATTTATATCACAACTTAGGAGATATATAGTTTGGGGCTAATTTTTCTAACCTATTTGAACCTTAAATCTAACAAGTGAACTACACAGACATATCTAAGCAATCCATAACACAATTGAATAAATCAAACTGCATAGACAGAAAAAGTAGAAAACAATTGAGTTCCAATCACAAATCTCTCTGTGATCTTCTCTCCTCTCTCTTTGAAAGTAAGAAAACAAAATGTAACCAAAAGCTCTCTCTGCCGGAAAACACTTTGGCAGTATATATCTATTAGGTTAAAAACTTGTCAAGGGTAATCTCGTAATTTGGTGAAGCCTTGGGTTTAGTGTTGGCTGATTCTGGAATCCTATCTGTCGCATCTTGACAATGATCAATGGTACAATGTGTACATCGATCAATATTAATCTTTACTCGTCAAGGCGTCTTTTCCACATCGATCGATGGCACTGGGTGTGCAGCGCTAGATGTCTTCCTCTTCATATCGACATCTAGTAACCAGCTCGGGTGATATGTGTCTTTAAGCTCATAAATGCTCCATAATCATCACTTTACTTTAAGAAGCTCATGATCCTGAAAACTTGCCTAATAGAGTGGAATATATAGTATAAAGGTAATAAATTATATATATATATATATATATATATATATATATATATATATATACACATATATATATATATACCATGGATCAAAAACGGGTCAAATCCAAGGTATACCCCCATACTTATCATTTTGCTTGTCCTCAAGCAAAACCTACGGACAGTCTCTCTGAAAGATTTTTTAAAACATAGAGGTCATCACCTCTTCAATTTCGCAAACACATCTAAAAGTCCTAGTCACAAAAGCACATTATGCAATATCTCATCTTAGCAACCAAATTCATCTAGTCTACAACTTAGCATATCCTGTCTAACATTCCCCTCTACTAACCTTATTTCTTAACATAAATATAAAAGTGCAAGCTTTACCTTGGGAGTATCGATTACATGATGCAAGACTTTCAGACAAATATCTGGATCTACTGGTAAAAGTTAGTTCCTATTTTCTCTCTCTCTAATTTTCTCTCTTGAGTCAAAGTCAGATTCCATTGCAGGATCAGTGACCAAGATTGGACAGGCTTCCATGAATCAAGACTTAATGGTGGTTGCCACCAAGCCATGTCCACTTCTTTTGTACCTATATCCAAGAGTTCTTTGTGAAGCGAGCCTTGAAGATTGACACCTCCCAGTCCCGTTCGAATTATTTTTGTTGGAATCTTTATGAATCAAGCCTTAATGGTTGTAGCCACCAAGTCCTGTTCAGATTACTCCTAGCTAAATCTTAAGTCCTATTTGAACAATAATTTTCAGATTTTTTTTTTAAATCTAGACCATCTACTCTAG
Organism: Hirschfeldia incana; assembly: GCA_026261945.1. NCBI lineage: Eukaryota > Viridiplantae > Streptophyta > Magnoliopsida > Brassicales > Brassicaceae > Hirschfeldia > Hirschfeldia incana. The sequence goes on from JABCMI010000107.1 coordinate 316,542, forward strand.
GGTCGAAAAAAGAGAGAGAAAAAGTGATAAATAAATATACACATGGCTTTACCTTCCAAACTTGTCTAAAGTATCTGATCCCATGTATACCAAGCCCCAAGACAGCAGTTGTGTCAGGTTTAGTATTGGAGGTCAGCTTTGGTTCCTTCAAACAATCTAAGCAAGTATGTGTAGATGACATGTTGATCCACTTTAGCATCTTTATTTACTATCTGCAATCAGTAAATCTAAAATGGTGCTAAAAGAGTAGTTAGACGTTCAGGTAAAAATCATAGTATGATTATAATCCCCCACACATAGGCATAGTTTATTAAAAGTTATTTTTCAATATGAACCAAAATAAACCATATCAGTAATCCTCTCACCAGACTTAAATTACACTGTCCCAGTATAACACAGTCAGAGTTATGGTGGAAATAAATCATAAGTACGAAAAGTAACAAGTAAGGAAGATAAATCTTGTTATGGGATTTTTGTGTAGGGTTATTTAAGTACTACGGAACACAGGAAGACTTAAGTATTTGTATGTATTTAGAAGAGAAATCGAGGCAAAGAGATGTATTATTGAGTATCTTAAGTGTTTACAACATTCGATGCATGATCCCTTAGTTCTCTAGCCTAACTCTCTAATCTCTAAGCCTCTGAATGTTGATCCCTTGTTCTAGGGTTTGGGCTCCCCTTTTATAGTAGATGTATGTCGGCTGAAGTAGGGCGAACTCCCTAATATCCATGGAAATAGAAGTTTTCCCATGATTGGAAAACTTCCATTTTGTTGCGGAGGGTCGGACCCTGGTTCCTTCCGGCAGGGACTGGACCCTGGAACCTTCTAGCACGGACTGGACCCTGGGTCTTCCTTAGGAGAAAGGTCTGGAAATCAAGGGCCCCTTCGGAGGCTGGAGAAATCTTTAGCCTTGAATATTTTTCCCCAACAGTTTGCCCCTTATTCCTTGATTGCCTCGTGGGAATCAGGGGATACCATGTGATCTTGGACCTTGGTGGTTTTTCTTCAAGCAGGAGAAGGGCCGTAGTCCTATTGTAGTCTGAAGTGAGGTATGGGACATGGTGGTTTGGACGGAATGGGCCTTAGGGAAGATAAGGATCAGAGCCCGGTCACAAAGGTGCTAGGTCGGCTGAATATCCCGATGGTGATTTTTTGGAAGTTTTCTGAATGAGGAATTATGGTCGATTTCCCAAATTTCTTTTCTTTCCCTTTTTCTTCCTTTCCATTTATGCGACAAAATGGAAAATCATTCCGGGTATATATTTGGATGCCCCAATGCCCTTGGATGGCACAAACCTAGGTTTTACCCATTCTCCTTTACCCGAAGCCAATGTCGAACGACCCGACTTTCATGAGATCATCTCCAGCTTCCGGTGTTGGGGGACGCGTCAGACCCCGACGCTTATTTGGTGATCCCTTTGATTCTCCAGTTCTGACCCCAAGCGCGGTCTCGAAGGTGGATGATGAAGGGATTCCCATAGCTCCTATTCGCCCACGTCACTTTCATTCCTTCGATGCCTTGGGCAAAGATGAAGACGGTCCGAGGTCGGACATTGGGAAAGAGGATTTGATTGAGATCCATCGTAGATACTCCCTTCCTGACACGATGGGAATAAGGTGTGCGAGAGAGTTTGAACGAGCTCCTGACGGTGGAAGGGGCGAGATAACAATCTTCGAGGCTTATTTAGAGGCCGGTTTTAGGGGTGGCATCCCTTTTTTGATTGCGGAAGTGGCATCGTACTTCGGATGTTCTCCTTTGCAGCTTACACCCACTACATGGCGTACTTTGATGGCTATTCAGGTGTTAGGGGAGCTTCACAGCATTCCCTTTGGATTGTCTGAGGTTCTGTACTCTTACTCCTTTGTTCCCTTATCGAGCAAGAAGGGCTTCTATCAGATATGGTCCCGTGATGGTGAACCTTTGGTAGATGAGCCTCTCCGGGGCATTCGTGGTAGCTTTCCTACGAACAATTATTGGGATAGGAGATATATGTTCATGAAGGTCGACGGTGTTCCTTGCTATCCTTGCTTTTGGCGTCCAGTGGGTAAGTTATTTCTATCTCCCCAGACACAAGTATCATGTTTGTTGATTTATCTTGGGCTTTCGCAGAGGTGGCTCGACCGGTTCTTCAGGCTGGTGAGACTTTGGCGAAGTTGGCACAAAGCATTCCTAGGTGCTTTCGTTTGATTCTGTTTTTGATGCATCTGATATCCCTGCGTCATAGCCGTATATGGGGTAATGGAGTTCTCCCCTTTTTTCTTCTTTCTTTTTTTATGGTGCAATCGTAACTTGATGATATATTGATTTTCCAGGTGGGATCCCTACGGCTTCAATATTGTCGGTGTATGAGGAATACTGCAGAGCTAGACCTCAGAGGAGAAAACCTTGTGCTTCGTCTCCCTCTATCCCTTCGGCTGCGGCTTCCTTGGCTCCGAGGAACGTCAGGGGAAACAGGTTTCCCAGTTTAGGTCGGCGTGTTCCCCCACATGAGGAGATTCTTTTTCTCTAGAGGCAGCTTCGAGAAGTGATCTCCAACCAGGCTCTCACCGTGCAAAGGGCTCGAGAACAAGCTCGTTGGGATCTAATGAAAGAATGGTCGGAAAGGGATGTCGACCAGCGTAGGCCATTTGGAGGATCCGGCCGATGGGGGCCTGTTCGAAATTTGGCGAGCAATGAAGGTGGACTTGGCGTTTTTCCTCTATTTCGTCGGGAGCCGCACCTTTGATTAACTTGCAATACTTATGTTTTTCTTGCTTTATGTCGTTGTGTTCTTTTGGATTTTTGATGGCTTTTCTCCTTTTGAATAAGAATCTTTAATAGCTAATAATACTTATTGCTTTTCCCGCCTCTGTTCCATCTTCTATTTCTCGAGCTTGTATCCCGCAACAAGGTCGCTTCTTGGTAGGGAATGTTTGCGGCTATATGGCTTTCGAGCCATAGCTGCTTGGCAAGACGTGTGGATGGTTGAGTGATTTAAAGGAGGGATCAATCCCTGTTTGAAAATCGTCGTCTAGGAACTAAATCCTGTTAATGATTAGATCAAGCCCTGAAATCATTTGACAAAGCATTAGACCTTGTAATCCAGTCTTAGAAACTTGAGTTTTAGTTTTAGGAATGTAAGATCGTTGCTGAGAACTAGGGAGTTCCAGCTTGATTCGAACCCTGAAGTTCTTGGACCCTTGAACTCGGAAGTTCTTAGGATCTAGAACCCTTAGGTTCCTTACGTAGGCCATGAGGCTGTTTTTTAAACCCGAATGATTGTTTATTGAACCCTGAGGTTTTGGTTAACGTATGGGTTCTAGGACCATGGTTTAACTCAGGGGATATTCCGAACTTGGAGGTCAATACCTTTGGATCCTAAGATCTTTGGTAATTCTCTGAGGTTGGTATCAGGATTTTTGAAATTGATCATGAGGGTCTTTTAGACTCGAAAGCCTTTGATTCTTTTAGATGATCTTTACGAATCGGGAGATTCCTTAAAGGCCTATTGGTTTCGATGGACCCAAGGGTTCCAAAGAACCTAGAATCATTTTCGAAACCGGAGGTTCTAGACCGTGATGGCAATGTTGAATCATGAGAGATTCGAGACCCTGAGATCATATTGAACCCTGAGGTTCTTGACCCGGAGGCCTTGGACCCTTAGGTCTTATGGAACCCCGAGGTTCTTTGGACCCTGAGGTCTTGTGGAACCCTGAGGTTCTTTGGACCCTGAGGTCTTATGGAACCTTGAGGTTCTTTGGACCCTGAGGTCTTGTGGAACCCTGAGGTTCTTTGGACCCTAAGGTCTTATGGAACCCTGAGGTTCCTAGGACCCTGAGGTCTTATGGAACCCTGAGGTTCTTTGGACCCTAATTGGACCCTGAGGTCTTATGGAACTCTGAGGTTCTTTGGACCCTGAGTTTTTGGACCCTGAGGTCTTTGGACTTTATGCATTTGGGGAGTCTTTTTGATCGCACTCTGCTGCCCGGAGGCCCGCCACTCTCGATCTAAATTGAGAAATCGCACTCTGCTACCCGGAGGCGTAGGCCACTCTCGAAAGTCTCAATGCTGCACTCTACCTTTCTGCAGAAAGGTCACTCTCAGACTTACTATGGTCTGGGGTGCCCCCCCCCCCCCCGCAAGGCGACTTCAACCCATACACAATACCTTCCACGTCTGAATAGGTATTGATTTTTTTGTGCTCAACTGGTATTTCCGCACTTTGCTCCCTGCATATCAGCCGCTAGAATCTGATTACAGAACTTGGCCATGTACGTCATGTCCCTTGCGTGTGTTTAGCTCGTGGAATTTTAACGCGGGGTTTGGGTAGCATTTAGTACGTGGTCCCCACATAACTCTTGGCTATAGGCCTTTACGCGGGGCCCTGTTGTGCAGACATCGGTGCAGGGCTGATCAGACCCCTTCCATATCTGTCTGCACCTTAGGTGAGTAGCCTCACCAGTTAGGGGGCTAGCTAAGATCTGAGGTCCCTAAGGTCCTGATCCAGCTGGTATTCCTCTTTAAGTATATTGGTATTCCCTTAACTCCTTTTATTCGAAACCAAATGTATTTTATAAGCCTAGTCCGAAGAGGTTCTCTTTATACATGGGAGTAGGAAAACCAAAATACTTAAATATATAGTATAGTAGTATATATAGAGCTTGATCTTAAGATCTCACTTTTAGAAATGGTAGAATTTGAGGTGCAAGGCGCTCAAGCAGTTGGGTTGGACCTTGCCTTTACTGTCTTACAGTTTGTAGGCTCCTGCCCCTTGCACCCCTATTACCTTGTAACGGCCCTCCCATCCGGGGGCGAGTTTTCCGGCTGATTTATCCCTTGTGTGGTTGCAGACTCGCCTTAGGATCCAATCTCCTTCTTGGAAGGTTCGAGATCTCACCCTTTTGTTGTAGCTCTTGGCTACTTTCATTTGGTATGATGCGTTCCTAAGGCGGGCCACTTCTCTTTTTTCGTCTAGTAGGTCTAGAATTAGGTACATCAGCTCGTCATTTTCTTTTGGAGTTAGGATGTTGGAGATTGTAGTCTTAACGTGCACCTCAGTGGGTATCACTGATTCGGTACCATAGACGAGTGAGAAAGGGGTCTCTTGTGTCGCCGTCTTCGGAATTGTCCGATAGGCCCAGAGAACTCCATGTAGTTCCTCTGCCCATCGCCCATGAGCTTTCTCCAAGCGCTTCTTGATCATGTTTACCACTGTTTTGTTGGTTGACTCGGCTTGTCTGTTTTATTGGGGATGTCGCAGCGCTGAATATGAGAGTTTAATGTTCCATTCTTTGCAGAAGTCCTGAAAGTCGTTGCTGGTAAATTGAGGTCTGTTGTCGGTGACAATATCCTGAGGTGCTCCGAAGCGGGTAATCACGTACGTCCAGATGAACTTTGTGATTTGGAGATCTGTGATCTTTGCTAGGGCTTTGGCTTCCACCCACTTCGTAAAATAGTCGGTCATCACCAGGAGGAATACCTTTTGCCCCGGCGCCATAGGGAATTTCCCCACAATATCCATGCCCCATTTGCGAAAAGGCCAAGGAGAGCTTAGGGATTTGAGGTTCTCTGGTGGCAAGTTGGAGATTGGGGCGTGTTTTTGGCATTGACTGCAGGTTTTAGCCTGCTTAAGGGAGTCCTTCGTCATGGTTGGCCAATAGTAGCCGGCCCTTCTCGCTGTGAGTACCAGACTTCGTCCAATGGAATGGGAGCCACATTTTCTTTCATGGAGCTCTTCTAGTATTCGTGCAGCTTCTCTAGGGGTTAGGCACCGTAGGTAGGGCCCTGAAAAGGATCTCCTGTATAGTTTTCCTTCTGAGATACAGTATCTGGCTGCTTGCCTCTTGATCTTGCGGCTCTCATCTCGATCTTCGGGTAGGACGTCGTTCCTTAGGTAATTGGTAATGGGAGTCATCCAAGTTTCCCCTTTGTCTACTACTGCTACCTCCTCTGGTTCTGCCTCTTTCTCGGTTGCTGGCCATTGTAGGACCAACAAGGGAATACTCATGTGATCCTTAGTTTCCAAGGCGGAACCTAGGTTTGCTAGAGCATCGGCTTGGAAGATTTGCTCCCTAGGGATCTGAGTAAGTTTGCAGTTTTCAAATTGGTCAAGCAGACGTTTGGCCACTGATATCTGATCATACTCAGATCCTTAGCTTGGTAGTCTCCTTGGACTTGGCTGATGATGAGCTGTGAGTCGCGGAAGACCTGGATGTCTTCCACTCCCATTTGTCTGGCCAACGCCATACCTGCTATTAGGGCTTCCTATTCAGCTTCGTTGTTGGTTGCTTTGAAGTTGCAACGCACGGCCCTTGAAGCTGACTCTCTTGTGGGGGAAGTTAGGACTAATCCTACTCCTGCACCTCTTACGTTGCTGGAACCGTCAACATGTAATGTCCATTGGCCTTTCTCCATCTCTTTTCCATGGAGTGTAGCTTGTTGATCCAAGACTGGAAGCATGGAGGGAGAGAACTCAGCCACGAAGTCGGCCAGGACCTGTGACTTAATGGCGGTAGCTGGGTGAAAGACCACGTCATACTCCCCCAATTCTATGGCCCATTTTGCCAATCGTCCAGACACCTCGGGCTTATGAAGGACCGCTTTGATAGGGAATGAAGTGACTACCACGACTTGATGAGCCTGGAAGTAAGGGCGTAATTTTTGAGCTGCCATGACCAGGGCGAGGGCTAGCTTCTCTAGATGGATGTAGCGAGTCTCTGCGTCCAGCATGGACTTGCTCATGTTGTATAAAGGGTGATGTTTCCTTCCTTCCTTTCTTACGAGGACCGCACTAACCGCATGCTCGGATACGGCTAGGTAGAGCAATAAGACCTCTTCTTCCAAGGGTTTGGATAGGAGTGGTGGAGTAGTGAGATAGGCCTTGAGTTCAGATAATGCAATCTCGTACTTCTCTGTCAATTTGAAGTCCTTGGGGTTCTTTAATGTTTCAAAGAAGGCATGGGATTTGTCGGAGAGCCTGGAGATGAATCTGCTGAGGGCTGCCATTCTTCCTGTCAGTTTTTGAACCTCCTTGACGTTACGAGTTGAAGGTATCGCCTGGATGGCCCTTATCTGTTCTGGGTTTGCTTCTATGCCTCTGTGAGTGACTATATACCCTAAGAATTTGCCGGAGCTCACTACGAACGAGCATTTGGAAGGGTTGAGCTTCATATTGTACCTTCTAAGGGTGGCGAACGCCTGTTAAAGGTGCGATATAAGATCTTCAGAGTCCAAAGACTTTACCAGCATGTCGTCGATGTATACTTCCATGGTCTGGCCTATCTGATCAGCAACCATCGTGTTGACGAGCCTTTGATAGGTGGATCCGGCATTTTTAAACCCGAAAGGCATAACCTTGTAGCAATAGATGCCTCTAGAGGTCATGAAAGATGTCTTCTCCTCGTCCTCGGGATGCATCAAGATTTGGTTGTACACGGAGAAGGCATCCATGAAGCTCATTAGCTGATGTCCGGTAGTGGCATCAACCAGCTTATCTATGTGAGGCAAAGGGAAGGGATCCTTTGGACCGGACTTATTGAAGTCCGTAAAATCGATGCAAACTTTCCACTTTCCGTTCTTCTTCCTTACGACTACTACATTAGCAAGCTAGTCGGGATATTGTATCTCTCTTATGAATCTTGCGTCGAGCAGGTTTTTGACTTCCTCGTTAATGATCTCGTCCCTTTCGGGAGCAAAATTCCTCCTTTTCTGTCTGACTGGGGGATGCTTCGGGTCCACTTGAAGCTGGTGCATGATGATGTCGGGTCGATCCTGGGCATATCCTCGTGGGACCAGGCGAAGCAATCAGAGTTAGACCTTAGGAAGTCAATCAGTCTACGTCTTAGGTCTTTCGGAAGCTTAGAGCCTATCTTGAGGTTTCGCTCGAATTCCCTTCCACTAGGGGGACCTCGTCCATCCCTTCAACCTCCGATTCTTCGGTATGAGGAGATGGAGGTTCCCTCTGTAATTTCTATAAGGCCTGGGTCTTTCCTTTCAGAGTGGTCTGATAGGAGGACCTAGAGTTTTCCTGGTCTCACTTGATAGCCTTTACGCCCCAGGGAGTAGGGAACTTTACCAATTGATGAAGGGTCGATGGTATGGCTCCCATGTCGTGGATCCAAGGCCTTCCTAATATCACATTGTAGGATGACAGACAGTCGACGATTAGGAACTAAGTGGTTTGGTTTATCCCCTCCGCGTAGACTGGGAGAAGAACCTCTCCTTCGGTCTGTTTCACTTCTCCACTGAATCCCACGAGTGGGGTCGCTTTTCTGGTTAGCGTCTTGGAATTCAACCTTAGATCCGTGTAAGCCGAGTGAAAGATGATGTTGCTGGAGATTCCGTTGTCCACCAGTATCCGCTTGACCAAGCAGTTGGCTATGACCAGCGAGATGACGAGGGCGTCGTGATGAGGAGCTAGGACCCGTTCTTGCTCCTTCGAGGTGAAGCTAATCTCATATGTTCCCAGAAGTGGGCATTTGGGAACCTTAGTCTCTTGACCAATCCTGGCATTGCGGGTACTTCTTTTGGTTGCAGCGCTGCTGATCCCGCTTACTCATGATCCTCCTGAGATGACATGGATCACTCGATCTTGCTGCGGGGGTAACTCGGGAACAGCTTCGTTAGGAAGGTCGGGACCTTCCTTGTTCAGGAGGTTCCTGGCTTTATCCTAGAGGAATTCTCTTAGATAACCTTTCTTGAGAAGTTCAGCAACCTTTATCCTCAGGGCTATACAATCTTTAGTGGTGTGGCCGTGATCGTTGTGAAACTCGCACCACCTTTTGAGGTTTCGATTGGCATCGAGAGATCTCATCTTAGGGGGCCATTTAACCTGTGGACCCATTTGCCTCAGAACTTCAATGAGCTCCGGTTTGGATATTGCGAGATGAGAAATAGTGGGCCAAGTAGACACCATCATTCCCTCGGATCGGGGTAGAGGGCGGTTCTGATACCTGCCCCTGCTCGAATTGCTGGATTCTTTGGAAGGTCGAGAGCGGATGGCCTCGTCGCGATCGTCCCTTGGAGGTCTGGAGGAATTCTGATCGTATTTGGAGGAAGCCTTGGCCCTGCTCGCGACGTCTTCTTCCCATCTTACTTGAGCCCAGGCGCGGGATAACACATCCGCCATGCCCCCACACCTATACTTCGTTAGCTCTTTGTAGAGGTCTCCTTCTAGAAGCAGACACTTCTTGAAGGCTGAGACGGCTGTGTCGGCATTGCACTCGGGGATGGAGACTTTCTCCTGGTTAAAACGGGCTATATAGGAACGTAAGGACTCGTTCCTATATTGTTGGACCTCGTAGAGGTCATCTGATCTCTTCTCCAGGTGGCAACTGCTGGCGAATTTTTCCACGAACTTGTCAATGAGGGCAGCGAAGGATGTGATGGATCCTGTGGGGAGATTGATGTACCATTGGAGGGCAGGACCTGTTAAGGTTGACCCAAATCCTTTGCACATGGTAGCTTCCCTTGCTTCTTTGGGGATAGCCATGGCTATCAGGCGCTGCTTTTACTAGGCGACGTGGTTGTCGGGATCTCCAGTTTCTTCGTACATCTTAATGCTCGGGAAGGAGAACTTTCACGAAAGGTGTGTCGGAGTAAGATCTAGGGTTGCTTCTTCGAATAGGGGGAGCTACTCCGGGGAGCCTTTCCACAATAGATTGGATGGTGCCGAATCTCTCGGAGATCACCTTCTCTAGGTAAGCAGCTAGAGCTGGTTCTGAGATATTGGGATTATCGGGTGAGTATTCCTCGTCCTCCGTGTCGGAATCGTCGTTCCCTTCTTCACGAGTCGTATCTCGAGCAGCCTCTCGGTTATCGGATCCATTGTTTAAGATGTTAGGCTGCTGAGGTGTTTCCTCGTTGTTGCGAGGGGTGCTGAGCGAAGCCATAGGTCGGATTCTGGTTCTGAACCGCTTTCGCTTGTTCCCAACTGCCCCAAGGTATTGATTCTCTCGTCCGAGAGCAAGGTTCTCGGCCTCCATAGCGTCTAGCTTCTCGACACTCTGGTGAAGTTGTTTGGCGTGTTCTCCAAGTTGGTCTTTTAGGTTTTGAACTTCTTGGACAAGTTCTAGACTTGCGGGCACGGTTTCCTGAGCCTTGTGAAGGTCGGTGATTTGGCTTTGAAGAGTTTCAAGCCGGCTGAGGAGCTCCTGCTCCTTCGGGGTTGGTTCGGCTCGGTTGGAATCGACTTCCGGTGTCATCGTCACGTAGTTGAGTTACTCCCCTCCTTCTAACGCCAAACTGTTATGGTATTTTTGTGTAGGGTCGTTTAAGTACTACGGAACACAGGAAGAATTAAGTATTTGTATGTATTTAGAAGAGAATTTGAGGCAAAGAGATGTATTATTGAGTATCTCAAGGGTTTACAACGTTGGATGCGTTGTTGGGCCCAAATACGGCCCATTAGCTGACGAGAGAACCAAAACAAGTACTGGGCCGAGATAAAGCCCAATACGTTTCGGCGACCTTAGCTGAGGCTCAATACGGAGCCGGAGGCTGGAAGCTAAGGGCAATCTTCAAAAAGGTCACATTGAAGAGGAGGCTCACGCCACAACAGAAGGAGCGCAGGACCCGATCAAAAGGGAGCTGTTACGAATTCCTCAACAAACGGAGAAGATCTCCGAGATCAGTTAAAGACAATCAAGAGAAGTCCAAAGCTATTTAAAGAAGAGGTCGAAGACTAACTCGGGGATCACATCATTCAACCCTATTTCGCACAAGTTCTAAGAGATCTCTCTCATTTTCTCTGTAATCGTTCGTTGACATTTCCTGTAATACTTTTCATTCAAATCATCAATAAAAGCATATATTCATTCTTAAAGCTCTTTACGGGATTCAGCCCACGAATCTTCTTGTACCTTCTTTGACCTAACCTAAAATCCTAGGGTGAGTTTAGTCCCTCACATTTGGCACCGTCTGTGGGGACAAACAATCGAATCCCTTACTCTAACGCTTAAGGATGAATCCAATCGATGGAACGAACCCATCTAACCCCGATCAATCGAACCAGAGCAATAGCTCACCGAGCCGCACTGCTCTGGGGGCAAATAACCCCAAAGCTTCTAGTGGGACCAATTCCGGGTCTTCAGCCCTCAATAACCCATTGCATCAATCCGCTCCGAATCAAACGGAAGCTCAACTTTCTGAGATCCGTCAGATGATGATCCAACTAGTAGACAAAGCTCAGGAAACCGAGCGAACGATGCAACAGCTAGCCGAACGGCAGCAACGATTCGAATAGATAACCAGATGTCCGTCTACAACAACCCAATTGTCCGTTCACCAGAGAACGGGGGTCACCTTCCGAGAACGGTTAACCGACCCCTCTTTTCCCCGAGAACGTCTGGATTTTTCCCCTAATAGCACTGGTGCAGAGGAACATGAACCTGCTTTCCAAACGCCTCGCGCTAGGACAGCTCCTGTGTTTATCCCTCCTATCACCATCACCATGGGAAGCAACGTAGCAGCAACTAGCTCCATGCCTGATCAAACCGCCAGCGGTATCACCCGTTTGCCTCCGCCGCCACCTCCTTCCAAGTCTGGAGCAGGAACCAACATACCGTCCGGGGGCAGAACATCAGCTTCGGTGTTTCAAGCCAGGGTCTCAACCCCAAATACGGACGAATATCAAAGGACGGATGCTGATCCTGCAACTCTCCGCACTAACCTCTCTCGGAACCTAAGGACCAATGAGCGATCTATCCCGATAGCTAGCTGGGAAAATGACCGGGTGCGGTTTCATCAGGAACCTGCTCGGCCAGTATCTAATAATGACCCAAACGTCCTTCCCTTTGAGGGACCTGACACCATTCGCAGATACATGGAGCGAACCCACGCAGCTCTCCAAAAATTGGATGCTCAAGTTCATAAGGTAACGAGCTCAGCTCCCGAAATCGAGAGCTTAATCGAGGAGACTCGTGGGACTCCTTTTACCGATAGAATTGCCAACTCTTACATAAGAGATACCCGAAAAATAGAGATTCCTGAATACGACGGGAACACAGACCCAAAGGCCTATTTAAGAGCCTTCCGATTAGCCATCGTTAATGCTCACTTCACAAAGGAAGAACGCGATGCAGGATATTGCAGAACATTCGCTGAAAACCTGGTTGGAACAGCTCTTGAATGGTTCTCTGGCCTCGAGCTGAACTCTATAGACAGTTTCGATCAGTTAGCCAACGCCTTTATGAAGCAATATTCAACCCATATCCTAACACAAGCGTCCGAGGCTGACCTCTGGAAGATCAGACAAGGATTGGGAGACTCGTTGCGAGTCTACATCGAGAAATTCAGGGCATTGAGAACTAAACTCTCGAACACCAACGATCAGGTAGCCATCGAGGCCCTCAGAAGAGGTCTCTGGTACAAATCAGGGTTTTTATCAGAGTTAACGCTCAACCCTCCTCCAACTATCGACGACGCCCTTCATAAGGCCTCTAGATACATCACCTTGGAAGAGGAAACATCGGCATTGGATAAACTCCACAAGAAGCCCAGAGTCACCCAAAAAGCAAAGCCTCCGACGGAAAGGGACCTCATAAAAGGGGAGGTTCCCGAAACCACCAGACTCAGGGTGACTCCTACGTAGTCGAGGAAGATAAGGAAGAAAAACCCGTCGCCGCGACAGCTAAGGCCCCCTGGTCGAAAGGCTACGACGAGAGCAAACATTGCTCTTACCACGATCGGAAAGGACATTCAACCGAAGAGTGTTGGGACCTCCAACGACAACTGGCTACTAAATTCGCAGCCGGAGAAATAAAAGACGTGGACCTCAAAAAGCCACAGCCTTATCAAAAGAGAGGTCCCAGAGATAACTCTCTGAAACGCGAAAGATCACCTGAAAAAGAAACAGATTCACCACCCCCAGCTCCCAAAAAGAGAGTCGAAATGATCCTTGGAAAATTTACACAAGGAAAAAGCCTACAAATCGAGGCCCTCTTGAGTAAAACACCTCCCCAATCGAGCCCTAGCTCAAGGGTCGATTACATCCTCGGAGGGTCCGACGTGTGTCAAGACTCCGTTAACTCTATTAAAAGTCACGTACGAAAAGCTGTGTCAAACACTCAGCCCAAACCGACCAAACCCGAGTCTAACACTAAAATCTCTTTTTGGGAAAGTGAGAGATCAGATCTCGACAGACCTCACGACGACACCCTCGTCATAACGTTAAACATAGCAGGGTACGAGGTACATAAGCTCATGATCGACACCGGAAGCTCCGTCGATCTCATTTTCTACAACGCATTGAAAGGAATGGAAATAGATGACTACGAAATTATCGACCAGAAATCCAATCTCGTAGGTTTCTCTGGAGAAACGGCTACCTCATTGGGAACAATTAAACTCCCAATTATAGCTGGCGGGGTCATGAAGATGACCAATTTCATAGTCGTCAACAAACCTTCGCCGTTCCATGCAATCCTTGGAAGGCCTTGGATCCATAAGATGAAAGCAGTATCTTCAACTTATCACCAATGCGTAAAATTTCCGACATCTGACGGAATAGCTACCGTGCACGGTAGCCAAAATATCTCAAGGATCTGTTATCTAGGAGGATTCGAGATTGTAAAAGAATCACCCCAATAGCAATTACAGATCCAGGAAAGTCATGAAATGCAACAAAATATCCGAGGTCCTCCCAAGAACCTCACCGAAAAAGTTAGCATTGACGACTCGAATCCGGAAAAACTGGTAAGTATCGGATCCGAGTTACCTCTTGAAACGAAGAAGGAGCTCATCGAATTCCTAAAAAGCAACGTCAAGACCTTCGCATGGACCACCAGCGACATGAAAGGCATAAAGACAAATGTCACCACCCATAAACTCAATATAGACCCTACTTTCAAACCGATCAAACAAAAGCGTCGTAAGCTAGGTCTAAAAAAAGCTCAAGCTGTCAATGACGAGGTCGATCGACTAACGAAAGCCGGGTCCATCCGAGAAGTACAATACCCCGATTGGCTAGCTAATCCGGTGGTAGTAAAAAGGAAAAATGGGAAATGGAGAATCTGCGTAGATTTCACCGACCTAAACAAGGCTTGCCCTAAGGACAGTTTCCCACTACCTCACATCCACCGTCTGGCCGAAGCGACAGCTGGTCATCAGCTCCTGTCCTTTATGGACGCCTTTTCAGGATATAACCAGATCATGATGGATCCCAAAGATCAAGAAAAGACCGCATTCATAACCGAGCGTGGAACCTATTGTTACAAGGTCATGCCATTTGGTTTGAAAAACGCAGGAGCTACCTATCAGAGGTTAGTAAATAATATGTTCGCTGGACAACTTGGAAAAACCATGGAAGTCTACATTGACGACATGTTAGTCAAGTCTTCAGTTGGAGAGGACCATATCTCCCACCTAAGAGAATGCTTCGACATCCTCAACAAGTACGACATGAAGCTCAATCCAGCTAAATGCACCTTCGGAGTACCCTCCGGCGAGTTTCTTGGTTACCTCGTGAACGAAAGAGGCATCGAAGCCAACCCAAAATAGATAGCGACATTCCTAGAAATACCATCACCTAAAACGACCAGAGAGGTGCAAAGATTGACTGGACGGATCGCAGCACTGAATCGATTCATATACAGGTCCACCGACAAGTGCCTCCCATTTTATAAACTTCTGAAAAATAATAAGAAGTTCTTGTGGGACGAGAAGTGCGAAGAAGCCTTCAAACAACTAAAGGCTTACCTCTCAGAACCTCCGATACTATCCAAACCTGTAGTCGGAGAACCATTATATATGTACCTCGCCGTATCGGCAGTTGTAGTCAGCGGGGTGCTAGTACGAGAAGAACAAAACGAACAAAGACCCGTCTATTACACCAGTAAAAGCCTAATAGACGCCGAAACGAGGTACCCTACCATGGAAAAACTAGCCCTAACAGTCGTAACAGCTGCCAGGAAGCTGCGACCTTATTTCCAGTCGCACTCGATTGTCGTAATGACCTCACAACCATTGCGAACAATTTTGCATAGCCCTAGCCAATCCGGACGATTAGCTAAATGGGCCATAGAGCTCAGCGAGTACGTCATCGAGTACAGACTCCGAGCAGCAGCAAAAGCTCAGGTCCTCGCCGATTTCATTATCGAAACAGAGCAGCAGCAGCATCCGAACATCTAAACCTAGAAACTGAGAGGTTCCGAAATGGAGCCTGTATGTAGACGGAGCCTCATCAAGGCAAGGCTCCGGTGTCGGTATAAGACTAAGCTCTTCAGCTGGAGAAACCATCGAACAATCCTATAGGCTCGGATTTAGGGCTTCCAACAACGAAGCCGAGTACGAAGCACTTATCGCCGGTTTAAAACTCGCCCTGAGCCTCGGAATTCGGAAGCTAAACGCTTATAGTGACTCGCAGCTAATAGCTAGTCAGTTTAACGGGGAATACGAAACAAGGGACGAAAGAATGGGGGCATACCTCGAAGTCGGCTTAAACCTCACAAAGCAGTTTGATAAATTCAAGCTAACCAGGATCCCTCGAGGAGAGAACTCCTCAGCAGACGCTCTGGCAGCTTTAGCCTCAACATCAGACCCTCTCGTGAAACGAATCATACCTGTAGAAGGAATCGAAAAACCAAGTATCTACATAGCTACCAAAGCCGAGATAGATAGCGAATCAAAAGGGGAAACAGAGGGTAGCTATCCCGACACAGCAGCTACCCAAGTACTCACAACATTTTGGTTCCCGAAAACCAAAATTCACCGCTTCAAGACAAGCACCTCCGCGAGTACGATCCAGTCCCCGGGAAACACCCACGAAAAGGAGGATATTCCCAAGAATTCAGACTCCCAGGAGCCTAGTCCTGCGAATACCTCCAGGGGCACAATCCAGACCTCGGATCAAACAATCTGCAGGGTCAAAACAAGAAGCCGCTTCGCCCTCGAAAATCTTCCCGGAGGCACCATTCAGACCCCAGGAAATAACCAAGAGATTGGAGATATTCCTCAAAACCTAGACCCCATGGAGCCTAGTCCAACGAATATCTCCGGGGGCACCACGACACCAGGTCCCGAATAGGAACCTCCCTCCTCTCTTCACAACAAAGTTGTAGGGAGAGAAGACTGGAGAATTCCGATCATGCAGTATATCCTAGAGGGAAAAACTCCACCCAATAAATGGGAGGCTCGAAAACTCAAAGCCTTAAGCGCAAGATATTGCATAATCGAATCAGCCCTCCACAAACAAAGCGTCTCCGGACCTTACCTAAAATGCGTTCATGGCCTCGTAGCTATGAAACTCATGAAGGAAATGCACGACAGTTCCTGTGGAAACCATTCCGAAGGCAGAGCCCTAGCCATCCGAATAAAAAGACAGGGCTACTTCTGGCCTACCATTATTGCAGACTGTGAAGTCTACTCTTCTTCATGCGACAAATACCAAAGGCATGCACCGATCATACACCAACCGGCGGAAAAGCTATCCAACATATCAGCTCCCTATCCGTTCATGAGGTGGTCCATGGATATTGTAGGTCCACTAGTACCATCATGCAAAGGAAAAAAATTACTGAACCTCCTGGTCCTAACCGACTATTTCACGAAAGGGATTGAAGCTGAAGCTTTCCAACAAATAACCAGATTCGAGGTCGAATGATTTGTATGGAAAAGCATCGTATGCAGACATGGCGTCCCATACGAAATCGTAACCGATAATGGAGGACAGTTCATATCTCATGACTTCAAAAATTTCTGCGATAAATGGAACATCCGCCTCACCTTTTCATCACCTCGGCGACCTCAAGGAAACGGCCAGGTGTTGGCTGCTAACAAGTCGATTTTAGCAAACCTCAACAAACGCCTAGGAGCTCAGGAGCTCTGGTCAGAAAAATTATCAGAAGTGCTATGGGCCTGCCGAACCACCCTACGAAAAGCTACAGAGGAAACTCCCTTCTCCTTAGCTTACGGGATGGAAGCTGTCGTCCCAGCAGAAACCACCGCGGGTAGCCTCCGCCGGGAACTCTGCACATCGAATCCCGCAGTTAATAACCAGCTCCTAATGGACAGCCTCGAATTAATCGAGGAAAGACGAGACCAAGCCATGCTTCACATTCAAAATTATCAGCAAGCGATGGCACGACACTATAATTCCAAAGTAAGGCCCCGACAGTTCGCTGTAGGGGACCTAGTACTTAGAAAGGTGTTCGAAGGAACTAAGGAACCAGGAGCTGGAAAATTAGGAACCAATTGGGAACGTCACTACCGAATTATCCACATAGTACGACCCAGAGTCTATAAACTACAGAAGGTGCGAACCGGGGTACCTGAAATCCGATCGTGGAATGCCACGAACCTCAAGAGATACTATCATTAGGTACCCAAATTCTATGAACTACGTTTGGCTTGATCCCTTGACTGGGTACGTAGGCAGCTCCGTCACGAGTGCAGCCCCAACCTCTCCTCATCAATCTCCTCACCTAAGCAAAGGGGGCATGTGTTACCAAAAGCACATAGCCTAAAAACAGTTGATGTATGAACGATTCGAATCATGTATTATCTGTAATATGTTATCAATAAAACGATTAATTATATTTCATCAACATCAAAGGTCTTAAAATCCTCTAAGAAAATTCAGGTCCCCCTACATTGGGACCTAAGCTCATCAACAACTTCGAATACATTCAGGTCCCCAAAAACCTGAACCTAAGGTCTTAAAATCCTTAACAAGTCCTAAGGTCCTAAAATCCTTAACAAATCTCGAGGTCTTAAAATCCTTTACAAACTCCAAAGGTCTTATAATCCTTAACAAATCCCTAAGGTCTTAAAATCCTTAACAAATCCCTAAGGTCTTAAAATCCTTAACAAAAATTAAGGTCTTAAAATCCTCCACAAAACCTAAGGTCTTGAAACCCTTCAAAGAAACTCGAAGCTCAATAAACCAAATTCGATCTCTCAAGAATCCATATCAGAAAAGATCTCACAACTTCAAAACAAATCAGGTTCCTTAAAACCTTAAGCTAAACAAAAACCCGACTACGAATAAAATATCATATTCGACGACTAAGGAAAAAGACAAAAAATCCGAAACAACCAAGTTTAAAATTAGACAAAGGTTTAAAAGCCTCCTCGGGCTATAAGTCTTGAAAACATATAAAGGTTTAAAAGCCTCCTCAGGCTATAAATCCTAAAAACAAATAAAGGTTTCAAAGCCCCTCAGGCTATAAGTCTTGAAAAACAGATAAAGGCCCATCGGGCGAAAGTCTTAGAAACAAAAGAGCATCAACTCTTAACCTTCCTCGGTTCCAGGACCAGCTTCAGCGTCCTTATCCTCCTCGATAAGACCACCATCCTTGGCAGGAACCTCCACTTCAGCTTCCTGGTTGACACCTCCCGGATTTGCTTCAACTTGAGCTAGATCAGGAGATACCGAATCCAAATTAGAACCATATTCTCCGGAAAACGTCGGGTTAAACATATTGATCTCGAAAGTACCTGAGCTTTCTGAGAGTTGAGGATTGGGCAGCTTGCTGACTGAGAAATCGGAAACTTGGGCCTTCTCACACGCAGCAGCGGCATCCGGAATCAGGCCCATCAAACGGTTGTACTCCTCAGCATTCTCAATCTCCTTAGATAACAGCTCCTTCAGAAGTTTGGTGTTCGCCTGAAGTTCCTGAGCATAGATTAGTGCCTCGGTTTCATCCTTCTTCTTGACAAACTTCTCTTTCACAGAAGTCAGAATCTTGTTGTAAGCATCAGCTACCTCCTTCTTACCTCTCCTGGGAGCTAGCCTGACCTCAGCTTCCTTGTTCCTTTGGCTGACCTGAGATGAGGTGATCATTTCTTGGACCTGATGCTCAGCTATCTTGCGAGCAGCCTCCAAGTCATTAATCTTCCTATTCTTCACCTCAATATCGATAGCAAATCAAAAGGGGAAACAGAGGGTAGCTATCCCGACACAGCAGCTACCCAAGTACTCACAACATTTTGGTTCCCCAAAACCAAAATTCACCGCTTCAAGACAAGCACCTCCGCGAGTACGATCCAGTCCCCGGGAAACACCCACGAAAAGGAGGATATTCCCAAGAATTCAGACTCCCAGGAGCCTAGTCCTGCGAGTACCTCCAGGGGCACAATCCAGACCTCGGATCAAACAATCTGCAGGGTCAAAACAAGAAGCCGCTTCGCTCTCGAAAATCTTCCCGGAGGCACCATTCAGACCCCAGGAAATAACCAAGAGATTGGAGATATTCCTCAAAACCTAGACCCCATGGAGCCTAGTCCAACGAATATCTCCGGGGGCACCACGACACCAGGTCCCGAATAGGAACCTCCCTCCTCTCTTCACAACAAATTTGTAGGGAGAGAAAACTGGAGAATTCCGATCATGCAGTATATCCTAGAGGGAAAAAATCCACCCAATAAATGGGAGGCTCGAAAACTCAAAGCCTTAAGCGCAAGATATTGCATAATCGAATCAGCCCTCCACAAACAAAGCGTCTCCGGACCTTACCTAAAATGTGTTCATGGCCTCGTAGCTATGAAACTCATGAAGGAAATGCACGACGGTTCCTGTGGAAACCATTCCGGAGGCAGAGCCCTAGCCATCCGAATAAAAAGACAGAGCTACTTCTGGCCTACCATTATTGCAGACTGTGAAGTCTACTCTTCTTCATGCGACAAATGCCAAAGGCATGCACCGATCATACACCAACCGGCGGAAAAGCTATCCAACATATCAGCTCCCTATCCGTTCATGAGGTGGTCCATGGATATTGTAGGTCCACTAGTACCATCATGCAAAGGAAAAAAATTACTGAACCTCCTGGTCCTAACCGACTATTTCACGAAAGGGATTGAAGCTGAAGCTTTCCAACAAATAACCAGATTCGACGTCGAATGATTTGTATGGAAAAACATCGTATGCAGGCATGGCGTCCCATACAAAATCGTAACCGATAATGGAGGACAGTTCATATCTCATGACTTCAAAAATTTCTGCGATAAATGGAACATCCGCCTCACCTTTTCATCACCTCGGCGACCTCAAGGAAACGGCCAGGCGTTGGCTGCTAACAAGTCGATTTTAGCAAACCTCAACAAACGCCTAAGAGCCCAGAAGGAGCTCTGGTCAGAAAAATTATCTGAAGTGCAATGGGCCTGCCGAACCACCCCACGAAAAGCTACAAAGCAAACTCCCTTCTCCTTAGCTTACGGGATGGAAGCTGTCGTCCCAGCAGAAACCACCGCGGGTAGCCTCCGCCGGGAACTCTGCACATCGAATCCCGCAGCTAATAGCCAGCTCCTAATGGACAGCCTCGACTTAATCGAGGGAAGACGAGACCAAGCCATGCTTCACATTCAAAATTATCAGCAAGCGATGGTACAACACTATAATTCCAAAGTAAGGCCCCGACAGTTCGCTGTAGGGGACCTAGTACTTAGAAAGGTGTTCGAAGGAACTAAGGAACCAGGAGCTGGAAAATTAGGAACCAATTGGGAAGGTCCCTACCAAATTATCCACATAGTACGACCCAGAGTCTATAAACTCCAGAAAGTGCAAACCAGGGTACCTGAAATCCGATCGTGGAATGCCACGAACCTCAAGAGATACTATCATTAGGTACCCAAATTCTCTGAACTACGTTTGGCTTGATCCCTTGACTGGGTACGTAGGCAGCTCCGTCACGAGTGCAGCCCCAACCTCTCCTCATCAATCTCCTCACCTAAGCAAAGGGGGCATGTGTTACCAAAAGCACATAGCCTAAAAACAGTTGATGTATGAACGATTCGAATCATGTATTATCTGTAATACGTTATCAATAAAACGATAAATTATATTTCATCAACATCAAAGGTCTTAACATCCTCTAAGAAAATTCAGGTCCCCCTACATTGGGACCTAAGCTCATCAACAACTTCGAATACATTCAGGTCCCCAAAAACCTGAACCTAAGGTCTTAAAATCCTTAACAAGTCCTAAGGTCCTAAAATCCTTAACAAATCTCGAGGTCTTAAAATCCTTAACAAACTCTAAATGTCTTAAAATCCTTAACAAATCCCTAAGGTCTTAAAATCCTTAACAAATCCCTAAGGTCTTAAAATCCTTAACAAAAATTAAGGTCTTAAAATCCTCCACAAAACCTAAGGTCTTGAAACGCTTCAAAGAAACTCGAAGCTCAATAAACCAAATCCGATCTCTCAAGAATCCAGATCAGAAAAGATCTCACAACTTCAAAACAAATCAGGTTCCTTAAAACCTTAAGCTAAACAAAAACCCGACTACGAATAAGATATCATATTCGACGACTAAGGAAAAAGATAAAAAATCCGAAACAACCAAGTTTAAAATTAGACAAAGGTTTAAAAGCCTCCTCAGGCTATAAGTCTTGAAAACATATAAAGGTTTAAAAGCCTCCTCAGGCTATAAATCCTAAAAACAGATAAAGGTTTCAAAGCCCCTCAGGCTATAAGTCTTGAAAAACAGATAAAGGCCCATCGGGCGAAAGTCTTCGAAACAAAAGAGCATCAACTCTTAACCTTCCTCGGTTCCTGTGGGAACCGAAATTCGCACTGTCGATTTTGATAAGTAAAATACGGAGGAAAGCCGAGTTAACCCAACTTTCCCTGAAGGTCCGGATTCTCTGCGACAGCCAACGACAAGTGACCGAACAGGTGCGGAAAATATGGAAAGATAACAAAAGACGAAAATCGTACAAAAAGTGTTTTGTTAAGAGTTGGGACTGGACCTTGAGAAAGGCTGCCTACGTACCCCTTCCGAGGATCAAGTCGGACGTAGTTCAGTTAGAAATATTTGAACAAGAGATCGAACTGCCTGGCGGAGTTCGTCTAGTACGAGCGTTTGTCATAGAAACGGGCGTGTCGAGAATAACGCCTAGGGTTTCTATGTGCGAAACTCTGAGTAAAAGAATTGTTAGATCCTTCCACGAGAAACAAGAGTCTGCGGACAAGATGAAAATAGAATGAGAGGCGGCCGGACGTTCTAGGTCTTGCCTTGCTAGTCTACCGCCTAAATTCTAAGTTCGTAAGCTAACAGGAGCTCTCTAGGTCTCCAATCTCGGATTTGCTTTCTCTCTAGGAATTTTTGCTCTTAATGATTTTCGCCCCCCTTTTCCTTCTCTCCCAAAGCTCCTTTATATACTCCCTCTTATGACGGTCTATTCTCCTTTTGGGCCGCGAAGCGGGCTTTTTCCATTTTCGTCGGCCTTCATGTTTATCGGGAAACTTGACATTTATCTTCAGGAAACTTGACATTTATACTTTTGGAAATTTAGCATTTATCTTGTTATGTAAAGATAAACGTAAATCGTCGTATCTATCTCAGATAATCGTAAACGGACTGTCCGATCGCGTTTGGTCCCTTTCAGGCCGTCTCTAGGACTTCCGCTGTTTTTTACGATTTCTTCGGAAGATCTTCATTCCTTCGTAGAGTTGAGATGAGTGGTGTCTTAGGATAACCATCACTGTTTCGTACAAAGAATTTTAGATCTTCCTTTCCGTTGATACCTTACGAGTTTCCGAAGTGTTTCCGACGATCTTAGTTTGGAGTAAGAACGAGAGTTTTGTACGCGGAACCTCAATGATTCATTCCGCGAGGACTCGGGAAAGATTCAAAGTACAGACTTCTGACGGCCGGGGGCCTGGGACTTGTGCACGGAAGATTGTCGCTCGAAGACCCGAGCCAGCACTGGCGCTAGGCGCCCGGCGCCTAGAGGCAGCACGGGCGCTAGGCGCCCGGCGCCTAGAGGCAGCACGGGCGCTAGGCGCCCGGCGCCTAGAGGCAGCACGGGCGCTAGGCGCCCGGCGCCTAGAGGCAGCACGGGCGCTAGGCGCCCGGCGCCTAGAGGCAGCACGGGCGCTAGGCGCCCGGCGCCTAGAGGCAGCACGGGCGCTAGGCGCCCGGCGCCTAGAGGCAGCACGGGCGCTAGGCGCCCGGCGCCTAGAGGCAGCACGGGCGCTAGGCGCCCGGCGCCTAGAGGCAGCACGGGCGCTAGGCGCCCGGCGCCTAGAGGCATCACGTGCGTCTCGGCGAGGGCTTCGATTTGATATCTTACTCGTTTTCTGGGTCCTCACGGTTTGAGAGAACGAGCTCTTTAAAGTTTCCCGGCGGCTAGGACCATCACGGGCGGCTAGGACCAGCACGGGCGCTAGGCGCCCGGCGCCTAGTGGCAGCACGGGCGCTAGGCGCCCGGCGCCTAGAGGCAGCACGGGCGCTAGGCGCCCGGCGCCTAGAGGCAGCACGGGCGCTAGGCGCCCGGCGCCTAGTGGCAGCACGGGCGCTAGGCGCCCGTCGCCTAGAGGCAGCACGTGCGCTAAGCGCCCGGCGCCTAGAGGCAGCACGGGCGCTAGGCGCCCGGCGCCTAGAGTCATCACGTGCGTCTCAGCGAGGGCTTCGATTTGATATCTTACTCGTTTTCTGGGTCCTCACGGTTTGAGAGAACGGGCTCTTTGAAGTTTCAAGGCGGATTCTTTGTCGTTCGGCCTGTCCAAACTTAGATTACTTCCCGTTTCTTCCGTATAATTTCGTATGGTCGTGTCATCTTAGCTACGGACCTAATGTCTCTCGGTTCTTCTTGATTGTATCATCGAAGTTTTACGACTAAATCTTATTTGGTTTTCTCGTAAAGTTTATCGTGTAAATCAAGAACGATCGACTTTAACATAGGTTCTTTAAGCTATACGACTTGTCTTGCTCTCGACGCTTGTTTTATGGAAAGTCCGCGCATGATAAATAGTTTTAGCCGTTGATTTCGAGAGAACCGTTTTTGACCCCAACAGTTAGCCCCCCAGCCTGTAAGACGCGGAGACGATCTTGCGGGCGGAAGATTATGAGTTGAAAGTCGAAATTTGTGGCTAAGAATATTTCATTGCGGACATCCTCATCACCTTTGATTGGCGATCTTGAACGTGACGTCGGAAAGACCGTGAGTTCGTTGCTCAATGTGAAGAAAGAGAAGAACATATGTCCACGAAAGTCCGTCGTCTTCAAGAGAAGATTTAGAGTCTTGAGGAGACGGGGACTCGCAAGTTTGACGGAGAGGACTTCGACTCGATTCTCGCTGGTCTGAAACCCGTGTGCAACCTTGTCCCGGATTCGGAGGGTTCGGAGGACCAGGACTACGCAGTCAAGGATCGTGACGCCGGCGCATATGAAACATGCAGCGGTGGTGCGACCAATGGAGGCGACGGTGAGACCGTTCCTACTTTGGGTGAGTTTTGAGGATGAAGGTGATGCTCCGGGGAGCGTCTAGGTTTATCAATCCTTTCGGAGATTTTTATTTTGATTGTGTTTCGGCCGTTAAGAGGTCATGATGTACATTTGTGGGACTGGCCGTTGGCGGCTTCGAATCCCGGCCTTTTTCAGGGCATCTGTTGAACTCTGCGGCTCAATCTTTACAAAATATTAATGTTGCGTTTTCAGAACTTCTGTCTATCGAAGTTAGAGGGACAGGGTGTGAGTTGTCGTCTCATTCCTGCCTCCCTGATGATCACCGTATCCGTCGTTTGTACAAAGCGAGATTTTCCTGCGGTTTACGATTTACGCGAAAATTCGTGGAAACGTACAGACTTGAGTGAAGAGACAAGTTTTGGGATCTCGCGTCGTTGACGCTTTGCCTATGAGATGTTAAGATACCAGCAAGGCTGGGTTTAGGGCAAGACCTAGGTTTACTCTCAGACTAAGGCTGTGCGATGACAAATCGGCTTTCGTTTTGCCTGTTTGTGATTTTAACCTGATTCGTACCGTTTTAAAATCCGCAAAGTGGTATCGGCTTATATGATTTGTCTGGGCACGAATCGAGCTACTTCCTTTACGAAGTGCTGAACCAAATTTGGAGTTTTTGTATAGCGCGCTATGGGATCCTTGTCGGATGTAAAAGAGCCTACCCTTAGGTGGCTTGTCTGTTTAGGACGTTAGAGTTCGTTTGTTGTGATCAGCAACAACGATATGATGCCGTTTAGAAGGCGTATGAAGGTTTTAATCGAAAAACGAATGTTCAGGCACGAAGCGACGTCTCGCAGTGCTTTGAAGTTTGTTTTTCTTATGCCATAAAGGACTATGGGCTTTTTAGAAATCGCGGAATGTTTCCGGGCGATAGTTTACGATTTATTTGGGGGATACTTGATCCATTGTTGAGGCCGTTTAGCGAATGGCGAATTTGTTTGCGAAGGGTTTCGAAAATTCGGTTTCTGTGTTTGTAAAGAGTTTCGAAAATCCGGTTTCTTTAAAATCGTGGGAGTATATGAGTATACGCATTTCAAATGCGTATGAGTCAATTTTCCCTTGTGCCGCATTTCAAATGTTCGCGGGCTTGGAGATGTTTTGCGAATGTCCGTAGTCAGAAACTGTTGTTTCAGTTTGGACGTGCAAGTTATAAAATTTTGATCGAGGAATTAGGACCAGGGGTCGTGTATATTTGACCCAGGGAGAAGCGTCTACCTTCGTTTTGTTTCGCGAAGTGTTGGCCTTCCGGGATTTTAAGGACGACTCGTATAACTCTTGGAGCTTTGTCACGAGTGTTTATTTTCATGTTTTGTTTACGGGGCGTATAGAACTTTAATCAGTCGATGTTAAGTTCAAATTTTTCCGTTAACCGTATGGCTGTTAGGACTGATTTTATTACGAGAAATTCATCGCATGATTTCCTCTTTTGGGCTATGCGACAGAATTGCTCACGTAAATGGTCACTTGGAGTTTTATGACAAATCGTGGATTATCGTTTGGCCCTTAGGCGATTGGAGCGGCGATTGTTCAGCTGTTTTGTCTTGGCGTGAAGGCTATGTTCAGCCGTTTAACCAAGGAGTTGGTAAACGATCAGACTGCGATCCTTTCGCATTAAGGTCGTACTGGTTCACGATTGTCCTTAATGGTGATGCCGAATTCAGGTTCGGGCTTTATGGAAGGGCATAGTCGGCCGATGGCCGAATAGCGTTCGTTGAGATAGACATGCAAGTCTTAGCGGAGTTTTCCGAGTTATGGGTTACACGGAAAATGTTTCCGCTTTGATTTTGTCTTTTGGCGAAAGTTGCTTCGAATTACTCGTGGAGTTTTACCGAAGGTTATTCCGTTAATTTTGTAGCTCACCGTCGTGCTATTAGTCTGACGTTGTACGAGTTTCTTGTCGCGAGATTGCAACAAGAGACAGTGTAGAGTTTTCAAGACTATGTTTGTAGCGGTTTGACCATGCCGTTATGCCGCTAGCGTTTCGGACGAATCTTAGAGTGCCGTTTGCCTTTTGAAAGGAATTTTTTCTTTATGAAGTAGAATGAGTATGCCAAGGATGCGTGGCGATCGTTTCTCGGTTTTCTGAGAGATTAGATCGGTTTGCGCGTTCTGCCTAGGCAGTCAAGGAACAATAGAACGAAACTGGAAGAAAATGCCTAAGACTTAGCTTGCTAGACTATCCACCTAGGTTCTAAGTTCCCTAAATTTTACGGCAGTTTACAAGACGTTCTCATTCCTTGCCTACGAAAAAATTAAAACCTTGATAAAATTTTCTAAGTCGGACGTACCTTAGTCTCGTTGATTACTCGAGATTGCCTCATGTCCGTTCCTCTTTGTCTTCTAACGTTTCATTGTCAAAGGTCTTCGAAAAGTCTGACACTGAATCGAGAATCGATTTTTGATGAAACCCGAAGGAACAGTGCAGAATCGTTGCAGAATCGTTGAAGCAAAGGGAGGAGATGTAGGCAAAACTCGAAGAAGGCTACGGTGGGTAGACAAGTGAAAACAAACGGCAAGATGTCACTTGAGTGGGGCTTCTTGTTTCGTCAAGCTATGAGCGAACTGGTCAGGTCAAGAAGCTTGCGATCTTGTTATACTTCACGAATGATGTTTCGTAAAATATTGCCGAGCTTTTATTTAACGAGAGTTATTCAACAAAATGTTGTCGAGTTAATTTTACGGAAACTGTTTCGTAAAATGTTGTCGAGTTTAATCGTGCAGAAGCTGTCTCGTGAAGTATTGTCTAGGATTATTTTACGAAAGGTGCAAAGTATTTGGTTGGACTATCGTCGGGGATGGTTTCGCGAGGATTTGCCGCGTTCGCCGAATGTTTTGTTGTCCGGTGACCAGCGCAGCGCGGGCGCGTTAACCGCCCGGCGCCTAGGGACAGCACGGGCGTCCTAGCCGCCTGGCGTCTAGAAGCAGCACGGGCGCTAGGCGCCCGGCGCCTAGAGGCAGCACGGGCGCTAGGCGCCCGGCGCCTAGAGGCAGCACGGGCGCTAGGCGCCCGGTGCCTAGAGGCAGCACGGGTGCTAGGCGCCCGGCGCCTAGGGGCAGCATGGACGTGCTAGCCGCCCGGGACTGTGCTTCCTTGCAGGAACTGCCTGTTTTTTTCCGGTTTTTTTTAAGGTTTCTCGATCGACACTTAGTCTCTCGAGGTTTCTCTAATTGTTTTTCCGAGACTTTTGGACATCGATTCCATCATGATCCCAGCAAGGAATTGTTTCTTAGAACGTTGTTGACCTTTTATTTTACGAGAGTTATTTCACAAAATGTTGTCGAGGTAATTTTATGGAAACTGTTTTGTAAAATGTTGTCGAGTTTAATCGTGCAAAAGCTGTCTCGTGAAATATTTCGAGAATTTATTCTAAGAAACATTTCCAGTCGAAACTCTGCTCGGTAATCATACCGTCATATCAGCCTTGGGCTCGATCCTACTCTAAAATCGTATGTGGCCGTTTAGCCGTGATTCGGGCCTCTTTTGAGCCGTCTTGGGACTTAGACGTTTTTACGATTTTTCTTTAGAAAAAGCCGTTGATGTGACGCTGGTTTTTCCGAAGGGATTTCGATTCCCCGTATAGTTAAGGCAACTGGTGTTCAAGCTAACCATAGCTGTTGTATACGGCAGGCAGGAATCCGTCTCGACTACCAAGTCATTTTTTGAATTTTTCCGAGCGAGGGGGGTTGTGTCCATGGACCCGAGGACCGTGTTGCAGGAACTTGGACGGGGGTGCATGGTTGATAGGACCCGAACTTGGTCGGGATGGTCCGTTCTTTGGGACGTTTGTCCGTAAGATGATAATCTTAGATAACCGTTTGCATAAGCGTTGGTCGTAGCAGCAGTCACTGCTGAAGTTGTTTTACCAGCGTCGATGTGAGCTGCGAGTTTGTCTTTCATATTTCCAGACATTGCTTTGATCAAGCGTTTTGCGGCCGTAAGAGTAAGAGTAATCCGTCCTCCCCTCCTTCTAGCGCCAAACTGTGGGAACCGAAATTCGCACTGTCGATTTTGATAAGTAAAATACGGAGGAAAGCCGAGTTAACCCAACTTTCCCTTAAGGTCCGGATTCTCTGCGACAGCCAACGACAAGTGACCGAACAGGTGCGGAAAATATGGAAAGATAACAAAAGACGAAAATCGTACAAAAAGTGTTTTGTTAAGAGTTGGGACTGGACCTTGAGAAAGGCTGCCTACGTACCCCTTCCGAGGATCAAGTCGGACGTAGTTCAGTTAGAAATATTTGAACAAGAGATCGAACTGCCTGGCGGAGTTCGTCTAGTACGAGCATTTGTCATAGAAACGGGCGTGTCGAGAATAACGCCTAGGGTTTCTATGTGCGAAACTCTGAGTAAAAGAATTGTTAGATCCTTCCGCGAGAAACAAGAGTCTGCGGACAAGATGAAAATAGAATGAGAGGCGGCCGGACGTTCTAGGTCTTGCCTTGCTAGTCTACCGCCTAAATTCTAAGTTCGTAAGCTAACAGGAGCTCTCTAGGTCTCCAATCTCGGATTTGCTTTCTCTCTAGGAATTTTTGCTCTTAATGATTTTCGCCCCCCTTTTCCTTCTCTCCCAAAGCTCCTTTATATACTCCCTCTTATGACGGTCTATTCTCCTTTTGGGCCGCGAAGCGGGCTTTTTCCATTTTCGTCGGCCTTCATGTTTATCGGGAAACTTGACATTTATCTTCAGGAAACTTGACATTTATCCTTTTGGAAATTTAGCATTTATCTTGTTATGTAAAGATAAACGTAAATCGTCGTATCTATCTCAGATAATCGTAAACGGACTGTCCGATCGCGTTTGGTCCCTTTCAGGCCGTCTCTAGGACTTCCGCTGTTTTTTACGATTTCTTCGGAAGATCTTCATTCCTTCGTAGAGTTAAGATGAGTGGTGTCTTAGGATAACCATCACTGTTTCGTACGAAGAATTTAAGATCTTCCTTTCCGTTGATACCTTACGAGTTTCCGAAGTGTTTCCGACGATCTTAGTTTGGAGTAAGAACGAGAGTTTTGTACGCGGAACCTCAATGATTCATTCCGCGAGGACTCGGGAAAGATTCAAAGTACAGACTTCTGACGGCCGGGGGCCTGGGACTTGTGCACGGAAGATTGTCGCTCGAAGACCCGAGCCAGCACTGGCGCTAGGCGCCCGGCGCCTAGAGGCAGCACGGGCGCTAGGCGCCCGGCGCCTAGAGGCAGCACGGGCGCTAGGCGCCCGGCGCCTAGAGGCAGCACGGGCGCTAGGCGCCCGGCGCTAGGCGCCCGGCGCCTAGAGGCAGCACGGGCGCTAGGCGCCCGGCGCCTAGAGGCATCACGTGCGTCTCGCCCGTCGCCTAGAGGCAGCACGTGCGCTAAGCGCCCGGCGCCTAGAGGCAGCACGGGCGCTAGGCGCCCGGAGCCTAGAGGCATCACGTGCGTCTCGGCGAGGGCTTCGATTTGATATCTTACTCGTTTTCTGGGTCCTCACGGTTTGAGAGAACGGGCTCTTTGAAGTTTCAAGGTGGATTCTTTGTCGTTCGGCCTGTCCAAACTTAGATTACTTCCCGTTTCTTCCGTATAATTTCGTATGGTCGTGTCATCTTAGCTACGGACCTAATGTCTCTCGGTTCTTCTTGATTGTATCATCGAAGTTTTACGACTAAATCTTATTTGGTTTTCTCGTAAAGTTTATCGTGTAAATCAAGAACGATCGACTTTAACATAGGTTCTTTAAGCTATACGACTTGTCTTGCTCTCGACGCTTGTTTTATGGAAAGTCCGCGCATGATAAATAGTTTTAGCCGTTGATTTCGAGAGAACCGTTTTTGACCCCAACAGTTCCAGGACCAGCTTCAGCGTCCTTATCCTCCTCGATAAGACCACCG
Source organism: Hirschfeldia incana (assembly GCA_026261945.1). NCBI lineage: Eukaryota > Viridiplantae > Streptophyta > Magnoliopsida > Brassicales > Brassicaceae > Hirschfeldia > Hirschfeldia incana. Next base: position 346,568 of record JABCMI010000107.1, read on the forward strand.
TCCTTGGCAGGAACCTCCACTTCAGCTTCCTGGTTGACACCTCCCGGATTTGCTTCAACTGGAGCTAGATGAGGAGATACCGAATCCAAATTAGAACCATATTCTCCGGAAAACGTCGGGTTAAACATATTGATCTCGAGAGTACCTGAGCTTTCTGAGAGTTGAGGATTGGGCAGCTTGCTGACTGAGAAATCGGAACTTGGGCCTTCTCACACGCAGCAGCGGCATCCGGAATCAGGCCCATCAAACGGTTGTACTCCTCAGCATTCTCAATCTCCTTAGATAACAGCTCCTTCAGGAGTTCGGTGTTCGCCTGAAGTTCCTGAGCATAGATTAGTGCCTCGGTTTCATCCTTCTTCTTGACAAACTTCTCTTTCACAGAAGTCAGAATCTTGTTGTAAGCATCAGCTACCTCCTTCTTACCTCTCCTGGCAGCTAGCCTGACCTCAGTTTCCTTGTTCCTTTGGCTGACCTGATATGAGGTGATAATTTCTTGGACCTGATGCTCAGCTATCTTGCGAGCAGCCTCCAAGTCATTAATCTTCCTATTCTTCACCTCAATATTGATAGCTTAACTTTCGATTTTTCCCTGCTGAGTATCAGCCTTCAGACCAAGTCTCCCAACCTCAGCCTGAAGCTCAGAGACCTGAGCACGAGTTTGATCAAGCTCCATCTTGGTAGTCTTGAACATATCAGTGGCCTGAGTCAATTCTTCAGTATTAGGAGCACCACGCACGGTCTCCTAAAACCTCAGTTGAGCTCTGTTGATGGCTCCAGCTAACTATAACAAGTCAAAGAGAAAACCAAAACTTAGAAAGGATCGACCAAATAAGGATAGATCAAGAAGAGTCAAAACCACATACCTGACCCATGTGGTGAGCTATTTCAATGTACTCCTCCCTATTAGTCAACTTGTTGATCGCAGGCACGGAGCATCCTACCATCTTCATATGTCTCATAATCGCTGCCAAACCCCAAGGATCGTCCACGATCGATCCCGGCTTGGACTGGGTGAAATTCCAACCAATGGTCCCTCCCCTCGATGACGAGGAAGAGGACCTGGAAGGTCTGTCCCCCAAGTCGGTCTGAGGCCTCTTGTTCCTCGAAGGCTCGACCTCGAGGGGATCTTTAGCAGCTTGGGGATTAACCTCCACCGAGGGGACCTCGGGACGAGGAACAACGTCTTGAGCTCTGATCTCAACAGGGTTGACATCCTAACAGGAACAGGGGACCCATCATCAACGATCTCCTTCAACGAGCTAAGGAAAGCTCCTCCTTGGGTCTTGTCACTGCCTCGCGAAGCGCTGGCAAACGCAGCAGGTCTGCTCTTGGTACGAAAAGAGGGCCTCATCTTGGGAGCACGAGTCTTTTCGGTCTCGGAAGTGCTAGCTCCAGTCAAAATTGACACCACGGAAGGACCTTCAGAAATTAAAAAAAAAAAGAGACAAGACTTCTTAGGGTTATCTCATGTATCAAACTAATACAAGTGATCAAAATCAGAGGATTACCTTCTAAATCTGTAACCGGAATGGAGTCAGGAAACGTAGTGTTGAATCGCTCCGGGAACCTAGCGGACTCAATCCGAGACGGAGTGAAGGATGTCCAGGGACAGGAACCTCAACAGCTTCTGAAATAGAGCCTTGGATTGCTTGTCAGAGAGCTTACGAGGATCCTCAATATCTACATATAAAACCAAGAGTTAAGCAGATAACTACGGACAAAAAAAAAACACATCCCTAAAAATCCTAACCAGATAAATCAGACCAAGTAACCTAGAGGGCACGGCCCACGGGAACTGTCGAGGGATCGATTTTAACATAAAAATACTTCTTCCTCCAATCTTCATCGCTACCGGTAAACCTAAAGATACCGGATTTAGGATGACAAGGGAGATAATAAGTTCCACTACCGCCTTCCTTAGTAGCACTCTCCTTAATCGTATAGAGACTCATTAACTCCGTAAGACCGACAGTTACCCCCTCCTCCTTGGCTCTGGTGATAAACCCGTTTATCACCCGGATGACAGAGGGACAGAGTTGAGAAAGAGCTAACTGGAAATGATCGAGGAGATCTATGAGGAGGTCGGGAAGCGGGAACCTAAGGTGGCACTTGGAGATGTACTTCTCGTGCATACAAAACCAACCCTCCGGAGCAGTCTCGGGGGTCTCGTCGGGTAAACAAACCCTGGCCAATTCCTTCCGGCCATAAGCTTGAACCATAAGGTTAACCACGTCCTGATTCTTCAAAAGAGAAGGCGAATGAGGTCCCGACGTAACACTCTTGCCGGAACCATCCTTCTTCTTCATCCTCTTGGGGACCCTCGCTGCGATTGATTCTTTAGCCTTCTTCTTATCTCTTTTCATCTTCTCGCCGACCTCCTGCTTAACCTTCATTAAACGTTCGCCGGAAGGGGAAATTTTGGTCTCGCCGGAACCTTCTTTTGGAGGATCCATAAAAAGAAGGGTGAAAAGGATCGAAAGGTTTGGAAAGAGAAAAGGTGGATTAAGCTAACGAAATCTCTTAGAAACTAAAGATTCTAAGAAAATTGCAGAGGATCAATGGTGAAATCGCAAGATGAAAGTAAAATAAAAAAAGAGCAAAACGTAGTGAAATAAAGGAGGGGAGGAGAAGTTACCTTGGGAACCGAGTGGAGCGTGGCAGTTCATGCTCGCCACTTTATATCACATCCAGTCTCGAGTATCGAAGCAAATATTTCAAAACTTCTTTCATCCGAGCCGTTGATTTCGCCAAAAGAAATCCCAACCGTCAGATCAAGCGAATAATATCTTCGAAGAAGATACCCCGTAATCATTATCTCAACAGTAAGATTGAGGTTCGGTGGCTTTAGGTTAAGCTTCCAAGTAAAAGAGATCTTATCTCGAAAGCTTGGGGACAACTGTTGGGCCCAAATATGGCCCATTAGCTGACGAAGGAACCTAAACAAGTACTGGGCCGAGATAAAGCCCAATACGTGTCGGCGACCTTAGCTGAGGCTCAATACGGAGCCGGAAGCTGGAAGCTACGGGCAATCTTCAAAAAGGTCACATTGAAGAGGAGGCTCACGCCACAATAGAAGGAGCACAAGACCCGGTCAAAAGGGAGATGTTACGAATTCCTCAACAAACGGAGAAGATCTCGGAGATCAGTTAAAGACAACCAAGAGAAGTCCAAAGCTATTTAAAGAAGAGGTCGAAGACTAACTCGGGGATCACATCATTCAACCCTATTTCGCACAAGTTCTAAGAGATCTCTCTCATTTTCTATGTAATCGTTCGTTGACATTTCTTGTAATACTTTTCACTCAAATCATCAATAAAAGCATATATTCATTCTTAAAGCACTTTACGGGATTCAGCCCACGAATCTTCTTGTACCTTCTTTGAACTAACCTAAAATCCTAGGGTGAGTTTAGTCCCTCACATGCGTGATCCCTTAGTTTTCTAGCCTAACTCTCTAATCTCTAAGATTCTAAATGTCGATCCCTTGTTCTAGGGTTTGGGCTCCCCTTTTATAGTAGATTATGTCGGCTGAAGTAGAGTGAACTCCCTAATATCCATGGAAATAGAAGTTTTCCCATGATTGGAAAACTTCCATTTTGTTGGGGAGGGTCGGACCCTGGCTCCTTCCGGCAGGGACTGGACCCTGGAACCTTCTAGCAGGGACTGGACCCTGGGTCTTCCTTAGGAGAAAGGTCTGGAAATAAGGGGCCCCTTCGGAGGCTGGAGAAATCTTTAGCCTTGAATATTTTTCCCCAACAAACCTGACCGGAGTAAATATCGATTGATATGCATGGATATGCATCGATCGTCGCATTGGGTAATATGTTGACTAATGCCGACTGGTCGTCCGCGGTCGATATGGTGGTCATCGTCCTACTAGGATCTCCTAAGTTTGAAAGAAAACAAGAGCGAAAGTAAAAACTAATATTGAATAAAATCTAATAAAAGTACCTAACTGTGGTTTGCCTCCCACTCAGCGCTTTGTTATAGTCATTTAGCTTGACTTTGGAGGTAAGTGGCTAGTTGAGAGCAAGGCAGCAACTTGTTGGGAAACAAGTATTCACATCATCTCTGCACATCCTAGCCCAAGCTGCAATGAAGCTTCTTGTGTCTTCATCATTTTGAGGCCATCTCTAATCAAGCTTAATTACAGCATTGGAGATATATTTGTACCTTTTTAACGTTTTCATTGCTGAACTGGTGCCGTCCTATCTTGTCATTGGCGTATGCTGATAGCTCCTTCAGTTCCACGTTCATTTCCTCTACTTTTCCATGTATCAACTGCTCGTCTTCTGGTGTAGACGTGGCGTCGATCGATGCGATCAGGTGTCGGACAGTCGATGCAGGTATTCGAGCGCCGAGCGATGTCGGTGATATCACTCAAATTTTCCTAAGTAGTGAATTACTCTCTCAAATAAGAGGTTCAGATGTAGTACTTAGGGATCGAATCACGAGGAACTAAGGAACACAAAAGATTGAAATCCTTAAAGATTATGCTAGGTTGAATATGTTTAAATGTAAATTGCAGTTTCTGAGCAATGATAAGTTGCTCAAGAGAATGGTTTTAAGTTGTAAACAATAAGAGAAAGTAGTTAGATTCAAGGTTACTATTCAGATAATCAAGATTATAATACTATAGATGTTTTAATAAGTTGCTTGCAGGATACTAAAAACTTCAATTCTTAGAGTTGTCTAATAGCTATCGCTATTAGACTCGTCCACTGATCTGATTACCGACAATACCGATCAATGTTTTGACAGCGATATCGATCGATATGGGTTTCCGTCGATCGATTACTCTTTTGGAGTATCGACCGATATAGCTTCAGATGGAATTGAATATATGTTCACCAAGATCATAGACCGGCTCTCGCGTATCCCTAGAGGATCTTAGCTTATACAAGATGATTTCAGGATAATGATTTATGGATTAAATCACTTCCAAGATAATATTCTAGTTAGCTACTCTAAAATAAGCATTGGGGTTCATCAAGATAATGAGTATCACAACTCAACAATCTATATTTGGGGCTAATCCCTCATAACTATTTGAACCCTAAACCTAACAAAGGAATCTACTCAGACATAGCTAAGTGATTCATAGCATCAAGGTAATAATAGAGATTCATAAGATAGAAGACTAAACAATTAAGTTTCTCTAGATAACAAATCTCTTTTTATCTTCTTCTAAATCTTAGAATTCTATAACCTTTGATGATAGAGAATAAGATGAAAAGAATACTTTTATTGAATGATATAAAGTGCTTAGAACAATGAAAGTATAGAAAAACACTCAAAGCATAAAAAAACATACTTTGCCTAAGCACATAGGCATAACTATAAATATGAGTTCAATTAGGTTAAAAAACTCATCGGGGGCATTATTGTAATAATGAGAGATCTTGGGCTTCAAGTCAGTTGAGATAACTATCCTTATTCTACACGCTTGATATCGATCAATAATACTAGGCGTATATCGATCGATGGAGTATCTCGTCATCGACTTCTACGGATACGTCGTCAATCGATCACACAGGATGTGTATCGATCGATATATAGTAAAATCATAGAAATACCATGGGTAAAAGTGGGTCAAAATCATGGTATATAAACTCCCCCACACTTAACCTTTTGCTTGTCCTCAAGCAAACACACAAGTAGTCTTTGAAAGAAGTTTGAAAATAGCAGGGACTCAATTAAATCTTATCTTTAGAATCGTCACCTCTACTTTGTTGCAAGCCACATCTTATGTCTATTAACTACATAAGTACATTATACCATATCCTAACTTAGCAACCAAATTCATCTAGCCAATCAACTTAGCAATCCTGTTTGTCTATCCCCTCTACTGATTTCATTTATGCATAAAATAAAGGTGCAGGCTTTACCTTGGGGATATCGATCAAGGAACACATGGATTCAATTCAAGCAATTTTCTGAACACACATGCAGTCTTCTCTGTTTCCTTTCTTCCTCCTTTTTCTCTCTTCTCTGAATCCTCATAGTTTCAAATCCAATGAACATTGATTGCCACTAAGGCTAATCTTTGTATCATCTCATTGACTTAGTAACACATATATCTTTTGAATAAGCGACTAATGGGTGTTGGAGAAAAATATCCAAGGCTAAAGATTTCTCCAGCCTCCGAAGGGGCCTTAGATTTCCAGACCTTTCTCCTAAGAAATATCCAGGGTCCTGTCCCTGCTAGAAGGTTCCAGGGTCTGGCCCTTGCCGGAAGGAACCAGGGTCCGACCCTCCAAAAAGCTATCCAACATATCAGCTCCGAAACGGCCAGGCGGAGGCTGCTAACAAGTCGATTTTAGCAAACCTCAACAAACGCCTAGGAGCCCAGAAGGAGCTCTGGTTAGAAAAATTACCTGAAGTGTTATGGGCCTGCCGAACCACCCACGAAAAGATACAGAGGAAACTCCCTTCTCCTTAGCTTACGGGATGGAAGCTGTCGTCCCAGCAGAAACTACCGCGGGTAGCCTCCGCCGGGAACTCTGCACATCGAATCCCGCAGCTAATAACCAGCTCCTAATGGACAGCCTCGACTTAATCGAGGAAAGACGAGACCAAGCCATGCTTCGCATTCAAAATTATCAGCAAGCGATGGCACGACACTATAATTCCAAAGTAAGGCCCCGACAGTTCGCTGTAGGGGACCTAGTACTTAGAAAGGTGTTCGAAGGACCTAAGGAACCAGGAGCTGGAAAATTAGGAACCAATTGGGAAGGTCCCTACCGAATTATCCACATAGTACGACCCAGAGTCTATAAACTCCAGAAGGTGCGAACCGGGGTACCTGAAATCTGATCGTGGAATGCCACAAACTTCAAGAGATACTATCATTAGGTACTTGAATTCCCTGAACTACGTTTGGCTTGATCCCTTGACTGGGTACGTAGGCAGCTCCGTCACGAGTGCAGCCCCAACCTCTCCTCATCAATCTCCTCACCTAAGCAAAGGGGGCATGTGTTACCAAAAGCACATAGCCTAAAAACAGTTGTTGTATGAACGATTCGAATCATGTATTATCTGTAATACGTTATCAATAAAATGATTAATTCTATTTCATCAACTTCAAAGGTCTTAAAATCCTCTAAGAAAATTCAGGTCCCCCAACATCGGGACCTAAGCTCATCAACAACTTCGAATACATTCAGGTCTCCAAAAACCTGAACTTAAGGTCTTAAAATCCTTAACAAGTCCTAAGGTCCTAAAATCCTTAACAAATCTCGAGATCTTAAAATCATTAACAAACTCCAAAGGTCTTAAAATCCTTAACAAATCCCTAAGGTCTTAAAATCCTTAACAAATCCCTAGGTCTTAAAATCCTTAACAAAAACTAAGGTCTTAAAATCCTCCACAAAATCTAAGGTCTTGAAACCCTTCAAAGAAACTCGAAGCTCAATAAACACAATTCGATCTCTCAAGAATCTAGATCAGAAATGATCTCACAACTTCGAAACAAATCAGGTTCCTTAAAACCTTAAGCTAACAAAAACCCGACTACGAATAAGATATCATATTCGACGACTAAGGCAAAAGATAAAAAATCCGAAACAACCAAGTTTAAAATTAGACAAAGGTTTAAAAGCCTCCTCAGGCTATAAGTCTTGAAAACAGATAAAGATTTAAAAGCCTCCTCATGGTATAAATCCTAAAAACAAATAAAGGTTTAAAAGCCTCCTCAGGCTATAAGTCTTGAAAAACATATAAAGGTCCATCGGGCGAAAGTCTTAGAAACAAAAGAGCATCAACTCTTAACCTTCCTCGGTTCCAGGACCAGCTTCAGCGTCCTTATCCTCCTCGATAAGACCACCGTCCTTGGCAGGAACCTCCACTTCAGCTTCCTGGTTGATATCTCCCGGATTTGAAAGTACCTGAGCTTTCTGAGAGTTGAGGATTGGGCAGCTTGCTGACTGAGAAATCGGAAACTTGGACCTTCTCACACGCAGCAGCGGCATCCGGAATCAGGCCCATCAAACGGTTGTACTCCTCAGCATTCTCAATCTCCTTAGATAACAGCTCCTTCAGGAGTTCGGTGTTCGCCTGAAGTTCCTGAGCATAGATTAGTGCCTCGGTTTCATCCTTCTTCTTGACAAATTTCTCCTTCACAGAAGTCAGAATCTTGTTGTAAGCATCAGGTACCTCCTTCTTACCTCTCCTGGCAGCTAGCCTGACCTCAGCTTCCTTCTTCCTTTGGCTGACCTGAGATGAGGCAATCATTTCTTGGACCTGATGCTCAGCTATCTTGCGAGCAGCCTCCAAGTCATTAATCTTCCTATTCTTCACCTGAATATCGATTGCTTGACTTTCGATTTTCCCCTCCTGAATATCAGCCTTCAGACCAAGTCTCCCAACCTCAGCCTGAAGCTCAGAGACCTGAGCACGAGTTTGATCGAGCTCCATCTTGGTAGTCTTGAACATATCAGTGGCCTGAGTCAATTCTTTAGCATTAGGAGCACCACGCACGGTCTCCTCAAACCTCAGTTGAGCTCTGTTGATGGCTCCAGCTAACTATAACAAGTCAAAGAGAAAACCAAAACATAGAAAGGTTCGACCAAATAAGGATAGATCAAGAAGAGTCAAAACCGCATACCTGACCCATGTGGTGAGCTATTTCAATGTACTCATCCCTGTTAGTCAACTTGTTGATCGCAGGCACGGAGCATCCTACCATCTTCATATGTCTCATAATCGCTGCCAAACCCCAAGGGTCGTCCAGGATCGATCCCGGCTTGGAGTGGGTGAAATTCCAACCAATGGTCCCTTCCCTCGATGACGAGGAAGAGGACCTCGAAGGTCTGTCCCCCAAGTCGGTCCGAGGCCTCTTGTTACTCGAAGGCTCGACCTCGAGGGGATCTTTAGCAGCTTGGGGATTAACCTCCACCGAGGGGACCTCGGGACGAGGAACAACGTCTTGAGCTCTGATCTCAACAGGGTTGACATCCCTAACAGGAGCAGAGGACCCATCATCAACTATCTCCTTCAACGAGCTAAGGAAAGCTCCTCCTTAGGTCTTGTCACTGCCTCGCGAAGCGCTGGCAGCCGCAGCAGGTCTGCTCTTGGTACGAAAAGAGGGCCTCATCTTGGGAGCTCGAGTCTTTTCGGTCTCGGAAGTGCTAGCTCCAGTCGAGATTGACACCACGGAAGGACCTTCAGAAATTTTAAAAAAAAAGACAAGACTTCTTAGGGTTATCTCATGTATCAAACTAATACAAGTGATCAAAATCAGAGGATTACCTTCTAAATTTGTAACCGGAACGGAGTCAGGAAACGTAGCGTTGAATCGCTCCGGGAACCTAGTGGACTCAATCCGAGGCGGAGTGAAGGATGTCCAGGGACATGAACTCAACAGCTTCCAAAATAGAGCCCTAGATTGCTTGTCATAGAGCTTAGGAGGATCCTCAATATCTACATATAAAACCAAGAGTTAAGCAGATAACTACAGACAAAAAAAAAACACACATCCCTAAAATCCTAACCAGATAAATTAGACCAAATAAACGAGAGGGCACGGCCCACGGGAACTGTCGAGGGATCGATTTTAACATAAAAATACTTCTTCCTCCAATCGTCATCGCTACCGGTAAACCTAAAGATACCCGATTTAGGACGACAAGGGAGATAATAAGTTCCACTACCGCCTTCCTTAGTAGCACTCTCCTTAATCGTATAGAGACTCATTAACTCCGTAAGACCGACAGTTACCCCCTCCTCCTTGGCTCTGGTGATAAACCTGTTTATCACCCGGATGACAGAGGGACAGAGTTGAGAAAGAGCTAACTGGAAATGATCGAGGAGATCTACGAGGAGGTCGGGAAGCGGGAACCTAAGGTGGCACTTGGAGATGTACTTCTCGTGCATACAAAACCAACCCTCCGGAGCAGTCTCGGGGGTCTCGTCGGGTAAACAAACCCTGGCCAATTCCTTCCGGCCATAAGCTTGAACCATAAGGTTAACCACGTCCTGATTCTTCAAAAGAGAAGGCGAATGAGGTCCCGACGGAACACTCTTGCCGGAACCATCCTTCTTCTTCATCCTCTTGGAGACCCTCGCCGCGATTGATTCTTTAGCCTTCTTCTTATCTCTTTTCATCTTCTCGCCGACCTCCTGCTTAACCTTCATTAAACGTTCACCGGAAGGGGAAATTCTGGTCTCGCCGGAACCTTCTTTTGGAGGATCCATAAAAAGAAGGGTGAAAAGGATCGAAAGGTTTGGAAAGAGAAAAGGTGGATTAAGCTAACGGAATCTTTTAGAAACTAAAGATTCTAAGAAAATTACAGAGGATCAATGGTGAAATCGCAAGATGAAAGTAAAATAAAAAAGAGCAAAACGTAGTGAAATAAAGGAGTGGAGGAGAAGTTACCTTGGGATGTGTATCGATCGATATGTATCTCTTGATATCGACCTCTTTGTCTGATCTTATAGTCATCTCGGGAAAACTCTCCTTTAAGCTCCATAATTTCACCTAAAACGTCACTTTACTCCAAAATGCCCTTGAACCTGAAAACATATATATATATAGTAAAATCATAGAAATACCATGGGTAAAAGTGGGTCAAAATCATGGTATATAAACTCCCCCCACACTTAACCTTTTGCTTGTCCTCAAGCAAACACACAGGTAGTCTTTGAAAGAAGTTTGAAAATAGCAGGGACTCAATTAAATCTTATCTTTAGAATCGTCACCTCTACTTTGTTGCAAGCCACATCTTATGTCTATTAACTACAGAAGTACATTATACCATATCCTAACTTAGGAACCAAATTCATCTAGCCAATCAACTTAGCAATCATGTTTGTCTATCCCCTCTACTGATTTCATTTATGCATAAAATAAAGGTGCAGGATTTAACTTAGTGATATCGATCAAGGAACACATGGATTCAACTCAAGCAAGTTTCTGAACACACATGCAGTCTTCTCTGTTTCCTTTCTTCCTCCTTTTTCTCTCTTCTCTGAATCCTCATAGTTTCAAATCCAATGAACATTGATTGCCACTAAGGCTAATCTTTGTATCATCTCATTGACTTAGTAACACATATATCTTTTGAATAAGCGAATAATGGGTGTTGGGGAAAAATATCCAAGGCTAAAGATTTCTCCAGCGTCCGAAGAAATATCCAAGGCTAAAGATTTCTCCAGCCTTTGATTTCCAGACCTTTCTCCTAAGAAATATCCAGGGTCCTGTCCCTGCTAGAAGGTTCCAGGGTCTGGCCCTTGCCGGAAGGAACCATGGTCCGACCCTTCGCAAAAATATGGAAGTTTTCCAATCATGGGAAAACTTCTATTTCTACGGATGTTAGCGAGTTCGCCCTACTTCAGCCGACATACATTAACTATAAAAGGGGAGCCCAAACCCTAGGCAAGGGATCGACATTCAGAGGCTTAGAGATTAGAGAGTTAGGCTAGAAAACTAAGGGATGACGCATCCAACGTTATAAACGCTTAAGATACTCAATAATACATCTCTTTGCCTCGATTTCTCTTCTAAACACATACAAATACATTAGTCTTCATGTGTTCCGTAGTACTTAAACGACCCTACACAAAAATATCATAACAGTTTGGCACTAGAAGGAGGGGAGTGACTTAACTAATGATGATGACACTGGAAGACGATTCCAATCAAGCCGAACCAGCCCCGAAGGAGTAGGAGCTCCTCAGCCGGCTTAAAACTCTTCAAAGCCAAATCACCGACCTTCACAAGGCTCAGGAAACCGCGCCTGTAGGTCTAGAACTTGTCCAAGAAGTTCAAAACCTAAAAGACCAACTTGGAGAACACTCCCAACAACTTAAACAGAGCGTCGAGAAGCTAGACGCTATGGAAGCCGAGATCCTTGCTCTCCGACGAGAGAATCAATCCCTCGGGGCAGTTGGGAACAAACGAAAGTAGTTCAGAGCCAGAGTCCGACCTATGGCTTCACTCATCACCCCTCGCGACAACGAGGAAACACCTCAGCAGCCTAACATCTTAAACAATGGATCTGATAACTGAGAGGCTGCTCGAGATACAACCCGGGAAGAAGAGAAAGACGATTTTGACACGGAGGACGAGGAATACTCACCTGATAATCCCGGTATCTTAGACCCAGCTCTAGCCACCTACCTAGAGAAGTTGGTCTCCGAGAGATTCAGCACCATCCAATCTATGGTGGAAAGGCTCCTCAGAGTAGCTCCCCCAAACCTAGGTCTTACTCCGACACACCTTTTGTGAAGGAGATTGCTTTGGTTGAGATGCCTCGCAAGTTCTCTTTCCCGAGCATTAAGATGTAAGAAGGAACTGGAGATCTCGACAACCATGTCGCCCAGTACAAGCAGCGCATGATAGCCGTTGATATCCCCAAAGAAGCAAGGGAATCTACCATGTGCAAAGGATTTAGGTCAACCTTGACCGGTCCTACCTTCTAGTGGTACATCAATCTCCCACGGGATCCATTACATCCTACGCCGCCCTTAGTGAGAAGTTCGTGAAACAATTTGGCAGCAGTTGTCACCTGGAAAAGAGATCAGATGACCTCTACGAGGTCGAACAATACAGGAACGAGTCCTTACGTTCTTACATAGCCCGCTTTTGTTGGGGAAAAATATCCAAGGCTAAAGATTTCTCCAGCCTCCGAAGGGGCCTCGACTTCCGGGCCCTCATCCGGGAAGGATCCAGAGTCCTTCCTCTACTTAAAGTTCCAATCTATGCTAAGGAAGCTCTAAGATTCAACATCTATCAATAAGGACCAGGGTCCAATCCCCACGAAGAGGCACCAGGGCCTAGCCCCTGCCGGAAGGAACCAAGGTCCGACCCTCCGCGCCAATATGGAAGTTTCCTAAATCAAGGGGAAAGTGATATATTCGAGAATATTACGAAGGCCGCCCTAGAATAACCGACGTACGACTACTATAAAAGGGGAACCCAAACCCTAGAACAAGGGATCGACATTCAGAGGCTTAGAGATTAGAGAGTTAGGCTAGAAAACTAGGGTTTATACACCCAAAACATTGTAACGCTAAAGATACTCAATAATACATCTCTTTGCCTCGATTTCTCTTCTCAAACACTTACAAATTCATAAGTCTTCTTGTGTTCCGTAGTACTAAAACGACCCTACACAAAAATACCATAACAGTTTGGCGCTAAAAGGAGGGGAGTAACTCAACTACGTGACGATGGCACAGGAAGACGATTCCATCCAAGCCGAATTGACCCTAAAGGAGAAGGAGCTTCTCAGCCGATTCGAAACTCTTCAGAGTCAAATCACCGACCTTCACAAGGCTCAGGAAACCGCACCTGCAGGTCTAGAACTTGTCCAGTAAGTTCAAAACCTAAAATATCAACTTGGGGAACACTCCAAGCAACTTTAGCAAAGCGTCGAGAAGCTAGACGCTATGGAAGCCGAGAACCTTGCTCTTCGACGAGAGAATCAGTCCCTCGGGGAAATTGAGAACAAGTGGAAACGGTTCAGAACCAGAGTCCGACCTATGGCTTCGCTTAACACCCCGCGCGATGACGAGGAAACACCTCAACAGCCCAACGACGGATCCGGCTATCAAGAAGCTACTCGAGATGCAACCCGGGAAGGAGAGGATGACGATTCTGATACAGAGGACGAGGAATACTCACCCGACCATCCCGAGATCTCGGATCCAGCTCTAGCCGCCTACCTGGAGAAGGTGGTATCCGAAAAATTCGGCACCATCCAATCAATGGTGGAAAGGCTCCCCGGAGTAGCTCCCCCTATCCGGAGAAGCGATCTTAGGCATACTCCAACACGCCTTTCGTGAAAAAGATCGCTTCAGTCGAGATGCCTTGCAAATTCTCCTTCCCGAGCATTAAGATGTATGAGGGAACCGGAGATCCTGACAACCACATCGCCCAGTACAAGCAACGCATGATAGCCGTGGCTATCCCGAAGGAAGCGAGGGAGGCTACCATGTGCAAGGGTTTCGGATCAACCCTGACCGGTCCTGCCCTCCAATGGTATATCAACCTCCCCACCGGGTCCATCGCATCCTTCGCCGCCCTCAGCAACAAATTCGTGGAGCAATTCGCCAGCAGCTGCCATCTGGAGAAGAGATCAGATGACCTCTACGAGGTTCAGCAATACAGAAACGAGTCCTTACGTTCCTAGATAGCTCGTTTCAACCAGGAGAAGGTCTCTATTCCCGAGTGCAATGCCGATACAGCCGTCTCAGCCTTCAAGAATGATCTGCTTCCGGAGGGAGAGCTCTACAAGGAGCTAACGAAGTATAGATGCAGAGACATGGCGGATGTACTATCCCGCGCCTGGGCCCAAGTAAGATGGGAAGAAGACGTCGTGAGCAGGGCCAAGGTCTCCTCCAAATATGATCAGAAGTCCTCCAGGTCCTCGAAGGATGAGCGTGACGAGGCTATCCGACATCGACCTTCCCGAGAATCTACTGTAAGCTCAAGAACTTGGAGCTTGATGGGTTGCTGCAGTGGTGGAGCTTTGGTTCGTGTACATGTGTTACACACGAAGGATGGTGTGTGACACACGCTTCAGAGAATAAAAAGGAAACATCAAGATGTGCTGTTGTGGAATATTTCCATATACTTGGTTGACGAAATAAGCAATAAAGAAACGTGATTAGATCACAAATTGGAAGATTTGGTGATGCTAAAATATAGGAAATAATATATTAGATAATAAGAAAATGTTATTTAATATATATATGGCTTTTTACCTAGTTTTAGGGTTAGGGCTTTTGACGTTTTAATTCTCACAGAAACATAGCAGCAGCTTTGGAGTTTCAGACAGTGAGTGATTTGTAGAGGTGATCAACAGGGGTTGGTTCCTCATAAGGGTAGATTAAGAATTGATCCGTGTCAAGCCTTGTGTGGCGTTGAGTAATTCGGATTTGACAAGTCTTTGTAAAAGATTGTTTCAGTGATTCTTAATAAAGAGATAACTGTAGGAACCGAAATTCGCACTGTCGATTTTAGTTAAGTTTTATCGGAGGAAAACTAAGTAAACCTAGTTTTCCCTGAAGGCTCGGATTCTCTGCGACAACCAAACGAAATTGATAGAACAAAATAACAATGCGGAAAAGTCGCGCTAAGGCGTTTATTAAACAGATGATAAGTTGAATACAATATTCTTCCGAAAAACAGGAAGTAGAGATACGCTGAAGAGGAAACAATCGGAAATATAGGAGACAAGACGTTCTAAGTCTTGCTCCGCTAGTCTAGCCTCCTAAGTCCTAAGTTCCCTAAGCTAGCAGGAATTCTCTAAAACCCTAGATTTCGGATCTGGTCTCTCTCTCGATGATTTTCGCTCTCCCCTTCTTCCTCTCCCTAAGCTCCTTTATATACTCCTTCCTATGACGGTCTATTCTCCTTCTGGGCCGCAAGGCGGGCTTTTTCCATTTTCGTCGACTTTCATGTTTATCTTCGGGAAACTTGACATTTATCCTTCCGGAAATTTAGGATTTATCTTGTTGCGTAAATCGCCGTACCTATCCTAGATAATCGTAAATGGGTTGTCCGATCGCGTTTGGTCCCTTTCTGGCCGTTTCGAGGACTTCCGCTGTTTTCTACGATTTCTTCGGAAGATCTTCAATCCTTCGTAGAGTTGAGATGCGTGGTGTTTTAGATAGCCATCATCGTTTCGTATGAACGATTTAAGATCTTCTTTTCCGTTGATATCTTACGAGTTTCCGAAGTGTTTCCGACGGTTTTCAATTCAGAATAAGAACGGGAGTTTTCTATGCGGAATCCCAATGAATCATTCCGCGAGAACTTAGGAAGGACTCAAGGCGCAGATTACTGACGGTCGGGGCCTAGAACTCGTGCACAGAAGATTGTCGCTCGAGGACCCGAAGCAGTGTGGGCGCTAGGCGCCCGGCGTCTAGAGGCAGCACGGGCGCTAGGCGCCCGGCGCCTAGAGGCAGCACGGGCGCTAGGCGCCCGGCGCCTAGAGGCAGCTTTGGGCGCTAGGCGCCCGGCGCCTAGAGGCAGCACGGGCGCTAGGCGCCCGGCGCCTAGAGGCAGCACGGGCGCTAGGCGCCCGGTGCCTAGAGGCGGCACGGGCGCTAGGCGGCACGGGCGCTAGGCGCCCGGCGCCTGTTGGACCCGAATATGACCCTCAGGTGAGGTCACGGTAAAATGTAAGCTGCCAAGTGGGCCGCGTAAAGCCCATCACATTAGTACGAGCTGGAAGCTGAATTAAAGACTGAACCTGGAAGTCGTCATAATGGAGGTCACGTTCTAACGGGAGCTGATACTTCGGAGACTCGGTCAAGAGGAACCTGGAGCAAGTACGTAACTGAAGTCGTGTATTTCGGAGATCAGTTAAGGAGCTATCGACGAGACCTAGACTATATAAAGACAGAGAAGATCCAAAATAGAGGCGGATCTCCATAGATACAACAACTATCAGATTAGATTAAATACATTACGCATTCTCCTTGTAATCATCATAAACACCTTTTGTAATACTCTTTGATCATCAATACAAACGTATTCATTCATTAAGCTTACTTACGGGATTCAGCCCACGATTCATTATCTCTCAACCTAACCTAAATCTAAGAAGTGAAACCTTGTCTTTCACAATTGGCGCCGTCTGTGGGGACAAATAATCGAATCCCTTTCTCCAAAGCTTAAAGATGAATCCACTCGATGGAACTAATCCATCCAACCCCGATCAATCGAATCTGAGCAATAGCTCACCGAATCGCACTGCCTCGGGGGCAAATAACTCAAGAGCCCCCGGAGGGACCAACTCTGGGTCCTCAGCCCTCAATAACACATCGCATCAATCCGTTCCGAACCAGACGGAAGCTCAGCTTTCTGAAATCCGGCAGATGATGCTCCAGTTAGTGGACAAAGCTCAACAAACCGAGCGAACAGTGCAACAGCTAGCCGAACGGCAGCAACAATTCGAAGAGATAACCAGATCTCAATCCGCAACAACCCAACCGTCCGTCCACCAGGGAAGAGGGATCACGTTCCATGAACGAATAGCTGACCCCTCCTTCCCTCGAGAGCGTCTGAATTTCTCCCTTGATAGTTCTGGAGCAGACGGTCAGGAACCTGCTTTCCAAACGCCTCGCGCTAGGACAGCTCCAGCGTTTGTCCCACCAGTCATCAGCACCATGGGGAGCAACGTAGCGACGACGAGCTCCGCGCCCGATCGAAACATCGCTGGGAGCACTCGATTGCCTCCACCGCTACCTCCTTCGGGGTCTGGAGCAGGGACCAACATTCCGTCCGGGGGCAGAACATCAGCTCCGGTGTTCCAAACTAGGGTTTCAACCCCAAATGCCGACGGTTTTTAAAGAACGGATGTTGATCCTGCAGCTCTTCGCACTAATCTCGCTCGAAACCTGAGGACGAACGAACGATCCGTTTCGCCAGCTAACTGGGAAAATGATCAAGTCAGGTTCCGCCAGGAACCTGTGCGCCGAACACCTGAAAACGATCCAAATGTCCTTCCCTTCGAGGGACCTGACGCGATTCGCAGATACATGGAGCGAACCCACGCAGCTCTCCAGAAACTAGGAGCTCAGGTTCACAAAGCAACGAGCTCAGCTCCCGAAATCGAGAGCCTAATCGAAGAGACTCGTGGAACTCCATTTACCGATAGAATCGCTAACTCTTACATAAGAGATACTCGAAAAATCAAGATCCCTGAATACGATGGAAACACAGACCCAAAGGCTTATTTAAGAGCCTTCCAGCTAGCGATCGTAAAAGCTCACTTCACGAAGGAAGAATGCGATGCAGGATATTGCAGAACATTTGCTGAAAACCTGACTGGAACAGCTCTATAATGGTTCTCTAGTCTAGAACCAAACTCTATAGACAGCTTCGATCAGCTAGCTAACGCCTTTATGAAACAATATTCAACCCACATCATGAAACAAGCCTCCGAAGCTGACCTCTGGAAGATCAGACAAGGACTGGGAGACTCATTGCGAGTCTACATCGAAAAATTCAGGGCAGTAAGAACCAAACTCTCGAACCCTAACGATCACGTAGCTATCGAAGCCCTCAGGAGAGGTCTCTGGTACAAGTCAGGCCTCTTCTCGGAGCTGACGCTAAATCCTCCTCCAACTATCGACGACGCCCTTCACAGGGCCTCTAGATACATTACCTTGGAAGAAGAAACTGCGGCGTTAGATAAACTCCACAGAAAATCCCAGAATCACCCGAAAGGCGAAACCTCCGACGGGAAGGGACCTCATAAAAGAGGAAGCTCCCGAAATAACCAGACTCAGGGAGAGCACTCCTATGTAATCGAGGATGACAAGGAAGAAAAACCTGTCGCCGCAACAGGCAAAGCCCCCTGGTCCAAAGGCTACGACGAGAGCAAACATTGCTCTTATCATGATCGGAAAGGACATTCAACCGAAGAGTGTTGGGACCTCCAACGACAACTGGCTGCTAAATTTGCAGCCGGAGAAATAAAAGATGTGGACCTCAAAAAACCACAGCCTTATCAAAAGAGAGGTCCCCGTGATGACTCCCCGAAACGCGAAAGGTCACCTGAAAAGGAAACAGATTCGCCACCTCCCGCTCCCAAGAAGAGAGTCGAAATGATCCTTGGGAAATTCCCCCAAGGAAAAAGCCTTCAAATTGAAGCTCTCTTTAATAAAACACCTCCCCAATCGAGCCCCGACTCAAGGGTCGATTACATCCTTGGAGGGTCCGATTCATGTCAAGACTCCGTTAACTCTATTAAAAGTCACGTACGGAAAGCTGTGTCCAATACTCAGTCTAAACCGACCAAACCCGAGTCTAACACTAAAATCTCTTTTTGGGAAAGTGAGACATCAAACCTTGACAGACCTCACGACGATGCCCTCGTCGTAACGTTAAATATAGCAGGCTACGAAGTACCTAAGCTCATGATCGATACCGGAAGTTCCGTCGACCTCATTTTCTATAACGCATTAAAGGGAATGGAAATAGATGATTACGAAATTGTCGACCAGAAATCCAACCTTGTGGGCTTCTCTGGAGAAACAGCTACCTCACTGGGAACCATCAAGCTCCCAGTCATAGCTGGCGGAGTCATGAAAATGACCAACTTCATAGTTGTCGACAAACCGTCTCCCTTCCACGCAATCCTTGGAAGACCTTGGATTCATAAGATGAAAGCAGTAGCTTCAACTTATCACCAATGCGTGAAATTTCCAGCAACCGATGGGATAATTACCGTACATGGTAGCCAAAAGATTTCAAGGATCTGTTACCTGGGAGGGTTCGAGATCATAAAAGATTCCCCCCAATAGCAATTACAGGTCCAGGAGAGTCGCGAAATGCAACAGAATATCCGAGGTCCTCCCAAGAACCTCATCGAAAAAGTTAGCATCGACGACTCGAACCCTGAAAAACAAGTAAGCATCGGATCTGAGCTACCTCCCGAAACTAAAAAGGAGCTCATCGAATTCCTAAAACAAAATGTCAAAACCTTCGCATGGGCCACCAGTGACATGAAGGGCATAAACCCCAACGTCACCACACATAAGCTCAATGTAGATCCCACCTTCAAGCCGATCAAACAGAAGCGTCGTAAGCTAGGTCTTGAAAAAGCCCAAGCCGTTAACGACGAGGTTGATCGACTAACAAAGGCCGGATCAATCCGAGAAGTTCAATACCCCGATTGGTTAGCCAACCCAGTGGTAGTAAAAAAGAAAAATGGGAAATGGAGAATCTGCGTAGACTTCACCGACCTAAACAAGGCCTGTCCCAAAGACAGCTTCCCGTTACCTCACATCGATCGCTTAGTCGAAGCAACGGCTGGTCACCAGCTCCTGTCCTTTATGGATGCCTTTTCTGGATATAACCAGATTATGATGGAGCCTGAGGATCAAGAGAAAACCGCGTTCATAACCGAACGAGGAACCTATTGTTATAAGGTTATGCCATTTGGCTTGAAAAACGCGGGAGCTACCTATCAGAGGTTAGTAAATAAAATGTTTGCTGGACAACTTGGAAAAACCATGGAAGTCTACATCGACGACATGTTAGTCAAATCTTCGATGGGAGAGGACCATATTTCCCATCTAAGGGAATGCTTCGACATCCTCAACAAATACGACATGAAGCTAAACCCAGCTAAGTGTACCTTCGGAGTACCCTCCGGCGAATTTCTAGGTTACCTCGTAACCGAAAGAGGCATCGAAGCCAACCCGAAACAAATAGCGACATTCCTAGAAATGCCGTCACCTAGAACGACCAGAGAGGTACAAAGATTGACTGGACGGATCGCAGCACTAAATAGATTCATCTCCAGGTCCACTGACAAGTGCCTCCCATTCTACAAACTCCTGAAAAATAATAAGAAGTTCCTATGGGACGAAAAATGTGAAGAAGCCTTCAAACAGCTGAAAGCATACCTCTCGGAACCTCCGATACTGTCAAAACCTGTAACTGGAGAACCACTGTACCTGTACCTGGCCGTATCGGCAGCCGCAGTTAGTGGGGTGCTAGTACGGGAAGAGCAAAACGAACAAAGGCCTGTCTATTACACTAGTAGAAGCCTAATAGACGCCGAAACGAGATACCCTACCATGGAAAAACTAGCCCTAGCAGTCGTAACAGCTGCTAGGAAGCTACGACCATATTTCCAATCACACTCAATCATCGTAATGACCTCACATCCATTACGAACGATTTTGCATAGTCCTAGCCAGTCCGGACGACTAGCTAAATGGGCTATCGAACTCAGCGAATACGATATCGAATACAGACCTCGAGCAGCTGCAAAAGCTCAGGTCCTTGCCGATTTCGTTATCGAGCTCACGTCCGAACATTTAGACCAAGAGATAGAGGTCTCAAAATGGAGCCTATACGTGGACGGAGCCTCGTCAAAACAAGGCTCCGGCGTCGGTCTAAGATTAACCTCCTCAGCTGGGGAAACCATCGAACAATCCTATAGACTCGGATTTAACGCCTCCAACAACGAAGCCGAATATGAAGCATTAATCGCCGGCTTAAAATTAGCCCTTAGCCTCGGAATCCGAGAGCTGAGCGCCTACTGTGACTCTCAGCTAGTAGCTAGCCAGTTTCACGGAGAATACGAAACAAGAGATGAAAGGATGGGGGCATACCTCGAAGTAGTCTTAAGCCTGACAAAACAGTTCAATAAGTTCGAGCTAACGAGAATCCCACGAGGAGAGAACTCTTCAGCAGACGCGCTCGCTGCGTTAGCCTCCACTTCCGACCCTCTCGTAAAACGAATTATACCCGTGGAAGGAATCGAAAAACCGAGTATCGACATAGCTACCAAAGCTGAATTAGATAACATGTCAAAAGCAAAAATCGAGGATAACAGCCTTCCTACGGAAGCTACCCAAATCTTCACGACATTTTGGTTCCCTAAAACCAGAGCACGCAGCTTCAGAAAACACTCATTTAACAATACAACCAAAAACCTAGAGGACCACAACCAAAGTGAGGGCATTCACCGAAGTTCGGACTCTCCTGAGCCTAACTTAACGAATACCCCCGGGGGCACCACCGAAACCTCGGAACCACTCGTCCTCAAGGTACAAACAAGAAGCCGCGCAGCTCGCAAAAACACAACACAAACCACCGGGGACAACGAAGGAATTGGAGATATTCTTCAGAACTCAGACCCCTTGGAGCCTGTTCCAACGAATACCCCCGGGGGCACCACTACACCAGGTCCCGAACAGGAACCTCCCTCCTCTCTTCACAACAAAGTTGTAGGAAGAGAAGACTGGAGGATACCGATCATGGATTACATCCTCGAGGGAAAAATCCCACCCAATAAATGGGAGGCTCGAAAACTCAAAGCCTTAGCAGCAAGATATTGCATAATCGAGTCAGCCCTCCACAAACGAAGTGTCTCCGGACCTTACCTAAAATGCGTTCATGGTCTAGTAGCTATGAAACTCATGAAGGAAATGCACGACGGTTCCTGCGGTAATCATTCCGGGGGCAGAGCTCTAGCTATCCGAATTAAAAGGCAAGGTTACTTCTGGCCTACTATTATCGCGGACTGCGAGGTCTACTCCTCATCATGCGACAAATGCCAAAGGCATGCACCGATCATACACCAACCAGCGGAGAAGCTATCTAACATATCAGCTCCCTACCCGTTCATGAGGTGGTCTATGGATATCGTAGGTCCATTAGTACCATCAGGCAAAGGAAAGAAATTACTGAACCTCCTGGTCCTAACCGACTATTTCACGAAATGGATCGAAGCTGAAGCTTTTCAACAAATAAACAGATTTGAGGTCGAAGGATTTGTTTGGAAGAACATTGTATGTAGGCACGGTGTCCCATACGAAATCGTAACCGACAACGGAGGACAATTCATATCCCACGATTTCAAAAAATTCTGTGATAAGTGGAACATCCGTCTCACATTTTCAACACCTCGGCGACCTCAAGGTAACGGTCAGGCGGAGGCTGCTAACAAGTCGATCTTAGCCAACCTCAAGAAACGCCTAGGAGCTCAGAAAGAACTCTGGTCAGAAAAACTACCCGAAGTACTATGGGCTTGCAGAACCACCCCACGAAAAGCTACGGAGGAAACTCCTTTCTCCTTAGCCTACGGGATGGAAGCTGTCGTCCCAGCAGAAACTACCGCAGGCAGCCTCCGACGGGAGCTCTGCACCTCGAACCCCGCAGCTAACAACCAGCTCCTGATGGATAGCCTCGACTTAATCGAGGAAAGACGAGACCAAGCCTTGCTCCGCATTCAAAATTACCAGCAAGCAATGGCTCGGCACTATAACTCCAAAGTAAGGCCCCGGCAGTTCGCTGTAGGAGACCTGGTACTCAGAAAGGTCTTCGAAGGAACTAAAGAACCAGGAGCTGGAAAGTTAGGAACCAACTGGGAAGGACCCT
Organism: Hirschfeldia incana; assembly: GCA_026261945.1. Classification (NCBI taxonomy): domain Eukaryota; kingdom Viridiplantae; phylum Streptophyta; class Magnoliopsida; order Brassicales; family Brassicaceae; genus Hirschfeldia; species Hirschfeldia incana. The sequence goes on from JABCMI010000107.1 coordinate 369,419, forward strand.
ACCGAATCATCCACATAGTACGACCCGGAGTTTACAAACTCCAGAAGGTACGAACCGGGGTACCTGAAATCCGATCGTGGAACGCCACGAACCTCAAAAGATACTATCATTAGGTACCCAAATTCCCTGAACTACGTTTGGCTTGATCCCTTGACTGGGTACGTAGGCAACTCCGTCATGAGTGCAGCCCCAACCTCTTCTCACCAATCTCATCATCTAAGCCAAAGCGGCACCTGTCACCAAGGACGCTTAGCCCAAAAATAAGCTACTATGTAAACAATCTGAATCATGTATTCTTTGATATCTGACATTAATAAGACGATTAATTCAGTTTCATAAGCATCAAAGGTCTTAAAACCCTTTAAGAGAATTCAGGTCCCATTAAACCGTAACCTGAGCTCAATTATCTCAAACACATTCAGGTCCCTGAAAACCTGGACCTAAGGTCTTAAAATCCTTGACATAAACGAAGGTCTTAAAATCCTTAACATAAACCAAGGTCTTAAAATCCTTGACAAATCAATAAGGTCTCAAAATCCTTAACAACAACCAAGGTCTTCAAATCCTTGACAAATCAATAGGTCTCAAAATCCTTAACAACAACCAAGGTCTTCAAATCCTTGACAGATCAATAAGGTCTTAAAATCCTTACAAAAATCAAAAGGTCTTAAAATCCTAAAGAATCAACAAAATCTCGAAATTCCTCGATTTCATTCACTGCATTCCAAAGGTCCCGAGATCCTTCGGATTAACTCAGATCCCCATGAGTCTAACTCAGGTCCCGACAGACCTGGATGCCAGGTCTCAGAACCTTCAAATTGGACTCAGGTCCCCAGATTTTCCGAAACAATGTCAAGGACCTCTCTTTGAAGTCCTCATGACCAAATATTAACTAAGCAAAAACGTTCACAACAAATCGAAACTAAAAGTCCTAATTTGATGCAGCAATCGTTATGATTAAGTAGGACATGACCAAGCTCAAAAGCTTGAGATGAAAGCAAATAAGTCTTAAAAACGACAAAGGGTTTTAAAGCCTCCCCTGGCTATTAAATCCTAGACAACGATAAAGGTTTAAAGGCCTCCTCAGGCACTAAAGTCATAGAACTTAAACGAAGATAAAGCGGAAAGTCTTATAAAACATAAAACATAAGATAAATAGAGCTTCAGCTCTCAACCCTCCTGATCACCCTGGACCGGTTCACCAACAGGAACCTCCCCTTCAGCCACATTATCGTTACCTCCTTGAGCTGCTTCGACCGGAGCTAAGTCAGGAGTCATCAAACCCAAGTTAGAACCATACTCCCCAGAAAAGGACAGATTAAACAGATTAATCTCGAAAGTACCTGAGCTGTCCGAGATCTGGGGAAGAGGAAGCTTGCTGACTGAAAAGTCAGACACTTGAGCCTTCTCATATGCAGTCGTCGCCCCCGGCAACAAAGCCATCAGCTGGCTGTACTCCTCTTCGACGCTTTGGATCTTGTTGCTCAGCATATCCTTCAAAAGGTCAACGTTAGCTTGGAGCTCCTGAGCGTACACCAATGCACTGACCTCTTCCTTCTTCTTAGCAAACTTCTCCTGAACACAGGCCAGGATCTTGCCATAAGCTTCAGCGACCTCTTTCTTCCCTTCCCTGACTGCCAGCTTGACCTCGGCCTCCTTGTTATTCTGGCTCTCCTGGGATGAGGCAACGAGCTCACGAACTTGGCGCTCAGCTATCCTTCGAGCAGAGTCCAAATCACTAATCCTCCTGCTCTTCACCTGGATATCGAGCTCTTGGCTCTCAATCTTTCCTTGTTGGGCATCAGCCTTCGAGCCCAGCCTCGTCACTTCGGCTTCAAGTTCGGAGATTCGAGCCCGGGCCTGATCGAGATCAGCCTTGGCTGCTTTAACCACCTCAGTAACCTCAGCAAGCTCACCAGCATCGGGGGCATCACGCAGAGCATTTTCGAACCCGAGCTGGGCCCTGTTAACAGCCCCGGCCAACTACGACAAACAAAAAAAAAAAATGATGATAAGTATCATTCCCAACAAATGTAAACAAAGAACGGGTAGAGATCACGCACATGACCCATACAATGGGCAATGTCGAGATACTCCTCCCGGTTAGACAAGTCCTTGAGCGCTGGAAGGGGACATCCTACCCTCTTCAGGTGCCTCAGTATCGCGGCTAAGCCCCACGAATCATCTAAAATCGACCCAGGCTTTGAATGGGTAAAGCTCCACCCAACAGTTCCTCCCCTGGAAGACGAGGAGGAGGATCGAGTGGGAGCTCCGCCTTGATCAGTCCTAGGCCTCTTGTGCCTCGACGGCTCAACTTCGCAGGTATCCTTGGGAGCCGGATGATCAGCCTCCGGCACAGGGACCTCAGGAAGAAGAGTGGCATCCTGAGCTGTGACCTCAGCAGGAGCAGCCTCAGCGACAGGTTTGGATACTCCATCATCCAAAACGTCCTTCACTGAGTTAAGGAAAGATCCTCCTTGGCTCCTATCTCCCCCACGGGAAACACTGGCAGCCTTCGAAGGGTTACCCCTAGAGCGAAAAGATGGCCTGAGAGTCATGTCGCCTGACTTAGTCTTTTCGGTACCTGAAGCGCTAGCACCGGTTGAAATTGAAACAACTGAGTCCCCTGCAGAAACTGGAATAAAGGAAACTCTTATAAGAGTGAAAACTTCACAAACGACAAGACCAGTGATAAAAAAAAAAAGAATTCAAGCCTGAACTTACCCTCAAGGTTCTCAGCAGGAATGGGATCCTGAAAAGAGGCGTTGTAGACGTCTGGGAACCTGGCTGCACCTATTCGAGATGTGGTATAAGCAGTCCAGGAACAAGGAGTCTGAAGCAGCTTGCGGTATAAAGCTCTGGTAAGCTTAGTAGAAAGCTTCGGAGGATCCTCAATCTCTGCAAAAGAAAAAATCAAAAAACGAAAAAGGTTAACCAACCGTAAATAAACAAAATAAGAAAAGGGATACTCCTAGAATTCCTAACCAGATGGGTTAGACCAAGTGACCCTGAGGTTCCGACCAGCGGGAACCGTCAAAGGATCAACTTTAACATAAAAGTATTTCTTCCTCCAGTCATCATCGCTACTGGAGAATCTAAAGATCACGTGATTGGGACGACTAGAGAGGTAGTAAGTCCCGGAACCGCCTTCTTTGGAAGCACTCTCCTCTAAAGAGAAGAGGCTCATGAGCTCGGTAAGACCAACGCTAACCCCTTCTTCTCTGGACCTAGTGATGAAGCCGTTGATCACACGGATGATCGAGGGACAAAGTTGGGGAAGAGCTAATTGGTAATGATCTAGTAGATCTAGCAGTAAAGTCGGGAGAGGAAATCTCAAGTGAGACTTGGAGATGAACTTCTCGTGACAACAGAACCAACCCTCCGGAGCAGTCTCAGGGGTTTCGTCAGAGCTACAGGCACGGCCAAGCTCCTTCGAGCCAAGAGCTTGAGTCATAAGGTTGACTACGTCTTGACTGTCCAGCAACGACGGCGAGTGTAGGCTACCGGAATCATCTTTCTTCTTCCTTTTAGAGACCCTGGTAGCGATCGTCTCTCTGGCTTTCTTTTTCCCCTTCATCTTGGCTCCGACTTCTTGCTTAACTTTCAGTAGTTTAGCCCCAGAGGCAGAGGGAGGCATCCCGGACTCACCGGAACCTTCTTTCGGAGGATTCATGATATGGGGAAGATCAAGAAGAAAGTCGATTGCAAGGTTTGGGAGAGAATTTGCAGAGAGAAGTAACGAGAAAGATAAAAAAAAAAAGAAAACGCAGTAAAAACAACCAAGGGGAGAGGAAGTTACCTTGGGAAACTGAACGGAGGCGTGGAGAAAGTGGGAGGCGTAGCAGTTAATGCTCGCAACTTTATATCTCATCAACTCTCGAGATCCGGAAACGTCATTTCAAACTTCCTCCATCTGAACCGTTGATTTTGGTTAACGTGATAAGGACCGTTAGATTGGATAAACCGTATCTAAACAAGATAAGAACTAATCATGACTTTAACGAAAAGATAAGGTCGGTAGCTGGATTCTAGCTTCCGAGACAAAAGATTTTATTCGGAAGCTGGGGGCAACTGTTGGACCCGAATATGACCCTCAGGTGAGGTCACGGTAAAATGTAAGCTGCCAAGTGGGCCGCGTAAAGCCCATCACATTAGTACGAGCTGGAAGCTGAATTAAAGACTGAACCTGGAAGTCGTCATAATGGAGGTCACGTTATAACGGGAGCTGATACTTCGGAGACTCGGTCAAGAGGAACCTGGAGCAAGTACGTAACTGAAGCCGTGTATTTCGGAGATCAGTTAAGGAGCTATCGACGAGACCTAGACTATATAAAGACAGAGAAGATCCAAAATAGAGGCGGATCTCCATAGATACAACAACTATCAGATTAGATTAAATACATTACGCATTCTCCTTGTAATCATCATAAACACCTTTTGTAATACTCTTTGATCATCAATACAAACGTATTCATTCATTAAGCTTACTTACGGGATTCAGCCCACGATTCATTATCTCTCAACCTAACCTAAATCTAAGAAGTGAAACCTTGTCTCTCACAGCGCCTAGAGGCAGCACGGGCGCTAGGCGCCCGGCGCCTAGAGGCAGCACGGGCGCTAGGCGCCCGGCGCCTAGAGGCAGCACGGGCGCTAGGCGCCCGGCGCCTAGAGGCAGCTCGGGCGCTAGGCGCCCGGCGCCTAGGGGCATGTTGCGGTCGGCTGCTTGGTTCCTTCGGTTTGCGGGTGTTCGTGTGCATCTTTCGGAGGATTTTTCGTACGACAAATAGTCTTAGCCGTTGATTTCGAGATAACCGTTTTTGACCCCAACAGTTAGCCCCCCAGCATGCAAAACGCGAGAGCGATTTTGCGTGCGGAAGATCTTATGTTTGGAAAATCGAAATTTTTGGCTATGGATATTTTATTCCAAAAAATCCCACTATTTTTTGATTTCTTATAAGTAGCACTCCACCCCCTCTCATTTCTCACTCATCTTCCCCTTCTCAATTCTTAGAAAGTATGGCTTCCTCTCTAAACGAAAAGAAAGATTCCGATGTCGAAATGAGCGATGCCAACCAAGCCTCGCCGGCGCGAGAGGTTCCTGCCCTTACGCAGACGTTTGTCGAGGGGTTCAGTTCTTTTCAGGAAAAGATGGAGCGACGCCGTGCTTTGATGGAGTCCAGCGTGGCTGGTCCTAGTGCTTCTTCCGGTCCGACTCCTGTGGTTCCAATTCCTGGACTCGACGTTGTTTTAGCTCCAGACTCCGCGGTTTCGGTTCCTGAAAATGCTGTCGCTCCAGCTTCAATCTCTACGGTTCCGGCTCCTGAATCCGATATCCATTTGCCTGCCGGAGAAACTGTTGTTCCGGAGCAGGCACCCGGCGTCCAGGCTCGCCATGAAGGCTCTTCTTTGGCGCCGATACTGGTTTCGGAGGATGCGGTGGAAGTCATGCCTCCCCCTCCAGAAAAGAAGAGGGAGATCGTTCTGGGACTTCCTGCATCCAGTGCTATCCCGCCATCAAAGGGACATTCGAGAGCCGGAACTGCCGGATCAGCGAAGAGGAAAAGGTGTACCAAGAGCGAGGAAGGCGAAGTTTCGGCAAAACTATCGCACCACCGCTCCAAGGTATTTTCGTGAGACCCCCTTTCTTTCACTGACTCTTTTTGATTCTTACCTTTCTTTCGTGTGATCAGTTTGTGTCGTTAATCGACGGGATGCTTGGAGATTGTGGACTGGAGGTCACACGTTTGTCCCAGGAGCTGGATTCGTCGCTGGAGGCCTTGAAGCGCACCGAGGCTGTGCTTCAATTGATCGAGAGTACTCATGCCGCCCAGACATCGACGCTCGAAGCTAGGATCAGCGATCTCGAACGTGACTTGGGAAAGACTGTGAGCTCGCTGCTCAAGGCGAAGGAGGAGAAGAAGAGCAAGTCCTCGGAGGTCCGACGTCTCAGGAGGCGGATTCAGCGCTTCGAGGAGACGGGAGCTTGCACTACGACGGAGCTTACCGACCCATCATCCTCGGCTGCCCTGGTCCCAGGCTCGGAGATTCCAGAGGTCCAGGATGCTGGAATCGTCGCGGACAAAGGCGGCGAGGAAGTCGGTGCGGTCTATGGCGAGGCTATTCTTGCTTCGGGTGAGTCGGAGGACGAAGGTGGCGTTCCGGAGGATGCCTAGGTTGATCAATCCCTTGAAGGGATGTTTATTTTGATTGTATTTCGGCCGTTGGTTGGCAATTATGTATGATTTCGGGACTGGCCGTTGGTGGCTTTGAATCCCTGCCCTATTTAGGGCATTGTACTGAACTTGTGGTTTGCATTTAAAATATTTTGTGCTTAGAACTTCTGTTTGTCGAAGTTAGAGGGGCAGGATGTGAGTTGTCGTCTCATTCCTGCCTCCCTGATGATCACCGTATCCGTCGTTTGTACAAAGCGAGATTTTCCTGCGGTTTACGATTTACGCGAAAATTCGTGGAAACGTACAGACTTGAGTGAAGAGACAAGTTTTAGGATCTCGCGTCGTTGACGCTTTGCCTAAGAGATGTTAAGATACCAGCAAGGCTGGGTTTAGGGCAAGACCTAGGTTTACTCTCAGACTAAGGCTGTGCGATGACAAATCGGCTTTTGTTTTGCCTGTTTGTGATTTTAACCTGATTCGTACCGTTTTAAAATCCGCGAAGTGGTATCGGCTTACATGATTTGTCTGGGCACGAATCGAGCTACTTCCTTTACGAAGTGCTGAACCAAATTTGGATTTTTTGTATAGCGCGCTATGGGATCTTTGTCGGATGTAAAAGAGCCTACCCTAAGGTGGCTTGTCTGTTTAGGACGTTAGAGTTCGTTTGTTGTGATCAGCAACAACGATATGATGCCGTTTAGAAGGCGTACGAAGGTTTTAATCGAAAAACGAATATTCAGGCACAAAGCGACGTCTTGCAGTGCTTTGAAGTTTGCTTTTCTTATGCCATAAGGGATTATGGGCTTTTAGGAATCGCGGAATGTTTCCGGGTGGTAACTTATGATGTATTTAGTGGATACTGGATCCGTTGTTGAAGCTGTTAAGCGATTTGATTGTGGAAAGTTTTCGAAAGTTAGGATTTTTTTTTTCGAAAATTGTGGGAGTGTACGAGTGTACGCACCCCACTCCCCCCCTTTTAAATCGGGGGGATAGCTGAACCCGCCGGTTGACGGGTTGCCTACGTACCTCTTTCGAGGATCAAGCCATCTCGTAGTTCTGTTATCCACGTTTTACGTTCTAGTGGTAGTATTTCTTGAGATGCATCGCATTCCAAGTTCTCAAGATTTTTACGTCTTGCATGTTTGCGATTTGATACGAAACTGGTCGGACGACTTTTATGATCTTGTATGGTCCTTCCCAGTTCGCTCCCAGTTTTCCTGCGTTTCGTTCGGCAGTGTTTTGGAAGACTTTCCGTAAAACCAGATCACCTTCTTTGAATCTGCGATGGCGTACATTCGCGTTGTAGTACTTTGCGGCGGCTTGCTGATAATTTTGAATCCGGATGAGGGCTTGGTCGCGACGCTCGTTGACGAGATCAAGATTATCCAGCAGCATGGCATTGTTCAGGTCTTCCCGTTCGGGAAGAAACCTCCCCCGTACGCCGGGGAATTCGACTTCCGCCGGAATCATGCTTTCTGCTCCGTAAACGAGAGCGAAAGGAGTTTCCCTCGTTGCTCGTCTTGGAGTGGTTCGATGAGACCAAAGGACTCCTTCGAGTTCTTCCGCCCATCGTCCCTTCTTAGCTTCTAAGCGCTTTTTTAGTCCGTCCAGGACGGTTTTGTTTATGGTTTCAGCCTGTCCGTTGCACTGCGGGTATCTGGGAGTTGACTTGTTAAGTCGTATTTTCCATTTTTCGCAGAACGCCTCGAATCGTGTGGAAATAAACTGAGACCCATTGTCCGTTACGATTTCGTATGGGACGCCGTGTCTGGTTATGATGTTTTTTCAGACGAAATTCTCGACTTGCACGTCTTTGATACTTGCGTAGGATTCTGCTTCCACCCATTTCGAAAAGAAGTCTGTGAGGACCAGTAGGAAACGTTTTTGTTTTGATTTGTGTAGAGGTCCGACGATGTCCATTGACCATCGCATGAAAGGGTACGGAGATGAGATAGAGGAGAGGATTTCTGCGGGCTGATGAATTGTCGGAGCGTGCCGTTGACACTTCTCGCATTTCCGAGCGAACTTCTCGCAATCCTTTACCATAGTGGGCCAGTAGAAACCGTGGCGTTTTATTTTTGTTGCGAGAGATCTTCCGCCGGAGTGGTTTCCGCACGATCCGGAATGAATCTCTTCCATGATTTTTCTCGCCTTCTCTCCTTCTGCGCAAGTCATGAGAGGTCCAGAGAACCGCCATTTGTAGATTTCGCCTTCCACGGTTACGTATCGTGCTGCCTGAACTTTTATTTTCCGGGCTGCCCATTTTTCCGCGGGTAAGGTGCCATCTACGATGTAGGCTCTGATAGGTTCTAGCCAGGGAGTGTCGCAGCCGTAGTCTGTTTGGTCTGCGTCGTCTTCCGTCTGGTCTTCGTTTTCTTCAGCGCCTTCGATCTGCACTCTGATCAGGTTGGCGATTACCGGTGGTCCGATGCTCGGGTGCTCGATGAATTCGACGGGGATTATTCTTTTAAGCCTCGGATCTGAGCTTGAGGCTAGAGCAACTAAAGCGTCGGCCTGGACGTTTTCCGAGCGGGGAATCCTGGTTAGCGCAAATTGCTGAAAATCGTGGGCCAAGTCTTGGACGACCTTGAAATATGCGTTCATCCTTTCATCCCTTGCTTCGTATTCTCCGCTGAATTGGTTTGCGACTAACTGAGAGTCGCAGTAAGCGTGAATATTTTGAATCTTCAGCCCGTGGGCCAGTTGTAGGGCAGCAATTAGCGCCTCGTACTCTGCTTCGTTGTTTGATGCATGAAAATCCAAGCGGAATGATTGCTCGAGGATTTCCCCCGTTGGTGAAGTGAGTCGGATCCCGATTCCGGATCCTTGCTTGGATGAGGATCCGTCGACATAGAGATCCCACGTTGAACCAGGCTCCTTGTTAGTTAAATCCGTCGTGGGCAATTCTACCAGGAAATCCGCGAGTACCTGCGATTTTGTGCAGGTTTTTGGACGATATTCGATATCGTACTCGCTTAGTTCGATTGCCCACTTCGCGAGTCTACCAGACTGGCTTGGACTGTGTAGAATCGTCCGTAGCGGGAAAGTGGTAAGTACCACGATGGTATGAGATTGGAAATACGGTCTGAGTTTTCTCGCCGAGGTTATAACGGCGAGTGCCAACTTTTCCATTAGCGGATACCGAGTTTCGGCATCCAGCAACGTTTTACTAATGTAAAAGACCGGCTTCTGTTCTCCAAATTCTTCTTGAATCAGAACGCCACTGACTGTTGACGCGGACACTGCGATGTAGAGGAACAAGGGTTCTCCGACTACGGGTTTCGCGAGGATAGGAGGGGTGGCCAGATATTGTTTCAGCTGTTGGAAAGCTTTCTCGCAATCCTCTGACCACTCGAACTTTTTGTTCCCCTTCAAGGTTTCGTAGAAAGGGAGGCACTTATCCGTGGACCGCGAGATGAATCGGTTTAAGGCCGCGACTCGTCCGGTCAGCCTTTGAACTTCCCGCTTGGTTCTCGGGGAGGCCATTTCTATCAGTGCGTTGATTTGTTTTGGATTAGCCTCTATTCCGCGGAATGTTACGAGGTACCCGAGAAATTCGCCCGATGCTTCGGCGAATCTGCATTTAGCTGGATTCAGTTTCATGTTGTGTTGGTTTAATCTCTCGAAGCATTCCTCTAGATGGAGTACGTGGTCGCGTTCGTCGAGAGATTTTACCAACATATCGTCGATATACACCTCCATGGTTTTTCCGAGTTGCTCAGTAAACATTCGATTGACGAGCCGTTGATATGTGGCGCCGGCGTTCTTTAGGCCGAAAGGCATTACTTTGTAGCAATAGGTTCCTCTGTCGGTAATGAATGCTGTCTTCTCGCGATCATCGGGATTCATCATGATCTGATTGTATCCGGAGAACGCATCCATGAACGATAGAAGTTTGTTTCCCGCGGTTGCCTCGACTAGACGGTCGATGTGCGGGAGCAGAAAACAATCCTTCGGGCACGCTTTGTTGAGGTCAGTGAAATCGATGCATACTCGCCATTTCCCGTTCTTCTTCTTGACGACGACGGGATTGGCGAGCCAGTCGGGATATCTTACTTCTGTTATCGATCCAACTTTGAGGAGTCTTTCGACTTCCTCATTAACCGCGGTTGCCCGTTCAGGGCCTAGCTTTCGCCTCTTTTGTTTTACGGGTTTATGGGTTGGATCAATGTTGAGTTCGTGACATGTTATGTTGATGTCGATTCCCGGCATATCTTCCGCAGCCCAGGCGAACGTATTTAGGTTCTTCTTGAGACATGCGATGAGTTCTGCTTTTAAAGGATCGCGAAGATTGGCCCCAATCTCCACGCAACGTTCTGGGTTAGTCTCGTCGAGGCAGACCGAAATCACTGGTTCGCAAGTGGGCTCACGTTTCCCTTCCAGGGCTTCAGCTTTTCGCGACTGCCAGATGATTTCTGGAGGGTCTTGCGATGCTGGTTCGTGGGTTGCGGCGTTTTTCGAGTTAGTTTCGGGCTCGGAGTTTTTTCGTTTTAACCCAGCGGCCAAGCAGACTTGCGGCGCCTTACGATCTCCTTGTATTGTTTCGACTCCGAGGAGGGATGGAAATTTGAGGCACAGGTGGAAAGTCGAGGGTATTGCTTGCATGGAATTTAACCACGGAGTCCCGACGATCGCGTTATATACCGATGGGCCGTCGACTACCAAAAATTCCACCATCTTTGTGACGCTCCCGGCTCTGACCGAGAGATCGACCGAGCCGAGGGTCATTGTGATGTTTCCTGAGAGTCCGATTATTGGATTGGGATCGTTCGTGATAACGCTTAGGTCGAGTCCCATCCTCTCGAGAGTGTTTCTATATATAATATTTGTCGAGCAACCGGTGTCGACCAATATTCTTGCTACGTCGATGTCCTGGATCGTTAGTCTGATAACGAGGAGTTTGTCGTGAGGTTTGGCTTGACCAGCCGTTGCTCCGTCCCCGAATGACACGATGTTGCGGACAGGTGATGTGGCCATGCTATCGTTATCAATCGTAGGTTTTTGAGTAAGAGAATCCGACCACCCCTCCTTCTAGCGCCAAACTGTAGGAACCGAAATTCGCACTGTCGATTTTAGTTAAGTTTTATCGGAGGAAAACTAAGTAAACCTAGTTTTCCCTGAAGGCTCGGATTCTCTGCGACAACCAAACGAAATTGATAGAACAAAATAACAATGCGGAAAAGTCGCGCTAAGGCGTTTATTAAACAGATGATAAGTTGAATACAATATTCTTCCGAAAAACAGGAAGTAGAGATACGCTGAAGAGGAAACAATCGGAAATATAGGAGACAAGACGTTCTAAGTCTTGCTCCGCTAGTCTAGCCTCCTAAGTCCTAAGTTCCCTAAGCTAGCAGGAATTCTCTAAAACCCTAGATTTCGGATCTGGTCTCTCTCTCGATGATTTTCGCTCTCCCCTTCTTCCTCTCCCTAAGCTCCTTTATATACTCCTTCCTATGACGGTCTATTCTCCTTCTGGGCCGCAAGGCGGGCTTTTTCCATTTTCGTCGACTTTCATGTTTATCTTCGGGAAACTTGACATTTATCCTTCCGGAAATTTAGGATTTATCTTGTTGCGTAAATCGCCGTACCTATCCTAGATAATCGTAAATGGGTTGTCCGATCGCGTTTGGTCCCTTTCTGGCCGTTTCGAGGACTTCCGCTGTTTTCTACGATTTCTTCGGAAGATCTTCAATCCTTCGTAGAGTTGAGATGCGTGGTGTTTTAGATAGCCATCATCGTTTCGTATGAACGATTTAAGATCTTCTTTTCCGTTGATATCTTACGAGTTTCCGAAGTGTTTCCGACGGTTTTTAATTCAGAATAAGAACGGGAGTTTTGTATGCGGAATCCCAATGAATCATTCCACGAGAACTTAGGAAGGACTCAAGGCGCAGATTACTGACGGTCGGGGCCTAGAACTCGTGCACAGAAACGCTCGAGGACCCGAAGCAGTGTGGGCGCTAGGCGCCCGGCGTCTAGAGGCAGCACGGGCGCTAGGCGCCCGTCGCCTAGAGGCAGCACGGGCGCTAGGCGCCCGACGCCTAGAGGCAGCTTCGGGCGCTAGGCGCCCGGCGCCTAGAGGCAGCACGGGCGCTAGGCGCCCGGCGCCTAGAGGCAGCACGGGCGCTAGGCGCCTGGCGCCTAGAGCCGGCACGGGCGCTAGGCGCCCGGCGCCTAGAGGCGGCACGGGCGCTAGGCGCCCGGCGCCTAGAGGCGGCACGGGCGCTAGGCGCCCGGCGCCTAGAGGCGGCACGGGCGCTAGGCGCCCGGCGCCTAGAGGCGGCACGGGCGCTAGGCGCCCTGCGCCTAGAGGCGGCTCGGGCGCTAGGCGCCCGGCGCCTAGAGGCAGCACGGGCGCTAGGCGCCGGGCGCCTAGAGGCAGCTTCGGGTGCTAGGCGCCCGGCGCCTAGAGGTAGCACGGGCGCTAGGCGCCCGGCGCCTAGAGGCAGCACGGGCGCTAGGCGCCCGGCGCCTAGAGGCAGCACGGGCGCTAGGCGCCCGACGCCTAGAGGCAGCACGGGCACTAGGCGCCCGGCGCCTAGGGGCATGTTGCGGTCGGCTGCTTGGTTCCTTCGGTTTGCGGGTGTTCGTGTGCATCTTTCGGAGGATTTTTCGTACGACAAATAGTCTTTGCCGTTAATTTCGAGTTAACCGTTTTTGACCCCAACACTGTTCTCGCTGTATATGGAACTTACAATTGGTATTAGAGCAGGACACCTAAACGAAGAAGATATCTTCGAACCAATGTGAGATCCTGAGAAGAGATTTTGGCGATTTTGGCACAAAATCTGTTGCTGCTGAATGATGTGAATTATGGGTATTGGAAAGTTAGAATGAGAGCAAACTTACGTGGAGCTGATGAAGATATATGGACAGTTGGATGGGAAGAACCGTGGGTGATGCAAGAGGATGGTTTGAAGATACCTAAATTGAAGACAAAGTGGACAGCAACAGAAAAAAAACTTTCAAGGTTTAATGCAAGAGCATTGGATACAATCTTCAGTTCTGTAGATGGAAAGCAATTTGAGCTTATACAGGGCTGTGAATCAGCCAAAGAGGCTTGGGATATACTACAGAATGCATTTGAGGGTACTGCGAATGTTAGGAGGATAAGATTGGACTTGCTTGCATCACAGTTTGAAGACATAAGGATGAGTGATGATGAGAAGATAGGAGAGTTCAGTGCAAAGCTCAGCTCCATAGCCAATGAATCACAAGTTTTGGGTAAGAAATATGAAGATGCAAAATTGGTGAAGAAGTTTCTGCGATGTTTGCCTACTAAGTTTGCAGCACATAAAGCAGCAATAACATTGACGATGAACACTGATGAACTGAAGTTTGCTGAGGTGGTAGGGATCTTAAAGGCTCAGGAGATGGAATTGGAATCTAAGTATTTATAGCCTGCTCAAGACTACAAAGTTACAGTTGATGAAGACATCCAGTGAGCTAAGAAGCTTGAAGAATCTATTCACTTGACGATTCAGAAACTTGAAGAAACCATTAATCTTTTGAATAAGATGTCCAACGACAGACTGTCTAGAGAAAAAGAAAGACATAAATGGCAGGCAGTGGTGTGTTTTAATTTTCATGGTATTGGGCATGTCAAAACAGATTGTCCATCATTCAAGAGAAAATAAATCAAGTGTAATGGATGTAATGGTTATGGGCACATAAAATCAGATTGTGTGAACACCAAGAAGATGAAGATGAAGAGACGTTGCAGTGATAAAATGACAGAGAGAAAAGAAGATTCTCTCAATTTCGTGGCTCTTCATGGAGTTATAGGGTCTGAAAAAGACATCACCAAGGATGAAATTCGTATGTCAGGCGTGTCACACACCAATTCAGATGCATCACACAATGATACAGAAAGTGATATAGATGCAGATCTTCTAGCCGAGTATAAGGTTCTCTTTGGTAAATTTGCAGAGCTCAGTCACGAAAATCTGCAGCTCATCAAGGATAAAGCTGTCTTAAAACATCAAGTCAACACCTTAGAGATGGAACGGACTGATACGAAGGATGAATCAAAGTGTAGGGTGACAAAGAATGATGATGAAGATGAGCTTCAATCTCTTAAGAGAGTTGTGGCAGAGAGGAATCAAGTTCAACAAGAGTTTGAAGTAAAGTTTCATCAGATGAAACAACTGTTGAATCAAGAACTTGAGAAGAGTCAGCTTCTGGAAAGACTACTTGCTGAGAACTACAACAAAGTGAGAATGTTGAACACTGGATCAGCAAGTCTGGATCATATCTTGTCAGTTGGGCAGTCTCCAAAAATCAATTGGGGTTTGGGTTATCAAGGGACGACTTCACATAAGGTTGACAAGAATGAAGGAATCAAGTTTGTAAAACCTTCAATCCCAGTTGTTTCAGATGAACGCAAGGATGAAACTCAAGCAAAGACCGTGGTTCCAAAGATAGAAGACAGAAAAGTTGTTGCTAAGCGAATGAATGGCTGTCTCTTTTGTGGTAAGATAGGGCATAGTGTTGTTTTCTGTTATTCTAGGAGAAACCAGACTGAACGAGCTTGGAGGATGAACCTTTGTTATGTGGAACCCAGAAGGTATGGACATGTATGGATAGCTAAGAAGGATTTGTATCCTAAGTTTACGAAAGGTGTGTCACACGAACATACTAATGTGTCATACAATCGAATGGGGGATCAATATACTGAGCTTGAAGAACCAGTTCGATGGCTTAGAAGGTACTGAGAGTTTTTCACCGAGTTTTTCACTCAAGCAGAGGGAGATGATACTTGATTCAGGGGGAGTTTAAGTTAGTACTTCGGTGGTATGTATGATGCATATTTGTCTTAGAAGTGAGTGAGCTTGAGTTGTAAAACTAAGTGAAAAAGGGGGAGAATGTAAGCTCAAGAATTTGGAGCTTGATGGGTTGCTGCAGTGGTGGAGCTTTGGTTCGTGTACATGTGTTACACACGAAGGATGGTGTGTGACACACGCTTCAGAGAAGAAAAAGGAAACATCAAGATGTGCTGTTGTGGAATATTTCCATATACATGGTTGACGAAATAAGCAATAAAGGAACGTGATTAGATCACAAATTGGAAGATTTGGTGATGCTAAAATATAGGAAATAATATATTAGATAATAAGAAAATGTTATTTAATATATATATCTGGGCTTTTTACCTAGTTTTAGGGTTAGGGTTTTTGACGTTTTAATTCTCACAGAAACATAGCAGCAGCTTTGGAGTTTCAGACAGTGAGTGATTTGTAGAGGTGATCAACAGGGGTTGGTTCCTCATAAGGGTAGATTAAGAATTGATCCGTGTCAAGCCGTGTGTGGTGTTGAGTAATTCGGATTTGACAAGTCTTTGTAAAAGATTGTTTCAGTGATTCTTAATAAAGAGATAATTTTTCTTGGAGTTATTTTGTGCCTTCTGTTCTCGCTGTATCTCGAACTTACATCTACCAACCAGAGCAGGGGCAGATACCAACATCGCCCTCTACCCCCATCCGAGGGAATGATGGTTTCTACTTGGCCTAGTATCTCTCATCTCGCAATATCTAAACCAGAACTCATCGGAGTCTTGAGACAGATGGGCCCACAAGCTAAGTGGCCTCCTAAAATGAGGTCCCCTGACGTTAACCGGAACCCTAAAAGGTGGTGTGGGTTCCATAACGATCATGGTCACACCACTGAAGACTGTATAGCCTTAAGGCTGGAAGTCGCCGAACTTCTTAAGAAAGGCTACCTGAGGGAGTTCCTCTCAGATAAAGCGAAAGACCTGCTAAACAGAGAAGGTCCCGCTCTCCCCAACGATGCTGTTCCTGCATTACCACAACAACAAGAGCGAGTGATCCATGTCATCTCAGGAGGATTAGAAGTGAGCGGAATCGGTAGCACCGCAGCCAAAAGGAGCACCCGCAACGCTAGAAACGGTCAAGAGACTGAGGTTCCCAAGCACCCGCTCTTGGGAACAAATGAGATTAGCTTCACCGCGAAGGAGCAGGAGCGGGTCCTCGTTCCCCATCATGACGCCCTCGTCATCTCACTAGTTATAGCCAATTGTTTGGTCAAGCGGATACTGGTGAACAATGGAAGCTCCAGCAACAGTATCTTCCATTCGGCCTACATGGACTTAGGGCTGGATCCTAAGACGCTAACCAGAAAAGCGACCCCACTCGTAGGATTCAGCGGAGAGGTGAAGCAAACCGAAGGAGAGGTTCTCCTCCCAGTTTATGCTGAAGGGATAAACCAAACCACCAAGTTCTTTGTTGTCGACTGTCCGTCATCCTACAACGTGATACTATGTAGGCCATGGATCCACGACATGGGAGCCGTGCCATCAACCCTTCATCAATTGGTGAAATTCCCTACTCCCTGGGGCGTGAAGATCATCAAAGGGGACCAGGAGAATTCTAGGTCTTGCTACCAAACTACCTTGAAGGGAAAGACCCAAGCCATATAGCAATTACAGAAGCAACCTCTAGTTCCTCACGCCGAAGAACCCGAGGTTGAAGACATGGATGAGGTCCCCCTGGTAGAAGGGAACTCAGAAAAGAACCTCAATAGGCTCCAAGCTGCCGGAAGATCTGAGGCGAAGGTTGATCGACTTCCTAAGGTCCAACTCCGATTGCTTCGCATGGTCCCATGAAGACATGCCCGAAATCGACCCCGATATCATCATGCTCCAACTCCAAGTGAATCCCGAGCATCCTCCGGTCAGACAGAAAAGGAGGAAGTTCGCTCCCGAAAGGGATGAAATCATTAACGAGGAGGTAAAGAACCTGCTCGACGCAGGATTCATAAGAGAGGTACGGTATCCCGACTAGCTCGCTAATGTGGTGGTTGTAAAAAAGAAAAACGGAAAGTGGAGAGTCTGCATCGACTTCACGGACCTCAACAAGTCAGGTCCGAAGGATCCATTCCCTTTGCCTCATATAGACAAGCTGGTTGATGTTACTGCCGGACATCAACTAATGAGCTTTATGGATGCCTTCTCGGGATACAACCAAATCCTGATGCACCCCGATGATCAGGAGAAGACGTCCTTCATGACCTCCAGGGGCATCTACTGCTATAAGGTCATGCCGTTCGGACTGAAAAACGCTGGATCCACCTATCAGAGGTTAGTCAACATGATGTTCGCCGATCAGATAGGCCAGACCATGGAAGGCTACATCGACGACATGCTGGTAAAGTCTCTGAACTCGGAAGATCATATCTCGCATCTTCAGCAATCATTCTCTACCTTAAGAAGATACAACATGAAGCTCAACCCCTCTAAATGTTCATTCAGAGTAAGCTCCGGGAAATTTTTGGGATACATAGTCACCCACAGGGGCATAGAAGCGAATCCAAAGTAGATAAGGGCCATCCAGGCGATTCCTCCCCCTCGGAACGTCAAGGAGGTTCAAAAACTGACAGGGAGGATGGCAGCCCTCAGCAGGTTCATCTCCAGGCTTTCCGACAAGTCCCACGCCTTCTTTGAAACGCTAAAGAGTCCCAAGGATTTTAAGTGGACGGAGAAGTGTGAAACTGCATTATCTGACCTCAAGGCCTACCTTACTACTCCACCACTCCTATCTAAACCCTTGGAAGGAGAGGTCTTACTGCTCTACCTAGTTGTGTCCGAGCATGCAGTTAGCGCGGTCCTTGTAAGAGAGGAAGGGAGGAGACAGCATCCCATATACTAAGTTAGCAAGTCCATGCTAGACGCGGAGACTCGCTACAGCCAACTGGAGAAGCTAGCCCTCGCCCTAGTAGTCGCAGCCCGGAAATTACGTCCCTACTTCCAGGCCCATCAAGTCGTGGTAGTCACTTCGTTCCCCATCAAAGCGGTCCTTCATAAACCCGAGGTATCAGGACGATTGGTGAAGTGGGCCGTAGAGTTGGGAGAGTATGAAGTGATCTTTCGCCCAGCCGCCGCCATCAAATCTCAGGTTCTAGCCGATTTTGTGGCTGAATTCTCTCCCTCCACACTTCCAGACCTAGATCTAGAAGCTACGCTCCAGGGAAAGGAAGCGGAGAAAGGCCAATGGACCCTGCACGTGGACGGTTCCAGTAACGTGAGAGGTGCAGGAGTAGGACTGGTCCTAACCTTCCCTACGGGAGATTCGGCCTCGAGAGCTATACGTTGCAACTTCAAAGCAACCAACAACGAAGCAGAATACGAGGCTTTGATAGCGGGTCTAGCGTTAGCTAGAGAAATGGGAGTGGAAGACATCCAGGTCTTCAGTGACTCGCAGCTCATCATCAGCCAAGTCCAAGGGGATTATCAAGCCAAGGACCCAAGCATGATCAGATACCTATCAGTGGCAAAACGTCTCCTAGACCAATTCAAAAGCTATAAACTTACTCAGATACATAGAGAGCAAAATTCCCAAGCTGATGCTCTAGCAAACCTAGGTTCCGCCTTGGAAACGAAGGAACATATGAGTATCCCCTTGTTGGTCATGCAATGGCCAGCAACTGAGAAAGAGGCGGAACCAGAAGAAGTAGCAGTAGTAGACGAAGGAGAAACTTGGATGACCCCTATCACTAACTATCTGAGGAACGACGTCCTACCTGAAAATCAAGATGAGAGCCGCAAGATCAAGAGACAAGCTGCTAGGTACTGCATCTCGGAGGGAAAGTTATATAGAAGATCCTTCTCAGGACCTTATCTACGAATATTGGAAGAGCTCCACGACGAGGAATGCGGTTCTCATTCAGTGGACGAAGCCTGGTTCTCAGAGCAAGAAGGGCCGGTTACTATTGGCCCACTATGGCGAAGGACTCCCTCAAACAGGCTAAAACCTGTAGCCAATGCCAGAAACACGCCCCAATCTCCAACTTACCACCAGAGAACCTGAAATCCCTAAGCTCCCCTTGGCCCTTTCGAAAATGGTGCATGGACATCGTGGGAAAATTCCCTATGGCGTCAGGGCAAAAGGTCTTCCTCCTAGTAATGACCGATTACTTCACGAAATGGGTAGAAGCCAAAGCCTTACCGATTACTCCAGATCAGGAAATTCATCTGAACGAACATAATCACCCGCTTCGGAGCACCTCAGGAGATTGTCACCGACAATGGACCCCAATTTACCAGCAACGACTTCTAAGACTTCTGCAAAGAATGGGACATCAAGCTCTCATACTCAGCACCAAGACACCCCCAGTCGAACGGACAAGCAGAGTCAACCAACAAAACGGTGGTGAACATGCTCAATAAGCGTTTGGAGAAGGCTCATGGGCGATGGGCAGAAGAGTTACACGGAGTTCTCTTGGCCTATCGGGCAACTCCGAAGACGGCTACCCAAGAAACCCCTTTCTCACTCGTCTATGGCACCAAATCAGCAATACCAACCGAGGTGCACGTTAAGACCACGATCTCCAACATCCTAACTCCAAAGGAGAACGACGAGTTATTGTACCTAAGTCTAGACCTACTATACGAGAAAAGAGAAGCAGCCAGCCTAAGGAACGCATCATATCAAAATAAAAGTAGCCAAGAGTTACAACAAGAAGGTGAGATCCAGAACCATCCAAGAAGGAGACTGTGAGAGACAAGATTTCACCTTTAGATCCTTAGGTTAGGTCAAAGAAGGTACAAGGAGATTCGTGGGCTGAATCCCGTAAAGAGCTTTAAGAATGAATGTTTACTTTTATTGATAATTTATGAGATGAAGAATACAAGAAATGTATTGTGAGATGATAACAAAAGAAATGTATAATGCTTTTTATCTTATACAAAAAATACGTATTGAGAAAGAGATCCCCTTGTCTTCGATCTTCTCAGTCTTTAAATAGTCTAGGTTTCATTGATTGCTCCTCAACTGATCTCCGTGATATCCGGCTTTAGTTATGGGACTTGTTCCAGCTTCCTCTTGACCGAGTCTCTTGAGGTGTTAGCTTCCTTTTTGTCGTGACCTCCGTTATGATTACTTCTAGGTTCAGCCTTAGGCTCAACTTCTAGCTCCCTTCATTACGATGGGCTTATTACGGCCCACTTGTTAGCTCTCGCCTACCGGTACCTGGCCCGAGGGTCATATTCGGGTCCAACAGTTGCCCCCAGCTTCCGAATAAAGTCGTTTTGTCTCGGAAGCTAGATTTTAGCTGTTGATCTTATCTTTTCGTTGAGGTAATGATTCGCTATTATCTCATTTAGATTCGATTTACTTGATCCTACGGTTCTTATTACATTTGATGAAACCTGCGGCTCAGATGAAGGAAATTCGAAATAGTGTTTCCGAATCTCGAGAGTTGATGGGATATAAAGCTGTATGCATTAACTGCTATGCCTCCCACTTTCTCCACGCCTCCATTCGGTTTCCCAAGGTAACTTCTCTCCTCTCTTATTTTACTGCGAGTTTTTTTTATCTTTCATCTTCATCATTGCTCTGCAAATCTCTCCAAACCTTTCTATCTATTTTCTCCTTCATCTCCCCATATCATGGATCATCCGAAAGAAGCCTCCGGAGAGACTGGGATGGCTCCATCTGCTTCTGGAGCTAAACTGCTGAAGGTTAAGCAGGAGGTCGGAGCCAAGATGAGGAAAGGGAAAAAGAAAGCTAGAGAGACGATCGCAACCAGGGTCTCTAAGCGGAAGAAGAAAGACAATTCTAGCGGGAGTGGTCCTCACTCGCCTTCGTTGTTGCAAAGCCAAGATGTGGTCAACCTCATGGTTCAAGCTCTTGGCCAGAAGGAGCTTGCTCGGGCTTGTAAACCCGATGAAACCCCCAAAACTGCTCCGGAGGGTTGGTTATGTTGTCACGAGAAGTACGACTCCAAGTGTCATCTGAGATTCCCTCTTCCGACCCTGTTGCTTGATCTCCTCGATCACTATCAGTTAGCCCTTTCCCAACTTTGTCCCTCAGTCATCCGAGTGATAAACGGTTTTATCACTAGGTCTAAAGAGGAGGGGGTTAGCGTTGGACTCACCGAGCTTATGAGCCTCTTCTCGCTAAAGGAGAGTGCCTCCAAGGAGGGTGGTACCGGGACCAACTACCTCCCTAGTCGTCCTAATCATGTTATCTTTAGGTTCTCTAGTAGTGATGATGATTGGAGGAAGAAGTACTTTTATGTTAAAGTCGATCCTTCGACGGTTCCCGTGGGTCGGAACCTCAGGATTACCTGGTCTAATGCATCTGGTTAGGAATTCTAGGGATATGTATTACCCTTTTTATTTATTTATGGTTGGTTAATCTTTTGCTCGGATTTGCTTGCAGAAATCGAAGATCCTCCGAAGCTTTCTACCAAGCTCATTAGAGCTCTGTTCCGTAAGTTGCAGCAAAGTCCTTGTACCTGGGTGGCTTATAACACCTCTCGAATAGGTTCGGCCAGATTCTCAGATACCTACAACGCCTCCTTCCAAGATCCCATTCCTGTCGGGGATCTCGAAAGTAAGTTGACGATTTTTAAAGTCTAAGTTTTGTTCCTTAAGATTCTAGGTCTCTTAAAGATTTTTGCTTTTCTAGTTTCCGAAGGTGCTTCAGTGGTGTCGATTTCAACTAGTGCTATTGCTTCAGGAACCGAAAAGACTCAGCCAGGTGACATGACTCTGAGACCATCATTTCGTTCTAGGGGGTAATCCCTCCAAAGCTGCTAGTACTTCCCGTGGGGGAGACAAGAACCAAGGAGGATCATTCCTCGATTCCATGAAGGAAGTCTTGGACGATGGAGGATCCGGACCTGTTGTCAAGACCACTACTACTGAGATCGCAGCTCAGGATGTTGCTCCTCTCCCTGAGGTCCCGATGCCGGAAGCTGATTTCCATGCTCCGAGAGGTACCTCTGAGGTCGAGCCATCTAGACACAAGAGGCCTAGGACCGATCAAGTCGGGGCTCCCACCCGGTCTTCTTCCTCGTCTTCCTGAGGAGGAACTGTTGGGTGGAGTTTTACCCATTCGAAACCCGGGTCGGTCCTGGTTGACCCTTGGGGCCTGGCCGCAATAATGAGGCACCTGAAGAGGGTGGGGTTCCCCCTTCCAGCGCTCAAGGACCTGACTAACCGGGACGAGTATCTTGACATCGCCCACTGTATGGGTCAGGTACATGATTCTATCCTTACTTTGTTTATACCTTTTGGTGATGGTGATGATGATGATATATATATATATATATATATATATATATATATATATATATATATATATATATATATATATATATATTTTGATTTTATTGCAGTTGGCTGGGGCTGTTAACAGGGCCCAGCTCAAGTTTGAGAATACTTTGCATGATGCCCCCAATGCTGGTGAGCTTGCCCAGGTTACTGAGATGGTTAAGGCAGCCAAGGCCGATCTTGATCAAGCCCGGGCTCAAATTTTGGAAATCGAGGCTGAGGTTAAGAGGCTAGGTTCTAAAGCCGATGCTCAACAGGGGAAGATCGAGAGCCAAGAACTCGAAATCCAGGTGAAGAGCAGAAGGATCAATGATCTGGAGGCTGCTCGTAGGGTAGCTGAGCACCAGGTCTGTGACCTTATTATCACGTCCCAGGACAGCCAGAGGAACAAGGAGGCTGAAGTCAAGCTGGCTGTCAGGGAAGGGAAAAAAGAGGTCGCCAAAGCTTACGGCAAGATCTTAGCCTGTGTTCAAGAGAAGTTTGCTAAGAAGAAGGAGGAGGTCATCGCTCTGGTTTATGCTCAGGAGCTCCAAGCTAACACTGACCTCTTGAAGGACATGCTTAACATTGAGATTCAAAGTGTTGAAGAGGAGTACAACCGCTTGGTGGCTCTGTTACCAGGAGCGGCGACCGCGTATGAGAAGCTCAAGTTTCTGACTTTTCAGTCAGCAAGCTTCCTCTTCCCCTGATCTCGGAGAGCTCAGGTACTTTCGAGATTACATGTTTAATCCATCCTTTTCTGGGGAGTATGGTTCTAATTTGGGTTTGATGGCTCCTGACTTAGCTCCGATCGAAGCAGCTATAGGAGGTGGTGATAACGTGGTTGAAGGAGAGGTTACTGCTGGCGAGGGTGAACCGGTCCAGGAGGACAAGGAGGATTGAGAGCTGAGGCTCTTTTGAACTTATGTTTTATGTTTTTCAAGACTTCGGCCTAAGGGCTTTTGTTTCGTTTGTTTTATGACTTAGTGCCTGGGGAGGCCTTTAAACCCTTTATCGTGTTTAAGACTTGTTGGATTTCAATAGCCTGGGAGGCTTTTAAACCCATACTTATGATTAAGTCTTGGTCGCTTTTTTTTTGTTTTAAGCTTTTAAACTTAACTTCGCTTTGTTTAGACATAGCGGTCATGACTCTTGGTTTAGTCATGTGTCATGATTATTGGATCGGATTATGATCTTAGTCTTTATTTGTGTTAAGCATTTAGCTTAGTATATATTCGGTCATGAAGACCTTAAAGAGGAGTCTTTGATATTAGCTCGGAGAATTTAGGGACCTGAGTCTGATTCGAACGGTTCTGGGACCTGGCGTCTAGGTTCGTTGGAACCTGAATCTAGGTTCATAGGAACCTGAGTTAAATCGAAGGATTTCGAGACCTTCGGAGTTTAAAGGATGAAATTGAAGAATTTTGAGATCTTGCTGATTCTTTAGGACTTTAAGACCTTTCGGTTTTGATGAGGATTTTAAGACCTTAGTTTCTGTTAAGGATTTTAAGACTCTGTTGATTGTTAAGGATTTTAAGACCTTATTGATTGTTAAGGATTTTAAGACCTTGCTGATTGTTAAGGATTTTAAGACCTTGCTGATTGTTAAGGATTTTAAGACCTTGCTGATTGTTAGGGATTTTAAGACCTTAGTTTTTGTTAAGGATTTTAAGACCTTGCTGATTGTTAGGGATTTTAAGACCTTTGGACTTGTTAATGATTTTGAGACCTTAGGTTCAGGTTTTTAGGGACCTGAATGTATTCGAGGTTGTTGAGCTTAGGTCCCGATTTTGGGGGACCTGAATTTTCTTGGAGCCTTTTAAGACCTTTGATGTTTATGAAACAGAATTAATCATTTTATTAATATCAGATATCAGAGAATACATGATTCGAATTATTCATACAATAACTGTTTTTAGGCTATGTGTTATTGGTAACACATGCCCCATTTGCTTAGGTGAGGAGATTGGTGAAACGAGGTTGGGGCTGCACTCATGACGGAGTTGCCTACGTACCCAGTCAAGGGATCAAGCCAAACATAGTTCAGGGGGATTTGGGTACCTAATGATAATATCTCTTGAGGTTCGTGGCGTTCCACGATCGGATTTCAGGTACCCCGGTTCGTACCTTCTGGAATTTGTAAACTCCGGGTCGTACTATGTGGATAATTCGGTAGGGACCTTCCCAGTTGGTTCCTAGTTTTCCAGCTCCCGGTTCTTTAGTTCCTTCGAACACTTTTCTAAGTACTAGGTCCCCTACGGCGAACTGTCGGGGCCTTACTTTGGAATTATAGTGTCGTACCATCGCTTGCTGATAATTTTGAATGCGAAACAGGGCTTGGTCTCGTCTTTCTTTGATCAACTCGAGGCTGTCCATCAGGAGCTGGTTATTAGCAGCGGGATTGGAGGTGCAGAGCTCTCGGCGGAGGCTACCTGCGGTGGTTTCTGCTGGAACGACGGCTTCCATCCCATAAGCTAAGGAGAAGGGAGTTTCCTCTGTAGCTTTTCGTGGGTGGTCCGGCAGGCCCATAGTACTTCGGGTAGTTTTTCTGACCAGAGCTCCTTCTGGGCTCCTAGGCGTTTCTTGAGGTTTGCTAAAATCGACTTGTTAGCAGCCTCCGCCTGCCCGTTTCCTTGAGGTCGCCGAGGTGATGAAAAGGTGAGGCGGATGTTCCATTTATCGCAGTAACTTTGAAGTTGTGGGATATGAACTGTCCTCCATTGTCGGTTACGATTTCGTATGGGACGCCATGCCTGCATACGATGTTTTTCCATACTAATCTTTTGACCTCAAATCTGTTTATTTGTTGGAAAGCTTCAGCTTTGATCCATTTCGTGAAGTAATCAGTTAG
This sequence comes from Hirschfeldia incana, assembly GCA_026261945.1. NCBI lineage: Eukaryota > Viridiplantae > Streptophyta > Magnoliopsida > Brassicales > Brassicaceae > Hirschfeldia > Hirschfeldia incana. The sequence goes on from JABCMI010000107.1 coordinate 394,494, forward strand.
GACCAGGGGGTTTAGTAATTTCTTTCCTTTGCCTGAAGGTACTAGTGGACCTACAATATCCATGGACCACCTCATGAACGGGTAGGGAGCTGGTATGTTAGATAACTTCTCCGCTGGTTGGTGTATGATCGGTGCATGCCTTTGGCATTTGTCGCATGATGAGGAGTAGACCTCACAGTCTGCGATAATGGTAGGCCAGAAGTAGCCCTGTCTTTTAATTCGGATGGCTAGGGCTCTGCCTCTGGAATGGTTTCCACAGGGACCATCGTGCATTTCCTTCATGAGTTTCATAGCTACCACGCCGTGAACGCATTTTAGGTAAGGTCCGGAGACGCTTCGTTTGTGGAGGGCTGATTTGATTATGCAATATCTTGCGCTTAGGGCTTTGAGTTTTCGAGCCTCCCATATATTGGGTGGAATTTTTCCCTCTAGGATGTAATCCATGATCGGTATTCTCTTGTCTTCTCTCCCTACAACTTTGTTGTGAAGAGAGGAGGGAGGTTCCTGTTCGGGACCTGGTGTCGTGGTGCCCCCGGGGATATTCGTTGGAGTAGGCTCCAGGGGGTCTAGGTTCTGAGGAATATCTCCAATTTCCTCGTTGTCTCCTGTGGTTTGTATAGCGTTCCAAGATGAGTTTTTTAAGAGCGGCGCGACTTCTTGTTTGGACTTTGTTGACAAGTAATTCCGAGGTCTGGATGGTGTCCCCGGAGGTATTTGTAGAGTTAGGCTCCAGGGAGTCTGATCTTTGGGGAATACCTTCACTTTTGTCATTGTTCTTTGGGTTCCGGAATGTATTCCTGGAGGTGTACTTTCTAGAGCCGCGTATTCTGGTTCCCGAAAACCAGAATACGCGGCTGTTACCCGTATTCTGGTTTTCGGGAATATTCTGGTTTTCGGGAACCAGAATGTCGTGAGAACTTGGGTAGAAACCGTCGGAAGGCTGTTACCCTCTATTGTTTCCTTTGGTTTGCTATCCAACTCAGCCTTGGTAGCTATGTCGATACTTGGCTTCTCGATTCCTTCCACGGGTATTATTCGTTTTACAAGAGGGTCGGATGTGGAAGCTAACGCGGTGAGCGCGTCTGCTGAGGAGTTCTCCCCTCGTGGGATCCTCTTTAGCTCGAACTTGTCAAATTGCTTTGTGAGGTTTATGACGACTTCGAGGTATGCCCCCATTCTTTCATCCCTTGTTTCGTATTCCCCGTGAAATTGGCTAGCTACCAGCTGCGAGTCACTATAGGCGTTTAGCTCCCGAATCCCGAGGCTCAGGGCGAGCTTTAAGCCGGCGATTAATGTTTCGTACTCGGCTTCGTTGTTGGAAGCGTTAAATCCGAGCCTATAGGATTGTTCGATGGTTTCTCCAGCTGAAGAGGTTAGTCTTAGACCGACATTGGAGCCTTGCCTTGATGAGGCACCGTTTACATATAGGCTCCATTTCGGAACCTCCGATTCTAGGTCTAGATGTTCGGATGCTAGTTCGATAACGAAATCAGCGAGGACCTGAGCTTTTGCTGCTGCTCGGGGTCTGTATTCGATGTCGTATTCACTAAGCTCTATGGCCCATTTAGCTAATCGTCCGGAAGGGCTATGCAAAATTGTTCGCAATGGTTGTGAGGTCATTACGACGATCGAATGCGATTGGAAATAAGGTCGCAGCTTCCTGGCAGCTTTTACGACTGCTAAGGCTAGTTTTTCCATGGTAGGGTACCTTGTCTCGGCGTCTATTAGGCTTTTACTAGTGTAATAGACGGGTCTTTGTTTGTTTTGTTCTTCACGTATTAGCACCCCGCTGACTGCAGCTGCCGATACGGCTAGGTACAGATATAGTGGTTCTCCGACTACAAGTTTGGATAGTATCGGAGGTTCCGAGAGGTAAGCTTTTAGCTGCTTGAAGGCTTCTTCGCACTTCTCATCCCACAGGAACTTCTTATTATTTTTCAGAAGTTTATAAAATGGGAGGCACTTATCGGTGGACCTAGATATGAATCGATTTAGTGCCGCGATCCGTCCGGTCAGTCTTTGTACCTCTCTGGTCGTTTTAGGTGACGGCATTTCTAGGAATGTCGCTATTTGTTTCGGGTTGGCTTTGATGCCTCTTTCGGTCACGAGGTTACCTAGAAACTCGCCGGAGGGTACTCCGAAGGTGCATTTAGCTGGATTGAGCTTCATGTCAGACTTGTTGAGGATGTCGAAGCATTCTCTTAGGTGGGAGATATGATCATCTCCGACCGAAGATTTGACTAACATGTCGTCGATGTAGACTTCCATGGTTTTTCCAAGTTTTCCAGCGAACATTTTGTTTACCAACCTTTGATAGGTAGCTCCTGCATTTTTCAAACCAAATGGCATGACCTTGTAACAATAGGTTCCACGCTCGGTTATGAATGCGGTCCTTTCTTGATCTTCAGGATCCATCATAATCTGGTTATATCCAGAAAATGCGTCCATGAAGGATATGAGCTGATGGCCAGCTGTCGCTTCGACTAGATGGTCAATGTGAGGTAGTGGAAAACTGTCCTTAGGACAAGCCTTATTTAGGTCGGTGAAATCTACGCAGATTCTCCATTTCCCATTTTTCTTTTTTACTTCGACTGGGTTAGCTAGCCAATCAGGGTATTGTACTTCTCGGATTGACCCGGCTTTCGTTAGTCGATTGACCTCGTCATTGACAGCTTGGGCTTTTTCTAGACCTAGCTTACGACGCTTTTGTTTGATCGGTTTGAAAGTAGGGTCTATATTGACCTTATGAGTGGTGACATTTGTGTCTATGCCTTTCATATCGCTGGTGGTCCACGCGAAGGTTTTGACATTTTGTTTTAGGAATTCGATGAGCTCCTTCTTGGTTTCAAGAGGTAACTCGGATCCGATGCATACCTGTTTTTCAGGATTCGAGTCGTCGATGCTAACTTTTTCGGTGAGGTTCTTGGGGGGACCTCAGATATTTTGTTGCATTTCACGACTTTCCTGGACCTGTAATTGCTATTGGGGGGATTTTTTTATAATCTCGAATCCTCCTAAATAACAAATCCTTGAAATCTTCTGGCTACCGTGTACGGTTGCTATTCCGTCGGATGTTGGGAATTTCACTCATTGGTGGTAAGTTGAAGCTACTGCTTTCATCTTATGGATCCAAGGCCTTCCAAAGATTGCATGGAACGGGGAAGGTTTGTCGACGACTATGAAATTGGTCATTTTCATGACTCCGCCAGCTATAATTGGGAGTTTAATTGTTCCCAATGAGGTAGCTGTTTCTCCAGAGAAACCTACGAGATTGGATTTCTGGTCGATAATTTCGTAGTCGTCAATTTCCATTCCTTTCAATGCGTTGTAGAAGATGAGATCATAAGAGCTTTCGGTGTCGATCATGAGCTTAGGTACCTCGTACCCTGCTATATTTAACGTTACGACGAGGACATCGTCGTGAGGTCTGTCGAGATCTGATATCTCACTTTCCCAAAAAGAGATTTTAGTGTTAGACTCAGGTTTGGTCGGTTTGGGCTGAGTGTTTGACACAGCTTTCCGTACGTGACTTTTGATAGAGTTAACGGAGTCTTGACACACCTCGGACCCTCCGAGGATGTAATCGACCCTTGAGCCAGGGCTCGATTGGGGAGGTGTTTTACTCAAGAGGGCTTCGATTTGAAGGCTTTTTCCTTGCGGGAATTTTCCAAGGATCATATCGACTTTCTTTTTGGGAGCTGGAGGTGGTGAGTCTGTTTCCTTTTCAGGTGACCTTTCGCGTTTCGGAGAGTTATCTCGGGGACCTCTCTTTTGGTAAGGCTGTGGCTTTTTGAGGTCCACGTCTTTTATTTCTCCGGCTGCGAATTTAGCAGCCAGTTGTCGTTGGAGGTCCCAACATTCTTCAGTTGAATGTCCTTTCCGATCGTGGTAAGAGCAATGTTTGCTCTCGTCGTAGCCTTTTGACCAGGGGGCTTTAGCTGTTGCAGCGACGGGTTTTTCTTCCTTATCCTCCTCGACTACGTAGGAGTGTTCTCCCTGAGTCTGGTGGTTTTGGGAACCTCCCCTTTTATGAGGTCCCTTTCCATCGGAAGCTTCACTTTTTGAGTGACTCTAGGGTTTCTTGTGGAGTTTATCCATTGTCGTTGTTTCCTCTTCCAAGGTGATGTATCTAGATGCCTTGTGAAGCGCGTCGTCGATAGTTGAAGGAGGGTTGAGTGTTAATTCCGAGAAAAACCATGATTTGTACCAGAGGCCTCTTCTGAGGGCCTCAATGGCTACCTGATCATTGGGGTTCGAGAGTTTAGTTCTCACTGCCCTGAATTTCTCGATGTAGACTCGTAATGAGTCTCCCAGTCCTTGTCTGATCTTCCAGAGGTCAGCTTCGGACGCTTGTTTTAGGATGTGGGTCGAATATTGCTTCATAAAAGCATTGGCTAACTGGTCGAAGCTGTCTATAGAGTTTGGCTCGAGGCCAGAGAACCATTCGAGAGCTGTTCCGACCAGGTTTTCAGCAAATGTTCTGCAGTATCCTGCATCGCATTCTTCCTTTGTGAAGTGAGCTTTAACGATGGCCAATCGGAAGGCTCTTAGATAGGCCCTTGGGTCTGCATTCCTGTCGTATTCAGGAATCTTAATTTTTCGGGTATCTCTTATGTAAGATTTGGCAATTCTATCGGTGAACGGAGTTCCACGAGTCTCCTCGATTAAGCTCTCGATTTCGGGAGCTGAGCTTGTTACCTTATGAACTTGAGCACCCAACTTCTGGAGGGCTGCGTGGGTTCGCTCCATGTATCTGCGAATGGCGTCAGGTCCTTCAAAGGGAAGGACATTTGGGTCATTATCAGACACTCGGCGAGCAGGTTCCTGGTGAAACCGAGCTCGGTCGTTTTCCCAGCTAGCTGGTGAGATAGGTCGCTCATTGGTCCTTAGGTTCCGAGCGAGGTTAGTGCGGAGAGCTGCAGGATTAGTATCCGTCCTTTGATATTCGTCCGTGTTTGGGGTTGAAACCTTGGCTTGAAACACCGAAGCCGGTGTTCTGCCCCCAGACAGTATGTTGGTTCCTGCTCCAGACCTGGAAGGAGGTGGCGGCGGAGGCAATCGGGTGCTACCGCTGGCGGTTTGATTAGGCATGGAGCTGGTTGTTGCTACGTTGCTTCCCATAGTGCTGGTGATAGGTGGGTGAAACGCGGGAGCTGTCCTAGCGCGAGGCGTTTGGAAAACAGGTTCCTGGTCTTCTGCACCAGCTCTATCAGGGGAAAAATCCAGACGTTCTCGGGGAAAGGTGGGATCAGTTAACCGTTCTCGGAAGGTGACCCTTGTTCCCTGGTGATCGGGCGGTTGGGTTGTTGTAGATTGAGATCCGGTTATCTCTTCGAATCGTTGCTGCCGTTTGGCTAGCTGTTGCATCGTTCGCTCGGTTTCCTGAGCTTTGTTTACTAGCTGGATCATCATCTAACTGATCTCAGAAAGCTGAGCTTCCGTTTGATTCGGAGTGGATTGATGCAATGGGTTATTGAGGGCGGAGGACCCGGAATCGGTCCCACTGGAGGCTCTGGGGTTGTTTGCCCCCGGAGCAGTGCGGCTCGGTGAGCTATTGATCTGGTTCGATCGATCAGGGTTAGATGGGTTCGTTCCATCGACTGGATTCATCCTTAAGCGTTAGGGTAAGGGATTCGATTATTTGTCCCCACAGACGGCGCCAATTGTGAGAGACAAGATTTCACCTTTAGATCTTTAGGTTAGGTCAAAGAAGGTACAAGGAGATTCGTGGGCTGAATCCCGTAAAGAGCTTTAAGAATGAATGTTTACTGATATACCATGATTTTGACCCACTTTTACCCATGGTATATAAGCGGTTTTACATATATTTACTACGAAATAGGGTCTATTTAGAGTATTTACAGGTTCAGGTACGACTTGGAGAAATATGGTGTTTTTGGTGTCTTTTGGAGCCTTTAAGTGCAGAAACGCGCAAACGCGTCAGATGTTTAGATATGGATGGAGACCTTCCCACTGTGCGATTGAGCTGATATTTGGACACAAGATAGATCTTTTAGTTAGCTTTCCAATGCCACCGGTTTGAGGTCATTCCGACGGTTAGATCAGAAGTTATGCCCATTTTACTGAAGAGTGATCAGTCTGCCTCGCGAGAGAAGGCTGTCGAGAAGATGAATGTATATCGATCGATGGGAAATCACCCATATCGATCGATATGAATGTCAGGACGTGGGATTACTATGTTTCATGACCGCCAGAAGCCCTAAAGCAATCCAAATTACTATAATACCCTTGGACGACTAGAAATCCTATTTATGTTATTTCTAAGCCATTGTTGACGGCTAAGCTTTCTTTGACCTAGTGTTTATCTTTGTTAGGAGAGAAGGGAGGAACTCCTATCATAGTCCTCCTGGAACTCTATTGGATTTGGTTTTATATTATTTATGTTATCTCATCTATTCATCTATGAATTCTATCATGTCTGAGTAGATCCACCTGTTAGGGTTAGGGTTCAGATAGGTTATGTGGGATTAGCCCCAAATATAGAATTGCTAAGTTATGATATTCATCACTGAAGATTGTTCTTATTGCTTGTTCTTGAGTAATTAACTTGAACTTGATCTTAGATTTATTAGGCACAAGTGAGAGCTTGGTTTCTTATCTGACATGTCTTCTCTGAGCTAGAATTGCTAGATACATATGAGAGTTGATCTAGAAACTCTGGTGAATATATAATCAACTCGCGCTAAGCGCTTACTAGAAGCGTATCGATCGATTCTCCTATAGAGATATCGATCGACGCGACGAAAGGTGTATCGGTCGATGCTCCTATAGAGACATCGATCGACGCTTTCTAAGATTCGACAACGAAAGTTGAAGGTCTTGAATCTAGTAATAGATAACCTAGAAATCGAGAGATGATTGGTTATTCTAGTAGTTGAGTTCTATAATATCATGCTTTAGTTTCTATATCATTATAATCATGATTTCCTGAATAGAAACCCTAGATCTAGCAAACCATCCTTCCATCAAACAAATCCTTGCCAAGCTGAACAATTATATTGTTCAACTTGTTTATTGCTTTATTCATTACTTGCTATATTTACTGCTTTAAAACATATTAGCCTAGTTTAATCGTATAACTATTAGATCTATTAGGTTCCTTAGCTCCTTGTGGATTTGATCCCTAAGTACTACAACTGAACCTCTTATTTGAGAGAGTAATTCACTCCTTAAGCTAATTTGAGTGATATCAAATTTGGCGCCGTTGCCGGGGAGCTTTGATCGCCATTAGATCTTATTTAGTTAGATTTAGTCTAGGTTTTGTTACTGTTCGAAAAACTGATAAGTTTTTTTTTTCTGTTTCAGGTACACAATTATGAGTACTAGAGGCAGCAAGGGAATTGGGCTCTTACTAGTTGAGCCACTGGATTTGGAACGCGTGATCCATAAGTCTAAGAGGGCTGTCAACACCCACCAAGCAGCGATCAACAGCGTGGAAATCCAACAATCGATCGATGGTATTCATTCTTCATCGATCGATATCGTACACCATACATCGATCGATAGAGCACACCATCAATCGAGCGATAAGCTACAAGAAGCGGTGATCGATAGAGCCAATCAACCGAAGAAAAACAATGTTCACCCGAGCACTGTTCATCCGGCTACTGTTCATCGCACTGTTCATCCGGCTACTATTCACCCGAAATCGATCGATTCTGTTCATCCAGAATCGATCGATACTAATCATCGAGGTACTGTTCATCAAGGTACTATTCACCGGAGTCCTATTCATCAGGTACTGTTTATCCTGACACTATTCATCACGATACTATTCATTCTGTATCGAAAAATATTGTTCGTCACCCGTCGATCGATACTGTTCTTCACGGTACTGTTCACGGTACTATTCACCCGATGTCGATCGACACTGTTCATCCCATATCGATCGATACTGTTCATCCCCCGTCGATCGATACTGTTCATCCTGCATCGGTCGACACTGTTCATCGCACTGTTCATAGCGACACTGTTCATCCTACTGTTCATCGCGACGCTGTTCATCCGACAGCCGACGACACTTGTGTGGAGTCAGAGGAGGTCAAAGAACACATATTTGAGATGGATAAGAAGGGTATTTGGCGAGACAAAGAAGGTCGTCCTCGCAACTACAAAGGACAATTGATTAATGCTGAAGAAGCAATAATTCCTGATGTAATTGTTGTTGCTAAGATGAATGACTATCCTCTTTGCCAAGAATGGTATGATGGAGTAATGGATGACTATCACTTCTATGGTCTTCCTCACGAAGATCCAAGAAATCACATCGCAGAGCTTGAAGATCTAGTATCAAGAAGCGGGCCGAGTGAAGTGTATGATTACAACATGATGCTCTGCAAGATATTCCCCTATTCATTATGTGAAGATGCTTTTAGCTGGTTCAGTCAGCTGCAGCCAAGATCTCTTACCAGTTGGGAGAGCATCAAAGATGCCTTCATTGGTAACTTTTTCAGTGAAGATTTCGCAAATTTTCGAAGAAGGCATGCTTACATATTAAAAAAGGCGTCTGACGATGAGAAGAGAGGAATAACGACTAGCGTAGCTCAGATTGCTGATTTTATCTACAACAAGCAGAATGAAGATTTTGAAACTCCAACAACTCATGTCAAGCAGCCAGACATTCAGGTTCAACATGCAGATGAGGGTAAGCAGAAGGATGAACTAAACAGAGGACAGCTGGTCAACCATGGTACAGTTAAGGACGATGAACCGTCAAAATCTGGAAAGCTGAGCAGAGTAGAAGAAGCCGATATTAGTGACATGAGCTCAGCATCGATCGACACCCTTACCTCAACATCGATCGACCCTAAAACCTCCACATCGACCGATACCATGACATCAGAATCGGTCGACATCAGCACCTCAGAATCGATCGATACAGACTCTTGTCATCGATCGATACCACTTGAAATCCCTGAAAGTTCGAGTTGTCCTCCGGACACTACAAACTCGACACAGAAGAGCATTGATATATCAAGTTTTTGTCCTTCCTCAGATGTAGAAAAAGAAATCTTCTTGGAAGATATCTTGGAGCAAGAATTCTTAAAGTTGGAGGATGAAGAAAAGCTTGGAGATTTGGATTCAAGTAAAGAAGTTAATATGGAAGACTTCTTGGAACATGACGAATGGCTTGAGGATATGGATCAGAATTTGGAGCAGAAGCTTGATGACGAACAGAATACTGAGAAGAAAGATATAGAGACTTCGCCAAAGGCTAGCATCGATCGACACCAACCTGATGAGATCGATCGATACCCACCCTATGTCATCGATCGACAGTCGCCGTACTTTATTGATCTACATACACCCGACTGCATCGATCGACACCCACCCGATTGTATCGATCGACACTCATGTTTGGATGAACTACCAGGATACATAGTTGAGATGGAACCAATTGAGGAGATAGTGCACGAGTTTGAAACCTCACACTTTGTTATCCCTAAACATCAGAGACCATCTATATGGACAGAAGAAACTGCTGAGTTTCACAAAAGAGTGCAGAGGGTACATGATCCTGTGAAGATAATGGTTCCATGTGCGGTGTTTGAAGCTGAATCTCCTATTCCACCAGATAAAAGTGTGCATTCGAGTTCTTACATTGAAGCATTGGATGATCATCAGCATGTACCAGCTTCTCAGAGAGGGTTGAGACTTAGAGATGAAGTCAATAAAACCCTAGCAGAAGAAGAATCGATCAACACGGTTCAGACAATGTCGATCGACATGAGCACTCCACCATCGATCGACATCTACCGGATACCATCGATCGACATCTTTAATCCACCATCGATCGACACCACCACGGGTTCATCGATCGATACCAGACGAGAATCAGAGCAGAATGAGTATGAAGTGTGTGGAAATATTTTTGATAGAGATACCACCACACGTTCCGACAAGTCTGGGGGAAAGAAGATGATGAATTGGAGGAAGAGGAAAAGAACTAAAAGGGGTTCCCAATTGTCATTGATTTCTCACTTCTCAGATGATGCCATGAAATCCAAAGTGAGATTTCACAAGTCTGTGAGAAAGAGGTGGAGAAATTGGAAGAAGCGGAAACGAACCAATGAAGGTTCTCAGTTACCATTAATTCTTTACTTCTTAGATATTTTAAGGAAATCCAGAGTGCGCAGTAGATGCTTCTCACATCCGTTTGCAAAGCTTAAAGCACTCCTTATTGCTGAGATGATAGACAAAGGAAGAAGAGTTTATGGAGGAAGCTTTCACACAAGAATGATAAAGCTTCAAAGATTGGACATTGAGACTTGTTTTGGAGCATGTTCTCATTCTCATTCGGACTAAATCAGATTTCTAAAGTCAAGCTAAATGACTATAACAGAGCGCTGAGTGGGAGGCAACCCACTGTTAGTTGCAGGTAAAAAAAAAAAAAAAAAAAAAAGAGATGAACAGTAACGACGGTACTGTAGCAACGCACTGTAGCACGACCATCGAGCGACACTGTAGAAACAACATCGGTCGATACTGTTGCATGAAAATCGATCGATACTGTAGCGGAGTCACTGTAGCTTAGATTACTATTCATGGTCACTGTAGCTGCGATTACTGTTCAGAGTTACTGTAGCATGATCACTGTTCATCATTGGTTTTCTTAAATATCTATTACTAATTTTTAGACTGTTAGTGTTTTATCTATGATAGGTTATAGGAGAAGATCCAAGAAAGAAGGGTTGATATATCGATATCGACGATGACTAGCTAGCATCAGTCGACAGAGCTTCACTCGCATCAATCGATCGCCACTTAACTGTGTTGATCGATAGAGCATTAAGAGAATCGATCGCTACTTAACTGTGTTGGTCGACATTCATATCAATGTCAGGTATAAAGTTTCTCCTTGTTGAATATTGTCCTTATGATTTATTCTCCCACCGATCTTAGACTGTTTAACATTGATCACAATGTTATTCAAGTCTGGGGGAGGTAGTACTAATATTATGATTTAGTTAGTTGTTTAGAATAGGGATCCGAGTAGACGATTGCCATGATAATCGACCGATTAGAACAAGTCGATATCGATCGACAGTACATCACTTGCATCGACCGATGGTAACTATTTTTCATCGTTCTACACTTAATCCGGTCAGGTATATCGTTCTAACTTGTTCAATTACGTACTTATGATTTATTTACACCATAACTCCGACTGGATATACACTGATTACAGCGTTATCCAAGTCTGGGGGAGGTTCTACTAATATTTTGTTTTAGTTTTGAAAAAAAAAAAAAAAAAAAAAAAAAAAAACAGATCCAAGTAGACGGTTGCTCAGCACATCGATCGACGAGACCATGTCGATATCGATCGACATCACTTCACATCCAACGATCAGTTGTCTCTTCATTGTGTCGAATGTATGTTAGCCATCGACCAATGCGACCACGTCGATATCACTCGACAACACTTCATCAATATCGATCGATTGTAACTTCATTGTATCGATCGACACTGATCATGTTATTGTTCTTACTTGTTAAATTTCGTACTTCTGCATTATTATTTTACCTTACCACCGACTGTGTTACACTGGGGACAGTGTAATTTAAGTCTGGAGGATTACTAACATTTATCTACTTTATGAGTCTTATTTAAAAATATTTTCAAAAAGTTTTTATTGAGTCAAGAAGGGGATGATGATCTAATTCGATTTATTACATGTCATCTAACCACTCTTTAGACCAGTCTGAGATTTACTGACTGCAGAAGTACTAGAGATACTAAAGTGGATCAACCTGTCAACTATGTTTGCACTTGCTGAGAATGTTTGAAGGAACCAAAGCTGATCTCCAACCTAATTGAGCTCAACTTTGCTTGTCTTGGGGCTTGGTATACAAAGGATCGGAATCCTCCTGCAAGTCTGGAAGGTAATAGTCTGTGTGCTTCTGATTCCCTTCCTTCTCTCTCTTCGGCATCCTAAGGAAAGAAAGAATAAATTTGTATAAATATGTGATATGATTTCTTGAGGAGTAGAGGGGTAGGAGTGATTCCTGCGACCCCATTATTCTACTTTAAAAGAATGATCAGAGCGAGGGGTAGGAGTGATTCCTGCGACCCCATTATTCGCTTAGTCGAAAGATATGTGTTACTAAGTCAATGAGATGATGCAAAGATAGCCTTTGTGGCAATCAGTGTTCATCAAAATTTGAAACTATGAGGATCCAGAGAAGAGAGATAAAAGGGGGAAGAAAGGAATCAGAGAAGACTTGCCTGTGTGTTCAGAAACTTGCTTGAGTTGAATCCATGTGTTCTTTGATCGATACTCCCAAGGTAAAGCCTACACTTTTATTTATGTTAAGAAATGAGATCAGTAGAGGGGATTGTCAGACAGGATCTGTTAAGTTGTTGACTGGGTGAATTTGGTTGCTATACTAGGATATTGTATAATGTGCTTCTAATGTTAGGATGTCTATGATTTGGTTTGCACTACTAGAGAGATGATGACTGAGTTTTTAAAATCTTTTTGAGTCCCTGCTGTTTTCAAACCTCTTTCAGAGAGACTGCCTGTTGGTTTTGCTTGAGGACAAGCAAAAGGGTAAGTCTGGGGGAGTTGATATACCATGATTTTGACCCACTTTTACCCATGGTATATAAGCGGTTTTACATATATTTACTACGAAATAGGGTCTATTTAGAGTATTTACAGGTTCAGGTACGACTTGGAGAAATATGGTGTTTTTGGTGTCTTTTGGAGCCTTTAAGTGCAGAAACGCGCAAACGCGTCAGATGTTTAGATATGGATGAAGACCTTCCCACGGTGCGATTGAGCTGATATTTGGACACAAGATATATCTTTGAGTTAGCTTTCCAATGCCACCGGTTTGAGGTCAATCCGACGGTTAGATCAGAAGTTATGCCCATTTTACTGAAGAGTGATCAGTCTGCCTCGCGAGAGAAGACTGTCGAGAAGATGAATGTATATCGATCGATGGGAAATCACCCATATCGATCGATATGAATGTCAGGACGTGGGATTACTATGTTTCATGACCGCCAGAAGCCCTAAAGCAATCCAAATTACTATAATACCCTTGGACGACTAGAAACCCTATTTATGTTATTTCTAAGCCATTGTTGACGGCTAAGCTTTCTTTGACCTATTGTTTATCTTTGATAGGAGAGAAGGGAGGAACTCCTATCAGAGTCCTCCTGAAACTCTATTGGATTTGGTTTTATATTATTTATGTTATCTCATCTATTCATCTATGAATTCTATCATGTCTAAGTAGATCCACCTGTTAGGTTTAGGGTTCAGATAGGTTATGTGGGATTAGCCCCAAATATAGAATTGCTAAGTTATGGTATTCATCACTGAAGATTGTTCTTATTGCTTGTTCTTGAGTAATTAACTTGAACTTGATCTTAGATTTATTAGGCACAAGTGAGAGCTTGGTTTCTTATCTGACATGTCTTCTCTGAGCTAGAATTGCTAGATACATATGAGAGTTGATCTAGAAACTCTGGTGAATATATAATCAACTCGCGCTAAGCGCTTACTAGAAGCGTATCGATCGATTCTCCTATAGAGATATCGATCGACGCGACGAAAGGTGTATCGGTCGATGCTCCTATAGAGACATCGATCGACGCTTTCTAAGATTCGACAACGAAAGTTGAAGGTCTTGAATCTAGTAATAGATAACCTAGAAATCGAGAGATGATTGGTTATTCTAGTAGTTGAGTTCTATAATATCATGCTTTAGTTTCTATATCATTATAATCCTGATTTCCTGAATAGAAACCCTAGATCTAGCAAACCATCCTTCCATCAAACAAATCCTTGCCAAGCTGAACAATTATATTGTTCAACTTGTTTATTGCTTTATTCATTACTTGCTATATTTACTGCTTTAAAACATATTAGCCTAGCTTAATCGTATAACTATTAGATCTATTAGGTTCCTTAGCTCCTTGTGGATTCGATCCCTAAGTATTAAAACTGAACCTCTTATTTGAGAGAGTAATTCACTCCTTAGGGTAATTTGAGTGATATCATTTACTTTTATTGATAATTTGTGAGATGAAGAATACAAGAAATGTATTGTGAGATGATAACAAAAGAAATGTATAATGCTTTTTATCTTATACAAAAAATAGGTGTTGAGAAAGAGATCCCCTTGTCTTCGATCTTCTCCGTCTTTAAATAGTCTAGGTTTCATTGATTGCTCCTGAACTGATCTCCGTGAAATCCGGCTTTCGTCATGGGACTTGTTCCAGCTTCCTCTTAGCCGAGTCTCTTGAGTTGTTAGCTTCCTTTTTGTCGTGACCTCCGTTATGATTACTTCTAGGTTCAGCCTTCGGCTCAACTTCTAGCTCCCTTCATTACAATGGGTTTATTACGGCCCATTTGTTAGCTCTCGCCTACCGGTACCTGGCCCGAGGGTCATATTCGGGTCCAACAGAGACTGGGTCCTAAGGCGAGTCTGCAACCATACGAGAGATAAATCAGCCGGAAAACTCGCCCCCGGATGGGAGGGGCCCTATCAGCTGGAACGCCTTGCACCTCAAATTCTATCACTTCAAATAGCAAGATCTTCAGATTAAGCTTTATATAAACAATTATACTATATATTTAAGTATTTTGGTTTTCCTACTCCTATGTATAACGAGAACGTCTTCGGACTAGGCTTATAAAATACATTTGGTTTCGACTAAAGGGAGTTAAGGGAATACCAATATACTTAAAGGGGCATATTAGCTGGATCGGGACCTTAAGGACCTTAGATCTTAGCTAGCCCCCTAGCTAGTGAGGCTACTCACCATAGGTGCAGACAGATATGAAAGGGGTCTGATCAGCCCTGTACCGATGTCTGCACGATAGGGCCCCGCGTAAAGGCCTATAGCCAAAAGTTATGCGGGGACCACATACTAATGCTACCCAAACCCTCGTTAAATACGCTATCCGAAAGACTCGGCACTATCCAATCCATGGTGGAAAAGCTCCCCGGAGTAGCTCCCCCTATCCGAAGAAGCGATCCTAGGTCATACTCCGATACACCTTTCGTGAAAGAGATCGCTTCAGTCGAGATGCCTCGCAAGTTCTCCTTCCCGAGCATTAAGATGTATGAGGGAACCGGAGATCCCGACAACCACATCGCCCAGTATAAGCAACGTATGATAGCCGTGGCTATTCCGAAAGAAGCAAGGGAGGCTACCATGTGCAAGGGTTTCGGATCAACTCTAACCGGTCCTGCCCTCCAATGGTATATCAACCTCCCCACGGGATCCATAGCGTCCTTCGCCGCCCTCAGCGACAAGTTCGTGGAGCAATTCGCCAGCAGCCGCCATCTGGAGAATAGATCGGACGACCTCTACGAGGTTCAACAATACAGAAACGAGTCCATGCGTTCCTACATAGCTCGTTTCAACCAGGAGAAGGTCTCCATTGCCCAATGCAACGCCAACACAGCCGTCTCAGCCTTCAAGAAGGGCCTGCTTCCTGAGGGAGAGCTCTACAAAGAGCTAAGTGAATCCCGGAATCGACCCCAAGATTGACCGACTTATATCAACTATAAAAGGGGAACCCAAACCCCCAGAACAAGGGATCGACACTTTGGGGCTTAGAGACTAGAGAGTTAGGCGATAGAACTAGGGTTTATACATACCTAACGTTGTAATCCCGAAATCACTCAATAATAACAGTCTCTTTGCCTCGATTTCTATTCTCAATACATACAAACACTCTAAAATCTATTAGTCTTCCTGTGTTTCGTAGTACTAAAACGACCCTACACAAAAATATCACAACAATTTGGCGCTAGAAGGAGGGGAGTAACTCAACTACGTGACGATGGCACCGGAAGACGATTCCAACCAAGCTGATCTGACCCCGAAGGAGAAGAAGCTTCTCAGCCGATTCGAAACCCTTCAGAGTCAAATCACCGACCTTCATAAGGCTCAGGAAAACGCACCTGCAGGTCTGGAACTCGTCCAGGAAGTTCAGTACCTAAAAGATCAACTTGGGGAACACTCCAAGCAGCTTCAGCAAAGCGTCGAGAAGCTAGACGCTATGGAAGCCGAAAACCTCGCTCTCCGACGAGAAAACCGATCCCTCGGGGCAATTTGAAACAAGCGGAAACGGTTCAGAACCAGAGTCCGACCCATGGCTTCGCTCAACACCCCGCACGACGGCGAGGAAACGCCTCAATAGCCCGACGACGAACCCGGCGGTCAAGAAACCACTCTAGACGCAACCCGGGAAGAAGAAGAGGACGATTCCGATACAAAGGACGAAGAATATTCACCTGACCATCCCGAGATCTCAGATCCAGCTCTAGTCGCCTACCTAGAGAAGGTGGTATCCGAAAGATTCGGCACCATCCAATCCATGGTAGAAAGGCTCCCCGGAGTAGCTCCCCCTATCCGTAGAAGCGATCCCAGGTCATACTCCGACACACCTTTCGTGAAGGAGATTGCTTCGGTCGAGATGCCTCGCAAATTCTCTTTCCCGAGCATTAAGAAGTATGAGGGAACCGGAGATCCTAACAACCACATCGCCCAGTATAAGCAACGCATGATAGCCGTGGCTATTCCAAAAGAAGCAAGGGAGGCCACCATGTGCAAGGGTTTCAGATCAACCCTAACCGGTCCTGCCCTCCAATGGTATATCAACCTCCCCACGGGATCCGTAGCATCTTTCGCCGCCCTCAGCGACAAGTTCGTGGAACAATTCGCCAGCAGCCGCCATCTGGAGAAGAGATCAGATGACCTCTACGAGATCCAACAATACAAAAACGAATCCCTACGTTCCTATATAGGTCGTTTCAACCAGGAGAAGGTCTCTATACCCGAATGCAACGCCGATACAACAGTCTCAGACTTCAAGAAGGGTCTACTTCCGGAGGGAGAGCTCTACAAGGACCTAACAAAGTACAGATGCGGAGACATGGCAGATGTGCTATCCCGCGCCTGAGCCCAAGTAAGGTGGGAAGAAGACGTCGTGAGCAGGGCCAAGGTCTCCTCCAAGTACGATCAGAAGTCCTCCAGGCCTTCAAAGGACGAGCGTGAGGAAACCATCCGACCCCGACCTTCCCGAGAATCCACCAACCATGGCAGGGGCAGATATCAACATCGCCCTCTACCTCGATCCGAAGGAATGATGGTTTCTACTTGGCCCATCATCTCCCACCTCGCGATATCCAAACTAGAGCTCATCGGAGTCTTGAGACAGATGGGCCCACAAGTTAAGTGGCCACCTAAAATGAGGTCCCCTGATGCTACCCGGAACCCTAAAAGATGGTGTGGGTTCCATAGCGATCACGGTCACACCACTGAAGATTGTATAGCCTTAAGGCTGGAAGTATCCGAACTTCTTAAGAAGGGCTACCTAAAGGAGTTCCTCTCGGATAAAGCAAAGGACCTCCTCAACAGAGAAGGTCCCGCTCTCCCCAACGATGCTGTCCCTGCATTACCTCCGCCACAAGAACGAGTGATCCACGTCATCTCAGGAGGATCAGAAGTAAGTGGAATCAGCAGCGCCGCAGCCAAAAGGAGTACTCGTAACGCTAGGAATGGTCAAGAGACCGAGGTTCCCAAGCGCCCACTTTTGGGGACGGATGAGATCAGCTTTACTGCGAGAGAGCAGGAACGGGTCCTCGAGCCCCATCATGATGCCCTCGTCATTTCGCTAGATATAGCAAATTGCTTGGTCAAGCGGATACTGGTGGACAACGGAAGCTCCAGCAACATCATCTTCCATTCGGCCTACATGGACTTAGGGCTACACCCTAAGACACTAACCAGGAAAGCGACCCCGCTCGTGGGATTCAGCGGAGAGGTGAAGCAAACCGAAGGAGAAGTCCTTCTCCCAGTCTACACCGAGGGGATAAATCAGACCACCAAGTTCTTAGTCGTCGACTGTCCGTCATCTTACAGTGTGATACTAGGGAGGCCCTGGATCCACAACATGGGAGCCGTGCCATCAACCCTTCACCAATTGGTGAAATTTCCTACTCCCTAGGGCGTGAAGGTAATCAGAGGGGACCAAGAGAATTCCAGGTCCTGCTACCAAACTACCCTGAAGGGAAAGACCCAAGCCTTATAGCAATTACAGAAGCAACCTCTCGTTCCTCACGCCGAAGAACCCGAGGTTGAAGACATGGATGAGGTCCCCCTGGTAGAAGGGAACTCGGAACGGAACCTCAAGATAGGCTTCAAACTGCCGAAAGATTTGAGGCGAAGATTGATCGACTTCCTGAGATCCAACTCTGATTGCTTTGCCTGGTCCCACGAAGACATGCCCAGAATCGACCCCGATGTCATCATGCACCAGCTCCAAGCGAATCCCGAGCATCCTCCGGTCAGACAAAAGAGAAGGAAGTTTGCTCCCGAAAGGGATGAAATCATTAACGAAGAGGTAAAGAACCTGCTAGACGCAGGGTTCATAAGAGAAGTACAGTATCCCGACTGGCTCACCAATGTGGTAGTCGTGAAAAAGAAAAACGGAAAATGGAGAGTCTGCATCGATTTCACGGACCTCAACAAGTCCTGTCCAAAGGAATCATTCCCCTTGCCTCATATAGACAAGCTAGTTGATGCAACTGCTGGGCACCAACTAATGAGCTTCATGGACGCCTTCTCGGGATACAACCAAATCCTAATGCATCCCGACGATCAAGAGAAGACGTCCTTCATGACCTCCAGGGGCATCTACTGCTATAAGGTCATGCCATTTCGTTTGAAGAACACTGGATCCACCTGCCAGAGGCTAGTCAACACGATGTTTGCCGATCAGATAGGCCAGACCATGGAAGTCTACATCGACGACATGCTGGTAAAATCCCTAGACTCGGAAGATCATATCTCACATCTTCAGCAAGCACTCGCCACCTTGAGGAAATACAATATGAAGCTCAACCCTTTTAAATGCTCATTCGGAGTAATCTCTGGAAAGTTTCTGGGATACATAGTCACCCACAGGGGCATAGAAGCAAATCCGGAGCAGATAAGGGCCATCCAGGCGATTGCTCCCCCACGAAACGTCAAGGAGGTTCAAAAGCTGACAGGGAGAATGGCAGCCCTCAGCAGGTTCATCTCCAGGCTTTCCGATAAATCCCACGCCTTCTTTGAAACATTAAAGAACCCCAAAGACTTTAAGTGGACAGAGAAGTGCGAAGTCGCGCTATCCGATCTCAAGGCCTACCTCACTACTCCACCACTCCTATCTAAATCCTTCGAAGGAGAAACCCTATTGCTTTACCTAGCTGTGTCCGAGCACGCAGTTAGTGCGGTCCTCGTAAGAGAGGAAGAGAGGAGGCAGCACCCCATATACTACGTTAGCAAATCCATGCTAGACGCAGAAACTCGCTACAGCCAACTGGAAAAACTAGCCCTCGCCCTGGTGGTCACAGCCCGGAAGCTACGTCCCTACTTCCAGTCCCATCAAGTCGTGGTGGTCACTTCATTCCCCATCAAAGCGGTCCTTCATAAACCCGAGGTATCGGGACGGTTGGCGAAATGGGCCGTAGAGTTGGGAGAGTATAATGTGGTCTTTAGCCCAGCCGCCGCTATCAAATCCCAGGTCCTAGCCGATTTTGTGGCTGAATTCTCTCCCTCTACACTTCTAGAACCAGATCTAGAAGCTACACTCCTGGGAAAAGAAGCA
Organism: Hirschfeldia incana; assembly: GCA_026261945.1. Classification (NCBI taxonomy): domain Eukaryota; kingdom Viridiplantae; phylum Streptophyta; class Magnoliopsida; order Brassicales; family Brassicaceae; genus Hirschfeldia; species Hirschfeldia incana. Next base: position 414,134 of record JABCMI010000107.1, read on the forward strand.
GAGGAAGGTCAATGGACCCTGCACGTGGACGGTTCCAGCAACGTAAGAGGTGCAGGAGTAGGACTGGTTCTAACCTCCCCTATAGGAGATTCGGCCTCAAGGGCTGTACGTTGCAACTTCAAAGCAACAAACAACGAGGCAGAATACGAGGCTTTGATAGCAGGTCTAGCGTTAGCTAAAGAAATGGGAGTAAAAGACATCCATGTCTTCAGTGACTCGCAACTCATCATCAGCCAAGTTCAAGGGAATTGTCAAGCCAAGGACCCGAGTATGATCAGGTACCTGTCGGTGGCCAAGCGTCTCCTAGACCAATTCACAAGCTGCAAGCTTACTCAGGTACCTAGGGAACAAAATTCCCAAGCCGACGCTCTAGCAAACCTAGGTTCCGCATTGGAAACTAAGGAACATATGAGTATCCCCTTGTTGGTCCTACAATGGCCAGCAACCCAGAAAGAGGCAGAACCACAAGAAGTGGCGGTAGTAGACGAAGGAGAAACCTGGATGACCCCTATCACCAACTATCTGAGAAAAGATGTCCTACCTGAAAACCGAGAGGAGAGCCGGAAGATCAGGAGACAAGCAGCCAGGTACTACATTTCAGAGGGAAAGCTATATAGAACGTCCTTCTCATGGCCCTATCTACGATGCATATATCCTAGAGAAGCCGCACGAATATTGGAAGAACTCCACGATGGGGAATGCGGTTCACATTCCAGCGGACGAAGCCTGGTTCTCAGGGCAAGGAGAACCGGTTATTATTGGCCTACTATGGCGAAGGATTCCCTCAAACATGCTAAAACCTGCAGCCAATGCCAGAAACACGTCCCAATCTCCAACTTACCACCAGAGATCCTGAAATCCCTAAGCTCCCCTTGGCCCTTTCGCAAATGGGGCATGGACATCGTGGGAAAATTCCCAATGGCGCCGAGGCAAAAGGTTTTCCTCCTAGTAATGACCGATTACTTCACGAAATGGGTAGAAGCCAAAGCCTTGGCGAAAGTCACGGACCTTCAGATCAGGAAATTCATCAGGACGAACATAATCACCCGCTTCAGAGCACCTCAGGAGATTGTCACAGATAATGGACCCCAATTTACCAGCAACGACTTCCAAGACTTCTGCAAAGATTGGGATATCAAACTCTCATATTCAGCACCGAGACACCCCCAGTCGAACGAACAAGCAGAGTCAACCAACAAGACGGTGGTGAACATGCTCAAAAAGCGCTTGGAGAAGGCTCATGGGCGATGGGCAGAAGAGTTACATGGAGTCCTCTGGGCCTATCGGACAACTCCGAAAACAGCTACCCAAGAAATCCCTTTCTCACTCGTCTTGGCACCGAGTCAGCAATACCAACCGAGGTGCATGTTAAGACCACGATCTCCAACATCCTAACTCCCAAGGAAAACGATGAGTTGATGTACCTAAGCCTAGACCTCCTAGACGAGAAAAGAGAAGCAGCCCGCCTGAGGAACGCGTCGTACCAAATAAAGGTAGCCAAGAGTTACAACAAGAAGGTGAGATCCAGAACCTTCCAAGAAGGAGACTGGGTCCTAAGGCGAGTCTGTAATCACACAAAAGACAAATCAGCCGGAAAACTCGCCCCCGGATGGGAGGGGCCCTACCAGGTAATAGGGGTGCAAGGGGCAGGAGCCTATAAGCTGCAAGACAGCATAGGAAAGGTCCAACCCGATTGCTGGAACGCCTTGCACCTCAAACTATATCATTTCTAAAGCCAAGATCTTCGGATCAAGCTCTATATATACTATTATATATTTATGTATTTGGGTTTTCCTACTCCTATGTATAACGAGAACGTCTTCGGACTAGGCTTATAAAATACATTTGGTTTCGACTAAAGGGAGTTAAGGGAACACCAATATACTTAAAGGGGCATATTAGCTGGATCGGGACCTTCGGGACCTCAGATCTTAGCTAGCCCCCTAGCTGGTGAGGCTACTCACCATAGGTGCGGACAGATATGGAAGGCGTCTGATCAGCCCTGAGCCGATGTCTGCGCGATAAGGTCCCGCGTAAAGGCCTATAGCCAAGAGTTATGCGGGGACCACGTACTAGTGCCATTCAAACCCTCGTGAAAAACGCTATAAGCTAAACGCACGCTGGGGGCATGACGTACACAGCCAAGTACTGTAATCGGATTCTGGCGGCTGATATGCAGGGAGCAAAATTGTTGGGGTCAAAATCGGTCAAGACGAAATCGATGTCCGAAAAGTTCGGACAAAATACGAAAGATGTTAGAGAAGCGTTAGGAGAATAATTTTCATTCTAGAAAACTCGGGAAAATGTTAAGACATTCTGAAATCAACGATTATAAACATTCTCTACACGATAAAAATCTCCGAGAAGTAAAAAGAACGCAAAAAACTCGCACGAGCCGAAAGAAACGAACGACGACCCTGGGCTGCCTCTAGGCGCCGGGCGCCTAGCGCCCGTGCTGCCTCTAGGCGCCGGGCGCCTAGCGCCCGTGCTTCCTCTAGGCGCCGGGCGCCTAGCGCCCGAGCTGCCTCTAGGCGCCGGGCGCCTAGCGCCCGTGCTGCCTCTAGGCGACGGGCGCCTAGCGCCCGTGCTGCCTCTAGGCGCCGGGCGCCTAGCGCCCGAAGCCGCCTCTAGGCGCCGGGCGCCTAGCGCCCGTGCTGCCTCTAGGCGCCGGGCACCTAGCGCCCGCGTTGCCTCTAGGCGCCGGACGCCTAGCGCCCATGCTGCCTTTAGGCACCGGGCGCCTAGCGCCCGTGCTGCCTCTAGGCACCGTGCTGCCTCTAGCGCCATGCTAGCTCGAGTTATCAGACAGCCAGTCTTCGTGCGTAAGTTCCAAGTTCTCAAACCGCCAGAAATCGAAGTTTTGCGACTTTCTGAAATCCCGCAAACCAAACTCCCTTTTCTTTCTCCTAGCCTTCGGAAAACCCGTAAGACGTCAACAGATGGGAGAACTTCGTAGAAAGCGGCAACGGTTATCTAAAAACACCATTTGCCGCATAAAAGAGCCGAAGATCTTCCGAAAGATCCAATGTCCGAGTAGGAACGTTCTCTCGAGGAAATCGTAAAAATAACGGAAATCCGAGTTACGGCCCAACTGGGACCAAACATGATCGGATAACCATTTTACGATTTTCTAAAAAGATAGATACGACAGTTTGCGATTATCTTCCCAAAACAGGATAAATGTCAAACTTCCAAAAAGATAAACATCAAGTTTCCGAAAAGATAAATGTCAACTTTCCCGATAAACATGAAGGCCGACGAAAATGGAAAAAGCCCAGCTCGCGCCAGCCCGTCAAGAATAGACCGTCATATGGGAGTATATAAGCAAGTCTAGGAGCAGAGGAAGGGGGATCCGAAAATCACAGGAAAAACTACTCTCAGAGCAACTTAGAACTTAGGCGTTTTATTTCCTTTTTAGCGAGCTGCGACTCGATTAGGTTAGATCTAGGGTTTCAAGACTAGCGACGATCGACAGCTCTTACGGCCGCGATCTCGACCTATTGTTCCAACGCTATCCGCGAATTCAGAAATAAAATTCTTTCTTTTTTGCTCTCTTATTTTACGCATTCACTTTTAACTTAGCCTTTTTTAACTTTGTCGTGCGTGGCCCAGCAGATAGCCGGGATCCTCGGGGAAAACTAGGTCAACTTAGTTTTCCTACGATTTTACTTAGCAATATTTGACGGTGCGAATTTCGATTCCCACAGTTTGGCGCTAGAAGGAGGGGGATACACGGAATTATCTTTCTCGCAACTACGCACGCCCAGTTAAACATGTCTGCTAACGCGGAAAAAGACAAGCAAACGCACGACGGATCAGCCGCCGATGCCAACGCTGAGAAGACTCCCGCTGGAAACGTATCGACGGTCACTGCCGAGGCAAACACCGCGATGCTGGACCAGGTGAAGGAACTGTTCGCCACCACCCAGAAACGGTCGGAAGAACAAGAGAAACTAATGGCTTTACTCGCTAAACAGGTCAGCACCTTAACAGCGAAAAGCAAACTCCCGCGCGGATCCATCAAGGTGAGGCGTGTCAGGAGACTTGACTTCGGAACTTCCGGAGACAAAGAAAAAGACGCCCCGAGAGAATCCCCGGAACTCATCCCTGACGATACCACTCCGGCGGGGCAGAAGAAAACAACGGATAACCTTCCACCTCCCGCAGGGGAAAACGAAGGAACCGACGTCGAACGAATCAACCTGGACATCAGATATCAATCAGATCCATCCGACGAAGACACCGACGTCCATCACAGAAGGACCCGAAGTCAGTCGGCTCGACTGGCGGCAGCCTTCGAGAAACCGATGACGGAAGAGGAGGAAGACCTCTACTGGTCAGAGCAAGAGAGGCTAGCCGAAGACCAGACTCGGGCCTATCGCAGCCAGCGTAGACAAAGAAGCGCAAACGGCGCCAATGAGATCCATGATTTACGCGAATACATCGCGAAGACTGCAGCCGAGGTGAAAGCGGTAAAATCGCAGATTCACCACGCAACCAGCACCGCTCCCGAGATCGACCTGCTCCTCGAAGAATCGAGGAAGACTCCGTTCACATCTCGAATCACAGACGCACGAGTCTCGGATCCCGGGAAAATAAAGCTTCCCACCTACGACGGAACCACAGATCCGAAGGCACATATGCAATCCTTTCAGATTGCGATGGCCAGGTCTAAACTTCCAGAGCGGGAAAAAGACGTCGTCTGCTGTCTCCTGTTCGTCGAGAACCTTAGAGGTGCTGCGCTCGAGTGGTTCTCACGCTTGAAAAGAAACTCCATCGGAAGTTTTCGCCAGCTAGCTTCAGCCTTTCTGAAACAGTTTTCCATGTTCATGGACAGGGAAACTTCCGATGTAGATCTTTGGAGCCTCATTCAAAAGGAAGACGAGCCGCTCCGCGACTACATAAAGAGGTTCAAACTCGTAATGTCCAGGGTAACAGGCCTTAGCGACAGAGTCGCCATCGACGCCCTGAGGAAAAACCTCTGGTACAAGTCGAAATTCCGAAAGTGGATTTCTCTGGAGAGACCGCGCACCATCCAGGACACTCTCCACAAAGCGACGGATTTCATCATCATGGAAGAAGAGATGAAAGTCCTGGCACAAAAGCACGGACCGCAGAAAGCATCCGGCAAGAAGAAAACCTCACGTAACGACAAGTACGTCCATCACGAGGGGGAAGACGTCCAAGGCGAGCATAATTACGCCGTCAACTCCGAGCAAGGGAGGACCGCCGGAAACACTTGGACGCGGAACTCGTACAAGGACAACTCCAGCTGCGAGTTCCATCAGACGAGAGGTCACTCTACCGCCAATTGCAAAGTTCTCGGCGCTAGACTCATTACAAAGCTGCTCGCCGGCGAGCTGGCAACGGTGAGAAGCGTGAAAGACCTGCTCTTAGATTCCGACCGTCCGCCGAAGACCGACGGAGCCAATCCCGAGGATAACGCTCCTGGAACTCAATCGGGCGAAAAACGCGGACGAAGGCAAGATGGCGAAGGAAACAACAACAATCGCCAGAGGATCAACATGATCATCGGAGGATCGCACTTCTACCAGGACTCTGTTTTGTCGATCAAAGCCTATGGACGGAAAGCCGAAACAAGCCCCGGATGGTGCCCAGAAGACGACGTTCCCAATCACGCGATCGTCTTCGAGGAACAGGATACGGCCGGACTCGATAAACCCCACTACGATCCTCTGGTCATCGACTTGGTGATTCAAGATCTCGAAGTCGGCCGCATCCTCATCGACACAGGAAGCACGGTCAACATCATGTTCCGCGATACTCTCAAAAGGATGAACATACCCCTCGGAGAAGTCATCCCATAACTGAGACCGTTGACTGGATTCTCGGGCGTCACCTCCATGACCCTCGGAAAGATCAGGCTCCCAGTCATGGCGAAAGAAGTCACAAAGATCGTCGAATTCGCGGTAGTGGATAACCCGGCTATCTACAACGCCATAATGGGGACTCCTTGGATAAACGCCATGAAGGCAGTCCCATCCACTTACCATCTCAGCGTCAAGTTTCCAAAACCAACTGGAACGGCGGTCATCTGAGGAAGCCAAAAACAGTCGCGACTCTGCTTCCTGGCTGAACATAAATTGCGCAGCAATCGGAACGCCCCAGCGGCTAACCTGAAGCGAACTAAGAAGCATCCGAGTATCTCCGAGAACTCGGCAAAGGACGACTCGGATTCATCCAAAAAGGCCACGACTCAGGATGATAACAAATCCTCGAGTCCATCGCCGACGGAACGGATAACCCAACTCCCGACGCGGCCACCGACTTAGCTAAGACAGTCGAAGCGCCGGAAGTCGTGGAGTAATAACATCCGCGATATAAGCAGAACTACGAGATGGCTTGATCCTCGCAAGAGGTACGTAGGCAGCTCGTCGAAACCCGACGAGTTCAGCTATCCCCCCCACCAAAAAGGGGGGGGGGAGATGGGAACGGATAATCTTCTACTCCCGCAAAAACATTCTTTACATGTATTCTACATCCTTGAAACCTTTTATAAAGTCCTGAATTCGAACGCTTATCAAAAGCACAAATATTACGGAAAACGAAAAATCGTATCTTTAAGGAACGCGAGACGTCGCAAGTTCCTGACCAGTTTCGATTCTCTACTCTCCTCCAAAAAACTCTGTCAAACAGTCTTTCCGCGACCCTAAAAATCCCATTCCGTCGATTGGCCCCGGCGGAAAAACATAGAAACGTTTCACTCAAATCAAATTCGTAGTCTGGCTTCCAACGAAGTCCTTTTGCATCCGACAAGGATATCATAGCGCGCTATACAAGAAATCCAAATTTTGGTTAGCTCTTCGTAAAGGAAGTAGCTCGATTCGTACCCAAACGAATCATATAAGCCGATAAGCACTTCGCGGATTCTAAAACGGTACGAGTCAGGTCGAAATCGCAAACAAGCAAAACGAAAAGCCGATTTGTCATCGCATAGCTTCAGTCCGAAATTAGACCTAGGTCTTGCTCTAAACCCAGCCTTGCTGGTATCTAAAACATCTCATAGGCATAAGTATCCAGCATACGAGATCCCAAAACTTGCCTCTTATTGCTTATAAACCTAACGTTCGCTACAAAGTAACCTGCAGGTTAAGAGACAAAAAAAAAGAAAGAGCTCGAATACGAAGTGACTACGCGTATTCAAAGTCCTCTACACTTGGCGAAAGTATAAATCAAAACGCATGATTCATAAAAGCATTCATAATAGGGATTCAAAGGCCACCGACGGCCGATCCCGAAAAACATAAAGTCACGCAACCCCCTAAGGGTCGCAACACATACAAACAGCCCCACTTGGCTTATTACAAATTATAATCAAATGCAAGACAATCAGAAAAAGTTATTCCAAACGAGGAATCGGGCTGGTCGACCTCTTCGCCCCCATTCGCATCTGCACCGGCATCCGCTGTATCTTCCGAGACTTGAATAGGATTCCACAATTCTCGAATTCTTCCTTCGATCGGAGGAACAGAGGATTCAGCATTAGCACATACTCTCATCGAACCATCCATCGCGGCAAGTTCGCTGGAATGCGAGAAACCCTCACGCTGCACCTTGTGAAGAGTACCCACCGAACCACGACACTCGCGAAAATCACCTACGAAGTCTTGAGCCTCTTTGTACGCCTCAAATACGGTAGAAAAGATTTCCGCCCGTCGATTCATTTCGGCAGCGGCTCTTCTCCGTCCTCTTCTCTCTGCACGGACGAGGGCTCGAGCTTGGACCTCGGCTTGCCGGCGGTTTCGCTCCTCAACCTCCGACCGATACTTGGCAAACTCCCTTTCGGTCTCCTCCGCTTTGAAGCGGGCCAATCGAGCAGTGCGGAAACTTCCGTCGATTGACGCATTCCATACTCTCACGGCCTGCAAAAAAGTCAAGGTCAAGCAAAAGGATAGGAAGAATTTGCTTAAGTGTCGGAAACAAACCTCGTTGACCAAACGAGCGCCTTCCGCTGTCACCTTGTCCCTCTCCTCGTTGTCCAAAGACTCGTCACGGGTAAAAGCCGGGGGGAGCTCATCAAAGAAGTCATTTGGAGGAGGGTTCGGACCGGAAGCACCCCCGCTCTCTGCGACAAAGTCGGGATCGTACCTCGACGGGTCGTTGTTTTCCAACGAGGCCTCGAAAGCGATCCCTTTGCCCTTCGAAGATTTCCCCCTCCGCCTCGGAGGAGCAAACACGAAGGATCCATCATTGATGAGAGGTCGCGTACCGCCTCGCGATCGGTGAAGCGCGACCGCCTTTCGAATCCGGTCGAGATCGAAAGAATCCCAGGAACAGGCCCTTGACCTGAATATGTCTCTCTTGACGGTAAGATCGGAAGGGACGTGCGTAAGACACATGTTCTCTGCGATAAAAAAAAAAGGGGGGCATATAAAAAAAAAAAAAACTAAATTACGATAATCTTACCACGTCGGTACAACCACTCCGTCGGGAATAGATGAAGAAAGCCCTCCTCGACAGATTCTCCATCTATCCTCACAAAAAAGAAGCGATCAACGAAATCCTTAGCGTGCGAGGTAAGTCCACGAATTACCGAGTGATCAGTCCTCGATTTCATGGCAAATATTCCATTAGTTCTCACGCCACAGCCCTTCAAAGTCCAAAGGGCTAAGATCCATTCCTAACTCGTATCTCAGAATCACAACGCCAAGCCAGCTCTCTAGAGCCGGCACGTTCAACTGGCTGATTGAAATTCCGAAACGGTCGAGAGCTTGGACGATGACCCCGGGGATCGGGAACCATAATCGACATTGCGTCAGGAATGCCTCGTAACAAGTAAAGTAACCCTCCGGAGGGCGCTCCGGACTCTCATCCCCAAGAGGAATGCGAAACACGACTTTCTTCGGAACGTTATAAAACTTTCGAAGAATTCCAAGATACTCGGGAGATACCTCGCTCGGCAAATCAGCTTCCACACGCGCCTTCACAGGACGCCGGGGAATCGGAATCACAGGAAGAGGGGGATCAGAACCAAAGACAGCGTCACAGTGCGCGTTCCTCTCAAACTCTGAAACCTCGGGCTTCGGAGCTTCCTCCTCGGCGTGGAAACTGTCCGAAGGAGAGCGAGACTGTCTCCTCGAGGATTTTGACCTTGAAGTCATTCTTTTCTTAAAGGTAGAGAGAGAATCTTTGAGGGAGAAATTATCTTAGGATTCTTGGGTGAAATAAGAATGGTAAAGGATTCACAAGTCTTTATAGGCATGAATTTTACTATTTACCCCGACCTTCGGCACGATTTCGTCTCCATACTTTCCTCACAAACCATACAGCAAGCTAGGACCTACGACCGCTACGGCTCCTAGCTAGCTGGGGGGCTAACTGTTGGGGTCAAAATCGGTCAAGACGAAATCGATGTCCGAAAAGTTCGGACAAAATACGAAAGATGTTAGAGAAGCGTTAGGAGAATAAGTTTCATTCTAGAAAACTAGGGAAAATGTTAAGACATTCCGAAATCAACGATTAGAAACATTCTCTACACGATAAAAATCTCCGAGAAGTAAAAAGAACGCAAAAAACTCGCACGAGCCGAAAGAAACGAACGACGACCCTGGGCTGCCTCTAGGCGCCGGGCGCCTAGCGCCCGAGCTGCCTCTAGGCGCCGGGCGCCTAGCGCCCGTGCTGCCTCTAGGCGCTGGGCGCCTAGCGCCCGTGCTGCCTCTAGGCGCCGGGCGCCTAGCACCCAAAGCCGCCTCTAGGCGCCGGGCGCCTACCGCCCGTGCTGCCTTCAGGCGCCGGGCGCCTAGCGCCCGAAGCCGCCTCTAGGCGCCGGGCGCCTAGCGCCCGTGCTGCCTGTAGGCGCCGGGCGCCTAGCGCCCGAAGCCGCCTCTAGGCGCCGGGCGCCTAGCGCCCGTGCTGCCTTTAGGCGCCGGGCGCCTAGCGCCCGCGCTGCCTCTAGGCGCCGGGCGCCTAGCGCCCGCGCTGCCTCTAGGCGCCGGGCGCCTAGCGCCCGTGCTGCCTCTAGGCGCCGGGCGCCTAGCGCCCGTGCTGCCTCTAGGCGCCGGGCGCCTAGCGCCCGTGCTGCCTCTAGGCGCCGGGCGCCTAGCGCCCGTGCTGCCTCTAGGCGCCGGGCGCCTAGCGCCCGTGCTGCCTCTAGGCGCCGGGCGCCTAGCGCCCGTGCTGCCTCTAGGCGCCGGGCGCCTAGCGCCCGTGCTGCCTCTAGGCGCCGGGCGCCTAGCGCCCGTGCTGCCTCTAGGCGCCGGGCGCCTAGCGCCCGTGCTGCCTCTAGGCGCCGGGCGCCTAGCGCCCGTGCTGCCTCTAGGCGCCGGGCGCCTAGCGCCCGTGCTGCCTCTAGGCGCCGGGCGCCTAGCGCCCGTGCTGCCTCTAGGCGCCGGGCGCCTAGCGCCCGTGCGGCCTCTAGGCGCCGGGCGCCTAGCGCCCGTGCTGCCTCTAGGCGCCGGGCGCCTAGCGCCATGCTAGTTCGAGTTATCGGACAGCTAGTCTTCGTGCGTAAGTTCTAAGTTCTCAAACCGCCAGAAATCGAAGTTTTGCGATTTTCTGAAATCCCGCAAACAACACTCCCTTTTCTTTCTCCTAGCCTTTTGAAAACCCGTAAGACGTCAACGGATGGGAGAACTTCGTAGAAAGCGGCAACGGTTATTTAAAAACACCATTTGCCGCATAAAAGAGCCGAAGATCTTCCGAAAGATCCAATGTCCGAGTAGGAACGTTCTCTCGAGGAAATCGTAAAAATAGTGGTAATCCGAGGTACGGCCCAACGGGGACCAAACATGATCGGATAACCATTTTACGATTTTCTAAAAAGATAGATACGACAGTTTGCGATTATCTTCCCAAAACAGGATAAATGTCAAACTTCCAAAAAGATAAACATCAAGTTTCCGAAAAGATAAATGTCAACTTTCCCGATAAACATGAAGGCCGACGAAAATGGAAAAAGCCCAGCTCGCGCCAGCCCGTCAAGAATAGACCGTCATATGGGAGTATATAAGCAAGTCTAGGAGCAGAGGAAGGGGGATCCGAAAATCACAGGAAAAACTACTCTCAGAGCAACTTAGAACTTAGGCGTTTTATTTCCTTTTTAGCGAGCTGCGACTCAATTAGGTTAGATCTAGGGTTTCAAGACTAGCGACGATCGACAGCTCTTACGGCCGCGATCTCGACCTATTGTTCCAACGCTCTCCGCGAATTCGGAAATAAAATTCTTTCTTTTTTGCTCTCTTATTTTACGCATTCACTTTCAACTTAGCCTTTTTTAACTTTGTCGTGCGTGGCCCAGCAGATAGCCGGGATCCTCGGGGAAAACTAGGTCAACTTAGTTTTCCTACGATTTTACTTAGCAATATTTGACGGTGCGAATTTCGGTTCCCACAGTGTCTACCACGGGAGAATGAGAAGAAGAGGTCCTAGACCTCTAGGGTTTTGCTAGGAGATTCCCCGGACATTTCTATCTAACCAGACCTAAAACAAAGAAGGAAGAGAGAGGAAAGACAGCTACCTGCTGAAAAACTTCTTCGAAGAAATGATCCGCCAAGAAGATCTAGAGAAGGCAGGGACGAAATGGAGAAAAACTCGGCTTCGATCAAAGAAAAAGGAAAGAAACCCTAGTCTGAAGTCCACGCGCCTCGATCGTCTCGCCACGCGCACGAATGGGCGCCAAGCGGAGAAGCTGAACCGATAATGGGCTTCCCCTGAAAAAGCCCATCCCATCTTTGACTATTTCTACCCAAAAAGTGAGGGTCCGAAGCCTCAGGGGAAAACCATTTTCTGTGGTCCTACGAAAAAAAGGGCCAACGATGGTTCTATACTTTACCTCAGGATACAACGAGGTATTAGCCCTTCTCCTGCTTGAAGAAATGGTACCAAGATCCAAGACTACATGTTATCCCTTGATCCCTACGAAGCAATCAAGGAATAAGGGGCAAACTGTTGGGGAAAAATATCCAAGGCTAAAGATTTCTCCAGCCTCTGAAGGGGCCTTGACTTCCGGGCCCTCGTTTGGAAGGGACCCATGGTCCTTCCTCTACTCAAGGGACCAATCTCCACCAGAAGGCACCAGGACCCGAACTCTACTTTATAATACCCAGGGTCCAGTCCCCGTAACGAGGAACCAAGGCCTAGCCCCTGACGAAAGGACCAAGGATCCGATCCTCCGCATGAATATAGAAGTTTCCTAAACCGAGGGGAAAGTAATATATTCATGAATATTACAAAGGCTGCCCAAGATTGACCAACTTATATCAACTATAAAAGGGGAACACAAACCCTAGAACAAGGGATCGACACTTTGGGGCTTAGAGACTAGAGAGTTAGGCGATAGAACTAGGGTTTATACATACCTAACGTTGTAATCCCGAAATCACTCAATAATAACAGTCTCTTTGCCTCGATTTCTATTCTCAATACATACAAACACTCTAAAATCTATTAGTCTTCCTCTGTTCCGTAGTACTAAAACCACCCTACACAAAAATATCACAACACCTGCCTCATATAGACAAGCTGGTTGATGCTACTGCCGGACATCAACTAATGAGCTTCATGGATGCCTTCTCAGGATACAACCAAATCCTAATGCATCCCGACGATCAGGAGAAGACGTCCTTCATGACCTCCAGGGGCATCTATTGCTATAAGATCATGCCGTTCGGACTAAAGAATGCTGGATCCACCTACCAGAGGCTAGTCAACATGATGTTTGCCGATCAGATAGGTCAGACCATGGAAGTCTACATCGACGACATGCTGGTAAAATCCCTAGACTCAGAAGATCATATCTCGCATCTTCAGCAAGCATTCGCCACCTTAAGGAGATACAATATGAAGCTCAGCCCCTCTAAATGCTCGTTCGGAGTAAGCTATGGGAAGTTCTTGGGGTACATAGTCACCCAAAGGGGCATAGAAGAAAATCCAGAGCAAATAAGGGCCATCCAGGTGATTCCTCCCCCACAGAACGTTAAGGAGGTTCAAAAATGATAGGGAGGATGGCAGCCCTCAGCAGGTTCATCTCCAGGCTTTCCGACAAGTCCCACGCCTTCTTTGAAACACTAAAGAATCTCAAGGATTTTAAGTGGACAGAGAAATGCGAGGCCGCGTTATCTGACCTCAAGGCCTACCTCACTACTCCACCACTTCTGTCTAAACCCCTGGAAGGAGAAGTCTTACTGCTCTACCTAGCCGTATCCGAGCACGCGGTTAGCGCGGTCCTTGTAAGAGAGGATGAGAGGAGACAGCATCCCATATACTATGTTAGCAAGTCCATGCTAGACGCGGAGACTCGCTACAGCCACCTGGAGAAGCTAGCCCTCGCCCTAGTAGTCGCGGCCCGGAAGTTACGCCCCTACTTCCAGGCCCATCAAGTCGTGGTAGTTACTTCATTCCCCATCAAAGCGGTCCTTAATAAACCGAAGGTATCCGGACGGTTGGCGAAATCGGCCGTAGAGTTGGGAGAGTATGACGTGATCTTTCGCCCAGCCGTCGCCATCAAATCTCAGGTCCTATCCGATTTCGTGGCTGAATTCTCTCCCTCCACGCTTCCAGACCCAGGTCTAGAAGCTACATTCCGGGGAAAGGAAGCGGAGAAAGGCCAATGAACCCTGCACGTAGACGGTTCCAATAACGTGAGAGGTGCTGGAGTAGGATTGGTCCTAACCTCCCCTACAGGAGATTCGGCCTCAAGGGCCGTACGTTTCAACTTCAAAGCAACCAACAACGAAGCGGAATACAAGACTTTGATAGCAGGTCTAGCGTTAGCTAGAGAAATGGGAGTGGAAGACATCCAGGTCTTCAGTGACTCGCAGCTCATCATCTGCCAAGTTCAAGGGGATTATCAAGCCAATGACCCGAGCATGATACCTATCGGTGGCCAAACGTCTCCTAGACCAATTCACAAGCTGCAAGCTTACTCAGATACCTAGGGAACAAAAATCCCAAGCCGATGCTCTAGCAAACCTAGGTTCCGCCTTGGAAACTAAGGAACATATGAGTATCCCCTTGTTGGTCCTACAATGGCCAGCAACCCAGAAAGAGGCCACTACAGGAGATTGATGAATTTATAGCAGTCCATTATAGCGTTTTTTATGTTCTGCTATGTTTAAGTTTTTAATAGCGTTTCATTTTTTGTAAACGCTACGAAAAGACTGTCTTTAAAAATAACTCGGTTACACCTAGAATACATAGCATTACGTAATTAAAACGCTGTCGAAACTTGGAGCGGGAATAAAAAAAGACCCGGTTAACACCACCCGCTTAACACTTAGTGAAATTTTCACTCTCCCTCTCAGCTCACTTTAACAGAAACTCTAGCTCGATCTGCTCTCAAAATTTCCATCTCACTTTGAGAGGAGTGAAGACGAGTAGAGATTTCTCAGCTGGTTCGTGATTCATTTCGATCTGCTCATCAGCTCATCTAATCACCTTTCAAAAGCCGCCGAAGATCTAAACCCAGATCTACCGCTTCGCGAAGAAAGTGTTCGATTAAATGTTTGTATGTGGCTATGGCTTATCAATTTCATGATTAGAAACTATAATTGGGGGTTTCAATTTCAATTTGTGGCTTATTGTTTCAATTAGAGATTTCGATTTGCTTTCAGAAGTCATAGGGATTTCGATTTCCTTTCAGATTATTAACTTAATTTCAATACTTTCTGATTTGACTTTGGTCTGAGAGCTGTTGCGGTGTTGTGGTAATGGATAAATCATGGGTTTGGCTTCCGAGGTATGAACTTGTCTACAACGTTCTGTAAAAATCTTTAACTTCTCTACAGCTTTCTGTTCTAATCTAACGTTCAATCGCTTTTATAAATTAAAGGGCAAGCACTGAGTATGAGGAAGGTGCACATGCTTTTGTGTATGCATCAGCAAAGAGATTGGGTAATCCTCTGCAGATGTTCTGTCCGTGTATCGACTGTCGGAATCTGTGTCATCAAACCACTGTCACAGTAGTGGATCATTTGGTCATTAAGGGAATGGATCATAAGTACAAGAGAAGTGCTTGTTGGAGTATCCATTGAGAGAGGAAGACTGAGAAAGCAGTAGATGATCAACGTGATGAGGATGGAACATATGAGTTGTTTAGAGCTGCCTTGTTTGAAAATGGAGATAATTCAGAATCTTCGAACAAGGATGGAGAACAGCGTGAAGTTGTTGGAAGTGAAGAAGATCTTGAGTTTAAGAAGAAATTAGAGGATGCAGAAACTCCTCTATATTCGGAATGCCCAAACTTCACCAAAGTTGCAGCAAACGAGCGCCTTCCGCTGTCACCTTGTCCCTCTCCTCGTTGTCCAAAGACTCGTCACGGGTAAAAGACGGGGTGATGTGATCCTGACCAGCAAAGGAACTGAAGCCACTAAAGAAGTGGAACAGCTTGAACCAGAGCTCAAGGAAGATGAAGAAAGAATCAGGGAACAGCTTGAACCTGAGGAAACAAGTGACAAGGACTTAGAAGTGCCCATTGGTCCGATGACAAGGTCTAAGCAAGAAAAGTTCAAGCAAGCTCTTCACCAACTCTTATACACTATTCAGGGCAGTCTAGAGTGTGCTTATCCAACTACTCTGGTTGTGATTCAAGCCACCTAAGACATTCATCAAGAGAGGTGTTGTGACTTGCACTCTTTTCCTTGTTTCGGTTTTGTCCCATTTGGGTTTTCTGAGCAAGGTTTTTAATGAGGCTTGGCCACAACACTTATTCAATAGCCTCTTGATGAAACCAGGCCCATTTATCTTATCAATTTCGTCCAGAACTCTCTTAGGAGCCTTCTCTCTTTTTCAAGTTTGAAATTAGTCTTTGCATTTAATGTTTTGTGTGTTTCCAAGAAGCTGTGCATGTACAGTCTTCTTCTCTATATATTATGGACGAAAATCATCAATAAAATCATCAAACTCTTTTCTAAAAACCCTAGAATTCTTTTCTGAATCTTGTTTGATCAAAGCTTGTCTAAGTGTTATTCGGATCCTTGATCCTTACCTTACAAGCAAACCTTGATAGTCTAAGAGTCATTCCGCAACTCTTTGAAGTATCACTCATTCCACATCTTGTTTCATCATCACAATCCGTTGGAGAGTAGTCAGGGACGTGATCAATCCACCTAGGATCACTTCAAGTGGTATCAGAGCCGATCTTCATCAAAAGGTTGTGTTTTTCCAGATCTGCAAATTTTTAGACTTTTCATATTCTGTTCTCAGATCTGTTCTAAAGTCTAGATCTTGTTTTAAAACTTGTTTATTTGTATCAGATCTACCTTGAAAAAGTTTTAAAATTGCTAAATAATCTGATTTGATTTTCGAAATTGCTGAGAAAAGAATTAGGGTTCTTCATAGAAAATTTTGAATCTGTCTCAGTTTCTGTGTTTTCAGTTATATTATGTTTCTGTGATCTTCTTTACTGGTTTTGTGATTTGAATACTGTCAGGAACCATGGGGGAAGAAGGCAACAGGAGTGTTGTAATAGATAAACTCCAAATGGAAGCTTTGATGGCACAGATGTCTGCGATGATGGATCAGAAACTGGAATTCCACAGAGCAGAAGGTGCAGAACGAGAGCGAGCCAGAAGAAGTCCATCCCATTCTGCATCAGAGAGCTATTATGGACAATCCCACAGATCCAATGGCACCAGAAGAAGAGGTCGTGTTCCAGAAGAAAGGCCACAAGCCCATGATCCTTTAGGTGGTCTGAAACTCAAGATTCCTGAGTTTAAAGGCACTGGTGATCCAGAAGAATATTTAGAATGGGAAAAGAAGATTGAACTTGTGTTCAATTGCAGAGACTACACTCAAGAGTACAAACTGATGCTTGCTCCTACCGAGTTCAAAGAGTATGCACTAAGTTGGTGGGATAACTTGGTTACAACAAGAAGAAGGGCTGGAGATGTTCCTGTTGAAACTTGGAATCAGATGAAGGTAATCATGAGGAAGAGGTTCGTGCCAAGCCACTACCATAGAGAGCTACACTTCAAACTCAGAACACTGTCTCAAGGAAGCCGATCAGTTGAAGAATATTATAAGGAAATGGAAACCCTTATGCTGAGAGCTGACATACAAGAAGACAGAGAAGCAACAATGGCCAGATTCATGAGTGGTCTAAACCGAGACATCATGGACAGACTTGAAGTTCATCACTACGTAGAGATGGAAGAGCTTCTGCACAAAGCGATCATGTTTGAGCAGCAGTTGAAAAGAAGAAGTTACAAGTCTAGCTATGGAGCCAGCAAGCCACACTACCAGAAAGATGAAAAGACCAGAGAATCCAAACCATTCTCCAAGCCTAAAGTGGAGGAACAGAGTACTAAAGGGAAGGAGATAACCACTGCATCCAAAACCAGAGACATCCAGTGTTACAAGTGTAAAGGATATGGACACTATGCCAGTAGCTGCTCCAACAAAAAGGTAATACTCATCAGGGAAAATGGTGACATTGAATCTGAAGAAGAGGAACAATCTGAGTCTGAAGAAGAAAGAGTGGAGATGCCAGCTCGCGGAGAGTTACTTGTCACAAGGAGAACGCTGAACCTGCAAACTAAGACTGTTGGAGATGAGCAAAGAGAGAATCTGTTTCATACTCGCTGTATGGTTCAAGGCAAGGTGTGCAGTTTGGTTATAGACGGAGGAAGCTGTACCAACGCTGCAAGTGAAACCATGGTTGAGAAACTTGGTCTGAAGGTCATGAAGAGGCCAACAGCTTACAAGTTACAGTGGCTTAATGATGAAGGAGAGCTGGAGGTGAAACACCAAGTCAAGATACCATTGTCTATTGGTAAGTATGAGGATGAGATTCTGTGTGATGTCTTACCAATGGATGCTGGACACATTCTGCTTGGAAGGCCTTGGCAATCCGACAGAAGAACTCTTCATGATGGGTTTACAAACAGATACTCGTTTGAGTACAAGGGAAAGAAGACTGTTTTGGTTCCATTGACACCGCAAGAAGTCCATCTTGATCAGATAGCCTTGAAGAAAAACAAAGCTTCATCGGAATCAAAAGCAAAGCTTCATCAGAAAAACAAAGCTTCATCAGAATCAAAGGATAAACAGGCTGCCAATCTGCTACTTCAACCAAAGGGAAGTTCTTTACCTCACTTGCTATGTGTTTTTAAAGAGTGTCTAAATATAACAAAGCCAGTGCAGGATCTTCCTAGCAAAATACATATTCTTTTGCAGGAATTCAAAGACATCTTTCCTGAAGAAGCTCCACCAGGATTACCACCTATAAGAGGGATAGAGCATCAAATCGATTTTATGCCAGGAGCTTCGCTTCCAAACAAACCAGCCTATAGGACTAATCCTTTGGAGACCAAAGAACTACAGCAACAAGTCTCTGAGCTTATGGAGAAAGGACATATCCGTGAGAGCATGAGCCCATGTGCAGTTCCAGTCTTACTTGTACCAAAGAAAGATGGTAGCTGGAGAATGTGTGTCGATTGCAGAGCCATCAACAATATCACTGTAAAGTATCGACATCCTATTCCTAGATTAGATGATATGCTTGATGAATTGCATGGTTCTAGCATCTTTTCTAAGGTTGATTTAAAAAGTGGATATCACCAGATTAGGATGAAAGAAGGTGATGAGTGGAAAACCGCTTTTAAAACAAAACATGGGTTATATGAATGGTTAGTAATGCCATTTGGGCTGACTAATGCACCTAGTACTTTCATGAGACTTATGAACCATGTTCTTAGATCATTTATAGGTCACTTTGTTGTAGTTTACTTTGATGACATTTTGATCTACAGTAAGAACTTGGATGAGCATATTGAGCATCTTAGGAAGGTTCTAGAAGTGCTTAGAAAGGAATCGTTGTTTGCTAATCTAAAGAAATGTACTTTTGGAGCAGATAACCTTGTCTTTTTAGGTTTTGTTGTGAGTGCAGAAGGTATCAAGGTTGATGAAGAAAAGATCAAAGCAATCAAAGAATGGCATATCCCTAAGACAATTAGTGAAGTGAGAAGCTTTCATGGTCTAGCCGGTTTCTACAGGAGATTTGTCATGGACTTTAGTACTTTGGCTGCACCACTGACTGAAGTAATCAAGAAAAACGTGGGGTTCAAGTGGGAAGAAGCACAAGAAGAAGCATTCCAAGTCTTGAAAGAGAAACTCACCAATGCGCCAGTTCTTTCTCTCCCTGACTTTTCTAAAACATTTGAAATAGAATGTGATGCGTCTGGTATTGGTATTGGTGCTGTTCTTATGCAGGAAAAGAAACCAATAGCTTTCTTTAGTGAGAAGCTTGGAGGGGCCACTCTGAACTATCCAACGTATGACAAAGAGCTCTATGCGCTTGTGAGGGCCTTGCAAACATGGCAACACTATCTCTGGCCTAAAGAGTTCGTCATCCACACTGATCATGAGTCTCTCAAGCATCTCAAGGGACAACAAAAACTGAACAAGAGGCATGCTAGATGGATTGAATTCATTGAGACCTTTCCCTATGTGATCAAGTACAAGAAAGGTAAGGAAAATATAGTTGCTGATGCACTATCCCGAAGGTATGTTCTCTTGAACACTCTTGAAACCAAATTACTTGGATTTGAGCATATCAAAACTTTATATGCCACTGATGCTGATTTTAAAGACATATATGCTTCTTGTGAGAAGTTTGGTCGTGGTAAATACTTCAAGAATGATGGTTTTCTCTTCTTTGAAAATAGACTATGTGTGCCTAACTCTTCTTTGAGAGATTTGTTTGTCAAGGAAGCTCATGCAGGTGGACTTGGGGGACATTTTGGCGTGGCTAAGACACTGAATGTAATGCAAGATCATTTTTTTTGGCCACACATGAGGAGAGATGTAGAAAAAGCTTGTGAAAGATGCGTCACTTGTAAGCAGGCTAAGTCCAAAGTCCAAAACCACGGTCTGTATACTCCTTTACCCATTCCTTTGCATCCATGGCATGATATTTCAATGGACTTTGTTGTTGGATTACCTAGGACTAAAACTGGAAAAGATTCTGTGTTCGTAGTTGTTGATAGGTTTTCTAAAATGGCTCATTTTATTCCATGTCATAAGACTGATGATGCTGTGAATGTTGCTAATCTGTTCTTTAAGGAAATTGTTAGACTTCATGGAATGCCTAGGACAATTGTTTCTGATAGAGACACCAAGTTTCTTAGTTTCTTTTGGAAAACCTTGTGGTCTAAGCTAGGAACTAAACTGTGTTTCTCTACTACTTGTCATCCACAGTCTGATGGACAAACTGAAGTTGTTAATACGACATTATCTACTTTGTTGCGTGCATTGATTCAAAAGAACCTTAGAACTTGGGAAGAATGTTTGCCTCATGTAGAATTTGCTTATAATCATGCTAAGCATTCTGCATCTAAGTTCTCTCCATTTGAAATTGTTTATGGTTTCAAACCTTTATCACCTTTGGATCTAATGCCTTTGCCTTTGAGTGAAAGAGTTAGCTTGGATGGACAAAAGAAAGCTGAACTTGTTAAGCAGATACATGAGAAGGCACGAATCAATATAGAAAACAAGACCAAGCAGTACGCTAAGCAAGCTAACAAAGGAAGAAAGGAGGTGACCTTTGAAGAAGGAGACTTAGTTTGGATACACCTGAGGAAGGACAGATTTCCTAATGAGAGAAAATCTAAACTCATGCCTAGATTGGATGGTCCTTTCAAAGTCATCAGGAAGATCAACAACAATGCCTATCAACTGGATCTCCAAGTTCCTTATTTTGCAGAGGAAACGGATTTGAGGTCAAATCCTTCTCAAGAGGGAGAGGATGATGTGATCCTGACCAGCAAAGGAACTGAAGCCACTAAAGAAGTGGAACAGCTTGAACCAGAGCTCAAGGAAGATGAAGAAAGAATCAGGGAACAGCTTGAACCTGAGGAAACAAGTGACAAGGACTTAGAAGTGCCCATTGGTCCGATGACAAGGTCTAAGCAAGAAAAGTTCAAGCAAGCTCTTCACCAACTCTTATACACTATTCAGGGCAGTCTAGAGTGTGCTTATCCAACTACTCTGGTTGTGATTCAAGCCACCTAAGACATTCATCAAGAGAGGTGTTGTGACTTGCACTCTTTTCCTTGTTTCGGTTTTGTCCCATTTGGGTTTTCTGAGCAAGGTTTTTAATGAGGCTTGGCCACAACACTTATTCAATAGCCTCTTGATGAAACCAGGCCCATTTATCTTATCAATTTCGTCCAGAACTCTCTTAGGAGCCTTCTCTCTTTTTCAAGTTTGAAATTAGTCTTTGCATTTAATGTTTTGTGTGTTTCCAAGAAGCTGTGCATGTACAGTCTTCTTCTCTATATATTATGGACGAAAATCATCAATAAAATCATCAAACTCTTTTCTAAAAACCCTAGAATTCTTTTCTGAATCTTGTTTGATCAAAGCTTGTCTAAGTGTTATTCGGATCCTTGATCCTTACCTTACAAGCAAACCTTGATAGTCTAAGAGTCATTCCGCAACTCTTTGAAGTATCACTCATTCAACATCTTGTTTCATCATCACAATCCGTTGGAGAGTAGTCAGGGACGTGATCAATCCACCTAGGATCACTTCACGGGGGGAGCTCATCAAAGAAGTCATTTGGAGGAGGGTTCGGACCGGAAGCACCCCCGCTCTCTGCGACAAAGTCGGGATCGTACCTCGACGGGTCGTTGTTTTCCGACGAGGCCTCGAAAGCGATCCCTTTGCCCTTCGAAGATTTCCCCCTCCGCCTCGGAGGAGCAAACACGAAGGATCCATCATTGATGAGAGGTCGCGTACCGCCTCGCGATCGGTGAAGCGCGACCGCCTTTCGAATCCGGTCGAGATCGAAAGAATCCCAGGAACAGGCCCTTGACCTGAATATGTCTCTCTTGACGGTAAGATCGGAAGGGACGTGCGTAAGACACATGTTCTCTGCGATAAAAAAAAAGGGGGGCATATAAAAAAAAAAAAAACTAAATTACGATAATCTTACCACGTCGGTACAACCACTCCGTCGGGAATAGATGAAGAAAGCCCTCCTCGACAGATTCTCCATCTATCCTCACAAAAAAGAAGCGATCAACGAAATCCTTAGCGTGCGAGGTAAGTCCACAAATTACCGAGTGATCAGTCCTCGATTTCATGGCAAATATTCCATTAGTTCTCACGCTCTTGGAAAGCCACAGCCCTTCAAAGTCCGAAGGGCTAAGATCCATTCCTAACTCGTATCTCAGAATCACAACGCCAAGCCAGCTCTCTAGAGCCGGCACGTTCAACTGGCTGATTGAAATTCCGAAACGGTCGAGAGCTTGGACGATGACCCCGGGGATCGGGAACCATAATCGACATTGCGTCAGGAATGCCTCGTAACAAGTAAAGTAACCCTCCGGAGGGCGCTCCGGACTCTCATCCCCAAGAGGAATGCGAAACACGACTTTCTTCGGAACGTTATAAAACTTTCGAAGAATTCCAAGATACTCGGGAGATACCTCGCTCGGCAAATCAGCTTCCACACGCGCCTTCACAGGACGCCGGGGAATCGGAATCACAGGAAGAGGGGGATCAGAACCAAAGACAGCGTCACAGTGCGCGTTCCTCTCAAACTCTGAAACCTCGGGCTTCAGAGCTTCCTCCTCGGCGTGGAAACTGTCCGAAGGAGAGCGAGACTGTCTCCTCGAGGATTTTGACCTTGAAGTCATTCTTTTCTTAAAGGTAGAGAGAGAATCTTTGAGGGAGAAATTATCTTAGGATTCTTGGGTGAAATAAGAATGGTAAAGGATTCACAAGTCTTTATAGGCATGAATTTTACTATTTACCCCGACCTTCGGCACGATTTCGTCTCCATACTTTCCTCACAAACCATACAGCAAGCTAGGACCTACGACCGCTACGGATCCTAGCTAGCTGGGGGGCTAACTGTTGGGGTCAAAATCGGTCAAGACGAAATCGATGTCCGAAAAGTTCGGACAAAATACGAAAGATGTTAGAGAAGCGTTAGGAGAATAAGTTTCATTCTAGAAAACTAGGGAAAATGTTAAGACATTCCGAAATCAACGATTAGAAACATTCTCTACACGATTAAAATCTCCGAGAAGTAAAAAGAACGCAAAAAACTCGCACGAGCCGAAAGAAACGAACGACGACCCTGGGCTGCCTCTAGGCGCCGGGCGCCTAGCGCCCGAGCTGCCTCTAGGCGCCGGGCGCCTAGCGCCCGTGCTGCCTCTAGGCGCCGGGCGCCTAGCGCCCGTGCTGCCTCTAGGCGCCGGGCGCCTAGCACCCAAAGCCGCCTCTAGGCGCCGGGCGCCTAGCGCCCGAAGCCGCCTCTAGGCGCCGGGCGCCTAGCGCCCGTGCTGCCTTTAGGCGCCGGGCGCCTAGCGCCCGCGCTGCCTCTAGGCGCCGGGCGCCTAGCGCCCGTGCTGCCTCTAGGCGCCGGGCGCCTAGCGCCCGTGCTGCCTCTAGGCGCCGGGCGCCTAGCGCCCGTGCTGCCTCTAGGCGCCGGGCGCCTAGCGCCCGTGCTGCCTCTAGGCGCCGGGCGCCTAGCGCCCGTGCTGCCTCTAGGCGCCGGGCGCCTAGCGCCCGTGCTGCCTCTAGGCGCCGGGCGCCTAGCGCCATGCTAGTTCGAGTTATCGGACAGCTAGTCTTCGTGCGTAAGTTCCAAGTTCTCAAACCGCCAGAAATCGAAGTTTTGCGACTTTCTGAAATCCCGCAAACAACACTCCCTTTTCTTTCTCCTAGCCTTCGGAAAACCCGTAAGACGTCAACGGATGGGAGAACTTCGTAGAAAGCGGCAACGGTTATCGAAAAACACCATTTGCCGCATAAAAGAGCCGAAGATCTTCCGAAAGATCCAATGTCCGAGTAGGAACGTTCTCTCGAGGAAATCGTAAAAATAGTGGTAATCCGAGGTACGGCCCAACGGGGACCAAACATGATCGGATAACCATTTTACGATTTTCTAAAAAGATAGATACGACAGTTTGCGATTATCTTCCCAAAACAGGATAAATGTCAAACTTCCAAAAAGATAAACATCAAGTTTCCGAAAAGATAAATGTCAACTTTCCCGATAAACATGAAGGCCGACGAAAATGGAAAAAGCCCAGCTCGCGCCAGCCCGTCAAGAATAGACCGTCATATGGGAGTATATAAGCAAGTCTAGGAGCAGAGGAAGGGGGATCCGAAAATCACAGGAAAAACTACTCTCAGAGCAACTTAGAACTTAGGCGTTTTATTTCCTTTTTAGCGAGCTGCGACTCAATTAGGTTAGATCTAGGGTTTCAAGACTAGCGACGATCGACAGCTCTTACGGCCGCGATCTCGACCTATTGTTCCAACGCTCTCCGCGAATTCGGAAATAAAATTCTTTCTTTTTTGCTCTCTTATTTTACGCATTCACTTTCAACTTAGCTTTTTTTAACTTTGTCGTGCGTGGCCCAGCAGATAGCCGGGATCCTCGGGGAAAACTAGGTCAACTTAGTTTTCCTACGATTTTACTTAGCAATATTTGACGGTGCGAATTTCGGTTCCCACAGTGTCTACCACGGGAGAATGAGAAGAAGAGGTCCTAGACCTCTAGGGTTTTGCTAGGAGATTCCCCGGACATTTCTATCTAACCAGACCTAAAACAAAGAAGGAAGAGAGAGGAAAGACAGCTACCTGCTGAAAAACTTCTTCGAAGAAATGATCCGCCAAGAAGATCTAGAGAAGGCAGGGACGAAATGGAGAAAAACTCGGCTTCGATCAAAGAAAAAGGAAAGAAACCCTAGTCTGAAGTCCACGCGCCTCGATCGTCTCGCCACGCGCACGAATGGGCGCCAAGCGGAGAAGCTGAACCGATAATGGGCTTCCCCTGAAAAAGCCCATCCCATCTTTGACTATTTCTACCCAAAAAGTGAGGGTCCGAAGCCTCAGGGGAAAACCATTTTCTGTGGTCCTACGAAAAAAAGGGCCAACGATGGTTCTATACTTTACCTCAGGATACAACGAGGTATTAGCCCTTCTCCTGCTTGAAGAAATGGTACCAAGATCCAAGACTACATGTTATCCCTTGATCCCTACGAAGCAATCAAGGAATAAGGGGCAAACTGTTGGGGAAAAATATCCAAGGCTAAAGATTTCTCCAGCCTCTGAAGGGGCCTTGACTTCCGGGCCCTCGTTTGGAAGGGACCCAGGGTCCTTCCTCTACTCAAGGGACCAATCTCCACCAGAAGGCACCAGGACCCGAACTCTACTTTATAATACCCAGGGTCCAGTCCCCGTAACGAGGAACCAAGGCCTAGCCCCTGACGAAAGGACCAAGGATCCGATCCTCCGCATGAATATAGAAGTTTCCTAAACCGAGGGGAAAGTAATATATTCATGAATATTACAAAGGCTGCCCAAGATTGACCAACTTATATCAACTATAAAAGGGGAACACAAACCCTAGAACAAGGGATCGACACTTTGGGGCTTAGAGACTAGAGAGTTAGGCGATAGAACTAGGGTTTATACATACCTAACGTTGTAATCCCGAAATCACTCAATAATAACAGTCTCTTTGCCTCGATTTCTATTCTCAATACATACAAACACTCTAAAATCTATTAGTCTTCCTCTGTTCCGTAGTACTAAAACCACCCTACACAAAAATATCACAACACCTGCCTCATATAGACAAGCTGGTTGATGCTACTGCCGGACATCAACTAATGAGCTTCATGGATGCCTTCTCAGGATACAACCAAATCCTAATGCATCCCGACGATCAGGAGAAGACGTCCTTCATGACCTCCAGGGGCATCTATTGCTATAAGATCATGCCGTTCGGACTAAAGAATGCTGGATCCACCTACCAGAGGCTAGTCAACATGATGTTTGCCGATCAGATAGGTCAGACCATGGAAGTCTACATCGACGACATGCTGGTAAAATCCCTAGACTCAGAAGATCATATCTCGCATCTTCAGCAAGCATTCGCCACCTTAAGGAGATACAATATGAAGCTCAACCCCTCTAAATGCTCGTTCGGAGTAAGCTATGGGAAGTTCTTGGGGTACATAGTCACCCAAAGGGGCATAGAAGAAAATCCAGAGCAAATAAGGGCCATCCAGGCGATTCCTCCCCCACAGAACGTTAAGGAGGTTCAAAAATGATAGGGAGGATGGCAGCCCTCAGCAGGTTCATCTCCAGGCTTTCCGACAAGTCCCACGCCTTCTTTGAAACACTAAAGAATCTCAAGGATTTTAAGTGGACAGAGAAATGCGAGGCCGCGTTATCTGACCTCAAGGCCTACCTCACTACTCCACCACTTCTGTCTAAACCCCTGGAAGGAGAAGTCTTACTGCTCTACCTAGCCGTATCCGAGCACGCGGTTAGCGCGGTCCTTGTAAGAGAGGATGAGAGGAGACAGCATCCCATATACTATGTTAGCAAGTCCATGCTAGACGCGGAGACTCGCTACAGCCACCTGGAGAAGCTAGCCCTCGCCCTAGTAGTCGCGGCCCGGAAGTTACGCCCCTACTTCCAGGCCCATCAAGTCGTGGTAGTTACTTCATTCCCCATCAAAGCGGTCCTTAATAAACCGAAGGTATCCGGATGGTTGGCGAAATCGGCCGTAGAGTTGGGAGAGTATGACGTGATCTTTCGCCCAGCCGTCGCCATCAAATCTCAGGTCCTAGCCGATTTCGTGGCTGAATTCTCTCCCTCCACGCTTCCAGACCCAGGTCTAGAAGCTACATTCCGGGGAAAGGAAGCGGAGAAAGGCCAATGAACCCTGCACGTAGACGGTTCCAATAACGTGAGAGGTGCTGGAGTAGGATTGGTCCTAACCTCCCCTACAGGAGATTCGGCCTCAAGGGCCGTACGTTTCAACTTCAAAGCAACCAACAACGAAGCGGAATACAAGACTTTGATAGCAGGTCTAGCGTTAGCTAGAGAAATGGGAGTGGAAGACATCCAGGTCTTCAGTGACTCGCAGCTCATCATCAGCCAAGTTCAAGGGGATTATCAAGCCAATGACCCGAGCATGATACCTATCGGTGGCCAAACGTCTCCTAGACCAATTCACAAGCTGCAAGCTTACTCAGATACCTAGGGAACAAAAATCCCAAGCCGATGCTCTAGCAAACCTAGGTTCTGCCTTGGAAACTAAGGAACATATGAGTATCCCCTTGTTGGTCCTACAATGGCCAGCAACCCAGAAAGAGGCCACTACAGGAGATTGATGAATTTATAGCAGTCCATTATAGCGTTTTTTATGTTCTGCTATGTTTAAGTTTTTAATAGCGTTTCATTTTTTGTAAACGCTACGAAAAGACTGTCTTTAAAAATAACTCGGTTACACCTAGAATACATAGCATTACGTAATTAAAACGCTGTCGAAACTTGGAGCGGGAATAAAAAAAGACCCGGTTAACACCACCCGCTTAACACTTAGTGAAATTTTCACTCTCCCTCTCAGCTCACTTTAACAGAAACTCTAGCTCGATCTGCTCTCAAAATTTCCATCTCACTTTGAGAGGAGTGAAGACGAGTAGAGATTTCTCAGCTGGTTCGTGATTCATTTCGATCTGCTCATCAGCTCATCTAATCACCTTTCAAAAGCCGCCGAAGATCTAAACCCAGATCTACCGCTTCGCGAAGAAAGTGTTCGATTAAATGTTTGTATGTGGCTATGGCTTATCAATTTCATGATTAGAAACTATAATTGGGGGTTTCAATTTCAATTTGTGGCTTATTGTTTCAATTAGAGATTTCGATTTGCTTTCAGAAGTCATAGGGATTTCGATTTCCTTTCAGATTATTAACTTAATTTCAATACTTTCTGATTTGACTTTGGTCTGAGAGCTGTTGCGGTGTTGTGGTAATGGATAAATCATGGGTTTGGCTTCCGAGGTATGAACTTGTCTACAACGTTCTGTAAAAATCTTTAACTTCTCTACAGCTTTCTGTTCTAATCTAACGTTCAATCGCTTTTATAAATTAAAGGGCAAGCACTGAGTATGAGGAAGGTGCACATGCTTTTGTGTATGCATCAGCAAAGAGATTGGGTAATCCTCTGCAGATGTTCTGTCCGTGTATCGACTGTCGGAATCTGTGTCATCAAACCACTGTCACAGTAGTGGGTCATTTGGTCATTAAGGGAATGGATCATAAGTACAAGAGAAGTGCTTGTTGGAGTATCTATTGAGAGAGGAAGACTGAGAAAGCAGTAGATGATCAACGTGATGAGGATGGAACATATGAGTTGTTTAGAGCTGCCTTGTTTGAAAATGGAGATAATTCAGAATCTTCGAACAAGGATGGAGAACAGCGTGAAGTTGTTGGAAGTGAAGAAGATCTTGAGTTTAAGAAGAAATTAGAGGATGCAGAAACTCCTCTATATTCGGAATGCCCAAACTTCACCAAAGTTGCAGCAATCATGGGTCTCTACCGCATCAAAGTGAAGAGTTCGATCTCAGAGAATTATTTTGATCAGATTTTAAGTATGGTTCATGACATGCTTCCTAAAGTCAATGTGCTTCCTAAATCAACATCTAAGATAAAGAAGTTCTTGAAGATATTTGGTTTTGGATATGATATCATCCATGCGTGTAAGAATGACTGCATTCTTTACCGGAAACAGTACGAGGCGATGAGTAGCTGTCCAAGATGTGGGGCTTCAAGATGGGAAGTTGATAAGCATTCTGGTGCGATAAAGAATGGGATTCCATCAAAGATACTCAGGTATTTCCCTATAAAAGAAAGATTGAAGAGGATGTTTAGATCAGAGACAATGTCTAAGAATCTGCAATGGCATTTCAGTAATGCTTCTGAAGATGGAACAATGAGACACCCGGTTGACTCATTGAGATGGGCTCAAGTCAATGCTAGATGGCCACTTTTAGCAGCTGAGCCAAGAAACCTACGACTCGGTATATCTACAGATGGGATGAACCCGTTTGCTATCCAGTCTAGCAAGCATAGCATATGGCCAGTTATGTTGGTGAACTACAATATGCCCCCTACGATGTGTATGAAGTCAGAGAACATAATGGTGAGCCTTCTGATACCTGGACCAACTGCACCAAGTAAAAACATCGATGTTTATCTTACTCCCTTGATTGATGATCTGAATGATATGTGGAATGAAGGTATAACCAAGGAGAATTTCACACTGAAGGCTATACTATTGTGGAGTATCAGCGATTATCCAGGTTTGGGGACCTTGGCTGGTTGTAAAGTAAAAGGGAAACAAGGATGTAATGTATGTGGGAAGGATTCACCTTCTAAGTGGTTGAAGTTTAGTCGTAAGTACGTCTATTTGGGAAATAGGAAACGACTGAGGCCTGGGCATCCTTACCGACGCCGAAGAGTTTGGTTCGACAACACTACGGAGGAAGGGACTGCTAACAGAATTCAAACAGGAGCTGAAATATTTGAGCTGCTTAAAGATTATAAGAATGATTTTGGGATACCTTTGGAGAAGAAAAGCAAAAGGAAAAGATCAGGGTTGAGTGATGTTGAGGAGGTTAGCCATGAAGAATATGAAGAAGACTCTGGCCAATGGAGGTGGAAGAAACGTTCAATTCTATTTGATTTACCTTACTGGAAGGTTAGTACTCTATCAAAATAAAATTTTGAAAATTGCTTATCATTTTCTGTGACTAATTTGTGTATTTATTTGTTGAGTTAGGATATGCCGGTGCGTCACAACATCGACGTAATGCATGTGGAAAAGAATGTCTCTGATGCCATTCTTTCCCTTTTGATGCACAATGGTAAGTCAAAAGATGGTGTGAAAGCACGACAAGATTTGGAGGACATAGGGATTCGACATAACTTACACACTCAACAACGTGGGAAGAAAACGTACTTACCTCCAGCTGCTTATTGGCTGAGCAAGGAAGAGAAGAAGAGATTTTGTAGAAGATTATCTGAATTCAGAGGACAAGATGGCTACTGTGCGAACATTGCAAACTGTGTATCAGTTGATCCTCCTATGATTAGTGGTCTGAAGTCTCATGATCATCATGTTCTTCTGGCAGAACTTGTTAGCAGTTGCATTGAGAGGGTTGCTGCTAAAATGACCTAGGACTGCAATTAGAAGGTTATGCAACTTCTTCAGTAGACTATGTCAGCGTGTAATTGACCCAGAGAAGCTACTAAATTTGGAGTCTGAGCTTGTGGAGACGATGTGCCAAATGGAGAGGTTTTTTCCTCCATCTCTTTTCGATATAATGTTCCATGTCCCTATACATCTAGCTAGAGAAGCACGTTTGGGTGGCCCGGTACACTTTAGATGGATGTATCCATTTGAAAGGTACTACGTATATAGTGTTTTCTGGTTTTGTTTATTTTTTAGTTATATTTGTTATAAGCAAATATCTGACAATTTTTTTCTATGCTGGACATTTAGGTACATGAAAACACTAAAATCGTATGTTAAGAACTTCGCAAGGCCAGAAGCATGTATGGCAGAGAGTTATTTGGCAGCTGAATGTATTGATTTTTGCTTGGAGTTTCTCAAAACATATGTACCAGTTCTAGAGTCTGCAAATCGTAATGAAGATGTCGATTTGGATGAGCATATACTTGAAGGTCGTCCAATTCTTAAGGCTACAGAAGTACACTATCTGATAAAGATCTTGACATTGCTCACAGATATGTGTTAATGAACTCTGCAGTTGTAAATCCATATGTTGAGTAAGTCAGAATGCATCTTCACATCTGATAACTCTTTGGTTTATTTAATTATTCTAACTCTTTGGATTTGTAATTCACAATGCATCTTCAAGAAATACAAGATAAGGATGCCCGTTGCAGA
Organism: Hirschfeldia incana; assembly: GCA_026261945.1. NCBI lineage: Eukaryota > Viridiplantae > Streptophyta > Magnoliopsida > Brassicales > Brassicaceae > Hirschfeldia > Hirschfeldia incana. Next base: position 444,819 of record JABCMI010000107.1, read on the forward strand.
AGAAATCAAACTCTTTTGTGGAAGTTACATGGGGAACGGTTTTCACAGTGGCTAAAAGAAAAGGTATTTACAAAGTTTTCTATACATCTCTTTCTCTTTTACACAGTGGATTAACACTAATATCATAACGTTTTTGTTTATATCAGATCCGTACTAATTCAAAAGAGCATTTGACCCAACTAAGATGGTTAGCGTTTGGTCCGCTACATAATGCGCAAACCTATAATGGCTATATCATCAATGGACATCGTTTTCACACCGAATGCTTAAAGCGGAAAACTCAGAACATTGGAGTAGCATATGAAGCTTTTGCTATGTGTAGATCAAGTGTCATAGATACCAATCACGTGGCAGATGTCGTTTCTTACTTTGGAGTGATACAAGAGATAATATTTTTGGACTACCACATGTTCCAGGTTCCATTATTCAAGTGTAAGTGGGCCAACAAAGGGAATGGTCTCAAGGAAGAAGATGGATTTATGCTTGTGAACTTCAGCGTTAACCAAGCAGCATTTCTCCAAGATCCATACATTATGCCTTCTCAAGCAAAACAAGTGTTTTACTCCAGAGAAAATGACTCATCAAATTGGAGTGTTGTAATGAGGGCACCACAAAGAGGGTATCACGAGTTAGAAACCGAAGAAGAGTTCGTAGCTGCGCCAATATCCAGCGAAGACAATGATGATTGTGATGGGGTCCTAGTAGTTGAATAATTGGGCTAGGTCGTTAGTTTGTAGTTAGTATTATTAGGTAGTTAGTATTATTTGGTAGTCATTATTATTAGGAAGTTAGTATTAGTATAGATTTAGTGATGATAATTCAAATGATTATAGTTTCAGGTGAATCATGTTGAAAGAGATACCTGATGCACCTCAGCGTCGCAGTAGGCGCCAGAAAGGTGAAGAAGGGAGTGTTGAGCCTTTGAAAATTCATAGAAGACCCAGGAGGCTTACTAGTCAAAAAGCAGAAGAAACAGCAACTGATATGCAGATTGGTACTCAAGAATCTGCATTGGATGAACATGCTCTTGAAGAAAACTCAGAGAAAGCAGGAGACTCAGTAGAAAAAGATATGCAGCAACCACAAAACGAAGGAGAGTCGGCAGAGGCAGAAAAATATACGCAGCAACCACAAAACGAAGGAGGGTCAGAAGAGGCAGGAGAAGATCCACAGAACAAAGGAGAGTCAGAAGAGGCAGGAGAAGATACGCAGCATCCAACCGAACCAGTCGAAGGTGAGCAGCCAGAGACCAAGACAAAAAGACGAAGAGGGCGCACTAGGATGAGTAAAGTGGCTAAAAACATTGAAGACAAGGTTGAAGTCGAATTTACATCTCTCGGTGAACATGTGGGGGATGGATCAGTAACACTTTCTTCATTTCTTGGTCCTCTTGTGAGAGAGCATGTACCAGTCCTTCTTGGAGATTGGAGACACCTTGATGAACAAACAAAGGACACAATGTGGGAGGAAATTCAGGTATTTTTCTCACCAGAAATTAGTAAAAGAACTCTCTTTACATAACTTCTACCATTGTGTTGAAGTTCTGAAACTCTTGTAGGCGAGGTTCAAACTGACAGAACAATGGCAAAAAGAATATGTTCTAAAGCAGATGGGGTGTATTTGGAGGTCTTCAAAGTCAAGGCTTGTTGGTCTTGTGCGATCTGTAGGGAGCATGGAAGAACTTATTAGATTAAAACCAAGAAATGTTGGGTCAAGATGAAGAAAGGCAAAGATTTTAAGGTTGTTTAGTTTTAACCAATGTTTGTGTTTGCTTTTATTTCCATATGTAAAATTCTAATCTTATATATTGCTTTTATTTGGAGGTCCAAAGTGACTAATACAGGGAATTGAGGAGAAACCAGATTCCCCACACTACTAGTCGCAAGGGAATGGTTCGCTTGGCTCATGAAATGGTATGATTCTGTTGATAAAATATTTCAGGCACTTGTAATAATGTATTATCCTCTTTGGCACTTGTAGAAGAAAAACAGTTCAAACCCAACACAAGTGACTAGAAGTAAGGTATGGATAGCAGGGCATACACATTCAGATGGGAGACCTGTGAGGCCTGAGTTTGAAGATACTATTGTAAGCGATTCTAAATCTTTTTAGTGTGTTACTGTCTTGTTGGGATAACAGTTTCTTATGCTATTACTGTCTTGTTGAAATCAGGAAAAAATCAAAAATATTGATAGTGGAATGGAATCCACTGCCAGTACGAGTGTTAACGATGATGCTGTGAGTCAAGTCCTAGGAAAAGACAAACCAGGAAGGATTAGAGGAATGGGCAGAGGAATAACTGCTACGAAGATAGCATTAATGCAGGCCCGAGACTCACATGTACTGATGCTTGAAGCAAAACAAGCTGATTTCTAGGATGCAGTTCGTGGTTTGCAGGACGTAGTTCGTGGATTAACTAAAAAAAAGTGTAAGTTAACATAATTTTTGGTCATTATAAGTTGAATTGTCAGTTTAGTGTCTAACTTTTCCTTTTGCATTTCACTCAAGATCATCTTGATAGTGTCTCCAATTCTGAAGTCAGTGAAAAGAGCAAAAGACCTAGGTGTCAGATTTTAGACTGGTGTTCAATGGATGATGTTGTCATCGGAGAAGGAGAATTCTGCTCAGCTGAACCAACATACAAAATTGGACGAATTCCACTTGGTATGCATGCTGCTGCTATTTTAGTTAAGTCTGTTACAAATGAAGAAGCACCTATCTGGAGGCCTACAACATCTGCTACCACACTTGGCCAAGCCATTGGACTAAAAATAACATGGCAGCTTGATAAGCTCATTCTGGATGAAGACAACTCAGAAAATAATAAGACTGCTGATTCAACGGTAAGTACTATACATATGTTAAGATGCTGCAGAATCATGTTGATAATTAACTAATGTAGTGTTTGATTTGTATTTTTAAACATGGCTTTGTAGGCTTCAGATGGTGAAGGCGATAGAATCCTAATCTATGATTGGTCTAAGGAGGATGTAATTGTTGCAGAGGGTCGTCTCCAGTCAACTGACCCAAAAGAGCTGGTAAACAACATTCCTCTGGGCCCTAGTGCTGCTATTGTCAAAGTAGATAGGGTAGTTAATGAAGATGGTTCTCTATGGAGACCAAATGTGGACAAGTTGATGATTGGTGATGCAGTCGGTGAGGACATCCCATGGCCTATCCAAAAGATTCTTTTGGCTACTGTACAAGCAAACAAAGACGAACTGATGTCGAAAAGTAGATCACATGCGGTAAGAAACTAAACATTCTCACTCTTGATTGTTGTTGGTAATTTTCTTCTTTGGCTGAATGATTTGTTGTATGGGATTTCTGTTTAAGAGTGCAAGTAACAGCTCTAACACTAGCAAGAATGAGACAAGGAAATGCATCCTCTTGGATTGCAAAGGATCAGGGGGAAAGGTAGCAGCAGGTCGACTTTTCTCGACTAATCCAGATGATGTCGTTCATTTTGTTCGCTTGGGCCCCAATGCAAGCAAGATATGGGTTGATGTTCCTCTGATTGAAGATGCACCACTTTGGAGAACTAATTCAGAACTTCAAATCGTTGCTGATGCTCAAGGCAGTGTAATTGCTTGGCCAAATGACAAAATCCTTTATATATGAATGCTCAAGTAATGTCGCATAAGAAATCTCCTTTGTTTTTCTTTATAAGAAACGTGAATGCCCTTTAGTACTTTAAAAAAACAAGCTTATGTCTGTGTGTACTACCTTTGAATATTTGGTGTGTTGCCACTTTGAATATTTAGTGTGTTGCTTGGTTATTATAATTTTAAGAAAATTATGCATTAGTAATAACAAAAAAAAAATCATAGATTGTAAATAAACTAAATAAAACATTTGCATTGATAATAATAAAATGTACTTTCAAATATTATAATCGAAACCCTAAATGGTTTAGGGTATACAATTTTAGGGTATAGTGTTCAATCTTAAAATTCATAGATTATAAATAAACTAAATAAAACATTTGCATTAATAATAATAAAATGTATTTTCAAATATTATAATCGAAACCCTAAATGGTTTAGGGTATATAATTTTAGGGTATAGTGTTCAATCTTGACACAAATTCATAATCAGATTTACTTACTAAAAGTTTTTTCAATATAAGAATAGAATGAAATATAATCTTACAATATGTTTCTGTTATTAATTCAAAACCTAAACTCAAAAGTCTAAATCCTAAATGGCTTTGTCTACATTTTTGTTTCAAGTGTTTCAATCTTGACATATATTTCACATATGTTAAATAAAAAACATAAAATTATGTTTTTAATAATTTGTAATGTTTTTATGATTGTTATCTAGTTACTGATTAATTATAACAAATTTTTTCTTTCATACAATTATTTTTAAAACATTTTAATCAGTTTTTACTCTTAATTAACTAAATCAGCCAATCATATTATATGACCAGGATAGCTATTCTAAACCACACGATCTGTTTAGCCTTCTCACATCTCACTGTTAATCCCTTGACGTGCTAAATCAGCCAATCATATCATATCACCAGGATTGCTATTCTAAACCACACGATCTGATTAACTCCTTACATCTCACCGTTAAATCAGCACTAACTCATAACCTTTAACCTGCTCACATCTCAAAATCTCTATCGATTTTCTCCCCAAAAGAAAGCAATCTCATATCTCTTAAGCTCCACTGTAAATCTGTAACCCTTACCTCTTTGTCGAAATCTGTAACCCTCTTTGTAGAAATCGTCTTTCCCTCTTTGTCGAAATCTGTAACCCTCTTTGTAGAAATCGTCATTTACTTTTGCCCTTAGTTTTCGACACCGCAAGAAGCAAATACAGCAACGAGGTACCCAATCTATCTATTTTATCCAATCTATAAGTTTGATACTTATTCGGCGCCGCAAGACTGATTATGATTCGTTTCTTTTTTGTAGTTTTCTTCACGGTGAACGAGCAAAGGAAGCCGGGATCCTAAAGGTTAGGTCTTTCTTTACAATTTCTAATGATTTTAATTACTTTTGCTGTTGCTATGATTTTAATTACTTTTGCTGTTGCTATGATTCAGAAATGCAAGCTAGGAAAGAAATAGTTTTAGCACTTTCGGCACAGGGGATCATTCCACCACCGTATCAACAGCCAAGACAAGAAGCAGCTGATGTTCCACCACTCCACCAACAGCCAAGACAAGAAGCAGCTGATGTTCCACCACTCCACCAACAGCGACGACAAGAAGCAGATGATGATGTCGTCGAGATCACAGAAGTACAGTACCGGAGAGCTCTTGGATACTTGATCCGTATTGAAGAAGATGAAGAAGACATCGATCCAATGTACCGAAGAGCATTGACTAACATGCGAGACAAGGCAGGAACCTCGTCTTCCAGAGGCAATGCTCGGCGAACTTAGAGCAAAAGCTGTTTGTAATCTGTTGTTTTTTGATGTAGCTGAATATTATATTTCTATTTTGGATTTGGGAATTTAAATATATTATGCTAATATGTATTTTGGATTTGGAATTTAATATTTTTTTTCTAAATAATGAAATATATTAATTTGAATTTGATATTTTTCTATAATTCAAAATATAAATTGGCTAATCAAAATTCTAAAAAATTGATCACACCTATTGCACAAATAAAATTTTACAAAATTCATAATAATAGCTCTAAAAAATACGCTATTTAAATTGTTTTGTAACCCAAAAATAACATTTAAAGATACGCTATTGTATTACAAATACATCCCAATAGCATTTTCATAAAACGCTATAGAATATTTTGTAAGGTCTGACACAAGTACCAACTACAACACTTCATAATAAAACTAATGGCGTAAAATAAACGCTATTATAAAATAAACTATTGCAAAACAGAAAACGCTATAGTAAAAGTATTTATCATAGCATAAAAGAAAAGCGCTACGATAGCTCTCATACCTATTGTCGCGGTGGAAGACACAGCATTTCTAATAACGCTACGATATTAATAGATAGCGTTTAATGGACGCTATCAATGAGCTCATTTCCTGTAGTGAGCAGAACCAGAAGAAGTGGCAGTAGTAGACGAAGGAGAAACTTGGATGACCCCCATCACTAACTATCTGAGGAGCGACGTCCTACCTGAAAACCGAGAGGAGAGCCGCAAGGTCAAGAGACAAGCAGCCAGGTACTGCATTTCGGAGGGAAAGTTATATCGAAGGTCCTTCTCAGGACCTTATCTACGATGTCTAACCCCCAGAGAAGCCACGCAGATATTGGAAGAGCTCCACGACGGAGAATGCGGTTCACACTCCAGTGGACGAAGCCCTGTTCTCAGAGCAAGAAGGGCAGGCTATTATTGGCCTCCTATGGCGAAGGACTCCCTCAAACAGGCCAAAACCTGTAGCCAATGCCAAAAACACGTCCCAATCTCCAACTTACCACCAGAGAACCTGAAATCCATAAGTTACCCCTGGCCCTTCCGCAAATGGGGCATGGACATCGTGGGAAAATTCCCTATGGCACCGGGGAAAAAGGTTTTCCTCCTAGTAATGACCGACTACTTCACGAAATGGGTAGAAGCCAAAGCCTTGGCGAAAATCACAGACCTTCAGATCAGGAAATTCATCTGGACGAACATAATAACCCGCTTCGGAGCACCTCAGGAGATTGTCACCGACAATTGACCCCAATTCACCAGCAACGACTTCCAAGACTTCTGCAAAGAGTGGGACATCAAACTCTCGTACTCAGCACCAAGACACCCCTAGTCGAACGGACAAGCGGAATCAACCAACAAAACAGTGGTGAAAATGCTCAAGAAGCGTTTGGAGAAGGCTCATGGACGATGGGCAGAGGAGTTACATGGAGTTCTCTTGGCCTATCGGACGACCCCGAAGACAGCTACCCAAGAAACCCCTTTCTCACTCGTCTATGGCACCGAATCAGCAATACCAACTGAGGTTCACGTTAAGACCACGATCTCCAACATCCTAACTCCCAAGGAGAACGATGAGCTGATGTACTAACGCCTAGACCTACTAGACGTGAAAAGAGAAGCAGTCCGCCTAAGGAACGCATCATACCAAATAAAATTGGCCAAGAGCTACAACAAAAAGGTGAGATTTAGGACCTTCCAAGAAGGAGACTGGGTCCTAAGGCGAGTCTGCAACCATACGAGAGACAAATCAGCCGGAAAAATCGCCCCCGGATGGGAGGGGCCCTATCAGGTAATAGTGGTACAAGGGGCAGGAGCCTATAAGCTGCAAGACAGCACAACCAAGGTCCAACCCAACTGCTGGAACGCCTTGCACCTCAAATCCTATAATTTCTAAAAGTAAGATCTTCGGATTAAGCTTTGTATATACTATTATACTATATATTTAAGTATTTTGGTTTTCCTACTCCTATGTATTACGAGAACGTCTTCGGACTAGGCTTATAAAATACATTTTGTTTCGACTAATGGGAGTTAAAGGAATACCAATATAGTTAAAGGGGCATATTAGCTGGATCGGGACCCTTGGGACCTTAGATCTTAGCTAGCCCCCTAGCTGGTGAGGCTACTCACCATAGGTGCAGACAGATATGGAAGGGATCTGATCAGCCCTGTACTGATGTCTGCGCGATAGGGCCCCGCGTAAAGGCCTATAGCCAAGAATTATGCGGGGACCACGTACTTGTGCCACTCAAACCCTCGTGAAAAACGCTATAAGCTAAACGCACGCAGGGGGCATGACGTACACGGCCAAGTACTGTAATCAGATTCTGGCGGCTGATATGTAGGGAGCAAAGTGCAAATAACCGGTTAAGCACAAACAATTTAATACCTATCCAGACGTGGAAGGTAGTATGTCTGGGTTGAAGCCGCCTTGCGGGGGGGGGGGGGGGGGGCACCCCAGACCACAGTAAGTCTGAGAGTGACCTTTCTGTAGAAAGGTAGAGTGCAGCATTGATATTTTTGAGAATGGCCTATGCCCACGGGTAGCACAGTGCGACTTCTCAATTTAGATCGAGAGTGGCGCGCTTCTGGGCAGCAGAGAGCGATCAAAAAGACTCCCCAAAAGCATAAAAGTCCAGAGACCTTCGGGTCCCTAGAACTTCGGGTCCAAAGACCTTCGGGTCCAAAGACCTTCGGGTCCAAAGACCTTCGGGTCCAAAGACCTTCGGGTCCAAAGACCTTCGGGTCCAAAGACCTTCGGGTCCAAAGACCTTCGGATCCAAAGACCTTCGGGTCCAAAGACCTTCGGGTCCAAAGACCTTCGGGTCCAAAGACCTTCGGGTCCAAAGACCTTCGGGTCCAAAGACCTTCGGGTCCAAAGACCTTCGGGTCCAAAGACCTAAGGGTCCCTAGAACCTCAGGATTCATCAGACCTAAGGATCCCTAGAACCTCAAGGTTCCTCAGACCTAAGAGTCCAAAGAACCTCAGGGTTCCACAACATCCGGGTCAAGAACCTCAAGGCTCAAAGACCCTCAGGTTAATCAAGACCTCACGGTTCAATGGGCAAAACCCCCGGGTTCAAAGTAAGGCCTCAGGGCCCAGGTAAGGAACCTAAGGGTTATAGATCCTAAGAACTTCCGAGTCCAAAGGTCCGAGAAACTAAGGGTTCGAACCATTGCAAAATTCACTAGCTCCCAGCGACGATCTTACATACTTAAAACTAAAACTCATGTTTTACGAGCCGGATTACAAGATCTAACACTTTGATATTTTCAGGTCCTTGATCTAATCACTGACAGGACTCAGGTCCTAGACAATGACTCCCCACAAGGGTTATGGTCGGCCTTCGGCCCATAACCCAAAACAAAAATCAAGATCAAGCAGACCTCCGAAAGATGTCTACGAAAAATGAAACAGATGCATAAGAAGAATAGATAAAAGACCTCGAAGGGCCATAAGTCTTAACAAAAAACAGAAAGGCACAAAGGCCCAAGTTTGAGAATAAAGCCCCGAAGGGCGAAAATGCAACAAAAGCCCATCGGGCTCAGAAGTTCAAACAAAGGAATCGAGAAGAGAAAGTTCAAGCCTCAGGGGCAGCTGCTGGATCATCCACGGGAGCAGGAGGATCCATCTCAGCAGCTTCCTTCACAGGGATAAACGGTTCATCATCATACGAAGGAGGAGGCAACCCACGAAGCTTAGCCTCAGACTCCTTCACCAGCTTGTAGCGTTCAAACGCACCGCGAAATCCCACTTAGCAGTCTACCCCTTCAGCCAATCCCTCATCACTTCCTAGCGAGCTGTTATCTTGGCCCCACTCACCGCCATTCTCCTCTCATCCTCGAAGAGAGTCTTCTCATTCCTCAGCTCCTCCAGCTCTCCCGTCACCGCATCCAGCTTAGACGTCAGCACGACATGCTCAGTAGCAGCACTCTCTTCCAGCTCCTGCGACTTCTTCAGCCTAAGCTGAAGAGATTTAAGCTCTTTCCCTTGCGCCAAAGCCTTGTCATTTTCTTCTCGAAGCCGAGTTTTCAGAGCCTCAATTTCCTTGGAGGTGTCTTCATTCACCATATCCTTGAGGAGGTCGGATTGGATAGACGTGATGGCCTTGGGAACATCGTCGGCAGGAAGATAGCACGCACTCCCCGGGAAAACCTTGGTAGAAAGGTCATCCAATACCGGCTTCAAGTCAACACCAGAGATCGTAGGGGTTGAAGAACGAGTCCTCCTTTTGGAAACAGTAGGGGCCGGAGTGCTGGATCCTTTACGCTTAAGGCTCCCAGTGATTTGAACATCATCATCCCCCAAAGCTACAACCTCCCTAGGAGACTTCTTTGCTGAAAGGTTTTCCGAAGCCTTCTTGAAGGCATCCATGGAGCCATCTCCCGAAGGTCCAGACATGTTACCTACAAAAAAAAATTGAAAAATCAATAATCAAACAATAAAGACGTAAGGAGATACGATGAGCTTACCCCAAATGCTGCAGCGACTATGAACCTCTCGATTAACAAGGGCAATGATCTGACGACGCTCCGCTGGAAGTATGTACACCTTCTCAGCTACCTCCTTCCCTTTTGGTGTTGATGGGTACGACACGTCTGCAAACGATAAGACAAACGAGTAAACACCAAAATCGGGCTCAAACTAATATTGAGATAACCTACCCGCTACGTGCCAGACCGTCGCGAAGCCAGGGAGAGCTGCAAAGACAAATCTTTCTTCCCATTTGCCACTGAAAACCAGATGCCGCTTCCTTGCCTTCTTCTCAATCTCCAAGACCAAAGTATTCTTGCCACGAGGGCGAACACTACAAGAAAACATGTGGTTTCCGACTACGGTTTCCGACTGATATTGTAGTCGGAAAATATACTGACTATTTGGTGACGGATTTGCGACTCCACACAAAAGGTCGCCGATTAGTCGTCAATTGGCGACTGCAGAAGACAGTGTTTGTTCAGTCGTTATATTACGACCTATACGCGACTAAATCGTTGTCGGGACGAAGTAGTCGTACATTGGTCGGTAAAACAGCGACGGATAAGTGTGGTCATAGGTCAGTGGTTAATTAGTCATTAGCAAAACGATGCCGAAAACCTGCAGTCGCAACTTGGTCGGCATATATTAGTCGCTAAAGAGTCGGTAAATACCGGTACAACACGTGGTTAACGTTCATATTTTTTGTACCTAATTTTCCTTTTTAGTCGGTATACGGTCGCATATGAGTCGGAAATTTTGCTATATAAGACACGAAAAGAAATTAAAAAAAAATTGTTTCAAGTGTTACAATGTCGGGAAATTACAACTTTTCCAATTTTCGAGAATGGATGTATAAGCGGATCGATGAAGTGACGGGAAATTTCTCTGAAGAATTCGTAGCAGGGGTGGATCAATTCATGGCATTTGCAAATAGCCAGCCAATCGCGCAAAGTAATGGGGGTAAATTTTTCTGTCCCTGTAGTGTCTGCGAGAATGATAAATTTCTTCCGGGATCAAAAATTTGGAAACATATATATAGTAGAGGATTTATGCAAGACTATTATGTTTGGTATAAACATGGAGAAGAAATTGATATGACATTAGGGAGTAGTCATGTTGACCCGACACATTTAAGTGGTAGTGAAGAAGTTCATAATGAAGATAGATATGTGGAAATGGTAAATGATGCATTTCGTGATAATGTGAGTTCCGATAATTATCACCAAGATGGTAGTTACCAGAATGAAGTAGATCCCGTATGCAACCATTCAACAAAAATTTACGACTTGTTAGAAAGTGCAAAAAATCCCTTGTATGATGGTTGTCATGAAGGTCACTCGCAGTTATCCTTAGCTGCTCGAGTCTTGCAAACTAAGGCAGATTATAATATGAGTGAAAAGTGTGTGGATTCGGTGTGCCAGATTTTGAATGATTATTTACCCGATGGAAACATGGCAACTGACTCACACTATGAGACAGAAAAGTTAATGCGCAATTTAGGGCTTCCATATCATACAATTGATGTTTGTATCAACAATTGTATGATATTTTGGAAAGAAGATGAAAAGTGGGAAAAGTGTCAGTTTTGTGGTGCCGAAAGATGGAAGCCTAAGGACAAACGACATAGGACCAAAGTACCATACAGCCGTATGTGGTATCTACCTATAGCTGATAGGTTGAAGAGAATGTACCAGAGCAAGAAGACTGCAGCGGCAATGAGATGGCATGCTGAACACCAAACAAAGGAGGGGGAAATGTGTCATCCATCTGATGCGGCAGAGTGGAAAAACTTTCAAGAAATACATCCCCAATTTGCCGAAGAACCGCGTAACGTTTATCTTGGATTATGTACTGATGGATTCAATCCATTTGGGATGTCTCATAATCATTCCTTGTGGCATGTGATCTTGACTCCTTATAATCTGCCCCCAGGTATGTGCATGAAATCCGAATACCTGTTTCTTACGATTCTAAATTCTGGGCTAAATCATCCGCGAGCTAGTCTTGATATCTTCCTGAAACCTTTAATTGTGGAGTTAAAGGAATTGTGGTCAGATGGTGTTGAAGCATATGATGTGTCCTTGAATCAAAATTTTAATTTAAAAGCTGTGCTTTTGTGGACAATAAGCGACTTTCCAGCGTATGGCATGCTGTCTGGATGGACAACCCATGGTAAACTGGCATGTCCAATTTGCATGGAAGATACAAAGGCTTTTTATCTGCCTAATGGAAGGAAGACGTGTTGGTTTGATTGTCACAGAAGATTTCTTCCTTATGATCATCCACTAAGGAAGAATAAAAAGCACTTTTTGAAGGGAAAACACGCCTTACAAGAATTTCCACCTGATTCTTTGACCGGTGAGCAAGTTTATTCCGAGCGGTTACAAGGTGTTAACCCACCAAAAACGTCTTTTTGCGGTGGAAACGGTCATGTAAAGAAGAAACCTGGATATGGAAAGCAACATAACTGGCACAAGGAAAGCATATTTTGGGAGTTGCCATACTGGAGGGATCTAAATCTTCGACATAATCTTGATGTGATGCATATAGAGAAGAATTTCTTTGACAACATCATGAATACTCTTATGAATGTGAAGGATAAATCGAAAGACACAATCAAGTCAAGATTGGATATATCTATTTTTTGTGATCGCCCACACTTACACATTGATGGTGATGGTCAAGCTCCATTTCCTTCCTACGCATTAGACGAAGCTGGGAAAAAAAGTTTATTGGAATGTGTGAAGCACAAAGTTAAATTCCCCAACGGTTATGCTTCAGACTTAGCTAATTGTGTTGATCTAGAGAACAACAAGTTCTCTGGCATGAAGAGTCATGATTGCCATGTTTTTATGGAGCGGCTGCTTCCATTTATCTTTTCTGAACTCCTAGACCAAAACGTCCATCTTGCGTTATCAGGTGCTAGTTACTTGTTATATTTTTTTTAAGAAATGTTACAGTTTCATTTATGATCATTAACAACATTTTTAATTTTGTAGGTATTGGAATATTTTTCCGTGACCTTTGCTCGAGAACTTTGCATAAAGATCGTGTCCAAATTCTAAAACAAAACATTGTTTTGATCATCTGCAATTTAGAGAAGATCTTTCCACCATCCTTTTTTGACGTGATGCAACATCTCCCTATACACCTTCCCTACGAAGCTGAATTAGGAGGACCTGTTAATTATAGGTGGATGTATATCTTTGAAAGGAATTTCAAGAAGTTGAAAGCAAAAGCAAAGAACAAAACATTTGCTGCCGGATCAATTGTTGAATCTTATATCAATGAGGAGATAGTTTACTTCTCTGAGCACTACTTTGCTGATCATATACAAACAAAATCAAGGTACACACTTTCATTATTACGCAGTCACATTATTTTTATCGTCTACTCGTAATTTTATCATATGTAATGTGGATCATTATTAATTTGTGCAGGTTCACAAGATTTGATGAAGGTGAAGTCCCTGTATATCATGTCCCTGGAGTACCTGATATATTTACACATATAGGTCGTCCAAGTGGGCAAATGCAAGAAATATGGCTTCATGAGAAAGACTATAACTGCGCCCATTCATATGTATTGCGAAATTGTGATTATTTTCAGCCATTTGAGAGGTATTATTTGGTAATTATCATCTTCCATACCACATTATAATTTCACATACTAATTTTTGGTGGTGATTTAATATAGGATGTTTGAAGATTATCTAAGTACAAAATACTCAAGCTTCTCCGAGAAAGAACTCTCTGGAAAGAGAGCTGGCGAATATCATATATGGGTTAAAGATTACGTACGTCTGAGCAGTAATATTATGTACCTAATTGTGTATTTGGATATATATATATATATATATATATATATATATATATATATTGATGATTTATATATATCCAGGTTAATTACTGGAGCAATACACATGAGTTTCCCGTGTGGGTCAAAGATATTGCGAATGGACCGGTGAATAAGGCCAAAACCTGGCCAATCTACTTCACCAGAGGTTTCCTATTTCATACGGAGAAACACGGGGAGGGACGAAAGACTTGTAACTATGGTGTATGTGTTAAAGGAGAGAGTTACACAAATGCATCAGATGAAGCTGATTACTACGGGATTTTAACTGATATCATACAAATTGAGTATGAAGGGGCTGTGAATTTGAAAATCACACTTTTCAAGTGTAAGTGGTATGATCCTGTGATTGGTAGAGGCACTCGACGGAGCAATGGTGGCATTGTGGACGTTCTTTCATCAAGGAAATACTATAAATACGAACCTTTTATTCTAGGTACGCATTATTTATACATATCGACTAATGTCCATAAATATATATATATATATATTTATATATATATATATATATATATACACATCATTAATAATTTTTTTATTTAATGAGAACAGCATCTCAAGCACATCAAGTTTGTTATGTCCCATACCCGTATGTAAATAAACCAAAGCAGTCTTGGTACAATGTTTTAAAAGTGAATCCGAGGGGAATCATTTCAGGAGAATATGAAGATAATGAACCGACACTGTTGCAACAAGACAATGATGATGCCGTATTGATGACTACAATAGAAGATCTAGAAGTCGACCATTTCTTAGATGCTCCAGGAGAACCGATAAATCTTGATATTGATGTCGAAGATGAAGAACCGGAAGATGAATTCCAATGTAATCAAGGCTCGTCTTCTGATGCTGATGATGGTGAAGATGGAGAAACACCATACTGATATATTTTGTCTCCCTAAACATATATTATTTACTTCTTATAATATGTTGTAATGAATAATATTATGTTGGTTTTTTTCTAATAATGTATTTTTTATATTGATAAGTGTTATATCCTAAAAATTTTACTCTTAATTGTTAAACCCTTTGATTAAAAAAATTGCCTACACCCTTAATTTATATATCCAAAACTGTTATATCCTTTGATACAAAAAAAAAAGCTTAGACTCTAAATATTTCTAAGTCCCGCCTAACCTAAAATTCACTCCCGCCTAACCTAAAATTCACTCCGGCTAAGCCCAATTACCCAAAACCCAAAACCAAAACAAAAGAACGTAAGCCTAATTCAGACACGAGATAAAACACTCACACAATCCAAATCGTGACCTAACTCTCTCTAGATATCAAACCACAAAGAACCCTAGTCAGCCTCTCACAAAATCTCTCAACCTGTCTCGTAATCTCTCACTATCTCTCTCGAATCTCACTCTCTCAAAAATGAAAGAACCCTAATAGATATCTGAATCGCCAAATCCAGAAACCCCTCATCTTTCTTAATTTTGAGATCGAAAGAACCCTAATCTCTCATCTCTCTCTCTCTCGAAACAATGGGATCCAAAAAGAGGCAGAAAAAGACACAACAATCTCCCCTTCCCTCGCAGTACCAGTTCGTTGCTAGGACCACAGCTCCTCCTGTTCCGAATCGCAGATCTCCCCCAGGCGTGAGTGATTACCCACCTCCAAGACAGCTCTTCCAAAACTCAAAGGGCCAAACTCAAGATGCTTCAGCGCCTCATTCTCAACCATCTCCACCGCCACAACCTCGACGGTCTGAAAAATCAGCGACGCGAAATTCTCCGAGCAGTTCTCACGGGCAAAACTCTGACTCTGATGAAGAAGAACCAGAAGATCCAGAAGATTCAGCAGATTCAGAAGCTGATGAACCAACTCTCTCTGATGAGCAGTTGCGTGTTCTCAACGCACTGCTATCCCAACCAAACCGCGGTCTTGACGTTACGGTCCTTTCTCTGACCTTCGAATCTGGAACAACATGGTAACTAACTTATATTTCTGACTTTTGAGGGTTTTATTTTTTTAAACAAAAAAATTGACTTGTGAATTTGTTGTTGACATTATATACGAGGTTGTCTTAGTTTGTTTAGTCACAGCTTTTTTTATAAAGACTTGTGAATGTTTGAAGTGCTTAATGTTATTAGCTCGCTGAATTTTATTCTGAGGCTTAACTTCTTAATGGTTGACACTTGCGTAGCTCACTGTTTTTTAGCTCACTATTTTTATAAATTCACTTGATGGTTGCTTTATTTGGTTAGTTTTGCTTTGTGTTGTTGGTTAGCTCACTGTTTTGTTGGTTGTTTCTGTGTTTTGAGGATTGGTCGTGACAAAGGGAAACTGACCCGGAGGATCACAAAGGTTTTTACAAACAAATTTGATGATGCTTATTACAGTTGGTCTCTTGTGCCTCAGACCCGAAGAGAGAGATTCTTTATTGAATTTGCAGTTAAGTTTTTTATTCTATATTTAATCTCAACTTTCTCTGTTTTTTCTTCTATATTTAATCTCAACCTTTATTGAATTTAACATCAACCTTCTCTGTTTTTTTTTGTAGAAAACGCACACTTGGGATCAAATACACACTGGTATTGTCCAGCAGAAATTTGAGCGGGTATGTCAGCGACGTATGAAGGACATGGTTAGCATTTGTAGGAGAAAACGAAAGCGACCAACCTGGATCCACAAAAAACTCTGGAAAAGAATGATAAAGTTTTGGGACACTCCTGCAGCGAAAAGCAAGAGTAAGACAGCATCAGTTAATCGGATGTCTGACCGGAAAGGACTTGGTCCACACAAGCACAACTCTGGACAGAAGTCTTTCGAACAAATCGAACATGAGATGGTAAATTGTTTTTCATTCATTCATACTAGTTGCACTTTTATCTGTGTCATTTAACCTTTATTTTTTTTCAACATTTTAGGTTGAAGAATTGAGAAGACCAGTTAGTCTTGGTGAGGTTTTCATCAGGACACATACAAAAAAGGATGGGACCTTTGTTGATCTAAAATCCCAGAAGGTTGCAGAGGCATATCAGAAGAACAAAGAAGCCAAGTTGACTGCCCTTGAGGTTGAAAACTCACAGATTTCAGACAGTGCTTCCAGTGATCCACAGCTCTCCCTAGATGAGGATAATGAGATTTTTCTTTTGGTAAGTAAACCGTTTCTTTTAATTTTTCGGTTGTTCTTTATACATGTCTTTTCTTCTGCTTTGTAGTAACAGTTTAATTTCTGGTTGTAGTCAACTTACACAAACAAAAGAGGAGAACACTATGGCATTGGAAGCCTCCGGCAAACTTCCGTCAATGGGAAACGTCAGTTCAGTGAATGCTCATCCTCTGCATTCCTCGACTTGAAGAAGTTGCTTGAAGCAGCTCACCGCAAAATAGAGGAGCAGGCTGCTACTAATGCAGCGCAGGCTGCTTGTATTGCAGAGCAGGCTGCTTGTATTGCAGAGCAAGGTGCTTTGCTTGCAGAGCAATCAAAACAGATCAGCCAAAACTCTTTAGTGGCTAAGTTTCTGACTTCAACTGATCGAAGATACAAAGACTTCATAGCTGCTAATTCCACCACCTGATGATGCTTCCTTGTCTTTTGAAACTTATGACTTTTGTTAAGCTCCACTTAATAGTTTCTTTTCAAACCTTTTGTATTTGGTAATATTTTGAATTTTCGGATTAAGTGGTGTTTTCTGATTGACAGTTTCATTAATAATATTGTATTATAGTTTTCTTATAACATTACAATTTAGAAATTGCCAAAATCTAATCGACAATTCGAAAACAAAAAAAAAATTTGGTCACTAGTACTGACTACATTGCGACTGAAATAACAGGTAATCGCTAAACGGTCGCACTACATACGCGACCAAATAACGACTGCATTAAACAGGTAGTCGGTTAACCGCAACTAATAATTAACGACCACATAACGACCGCTAGAAAAGGATAGTGGTTGCTAAAGAATCGCCAAGGTAGCGACGACTGTGCGACTACTTGTTCAGACTGATTAACGACTTTTCTTAACCGACAAAATATCGACCCAATGTGTAGTCGTATAATAGACGTGACAAAGTCGTGATGTAGTCGTAAAATTTTACGACTATTCAACGACGCTTTGCAGACATATCTATTTACTCGTAACTCCGTCGGTAAGTAGTCGGCAAATGGCCACTGGTTGCCGAACAATATAATTACCGACGCGGTGATTGGCGACTACATTTATCAGTCGCTAATGGGTCGTTATGCTTGATTTGCGACCGTTTGCCTACTGATTTTGCAGTCGGAAAGTACTTGTTTTCTTGTAGTGGAAGATATTACTTCCCCTTCGACCCAGATAGGGTTATAATGCAGTACGAATAGAGGACTTCGTTCAATCCTATCATCATACCCTCCAGCTCGCCGAGATTCTGAATGGCGATTAACGTTCTCCAAGCCGGAGGAGTCAGTTGGCCCGGAGAAATGTCGAAAAAATCCGACAGCTTGGCAATCAACAAAGGGATCCGATCACGAAAGCCGGATTCGAAGTAGGCTTCATAGATCGGAACCTCGTCCACCTGGAAATCCGAGATCCGCTCCGACGAGTCAGGGACCCGAATAACAAGGTCTTGAGGAAGTTCGTACTTCTTCCTCCAGGACCTAACATCATCCTCCGTCACCGAAGAAGCTGGACCTAATGACAAAGACCCCCCATCTCCGCCTTCGACAGAGGCATCATCGACCTCAACGATCCGAGAATCTCTAGTGTCTACCACGGGAGAATGAGAAGAAGAGGTTCTAGACCTATCAACAGGAGAAGGCTCTAGGGTTTTGCTAGGGGATTCCCCGGACATTTCTACCTAATCGGCCCTAAAACAAAGAAGGAAGAGAGAGGAGAAACAGCTACCTGCTGAAAACTTCTTCGAAGAAAGGAGCCGCCGAGAGAGACGAATGATCTATTAAAGAAGTGAAGAAAAAATGAAGGGAAGGCTTGATCATATCAAGAGGAGCCCTAGTTTAATAAACACGCGCCTCGATCATCTCGCCACGCGCACGAATGAGCGCCAAACGGAGAAGCTGAACCGATAGTGGGCTTCCCCTAAAAAAGCCCATCTCGTTCTCGATCGCTTCTGCCCAAAGGCTCGAAGGTTCGATGTCTTCAGAGCGAACCACCCTCTTTAATCCCACGAACGATGGGCCCAAAATGATTCCACGTTTCGCCTAGACTCAAACCCTTCTCCTGCTTGAAGAAATGACACCTAGGTCCAAGACTACATTTATCCCTTAATTCCTGCGAAGCAATCAAGGAATAAGGGGCAAACTGTTGGGGAAAAATATCCAAGGCTAAAGATTTCTCCAGCCTCCGAAGGGGCCTCGACTTCCGGGCCCTCATCCGGGAAGGATCCAGGGTCCTTCCTCTACTTAAAGGTCCAATCTATGCTAAGGAAGCTCTACGATTCAACATCTATCAATAAGGACCAGGGTCCAATCCCCACGAAGAGGCACCAAGGCCTAGCCCCTGCCGGAAGGAACCAAGGTCCGACCCTCTGCGCCAATATGGAAGTTTCCTAAATCAAGGGGAAAGTGATATATTCGAGAATATTACGAAGACCGCCCTAGAATAACCGACGTACGACTACTATAAAAGGGGAACCCAAACTCTAGAACAAGGGATCGACATTCAGAGGCTTAGAGATTAGAGAATTAGGATAGAAAACTAGGGTTTATACACCCAAAAAGTTGTAACGCTAAAGATACTCAATAATACATCTCTTTGCCTCGATTTCTCTTCTCAAACACTTACAAATTCATAAGTCTTCTTGTGTTCTGTAGTACTAAAATCACCCTACACAAAAATACCATAACAGCTTTAACCAGGAGAAGGTCTCCATTCCCGAGTGCAATGCCGACACGGCCGTCTCAGCTTTCAAGAAGGGTCTGCTTCCAGAAGGAGATCTCTACAAAGAGCTAACAAAGTATAGGTGTGGGAAGAAGACGTCACGAGTGTTGGACCCGAATATGACCCTCAGGTGAGGTACCGGTAAGCGTGAGCTAACAAGTGGGCCGCGGTGAGCCCATCATAACAAAGGGAGCTAGAAGCTGAGCCGAAGGCTGAACCTAGTAATCATCATAACAGAGGTCACGACAGAAAAGGAGCTAACACTTCGAGAGACTCGGTCAAGAGGAACCTGGAGCAAGTCTCATAATTAAAGCCGTATATCTCGGAGGTCAGTTGGGGAGCTACCAACGAAACCTAGACTATATAAAGACGGAGAAGATCGAAGACAAGCCATCTCTTTTTCAGATACCAAATTTTGTATTAGATTAAAAGCATTACGTATTTCCTTTGTAATCAACTGAAGATACTTTTCTTTGTATTCATCATCTTTTCAACTCACCAATAAAATAAAA
This sequence comes from Hirschfeldia incana, assembly GCA_026261945.1. Classification (NCBI taxonomy): domain Eukaryota; kingdom Viridiplantae; phylum Streptophyta; class Magnoliopsida; order Brassicales; family Brassicaceae; genus Hirschfeldia; species Hirschfeldia incana. The sequence continues at coordinate 464,903 of JABCMI010000107.1, forward strand.
ATATTTCTTCAAGCTTATTTACGGGATTCGGCCTACGATTCTTATTCATTATATCTCTCAACCTAACATGAATCTAAGAAGTGAAACCTTGTCTCTCACAATTTGCGCCGACTGTGGGGACAAATAATCGAATCCCTTTCTCTAAAGCTTAAGGATGAATCCACTCGATGGAACGAACCCATCTAACCCTGATCAATCGAACCAGAGCAATAGCTCACCGAACCGCACTGCTCCGGGGGCAAATAACCCGAGAGCCTCCGGAGGGACCAACTCTGGGTCCTCAGCCCTCAATAACCCATCGCATCAATCCGCTCCAAACCAAACGGAAGCTCAGCTTTCTGAGATCCGTCGGATGATGCTCCAGTTAGTGGACAAAGCTCAAGAAACCGAGCGAACGATGCAACAGCTAGCCGAAAGGCAGCAACGGTTCGAAGAGACAACCAGATCTCAGTCCACAGCAACCCATCCATCCGTTCACCAGGGAACAGGAGTCACCTTCCAAGAACGGTTAGCTGACCCATCCTTCCCTCGAGAGCGTCTGAACTTCTCCCCCGATAGCCCTGGTGCAGAAGGACAGGAACCTGTTTCCAAACGCCTCGCGCTAGGACAGCTCCTGCGTTTATCCCACCTATCACCAGCAACATGGGAAGCAATGTAGCAACAACTAGCTCCATGCCAGATCGAATAACCGGTGGGAGCACCCGTTTGCCTCCGCCGCCACCTCCTTCCGGGTCTGGAGCAGGGACCAACATACCGTCCGGGGGCAGAACATCAGCTTCGGTGTTTCAAGCTAGGGTTTCAACCCCAAATACGGACGAATATCAAAGGACGGATGCTGATCCTGCAGCCCTCCGCACTAATCTCGCTCGGAGCCTAAGGACCAATGAGCGACCTATTTGCCAGCTAGCTGGGAAAACGACCGAGCTTGGTTTCGCCAGGAACCCACTCGCCGAGTATCTGATAATGACCCAAATGTCCTTCCCTTCGAGGGACCTGACGCAATTCGCAGATACATGGAGCGAACCCACGCAGCTCTCCAGAAATTGGGAGCTCAAGTTCACAAGGCGACGAGCTCAGCTCCCGAAATCGAGAGCTTAATTGTGGAAACTCGTGGAACTCCATTCACCGACAGAATTGCCAACTCTTATATAAGAGATACTGAAAAAATTAAGATTCTCGAATACGATGGGAACGCAGACCCAAAGGCTTATTTAAGAGCCTTCCGATTAGCCATTGTCAAAGCTCACTTCACAAAGGAAGAATGCGATGCAGGATATTGTAGAACATTTGCTGAAAACTTGATCGGTACAGCTCTTGAATGGTTTTCTGGCCTCGAGCCGAACTTTATAGACAGTTTTGATCAGTTAGCTAACGCCTTTATGAAGCAATACTCAACCCACATCCTAAAGCAAGCGTCTGAGGCTGACCTCTGGAAGATCAGACAAGGCCTGGGAGACTCGCTGCGAGTCTACATCGAGAAGTTCAGGGCAGTAAGAACCAAACTCTCGAACCCCAACGATCAGGTAGCCATTGAGGCTCTTAGGAGAGGTCTCTGGTATAAATCATGTTTCTTCTTGGAGCTAACGCTGAATCCCCCTCCGACTATCGATGACGCCCTCCATAAGGCCTCTAGATACATCACCTTGGAGGAGGAAACCGCGGCAGTGGATAAGCTCCAGAGAAAACCTCAGAATCACCCGAAAGGCGAAGCCTCCGACGGGAAGGGACCTCACAAAAGGGGGAACTCCCGAAATAATCAGACCCAGGGAGAGCATTCTTACGCAATCGAGGAAGACAAGGAGGAAAAACCTGTCGCCGCGACAGCCAAAGCCCCCTGGTCCAAAGGCTATGACGAGAGCAAACATTGCTCTTACCACGATCGAAAGGGACACTCAACCGAAGAATGTTGGGACCTCCAACAACAACTGGCTGCTAAATTCGCAGCCGGAGAAATAAAAGACGTGGACCTCAAAAAACCACAGCCTTATAATAAGAGAGGTCCTAGAGATAGCTCTCCGAAACGCGAAAGATAACCTGCAAAAGAAACAGATTCACCACCCCCTGCTCCCAAAAAGAGAGTCGATATGATCCTTGGAAAATTCCCGTAAGGAAAAAGCCTACAAATCGAGGCTCTCCTGAGTAAACAACCTCTCCAATCGAGCTCTGGCTCAAGGGTCGATTACATCCTCGGAGGATCCGATGTGTGTCAAGACTCCGTTAACTCTCTCAAAAGTCACGTATGGAAAGCTGTGTCAAACGCTCAGCCCAAACCGACCAAACCCGAGTCTAACACTAAAATCTCTTTTTGGGAAAGTGAGACATCAGATCTCGACAGACCTCATGACGACGCCCTCGTCGTAACGTTAAATATAGCAGGGTACGAGGTACCAAAGCTCATGATCAACACCGGAAGCTCTGTCGATCTCATTTTCTACAACGCATTGAAAGGAATGGAAATAGACGACTACGAAATTATCGACGAGAAATCCAACCTCGTAGGTTTCTCTGGAGAAACAACTACCTCACTGGGAACATTAAACTCCTAATTATAGCTGGCGGAGTCATGAAGATGACCAATTTCATAGTCATCGACAAGCCGTCCCCGTTCCATGCAATCCTTGGAAGGCCTTGGATTCACAAAATGAAAGCAATAGCTTCAACTTATCACCAATGCGTGAAATTCCCAACATCCGACGGAATAGCTACCGTGCACGGTAGCCAAAAGATCTCAAGAATCTGTTACCTAAGAGGATTCGAGATCATAAAAGAATCCCCTCAATAGCAATTACAGATCCAGGAGAGTCGCGAAATGCAACAAAATATCCGAGGTCCCCCTAAGAACCTCACCGAAAAAGTTAGCATCGACGACTCAAACCCTGAAAAACAAGTAATCATTGGACCTGAGTTACTCTCGAAACCAAGACGGAGCTCATCGAATTTCTGAAGCTCAGCGTCAAAACCTTTGCGTGGACTACCAGCGATATAAAAGGCATAGATACAAATGTCACCACTCATAAGCTCAATGTAGACCCTACTTTCAAACCGATCAAACAGAAGCGTCGTAAGCTAGGTCTAGAAAAGGCCTAAGCTGTCAACGACGAGGTCGATCGACTAACGAAAGCAGGGTCCATCCGAGAAGTGCAATACCCCGATTGGCTAGCTAACCCAGTGGTAGTAAAAAAGAAAAACGGGAAATGGAGAATCTGCATAGATTTCACCGACTTAAATAAGGCTTGTCCTAAGGACAGCTTCCCATTACCTCACATCGACCGTCTGGTCGAAGCAACAGCTGGCCACCAGCTCCTGTCCTTTATGGATGCCTTCTCAGGATATAATCAGATCATGATGGATCCTGAGGATCAAGAAAAAACCGCATTCATAACCGAACGCGGAACCTATTGTTATAAGGTCATGCCATTTGGTTTGAAAAATGCGGGAGCTACCTATCAAAGGTTAGAAAATAAAATGTTCGCTGGACAACTGGGAAAAACCATGGAAGTCTACATTGACGACATGTTGGTCAAGTCCTCGATTGGAGAAGACCACATCTCCCACCTAAGGGAATGTTTCGACATCCTCAACAAATACGACATGAAACTAAATCCAGCTAAATGCACTTTCGGAGTGCCTTCCGGCGAGTTTCTTGGTTACCTCGTGACCGAAAGAGGCATCGAAGACAACCCGAAACAAATAGCGACATTCCTAGAAATGCCGTCACCTAAAACGACCAGAGATGTACAAAGATTGACCGGAAGGATCGCAGCACTAAATCGATTCATATCTAGGTCCACCGATAAGTGCCTCCCATTTTACAAACTTCTGAAAAATAATAAGAAGTTTCTATGGGACGAAAAGTGTGAAGAAGCCTTCAAACAGCTAAAAGCTTATCTCTCGGAACCTCCGATACTGTCTAAACCTATAGTCGGAGAACCGTTATATCTGTACCTCGCCGTATCGACAGCTGCAGTCAGCGGGGTGCTAGTTCGAGAAGAGCAAAACAAGCAAAGACTCGTCTACTACACTAGTAAAAGCTTAATAGACGCCGAGACGAGGTACCCTACCATGGAAAAACTAGCCCTAGCAGTCGTAACAGCTGCCAGGAAGCTGCAACCTTATTTCCAATCACACTCGATCGTCGTAATGACCTCACAGCCGTTGCGAACAATTCTGCATAGCCCTAGCCAATCCGGACGATTAGCTAAATGGGGCATAGACCTCAGCGAATACGACATCGATTACAGACCTCGAGCAGAAGCAAAAGCTCAGGTCCTCGCCGATTTCATTATCGAACTAGCCTCCAAACATCTAGACCTGGAAACTGAGGTTCCTAAATGGAGCCTGTATGTAGACGGAGCCTCGTCAAAACAAGGCTCCGGCGTCGGTCTAAGACTAACCTCTTCAGCCGGAGAAACCATCGAACAAACCTATAGGCTTGGATTTAGCGCTTCAAACAACGAAGCCGAGCATGAAGCACTAATCGCCGGCTTAAAAATTGCCCTGAGCCTCGGAATGCGGGAGCTGAACGCTTTTAGTGACTCAGAGCTTGTAGCTAGCAAGTTTCACGGCGAATACGAAACAAGGGACGAAAGAATGGGGGCATACCTCGAAGTCGTCCTGGGCCTCACAAAGCAGTTCGATAAATTTGAGCTAACGAGGATCCCACACGGAGAAAACTCTTCAGCTGACGCGCTCGCCGCGTTAGCTTCTACATCTGATCCTCTCGTAAAACGAATTATACCCGTGGAAGGAATCGAAAAGCCGAGCATCGACATAGCTACCAAAGCTGAGATGGATAGCAAACCAAAGGAAAAAATTAAGGATAACAACCTCCCGACAGTAGCTACCCAAATTTTCACGACATTCTGGTTCCCTAAAACTACAATACGCAGCTTTAGAAAGTACACCTCTGGGAACGCAATCCAAAACCTAGAAAACAACGACCAAAGTGAAGGTATTCACCGAAGTTCAGACTCCCAAGAGCCTAACTCTACGAATACCTCCGGGGGCACCATTCAAACCTCGGAATCACTTGTCCCCAAAGTACAAACAAGAAGCCGCGCCGCTCTTAAAAACTCATCTAGGGACGCTATACAAACCCTAGGAGACAACGAAGGAACTGGAGATATTCCTCAGGACCCAGACCTTCCGGAGCCTGCCCCAACGAATATCTCCGGGGGCACCACGACACTAGGTCCCGAACAGGAACCTCCCACCTCTCTCCACAATAAAGTCGTAGGAAGAGAAGATTGGAGAATACCGATCATGGAGTATATCCTAAAGGGAAAAATTCCACCTAATAAGTGGGAAGCTAGAAAACTCAAAGCCTTAAGCGCAAGATATTGCATAATCGAATCATCCCTCCACAAACGAAGCGTCTCCGGACCTTACCTAAATTGCGTTCATGGCCTTGTAGCTATGAAACTCATGAAAGAAATGCACGATGGTTCCTGTGGAAACCACTCCGGGGGCAGAGCCCTAGCTATCCGAATTAAAAGACAGGGCTACTTCTGGCCTACCATTATTGCAGACTGCGAAGTCTACTCCTCTTCATGCGACAAATGCCAAAGGCATGCACCGATCATACACCAACCTGCAGAAAAACTATCCAACATATCAGCTCCCTACCCGTTCATGAGGTGGTCCATGGATATTGTAGGTCCACTAGTACCTTCAGGGAAAGGAAAGAAGTTACTAAACCTCCTGGTCCTAACCGATTACTTCACGAAATGGATCGAAGCTGAAGCTTTCCAACAAATAAACAGATTTGAGGTCGAAGGATTTGTATGGAAAAACATCGTATGCAGGCATGGCGTCCTGTACGAAATCGTAACCGAAAATGGAGGACAGTTCATATCCCACGACTTCAAAGTTTCTGAGATAAATGGAACATCCGCCTCACTTTCTCATCACCTCGGCGACCTCAAGGGAACGGGCAGGCGGAGGCTGCTAACAAGTCAATTTTAGCAAACCTCAAGAAACGCCTAGGAGCCCAGAAAGAGCTTTGGTCGGAAAAATTACCCGAAGTACTATGGGCCTACCGAACCACCCCACGAAAAGCTACAGAGGAAACTCCATTCTCCTTAGCTTACGGGATGGAAGCTGTCGTCCCAGCAGAAACCACCGCAGGTAGCCTCCTGTTATGATATTTTTGTGTAGGGTCGTTTTAGTACTACGGAACACTGGAAGACTAATAGATTTCATGTATTTGTATGTGTTTAGAGAAGAGAAACTGAGGCAAAGAGATGTATTATTGAGTGATTTTGGGATTACAACGTCTTAGGTGTATAAACCCTAGTTCTATCGCCTAACTCTCTAATCTCTAAGCCCCAAAGTGTCGATCCCTTGTTCTAGGGTTTGGGTTCCCCTTTTATAGTCGATGTAAGTCGTTCAATCTTGGGCGGCTTCCGTAATATTCATGAATATATTACTTTCCCCTCGATTTGGGAAACTTCCATATTCATGCGGAGGATTGGTTCCTTGGTCCTTACGGCAAGGGCTAGGCCTTGGTTCCTCGATACAGGGACTGGACCCTGGATACTTATTAAATGGAGATCGGACCCTGGTGCCACCTGGTGGAGATGGGTTCTTTAAGTCGAGGAGGGACCCTGGATCCTTTCCAAACAAGGGCCCGGAAGTCGAGGCCCCTTCGGAGGCTGGAGAAAACTCTAGCCTTGGATATTTTTCCCCAACAGTTTGCCCCTTATTCCTTGATTGCTTCGTAGGGATCAAGGGATAATTTGTAGTCTTGAGTCTTGGTGCCATTTCTTCCAGCAGGAGAAGGATTTTATTCATAATCAGGTTCCGGAATCCAAGACATAAGAACTTGGCAGGTATGACGATCTGAAATATTTTTGATTCGAAATTTCCAAAAATCGATCTGAACGAGTCTTGCTGATCTGGATTCTCTTTCCTTTTCGGGAGCTGATATCTCGGGAGATCCGGGGAGCGGGCTGATTTGATTTTTAAATCCTGCCTCGGAGACCGTAGGATTTTTTTTTGAATTTGGCGGCTTTCTCGAGGTAGTGTCCAAAGGCTCTTTCCTTTTCCTGATAAATATGCGCTTCGGATTTTCGATTGCCTTCATCGCTTCCTCTTCTTCTTAGCCTTCTAGAATTGTGTTCAGATTTTTCTTCTTCTCTTTTATTACAATGGCGGAGACGAGAGATTCGGGGAAGAGGGTAGAGTCTAGATCGTCTAGATCTGGCAGCCCTCAAGATCTTCGAGCGTCTACCCCGTTCATACCACTCGGATCTCCACTGGTGGGCCCTGCTTCGTTAATCGGGGAAGATGAAGTACGCGACCTCCGGAGAAAGTACGCGCTCCCTTCTTCTGTTGCTCTCCGCATTCCTGAGCCGTCGGAACGTGCGTCTGGCGGTATGCCCGAAGAGATCGCTATTTATGAAGCTTTCTTCGAGTCGGGTTTTAGAGGCGACGTACCGTCGTTGGTTGCGAGTTTATGCGACTATTTTCATATTTCGCCGTCCCAGCTTAATCCTCCTGCTTTGCACATTCTCACGGCGATCCAGAATCTGGGCGACGAAGAGAATTTGACTTTGGGGGTCAATGAGGTTCTCTTTGCTTACCACTTAGCTTCAATAAATGGCAACGAGGGACGCTTCCATCTGCGCCCTCGCGCGGGTCTCCCTTTAATTGAGGAGCTGCCAAAGACCGATCGCAAGGGGCTAGCCTTTGAGAAAAGATGGCCCGAGAAGTATATTTTCATGACCCTTCCTGGATCCTACTATCGATGGAATTTCACGGGTGAGGAATGTAGTCGAATTTTGCTTATTTCTTTTTGGTTCTTTTGCAGAGGGGACTCGTCCTGTTCCGGCCGATGGGAAGGATAACGTCCTTCGTGCGAGGCAGATTCCTGTCGAGCGGCGCCTAGTACCTTACCTTCTTAACCCAGAGGTGTTGCGCCGTAGCAAGCTGTGGAGTGAGTCCTTCTTTTTAAAGTTGTTCGGGTCTTTTATTATCATATTGTTCGCGTGAGTTTTGTGATCAGTGAGTGTGATGGAAGAGGATTCAGAGGATCCGGTAGCTTCTTTCAGGAGGGCCACTGATGCGATTTCGGCCAAGAAAGGTCTGTCTATGCAGGAGGTGACCGGTATGGCGAGTGCGACTGTTGGGGGTAAGCGCAGGATGATGGATGTCGAGGATTCTTCCTCGGGTCGGGACCATGAATCGAGGGAGGATTCGACTCCGGCGAGTCGACAACCACCAACGAGCGGACATTCGCATGGAGGGCTAACGTCGGTTTTGAATAATTTGAATGAGAGCGTATTTCCCAAGCAGGTTCTGTTTTCGGACAAAAGTTCTTCCGGGGCAGTGCGGCAGATTCAGAGTGGGATTCTTCAGGTGGATAACAGTTTTTTGTTTCTTATTTCGAATCCTTGGTTCACGTCTCCCTTTTTATATAGGTTCTTTCGCAACTATACCATTTGAGCGACTGGTTGGCGAAAGAGGGCACTACACGGGACAAGATGGTGGAAGTATCCAAGCGACTATCCCGTGAGGAGGACAGACGAGTTGCTGCGGAATTGGAACTTCGGGACTTGAAGGACAAGGTTCGTGCCATTGAGGGCTCGGTAGAGATTGCTTCGGCTGAATCCCTTCGGTTGAGTCGAGAGAAGCAAGAATTAGAAGAGGCTGTCGCAGGACTTCGATCGGAGGTAGAGATTTTGAGGAATGAGAAGATCATGGCCGTGAGTGGGACAAGGATGGTTTCCCGCTGGGAGGTAATGAGGGAATGGCTCCGGGGACAGACCTCCCAATGGGATCTGCTCAAGGGATTTTCTCAGTTTAAGACGGTGATTTTGGCCGAGGCGGCGCTTAAGGGTGTCGAGCCTCCCACGTTTGAAGACGAGCCAGCTATCCCTTCGTCTAGGCGTGGTAGATCTTAGGGATTTGTAATGATTGTCCTTTAAGGCTTGTTGTCGGACTGGGATATTCTCTTTTTTTTTGAATTTGTATCCTGATTTCCCTTGGGATTCGAAGCCTGTTTCTGGACTGAAAATAAAGCCGTGTTAGATCTCGTAATCCTGTTAAAACACAAGTTTTCAAGGATGTGAAATCGGTGTCGTGAGCTGATGAGTTCCGATCTGATTTGAACCCTTAGGTTCTTGTTGCTTCGAACTCGGAAGTTTTCAAGGTCTAGATCCCTTGGATTCCTTATCTGGGCCCTGAGGCCTTACTTTGAACCTGGGAGACCTTACCCATTAAATCTTGAAGGAGTATGAGCCTTTAGGCTCTCTGGAACCTTAGGTCTTAGGAACCTTGAGGTTCTTCGGACCCTTAGGTCTTGGGAACTTTGAGGTTCTTTAGACCCTTAGGTCTTGGGAACCTTGAAGTTCTTCGTACCCTTGGGTCTTGGGAACCTTGAGGTTCTTTGGACCCTTGGGTCTTGGGAACCTTGAGGTTCTTTGGACCCTTGGATCTACGGGCCCTTCGGTTTTTGGAACCTTGAAGTTCTTCGGACCCTTAGGTCTTGGGAACCTTGAAGTTCTTCGTACCCTTGGGTCTTGGGAACCTTGAGGTTCTTTGGACCCTTGGGTCTTGGGAACCTTGAGGTTCTTTGGACCCTTGGATCTACGGGCCCTTCGGTTTTTGGAACCTTGAAGTTCTTCGGACCCTTAGGTCTTGGGAACCTTGAGGTTCTTTAGACCCTTAGGTCTTGGGAACCTTGAGGTTCTTTGGACCCTTGGATCTATGGACCCTTAGATCTTTGGAACCTTGAGGTTCTTTGGACCCTTGAGTCTATGGACCCTTAGGTCTTTGGAACCTTGAGGTTCTTTGGACCCTTGAGTCTATGGACCCTTAGGTCTATGGACCCGAAGGTCTTTGGACCCGAAGGTTTTTGGACCCGAAGGTCTTTGGACCAGAAGGTTTTTGGACCCGAAGGTCTTTGGACCCGAAGGTCTTTGGACCCGAAGGTCTTTGGACCCGAAGGTCTTTGGACCCGAAGGTCTCTGGACCCGAAGGTCTTTGGACCCGAAGGTCTGTGGACCCGAAGGTCTTTGGACCCGAAGGTCTATGGACCCGAAGGTCTTTGGACCCGAAGGTCTTTGGACCCGAAGGTTTTTGGACCCGAAGGTCTTTGGACCCGAAGGTCTTTGGACCCGAAGGTCTTTGGACACGAAGGTCTCTCGACCCGAAGGTCTTTGGACCCGAAGGTCTTTGGACCCGAAGGTCTCTGGACTTTTATGCTTTTGGGGAGTCTTTTTTGATCGCTCTCTGCTGCCCGGAGGCGAGCCACTCTCGATCTAAATTGAGAAATCGCACTGTGCTACCCGTGGGCATAGGCCATTCTCGAAATTCTCAATGCTGCACTCTACCTTTCTGTAGAAAGGTCACTCTCAGACTTATTGTGGTCTGGGGTGGGTCCCCCCGCAAGGTTCTGTCAACCCAGACACACTACCTTCCACGTCTAGATAGGTATTAAATTGTTTGTGCTTAACCGGTTACTTGCACTTTGCTCCCTGCATATCAGCCGCCAGAATCTGATTACAGTACTTGGCTGTGTACGTCATGCCCCCAGCGTGCGTTTAGCTTACAGCGTATTTCACGATGGTTTGAATGGCACTAGTACGTGGTCCCCGCATAACTCTCGGCTATAGGCCTTTACGCGGGGCCCTATCGCACAGACATCGGCTCAGGGCTGATCAGACCCCTTCCATATCTGTCTGCACCTTTGGTGAGTAGCCTCACCAGCTAGGGGGCTAGCTAAGATCTGAGGTCCCGAAGGTCCCTGATCAAGCTAATATGCCCCTTTAAGTATATTGGTGTTTCCTTAACTCCCTTTAGTCGAAATCAAATGTATTTTATAAGCCTAGTCCGAGGACGTTCTCGTTATACATAGGAGTAGGAAAACCAAAATACTTAAATATATAATAGTATATATAGAGCTCGACCCGAAGATCTTGCCTTTAGAAATGAAAGAATTTGAGGTGCAAGGCGTTCCAGCAGTTGGGTTGTACCTTGCATGTGCTGTCTTGCAGCTTATAGGCTCCTGCCCCTTGCACCCCTATTACATGATAGGGCCCCTCCCATCCGGGGGCGAGTTTTCCGGCTGATTTGTCTTTTGTGTGGTTACAGACTCGCCTTAGGACCCAGTCCCCTTCTTGGAAGGTTCTGGATCTCACCTTCTTGTTATAACTCTTGGCTACCTTTATTTGGTACGACGCGTTCCTCAGGCGGGCTGCTTCCCTTTTTTCGTCTAGGAGGTCTAGGCTTAGGTACATCAGCTCGTCATTTTCCTTGGGGGTTAGGATGTTGGAGATCGTGGTCTTGACATGTACCTCGGTTGGTATTGCTGACTCGGTGCCGTAGACGAGTGAGAAAGGGGTTTCTTGGGTAGCTGTCTTTGGAGTCGTCCGGTAGGCCCAAAGGACTCCATGTAGCTCTTCTGCCCATCGCCCGTGAGCCTTTTCCAAGCGCTTCTTGAGCATGTTCACCACCGTTTTGTTGGTTGACTCTGCTTGTCCGTTTGATTGCGGGTGCCTTGGTGATGAATATGAGAGTTTGATATCCCAATCTTTGCAGAAGTCCTGGAAGTCGTTGCTGGTAAATTGGGGTCCATTGTCTGTGACAATTTCCTGAGGTGCTCCGAAGCGGGTTATTATGTTCGTCCAGATGAATTTCCTGATCTGGAGGTCCGTGATTTTTGCCAAGGCATTGGCTTCTACCCACTTCGTGAAGTAATCGGTCATTACTAGGAGGAAGACCTTCTGTCCCGGCGCCATTGGGAATTTCCCCACGATGTCCATGCCCCATTTACGGAAGGGCCATGGGGAACTTAGGGACTTCAGGTTCTCTGGTGGTAAGTTGGAGATTGGGGCGTGCTTCTGGCATTGGCTACATGTTTTAGCCTGTTTGAGGGAGTCCTTCGCCATGGTAGGCCAGTAATAACCAGCCCATCTCTCCCTGAGAACCAGGCTCCGTCCGCTGGAGTGTGAACCGCATTCCCCATCGTGGAGTTCCTCTAATATTCGTGCGGCTTCTCTAGGGGATAGACATCGTAGATAGGGTCCTGAGAAGGACCTCCTATATAGTTTTCCCTCCGAAATGCAGTATCTGGCCTCTTGTCTCTTGATCTTCCGGCTCTCCTCTCGGTTTTCAGGTAGGACGTCGTTTCTTAGATAGTTGGTGATAGGGGTCATCCAGGTTTCTCCTTCGTCTACTACCGTCACTTCTTCCGGTTCAACCTCTTTCTGGGTTGCTGGCCATTGCAGGACCAACAGCGGAATACTCATATGTTCCTTGGTTTCTAATGCGGAACCCAGGTTTGCTAGAGCATCGGCTTGGGAGTTTTGTTCCCTAGGTATTTGGGTAAGCTTATAGCTTGTGAATTGGTCTAGGAGACGTTTGGCCACATATAGATACCTGATCATGCTCGGGTCCTTGGCTTGATAATCCCCTTGAGCTTGACTGATGATGAGCTGCGAGTCACTGAAAAACTGGATGTCTTTTACTCCCATTTCCTTGGCTAGTTCTAGACCTGCTATTAAAGCCTCGTATTCTGCCTCGTTGTTTGTTGCTTTGAAGTTGCAACGTACAGCCCTTGAGGCCGATTCTCCCGTAGGGGAGGTCAGAACCAGTCCTACCCCTGCGCCTCTTACATTGCTGGAGCCATCCACGTGCAGGGTCCATTGACCTTCTTCCGCTTCTTTTCCCTGGAGCGTAGTTTCTAGATCTGGGTCCGGAAGCATAGAGGGAGAGAACTCAGCCACGAAATCAGCTAGGACCTGGGACTTGATAGCGGCGGCTGGGCTGAAGATCACGTCGTACTCTCCCAATTCTACGGCCCATTTCGCCAATCGTCCTGATAACTCGGGTTTATGAAGGACTGCTTTGATAGGGAAGGAGGTGACTACCACGACTTGATGGGACTGGAAGTAGGGACGTAACTTCCGGGCCGCGACCACTAGGGCGAGGGCTAGTTTCTCTAGCTGGCTGTAGCGAGTTTCTGCGTCTAGCATGGATTTGCTGACGTAGTATATGGGATGCTGCCTTTTTTCCTCCTCCCTTACGAGGACTGCGCTAACTGCGTGTTCGGACACAGCGAGGTAAAGCAGTAGGGTTTCCCCTTCTAGATGTTTAGATAGGAGTGGTGGAGTAGTGAGGTAGGCCTTGAGGTCGGATAGCGCGGCTTCGCACTTCTCTGTCCACTGAAAGTCCTTAGGGTTCTTTAGTGTTTCGAAAAAGGCGTGGGACTCGTCAGAAAGCCTGGAGATGAATCTGCTGAGGGCTGCCATTCTTCCCGTAAGTTTTTGAATCTCTTTGACGTTCCGTGGGGGAAGAATCGCCTGGATGGCCCTTATTTGCTCCGGATTTGCTTCTATGCCCCTGTGGGTGACTATGTATCCCAGGAATTTCCCGGAGCTTACTCCAAATGAACATTTAGAGGGGTTGAGCTTCATATTGTATTTCCTCAGGGTGGTGAACGCTTGCTGGAGATGTGAGATATGATCTTCCGAGTCAAGAGATTTTACCAGCATGTCGTCGATGTAGACTTCCATGGTCTGGCCTATCTGATCGGCAAACATCGTGTTGACCAGCCTCTGGTAGGTGGATCCAGCATTCTTCAGACCAAACGGCATGACCTTGTAGCAGTAGATGCCCCTGGAAGTCATAAAGGACGTCTTTTCTTGGTCGTCAGGATGCATCAGGATTTGGTTGTATCCCGAGAAGGCGTCCATGAAGCTCATTAGTTGGTTCCTAGCGGTGGCATCCACCAGCTTGTCTATATGAGGCAAGGGGAATGGATCCTTTGGGCATGACTTGTTGAGGTCCGTGAAATCGATGCAGACTCTCCATTTTCCGTTTTTCTTTTTCACAACCACCACATTGGCAAGCCAGTCGGGATATTGCACCTCTCTTATGAACCCTGCTTCGAGCAGGTTTTTGACCTCTTCGTTAATGATTTCATCCCTTTCGGGAGCGAACTTCCTTCTCTTTTGTCTAACAGGAGGATGCTCGGGATTCACTTGGAGCTGGTGCATGATGACGTTGGGGTCGATTCCGGGCATGTCTTCGTGGGACCATGCAAAGCAATCGGAGTTAGATCTTAGGAAATCGATCAGCCTCCGTCTCAGATCCTTCGGCAGCTTGGAGCCTATCTTGAGGTTCCGCTCCGGGTTCCCTTATATTAGGGGGACTTCGTCCATGTCTTCAACCTCGGGTTCTTCGGCGTGAGGAACGAGAGGCTGCTTCTGTAATTGCTATAATGCTTGGGTCCTTCCCTTCAGGGTAGTTTGATAGCAGGACCTAGAATTTTCTTGGTCCCCTCTAATGACCTTCACGCCCCAGGGGGTAGGAAATTTTACCAATTGGTGAAGGGTTGATGGTACGGCTCCCATGTCGTGGATCCAGGGCCTTCCTAATATTACGTTGTAAGACGACGGACAGTCGACGACCAAGAACTTGGCGGTTTGGTTTATCCCCTCGGCATAGACTGGGAGAAGGACTTCCCCCTCGGTTTGCTTCACCTCTCCGCTAAATCCCACGAGCGGGATCGCTTTCCTGCTTAATGTTTTAGGGTCTAGCCCTAAATCCATATAGGCCGAGTGGAAGATAATGTTGCTGGAGCTGCCATTGTCCACCAATATTCGTTTAACTAAGCAGTTGGATATAACAAGCGAGATAACGAGGGCGTCATGATGGGGAGCGAGGACTCGTTCCTGTTCCCTCGCAGTAAAGCTGATTTTGTCCGTTCCCAAGAGTGGGCGCTTGGGAATCTCGGTCTCTTGACTGTTCCTAGCATTGCGAGTACTTCTTTTGGCTGCGGCGCTGCTGATCCCGCTTACTTCTGATCCTCTGTAGATGACGTGGATCACTCGTTCTTGTGGCGGAGGTAGCGCAAGGACCGCTTCATTGGGGAGAGCGGAGCCTTCTCTGTTAAGGAGATCCTTGGCCTTCTCCGAGAGGAACTCCCTTAGATAACCCTTCTTGAGAAGCTCGGCTACTTCCAACCTTAAGGCTATACAGTCCTCCGTGGTATGGCCGTGATCGTTGTGGAACCCACACCATCTTTTAGGGTTCCGGGTAGCATCGGGGGACCTCATTTTAGGTGGCCATTTAACTTGTGGGCCCATCTGCCTCAAGACTCCAATGAGCTCCGGTTTGGATATCGCTAGGTGGGAGATGCTGGGCCAAGTTGAAACCATCATTCCTTCGGACCGAGGTAAGGGGCGATGTTGGTATCTGCCCCTGCTCTGGTTGGTGGATTCCCGGGAAGGTCGGGGTCGGATGGTTTCTTCACGCTCGTCTTTCGAGGGTTTGGAGGACTTCTGATCGTACTTGGAGGAAACCTTGGCCCTGCTCACGACGTCTTCTTCCCACCTTACTTGGGCCCAGGCACGGGATAGTACATCCGCCATGTCTCCGCATCTGTACTTAGTTAACTCCTCGTAGAGTTCTCCCTCCGGAAGTAGGCCCTTCTTGAAGGCTGAGATTTCTGTATCGGCGTTACACTCGGGTATGGAGACCTTCTCCTGGTTGAAACGAGCTATGTAGGAGCGTAGGGATTCGTTTATGTATTGTTGGATCTCGTAGAGGTCATCTGATCTCTTCTCCAGGTGGCGGCTACTAGCGAACTTTTCCACGAACTTGTCGCTGAGGGCGGCGAAGGATGCTATGGACCCCGTGGGGAGGTTGATATACCATTGGAGGGCAGGACCGGTTAGAGTTGACCCGAAGCCCTTGCACATGGTGGCTTCCCTTGCGTCTTTCGGAATAGCCACGGCTAACATGCGTTGCTTATACTAGGCAATTTGGTTGTCAGGATATCCTGTTCCCTCGTACATCTTGATGCTCGGAAAAGAGAACTTTCGAGGCATCTCGATCGAAGCAATCTCCTTCACGAAAGATGTGTCGGAGTACGACCTGGGATCACTTCTACGGATGGGGGGAGCTACTCCGGGGAGCCTTTCCACCATGGATTGGATGGTGCCGAATTTTTCGGATACCACCTTCTCTAGGTAAGCGGCTAGAGCTGGATCTGAGATCTCGGGATGATCAGGTGAGTACTCTTCGTCCTCTATATCGGATTCGTCTTCTTCTTCTTCTCGGGTTACGTCTCGAATGTTTTCTTGATCGCCGGGTTCGTCGCCGGGCTGCTGAGGCGTTTCCTTGCCGTCGTGCAGGGTGTTGAGCGAAGCCATAGGTCGAACTTTGGTTCTGAACCGTTTTTGTTTGTTCCCTATTGCCCCGAGGGATCAGTTTTCTCGTCTGAGAGCGTTGTTCTCGGCTTCCATGGCGTCTAGCTTCTCGGCGCTTTGCTGGAGTTGCTTGGAGTGTTCTCCAAGTTGATCTTTTAGGTATTGAACTTCCTGGACGAGTTCCAGACCTGCAGGTGCGGTTTCCTCAGCCTTGTGAAGGTCGGTAATTTGACTCTGAAGGGTTTCGAATCGGCTCAGAAGCTCTTTCTCCTTCGGGGTCAGATTGGCTTAATTGGACTCGTCTTCCGGTGCCATCGTCACGTAGTTGAGTTACTCCCCTCCTTCTAGCGCCAAACTGTTATGATATTTTTGTGTAGGGTCGTTTTAGTACTACGGAACACTGGAAGACTAATAGATTTCGTGTATTTTTATGTGTTTAGAGAAGAGAACCTGAGGCAAAGAGATGTATTATTGAGTGATTTTGGGATTACAACGTCTTAGGTGTATAAACCCTAGTTCTATCGCCTAACTCTCTAATCTCTAAGCCCCAAAGTGTCGATCCCTTGTTCTAGGGTTTGGGTTCCCCTTTTATAGTCGATGTAAGTTGGTCAATCTTGGGCGGCTTCCGTAATATTCATGAACATATTACTTTCCCCTCGATTTGGGAAACTTCCATATTCATGCGGAGGATTGGTTCCTTGGTCCTTACGGCAAGGGCTAGGCCTTGGTTCCTCGATACAGGGACTGGACCCTGGATACTTATTAAATGGAGATCGGACCCTGGTGCCACCTGGTGGAGATGGGTTCTTTAAGTCGAGGAGGGACCCTGGATCCTTTCCAAACGAGGGCCCGGAAGTCGAGGCCCCTTAAGAGGCTGGAGAAAACTCAAGCCTTGGATATTTTTCCCCAACACCTCCGACGAGAGCTCTGCACCTCTAATCCCGCAGCTAATAACCAGCTCCTGATGGACAGCCTCGACTTGATCGAGGAAAGACGAGACCAAGCCTTGCTTCGCATTCAAAATTATCAGCAAACAATGGCGCGGCACTATAATTCCAAAGTAAGGCCCCGACAATTCGCCGTAGGGGACTTAGTACTTAGGAAAGTGTTCGAAGGAACTAAAGAACCGGGAGATGGAAAGTTAGGAACCAACTGGGAAGGACCCTACCGAATTATCCACATAGTACGACCCGGAGTCTATAAACTCCAGAAGGTACGAACCGGGGTACCTGAAATCCGATCGTGGAACGCCAGGAACCTCAAAAGATGCTATCATTAGGTACCCAAATTTCCTGAACTACGTTTGGCTTGATCCCTTGACTGGGTACGTAGGCAACTCCGTCATGAGTGCAGCCCCAACCTCTTTTCACCAATCTCCTCACCTAAGCAAGAGGGGCATGTGTTACAAAGAACACATAGCCTGAAAACAGTTATTGTGTGAATAATCTGAATCATGTACTCTCCGATATCTGATAATAATAAAACGATTAATCCAGTTTCATAAACATCAAAGGTCTTAAAACCCTCCAAGAAAATTCAGGTCCCCCTAAACCGGGACCTAAGTTCAACAATCTCGAATACATTCAGATCCCTGAAAACCTGAACCTAAGGTCTTAAAATCCTTAGCAAACACCACAGGTCTTAAAATCCTTAACATAAACTAAGGTCTTAAAATCCTTAAACAATCAATAAGGTCTTAAAATCCTTAACAACAACCAAGGTCTTAAAATCCTTAACAACAACTAAGGTCTTAAAATCTTTAACAATCAACTAAGGTCTTAAAATCCTTAAACAATCAACAAGGTCTTAAAATCCTTATCAAAACTGAAAGGTCTTAAAATCCTAAAGAATCAACAAAATCTCAAAATTCCTCAATTTCATCCGTTAAAGTCCAAAGGTCTCGAAATCCTCCGAACTAACTCAGGTCCCTAAGAATCTAAAGTCAGGTTCCTACGTACCTAGACGCCAGGTCCCAGAACCTTTCAAAATCGGACTCTGGTCCCTAAATTTTCCGAGCTAATATCAAAGACTCCTCTTTAAGGTCCTCATGACCGAATATGTACTAAGCTAAATGCTTATCACAAATTAAGACTAAAGATCCTAATTCGATCCAATGATCACCATGTCTAAACAAAACGAAGTTAAGTTCAAAAGTTTAAGACAAAAATAATAACCAAGACTTAACATACGAAAGGGTTTAAAAGCCTCCCCAGGCCATTGAAATCCAACAAGTTGTAAGGTTTAAAGGCCTCCTCAGGCACTAAGTCATAAAGCTTAACGAAACAAAAGCCCTCAGGCTGAAGTCTTGAAAACACAAAACATAAATTTAAAAGAGCCATAGCTCTCAATCCTCCTTCTCTTCCTGGATTGGACCACCATCACCAGCAGGAACTCCCGCTTCGACCACATTGTCATCGCCTCCTATAGCTGCCTCGACCGGAGCTAAGTCAGGAGCCATCAAACCCAAATTAGAACCATACTCCCCAGAAAAGGACGAAATAAACATGTTAATCTCGAAAGTACCTGAACTCTCCGAGATCTGGGGAAGGGGAAGCTTGCTGACTGAAAAGTTGGAGACTTGAGCCTTCTCATACGCAGTCGCCGCTTCTGGCAACAAGGCCACCAAGTGGTTGTACTCCTCTTCAACGCTTTGAATCTTGTTGTTCAACATATCCTTCAAAAGGTCGGCGTTAGCTTGAAGCTCCTGAGCATAAACCAAAGCGCTGACCTCCTCCTTCTTCCTAGCAAACTTCTCCTGAACACAGGCCAGGATCTTGCCGTAAGCTTCGGCGATCTCCTTTTTCCCTTACCTCACAGCTAGCTTGACTTCCGCCTCCTTGTTCATCTGGCTGTCTTGGGACGTGATAATGAGGTCACGGACCTGATGTTCAGCCACCATGCGAGCAGCATCCAGCTCATTGATCCTTCTGCTCTTCACCTAGATTTCGAGCTCTTGACTCTCGATCTTCCCCTGTTGAGCATCGGCCTTAGAGCCTAGCCTCTTCACCTCGGCCTCGAGTTCTGAAATTCGAGCAAGGGCCTGATCAAGATCGGCCTTGGCTGCCTTAACCATCTCGGTAACCTCGGCAAGCTCACCAGCATTGGGGGCATCATGCAAAGCATTCTCAAACTTAAGCTGGGCCATGTTAACAGCCCCAGCCAACTGCAACAAAACCAAAAATATATATATCATTGTCTTCAAAAAATGTAAATGAAGAAAAGATAGAATCATGTACCTGACCCATACAGTGGGCGATGTCGAGATATTCATCCCGGTTAGTCAGGTCCTTGAGCGCTGGAAGGGGACATCCCACCCTCTTCAGGTGCCTCAGTATTGCGGCCAGGCCCCAAGGGTCGTCCAGGATCGACCCAAGCTTTGAATGGGTAAAACTCCATCCAACAGTTCCTCCTCTAAAAGACGAGGAAGAAGACCGGGTGGGAGCTCCAGCTTGATCGGTCCTAGGCCTCTTGTGTCTCGACGGCTTGACCTCGGAGGTACCCCTCGGAGCCTGGTAATCAGCTTCCGGAACCGGGACCTCAAGGAGAGGTGCAGCATCCTGATCTACGACCTCAGTTGGAATGGTCTCGACAACAGGTCTGGACCCTCCGTCATCCAAAACTTCCTTCATTGAATCGAGGAATGATCCTCCTTGGTTCTTATCGCCTCCACGGGAGGCACTGGCAGCTTTAGAAGGATTACCCCTAGAACAGAATGAAGGTCTCAAAGTCATGTCACCTGGCTGAGTCTTTTCGGTTCCTGAAGCACTAGCACCAGTTGAGATCGATACAACTGAGTCACCTGCCGAAACTGGAACAATGGAAATTCTTAAGATTAAAAACTTCAAACAATAAAATCGTTAAAAAGTTTCGAACTTGAACTTACTCTCAAGGTCCTCGACAGGAATGGGATCTTGGAAAGAGGCTTTGTAGGTGTCTGGGAATCTGGCTGCACCTATTCGAGAAGTAGTATAAGCTACCCAGGTACAAGGACTTTGCTGCAACTTGCGGTACAGAGCTCTAGTGAGCTTGGTAGAGAGCTTCGGAGGATCTTCGATTTCTGCAAGCAAATCAGAGCAAAAAGATTAACCAACCATAAATGAATAAACGGATAGAACATATCCCTAGAATTCCTAACCCGATGGATTAGACCAAGTAACCCTGAGGTCCCGACCCACAGGAACCGTCGAAGGATCGACTTTAACATAAAAGTACTTCTTCCTCCAATCGTCTTCACTGCTAGAGAATCTAAAGATGACATGATTAGGACGACTAGGGAGGTAGTAGGTCCCGGTACCACCCTCCTTAGAAGCACTCTCCTTCAGTGAGAAGAGGCTCATAAGCTCGGTAAGACCAACGCTAACCCCCTCCTCTTTAGACCTAGTGATAAAGCCGTTTATCACTCGGATGACTGAGGGACAAAGTTGGGAAAGGGCTAATTGATAATGATCTAGTAGATCAAGCAGCAGAGTCGGAAGAGGAAATCTCAAGTGACACTTGGAGATGTACTTCTCGTGGCAACAGAACCAACCCTCCGGAGCAGTTTCGGGGGTTTCATCAGAATTACAAGCACGGCCAAGTTCCTTACGGCCAAGAGCTTGAACCATGAGGTTGACCATGTCTTGACCTTTCAACAACGAAGGCGAGTGAGGACCCCTCCCACTAGAATCTCCCTTCTTCTTCCGCTTGGAGACCCTAGTCGCGATCGTCTCCTTAGCCTTCTTTTTCTCTCTCCTCATCCTGACTCCGACCTCCTGCTTGACCTTTAGCAGTTCAGCTCCAGAGGCAAAGGGAGGCATCCCGGTTTCTCCGGAACCTTCTTTCGGATGATCCATGGTACGGGACGATTAAGAAGAGAATAGATTGCAAGGTTTGGGGGAGAATTTGCAGAAAGAGTAACGAAGAAGAAAAAAAAAAAAGAAATCACAGTGAAAATAAAGAGAGAAGAGAGAAGTTACCTTGGGAAACTGAACGGAGGCGTGGAGAAAGTGGGAGGCGTAGCAGTTAATGCTTACAGCTTTATATCCCATCAACTCTCGAGATTCGGAAACACTATTTCAAATCCTCTCCATCTGAGCCGTCGGTTTCGTCAAGCGCGATAAGGACCGTTAGATCAAGTAAACCGAATCTAAACAGGATAAGAACTAATCATTACCTCAACGAAAAGATAAGATCGATAGCTAGAATCTAGCTTCCGAGACAAAAGATTTTATTCGGAAGCTGGGGGCAACTGTTGGACCCGAATATGACCCTCAGGTGAGGTACCGGTAAACGTGAGCTAACAAGTGGGCCGCGGTGAGCCCATCATAACAAAGGGAGCTAGAAGCTGAGCCGAAGGCTGAACCTAGAAATCATCATAACAGAGATCACGACAGAAAAGGAGCGAACACTTCGAGAGACTCGGTCAAGAGGAACCTTGAGCAAGTCCCATAATTAAAGCCGTATATCTCGGAGGTCAGTTGGGGAGCTACCAACGAAAC
This sequence comes from Hirschfeldia incana, assembly GCA_026261945.1. Taxonomy (NCBI): domain Eukaryota; kingdom Viridiplantae; phylum Streptophyta; class Magnoliopsida; order Brassicales; family Brassicaceae; genus Hirschfeldia; species Hirschfeldia incana. Next base: position 486,537 of record JABCMI010000107.1, read on the forward strand.
CTAGACTATATAAAGACGGAGAAGATCGAAGACAAGCCATCTCTTTTTCAGATACCAACTTTTGTATTAGATTAAAAGCATTACGTATTTCCTTTGTAATCAACTGAAGATACTTTTCTTTGTATTCATCATCTTTTCAACTCATCAATAAAATCAAAATCATTCTTCAAGCTTATTTACGGGATTCGGCCCACGATTCTTATTCATTATATCTCTCAACCTAACCTGAATCTAAGAAGTGAAACCTTGTCTCTCACAACGAGCAGGGCCAAGGCTTCCTCCAAATACGATCAAAAGTCCCCCAGACCTCTAAGGGACGATCGCGATGAGGCCATCCGCTCTCGACCTTCCAGAGAACCCAGCAATTCGAGCAGGGGCAGGTATCAGAACCGCCCTCAACCCCGATCCGAAGGAATGATGGTGTCTACTTGCCCCAGCATTTCTCATCTCGCAATATCCAAACCAGAGCTCATCGGAGTTCTGAGGCAAATGGGTCCACAGGTTAAATGGCCCCCTAAGATGAAGTCCCCCGATGCTAATCGAAACCTCAAAAGGTTGTGCGAGTTCGACAACGATCACGGCCACACCACTGAAGATTGTATAGCTCTAAAGATAGAGGTTGCTGAACTTCTCCAGAAAAGTTATCTAAGGGAATTCCTCTCGGATAAAGCCAGGAACCTCTTGAACAAGGAAGGCCCCGGCCTTCCTAACGAAGCTGTTCCCGCATTGCCCCCGCAGCAAGATCGAGTGATCCATGTCATCTCTGGAGGATCAGAAGTAAGCGGGATCAGCAGCGCCGCAGCCAAAATAAGTACCCGCAATGCCAGGAGCGGCCAAGAGACCGAGGTTCCTAAACGCCTACTTCTAGGAACAGATGAGATTAGCTTCACCGCGAAGGAGCAAGAAAGGGTCCTAGCTCTTCATCACGACACCCTTGTCATTTCGCTGGTCATAGCCAACTGCTTGGTCAAGCGGATACTGGTGGATAACGGAAGTTCCATCAACATCATCTTTCACTCGGCCTACACTGAACTAGGGTTGGACCCCAAGACGCTGACCAGAAAAGCGACCCCACTCGTGGGATTCAGTGGAGAAGTGAAACAAACCGAAGGAGAGGTCTTTCTCCCAGCCTACGCTGAGGGGATAAACCAAACCACTAAGTTCATAATCGTCGACTGTCCGTCATCTTATAACGTGATATTAGGAAGGCCTTGGATCCACGATATGGGAGCCGTACCTTCGACCCTCCATCAATTGGTAAAGTTCCCTACTCCCTGGGGCGTAAAGGCTATCAAGGGGGACCAGAAAAATTCTAGGTCCTGCTTGTTGGACCCGAATATGACCCTCAGGTGAGGTACCGGTAAGCACGAACTAACGAGTGGGCCGCGGTGAGACCATCATAACAAAGGGAGCTAAAAGCTGAGCCAAAGGCTGAACCTGGAAGTCATCATAACAGAGATCACGATAGAAAGGGAGCTAACACTTCGAGAGACTCGGTCAAGAGGAACCTGGAGCAAGTCCCGTAACTAAAGCCGTATATCTCGGAGGTCAGTTGAGGAGCTACCAATGAAACCTAGACTATATAAAGACGAAGAAGATCGAAGACAAGAGATTTTTTTTTCATATACCAACTTTTGTATTAGACTCAAAACATTACGTATTTCCTATGTAATCAACTCAAGATACTATTCTTTGTACTCATCATCTTTTCAACTCATCAATAAAGTCAAATTCATTCTTCACGCTTACTTACAGGATTCATCCCATGATTCTTATTCATCATCTCTCTCAACCTAACCTAAATCTAAGAAGTGAAACCTTGTCTCTTACATTTGGCGCCGTCTGTGGGGACAAATAATCGAATCCCTTTCTCTAAAGCTTAAGGATGAATCCACTCGATGGAACGAACCCATCTAACCCTGATCAATCGAACCAGAGCAATAGCTCACCAAACCGCACTGCTCCGGGGGAAAATAACCCGAGAGCCTCCGGAGGGACCAACTCTGGGTCCTCAGCCCTCAATAACCCATCGCATCAATCCGCTCCGAACCAAACAGAAGCTCAGCTTTCTGAGATCCGTCGGATGATGCTCCAGTTAGTAGACAAAGCTCAAGAAACCGAGCGAACGTTGCAACAGCTAGCCGAAGGGCAGCAACGGTTCGAAGAGACAACCAGATACTGTCCGGGGGCAGAACATCAGCTTCGGTGTTTCAAGCTAGGGTTTCAACCCCAAATACGGACGAATATCAAAGGACGGATGCTGATCCTGCAGCCCTCCGCGCTAATCTCGCTCAGACCCTAAGGACCAATGAGCGACCTATTTCGCCAGCTAGCTGGGAAAACGCCCGAGCTCGGTTTTGCCAGGAACCCGCTCGCCGAGTGTCTGATAATGACCCAAATGTCCTTCCCTTCGAGGGACCTGACGCAATTCGCAGATACATGGAGCGAACCCACGCAGCTCTCCAGAAATTGGGAGCTCAAGTTCACAAGGCGACGAGCTCAGCTCTCGAAATTGAAAGCTTAATTGAGGAGACTCGTGGAACTCCGTTCACCGACAGAATTGCCAACTCTTATATAAGAGATACTCGAAAAATTAAAATTTCCGAATACGATGGGAACGCAGACCCAAAGGCTTATTTAAGAGCCTTCCGATTAGCCATCGTCAAAGCTCACTTCACAAAGGAAGAATGCGATGCAGGATATTGCAGAACATTTGCTGAAAACTTGATCGGAACAGCTCTCGAATGGATTTCTGGCCTCGAACCGAACTCTATAGACAGTTTCGATCAGTTAGCTAACGCCTTTATGAAGCAATATTCAACCCACATCCTAAAGCAAGCGTCTGAGGCTGACCACTGAAAGATCAGACAAGGGCTGCGAGTCTACATCGAGAAGTTCAGGGCAGTAAGAACAAAACTCTCGAACCCCAACGATCAGGTAGCCATTGAGGCTCTTAGGAGAGGTCTCTGGTATAAATCAGGTTTCTTCTCGGAGCTGACGCTGAATCCCCCTCCGACTATCGATGATGCCCTCCATAAGGCCTCTAGATACATCACCTTGGAGGAGGAAACCGCGGCATTGGATAAGCTCCATAGAAAACCTCTGAATCACCCGAAAGGCAAAGCCTCTGACGGGAAGGGACCTCACAAAAGGGGGAACTCCCGAAATAATCAGACCCAGGGAGAGCATTCTTACGCAATCGAGGAAGACAAGGAAGAAAAACCTGTCGCCGCGATAGCCAAAGCCCCCTGGTCCAAAGGCTACGACGAGAGCAAACATTGCTCTTACCACGATCGAAAGGGACACTCAACCGAAGAATGTTGGGACCTCCAACGACAACTGGCTGCTAAATTCGCAGCCGGAGAAATAAAAGACGTGGACCTCAAAAAACCACAGCCTTATCAGAAGAGAGGTCCTAGAGATAGCTCTCCGAAACGCGAAAGATCACCTGAGAAAGAAACAGACTCACCACCCCCATCTCCCAAAAAGAGAGTCGGTATGATCCTTGGAAAATTCTCGCAAGGGAAAAGCCTACAAATCGAGGCTCTCCTGAGTAAGTCACCTCTCCAATCGAGCTCTGGCTTAAGGGTCGATTACATCCTCGGAGGATCCGACGTGTGTCAAGACTCCGTTAACTCTATCAAAAGTTACGTACGGAAGGCTGTGTCAAACGCTCAGCCCAAACCGACCAAACCCGAGTCTAACACTAAAATCTCTTTTTGGGAAAGTGAGACATCAGATCTCGACAGACCTCATGATGACGCCCTCGTCGTAACGTTGAATATAGCAGGGTACGAGGTACCTAAGCTCATGATCGACACCGGAAGCTCCGTCGATCTTATTTTCTACAACGCATTGAAAGGAATGGAAATAGACGACTACGAAATTATCGACCAGAAATCCAACCTCGTAGGTTGCTCTGGAGAAACAGCTACCTCACTGGGAACATTAAACTCCTAATTATAGCTGGCGGAGTCATGAAGATGACCAATTTCATAGTCGTCGACAAGCCGTCCCCATTCCATGCAATCCTTGGAAGGCCTTGGATTCACAAAATGAAAGCAGTAGCTTCAACTTATCACCAATGCGTGAAATTCCCAACATCCGACGGAATAGCTACCATGCACGGTAGCCAAAAGATCTCAAGAATCTGTTACCTAGGAGGATTTAAGATCATAAAAGAATCCCCTCAATAGCAATTACAGATCCAGGAGAGTCGCGAAATACAACAAAATATCTGAGGTCCCCCTAAGAACCTCACCGAAAAAGTTTGCATCGACGACTCAAATCCTGAAAAACAAGTAAGCATTGGATCTGAGTTACCTCTCGAAACCAAGAAGGAGCTCATCGAATTTCTGAAGCTCAACGTCAAAACCTTTGCATGGACCACCAGCAATATGAAAGGCATAGATACAAATGTCACCACTCATACGCTCAATGTAGACCCTACTTTCAAACCGATCAAACATAAGCGTCGTAAGCTAGGTCTAGAAAAGGCCCAAGCTGTCAACGACGAGGTCGATCGACTAACGAAAGCAGGATCCATCCGAGAAGTACAATACCCCGATTGGCTAGCTAACCCAGTGGTAGTAAAAAAGAAAAACGAGAAATGGAGAATCTGCGTAGATTTCACCAGCTTAAATAAGGCTTGTCCTAAGGACAGCTTCCCATTACCTCACATCGACTGTCTGGTCGAAGCAACAGCTGGCCACCAGCTTCTGTCCTTTATGGATGCCTTGTAAGGATATAATCAGATCATGATGGATCCTGAGGATCAAGAAAAGACCGCATTCATAACCGAACGCGGAACCTATTTTTATAAGGTCATGCCAATTGGTTTGAAAAATGCGGGAGCTACCTATCAAAGGTTAGTAAAAACATGTTCGCTGGACAACTTGGAAAAGCCATGGAAGTCTACATTAAAGACATGTTGGTCAAGTCCTCGATCGGAGAAGACCACATCTCCCAGCTAAGGGAATGTTTCGACATCCTCAACAAATACGACATGAAGCTAAATCCAGCTAAATGCACTTTCAGAGTACCTTCCGGCGAGTTTCTTGGTTACCTCATGACCGAAAGAGGCATCGAAGCCAACCCGAAACAAATAGCGACATTCCTAGAAATGCCGTCACCTAAAACGACCAGAGAGGTACAAAGATTGACCGGAAGGATCACAGCACTAAATCGATTCATATCCAGGTCCACCGATAAGTGCCTCCCATTTTACAAACTTCTGAAAAATAAAAAAAAAATTTTTTATGGGACGAAAAGTGCGAAGAAGCCTTCAAACAGCTAAAAGCTTATCTCTCGGAACCTCTGATACTGTCTAAACATGTAGTCGGAGAACCGTTATATCTGTACCTCGCCGTATCGACAGCTGCAGTCAGCAGGGTGCTAGTTCGAGAAGAACAAAACGAACAAAGACCCGTCTATTGCACTAGTAAAAGCTTAATAGACGCCGAGACGAGGTACCCTACCATGGAAAAACTAGCCCTAGCAGTCGTAACAGCTGCCAGGAAGCTGCGACCTTATTTCCAATCACACTCGATCGTCGTAATGACCTCACAGCCGTTGCGAACAATTCTGCATAGCCCCAGCCAATCCAGACGATTAGCTAAATGGGCCATAGAGCTCAGCGAATACGACATCGAGTACAGACCTCGAGCAGCAGCAAAAGCTCAGGTCCTCGCCGATTTCATTATCGAACTAGCCTCCGAACATCTAGACCTGGAAATTGAGGTTCCTAAATGGAGCATGTATGTAGACGGAGCCTCGTCAAAACAAGGCTTCGGGTCGGTCTAAGACTAACCTCTTCAGCCGGAGAAACCATCGAACAATCCTATAGGCTTGGATTTAGCGCTTCAAACAACGAAGCCGAGTATGAAGCACTAATCGCCGGCTTAAAACTCGCCCTGAGCCTCGGAATCCGGGAGCTGAACGCTTATAGTGACTCACAGCTTGTAGATAGCCAGTTTCACGGCGAATACGAAACAAGGGACGAAAGAATGGGGGCATACCTCGAAGTCGTCCTGGGCCTCACAAAGCAGTTCGATAAATTTGAGCTAACGAGGATCCCACGCGGAGAAAACTCATCAGCAGACGCGCTCGCCGCATTAGCTTCCACATCCGATCCTCTCGTAAAACGAATTATACCCGTGGAAGGAATCGAAAAGCCGAGCATCGACATAGCTACCAAAGCTGAGATGGATAGCAAACCAAAGGAAAAAATTGAGGATAAGAACCTTCCGACGGTAGCTACCCAAGTTTTCTCGACATTCTGGTTCCCTAAAACTAGAATACGCAGCTTTAGAAAGTACCCCTCTGGGAACGCAATCAAAAACCCAGAAAACAACGACCAAAGTGAAGGTATTCACCTAAGTTCAGACTCCCAAGAGCCTAACTCTACGAATACCTCCGTGGGCACCATTCAAACCTCGGAGTCACTTGTCCTCAAAGTACAAACAAGAAGCCGCACCGCTCTTAAAAACTCACCTAGGAACGCTATACAAACCCTAGGAGACAACGAAGGAACTAGAGATATCTCGGGACTCAGACCTTCCGGAGCCTGCTCCAACGAATATCTCCGGGGGCACCACGACACCAGGTCCCGAACAGGAACCTCCCACCTCTCTCCACAGTAAAGTCGTAGGAAGAGAAGATTGGAGAATACCGATCATGGAATATATCCTAGAGGGAAAAATTCCACCTAATAAGTGGGAAGCTAGAAAACTCAAAGCCTTAAGCGCAAGATATTGCATAATCGAATCAGCCCTCCACAAACGAAGCGTCTCCGGACCTTACCTAAAATGCGTTCATGGCCTTGTAGCTATGAAACTCATGAAAGAAATGCACGATGGTTCCCGTGGAAACCACTCCGGAGGCAGAGCCCTAGCTATCCGAATTAAAAGGCAGGGCTACTTCTGGCCTACCATTATTGCTGACTGCAAAGTCTACTCCTCTTCATGTGACAAATGCCAAAGGCATTCACCGATCATACACCAACCTGCAGAAAAACTATCCAACATATCAGCTCCCTACCCGTTCATGAGGTGGTCCATGGATATTGTAGGTCCACTAGTACCTTCAGGGAAAGGAAAGAAGTTACTAAACCTCCTGGTCCTTACCGACTACTTCACGAAATGGATCGAAGCTGAAGCTTTCCAACAAATAAACAGATTTGAGGTCGAAGGATTTGTATGGAAAAACATCGTATGCAGGCATGGCGTCCCGTACGAAATCGTAACTGACAATGGAGGACAGTTCATATCCCACGACTTCAAAAGTTTATGCGATAAATGGAACATCCGCCTCACCTTCTCATCACCTCGGCGACATCAAGGGAACGGGCAGGCGGAGGCTTCTAACAAGTCAATTTTAGCAAACCTCAAGAAACGCCTAGGAGCCCAGAAAGAGCTTTGGTCAAAAAAAATACCCGAAGTACTATGGACCTGCCGAACCACCCCACGAAAAGCTACAGAGGAAACTCCTTTCTCCTTAGCTTACGGGATGGAAGCTGTCGTCCCAGCAGAAACCACCGCAGGTAGCCTCCGACGGGAGCTCTGCACCTCTAATCCCGCAGCTAATAACCAGCTCCTGATGGACAGCCTCGACTTGATTGAGGAAAGACGAGACCAAGCCTTGCTTCACATTCAAAATTATCAACAAGCAATGGCACGACACTATAATTCCAAAGTAAGGCCCCGACAGTTCGTTGTAGGGGACCTAGTACTTAGGAAGGTGTTCGAAGGAACTAAAGAACCAGGAGCTGGAAAGTTAGGAATCAACTGGGAAGGACCCTACCGAATTATCCACATAGTACGACCCGGAGTCTATAAACTCCATAAGGTACGAACCGGGGTACCTGAAATCCGATCGTGGAACGCCACGAATCTCAAGAGATACTATCATTAGGTACCCAAATTTCCAGAACTACGTTTTGCTTGATCCCTTGACTGGGTATGTAGGCAACTCCGTCATGAGTGCAGCCCCAACCTCTTTTCACGAATCTCCTCACCTAAGCAAGAGGGGCATGTGTTACCAAGAACACATAGTCTGAAAACAGTTATTGTGTGAATAATCTGAATCATGTATTCTCCGATATCTGATATTAATAAAACGATTAATTAAGTTTCATAAACATCAAAGGTCTTAAAACCCTCCAAGAAAATTCAGGTCCCTGTGGGAACCGAAATTCGCACTGTCGATTTTAGTTAAGTTTTATCGGAGGAAAACTAAGTAAACCTAGTTTTCCCTGAAGGCTCGGATTCTCTGCAACAACCAAACGAAATTGATAGAACAAGATAATAATGCGGAAAAGTTGCGCTAAGGCGTTTATTAAACAGATGATAAGTTGAATACAATATTCTTCCGAAAAACGGGAAGTAGAGACACGCTGAAGAGGAAACAACGGAAATATAGGAGACAAGACGTTCTAAGTCTTGCTCCGCTAGTCTAGCCTCCTAAGTCCTAAGTTCCCTAAGCTAGCAGAAATTCTCTAAAACCCTAGATTTCGGATCTGGTCTCTCTCTTGATGATTTTCGCTCTGCCTCTCTTCCTCTCCCAAAGCTCCTTTATATATTCCTTCCTATGACGATCTATTCTCCTTCTGGGCCGCAAGGCGGGCTTTTTCCATTTTCGCCGACCTTCATGTTTATCTTCGGGAAACTTGACATTTATCCTCCCGGAAATTTAGGATTTATCTTGTCGCGTAAAGATAAACGTAAATCGCTGTTCCTATCCTAGATAATCGTAAATGGGTTGTCCGATTGCGTTTGGTCCCTTTCGGGCCGATTCGAGGACTTCCGCTGTTTTCTTCGATTTCTTCGGAAGATCTTCAATCCTTCGTAGAGTTGAGATGCGTGGTGTTTTAGATAACCATCATCGTTTCGTATGAATGATTTAAGATCTTCTTTTCCGTTGAAATCTTACGAGTTTCCGAAGTGTTTCCGACGGTTTTTAGTTCAGAGTAAGAATGGGAGTTTTGTATGCGGAATCCCAATGATTCATTCCGCGAGAACTCGGGAAGGACTCAAGGCACAGCTTACTGACGGCCGGGGCCTGGAACTCGTGCACAGAAGATTGTCGCTCGAGGGCCCGAAGCAGCGCGGACGCTAGGCGCCCGGCGCCTAGAGGCAGCGCGGGCGCTAGGCGCCTAGAAGCAGCGCGGGCGCTAGGCGCCCGGCGCCTAGAGGCAGCGCGGGCGCAGGGCGCCCGGCGCAGGGCGCCCGGCGCCTAGAGGCAGCGCGGGCGCAGGGCGCCCGGCGCAGGGCGCCCGGCGCCTAGAGGCAGCGCGGGCGCAGGGCGCCCGGCGCAGGGCGCCCGGCGCATAGAGGCAGCACGGGCGCTGGGCGCCCGGCGCCTAGAGGCAGCGCGGGCGCTGGGCGCCCGGCGCCTAGAGGAAGCGCGGGCGCTGGGCGCTCGGCGCCTAGAGGCAGCGCGGGCGCTAGGCGCCCGGCGCCTAGAGTCAGCACGGGCGCTAGGCGCCCGGCGCCTAAAGGCAGCACGGGCGCTAGGCGCCGGACGCTAGGCGCCCGGCGCCGAGAGGCAGCGCGGGCGCTAGGCGCCCGGCACCTAGAGGCAGCACGGGCGCTAGGCGCCCGGCGCCTAGAGGCAGCGCGGGCGCTAGGCGCCCGGCGCCTAGAGGCAGCGCGGGCGCAGGGCGCCCGGCGCCTAGAGGCAACGTGGGCGCTGGGCGCCCGGCGCCTAGAGGCAGCGCGGGCGCTGGGCGCCCGGCGCCTAGAGGCAGCGCGGGCGCTAGGCGCCCGGCGCCGAGAGGCAGCGCGGGCGCTAGGCGCCCGGCGCCTAGAGGCAGCACGGGCGCTAGGCGCCCGGCGCCTAGAGGCAGTGCGGGCGCTAGGCGCCCGGCGCCTAGAGGCAGCGCGGGCGCTAGGCTCCCGGTGCCTAAAGGCAGCACGGGCGCTAGGCGCCCGGCGCCTAGAGGCAGCGCGGGCGCTAGGCGCCCGGCGCCTAGAGGCAGCACGGGCGCTAGGCGCCCGGCGCCTAAAGGCAGCACGGGCGCTAGGCGCCCGGCGCTAGGCGCCCGTGCTGGGCAGGTTGCGGTTGGCTGCTTGGTTCCTTCGGTTTGCGGGTGTTCGCGTGCATCCTTCGGAGGATTTTTCGTATGACAAATAGTCTTAGCCGTTGATTTCGAGATAACCGTTTTTGACCCCAACAGTTAGCCCCCCAGCGTGCAAGATGCGAGAGCGATTTTGCGTGCGGAAGATCTTATGTTTGAAAATCGAAATTTTCGGCTATGAATATTTTATTCTGAAAAATCCCACCATTTTTGATTTCTTATAAGTAGCACTCCACCCCCTCTCATTTCTCACTCACCTTCCCCTTTTCAATTTTTAGAAAGTATGCCTTCCTCTCTAAACGAAAAGAAAGATTCCGATGTCGAAATGAGCGATGCCAACCAAGCCTCGCCGGCGCGAGAGGTTCCTGCCCTTACGCAGACGTTTGTCGAGGGGTTCAGTTCTTTTCAGGATAAGATGGAGCGACACCGTGCTTTGATGGAGTCCAGCGTGGCTGGCCCTAGTGTTTCTTCCGGTCCGACTCCTATGGTTCCGATTCCTGGACCCGACATTGTTTTAGCTCCGGACTCCGCGGTTCTGGTTCCTGAAAACGCTGTCGCTCCAGCTTCGATCTCTACGATTCCGGCTCCTGAATCCGATATCCCTTTGCCTGCTGGAGGAACTGTTGTTCCGGAGCAGGCACCCGGCGTCCAGGCTCGCCCCGAGGGCTCCTATTTGGCGCCGATACTGGTTTCGGAAGATGCGGTGGAAGTCATGCCTCCCCCTCCAGAAAAAAAGAGGGAGATCGTTCTAGGACTTCCCGCATCCAGTGATATCCCGCCATCGAAGGGACGTTCGAGAGCTGGAACTGCCGGATCAGCGAAGAGGAAAAGGTGTACCAAGAGCGAGGAAGGCGAAGTTTCGGCAAAACTATCGCACCACCGCTCCAAGGTATTTTCGTGAGACCCCCTTTCTTTCGCTGACTCTTTTGATTCTCACCTTTCTTTCGTGTGATCAGTTTGTGTCGTTAATCGATGGGATGCTTGGAGATTGCGGACTGGAGGTCACACGTTTGTCCCAGGAGCTGGATTCGTCGCGGGAGGCCTTGAAGCGCACTGAGGCTGTGCTTCAATCGATCGAGAGCACTCATGCTGCCCAGACGTCGACGCTCGAAGCTAGGATCAGCGATCTCGAACGTGACTTGGGAAAGACTGTGAGCTCGCTGCTCAAGGCGAAGGAGGAGAAGAAGAGCAAGTCCTCGGAGGTCCGACGTCTCAAAAGGCGGATTCAGCGCTTCGAGGAGACGGGAGCTTGCGCCGCGACGGAGCTTACCGACCCATCATCCTCGGCTGCCCTGGTCCCGGGCTCGGAGATTCCAGAGGTCCAGGATGCTGGAATCGTTGCGGACAAAGGTGGCGAGGAAGTCGGCGCGGGCGACGGCGAGGCTGTTCTTGCTTCGGGTGAGTCGGAGGACGAAGGTGGCGTTCCGGAGGATGCCTAGGTTGATCAATCCCTTGAAGGGATTTTTATTTTGATTGTATTTCGGCCGTTGGTTGGCCATCATGTATGATTTCGGGACTGGCCGTTGGTGGCTTTGAATCCCTGCCCTATTTAGGGCATTGTACTGAACTTGCGGTTTGCATTTAAAAAATATTTTGTGCTTAGAACTTCTGTTTGTCGAAGTTAGAGGGGCAGGATGTGAGTTGTCGTCTCATTCCAGCCTCCCTGATGATCACCGAATCCGTTGTTTGTACAAAGCGAGATTTTCCCGCGGTTTACGATTTACGCGAAAATTCGTGGAAACGTACAGACTCGAGTGAAGAGACAAGTTTTGGAATCTCGCGTCATTGACGCTTTGCCTATGAGATGTTAAGATACCAGCAAGGCTGGGTTTAGGGCAAGACCTAGGTTTACTCTCAGACTAAGGCTGTGCGATGACAAATCGGCTTTCGTTTTGCCTGTTTGTGATTTTAACCTGATTCATACCGTTTTAAAATCCGCGAAGTGGTATCGGCTTATATGATTTGTCTGGGCACGAATCGAGCTACTTCCTTTACGAAGTGCTGAACCAAATTTGGATTTTTTGTATAGCGCGCTATGGGATCCTTGTCGGATGTAAAAGAGCCTACCCTAAGGTGGCTTGTCTGTTTAGGACGTTAGGGTTCGTTTGTTGTGATCAGCAACAACGATATGATGCCGTTTAGAAGGCGTACGAAGGTTTTAATCGAAAAACGAATATTCAGGCATGAAGCGACGTCTCGCAGTGCTTTGAAGTTTGCTTTTCTTACGCCATAAAGGATTATGGGCTTTTAGGAATCGCGGAATGTTTCCGGGTGGTAACTTATGATGTATTTAGTGGATACTGGATCCGTTGTTGAGGCTGTTAGGCGATTTGATTGTGGAAAGTTTTCGAAAGTTAGGTTTTTTTCCGAAAATTGTGGGAGTGTACGAGTGCACGCACCCCACTCCCCCCCTTTTAAATCGGGGGGGATAGCTGAACCCACCGGTTGACGGGTTGCCTACGTACCTCTTTCGAGGATCAAGCCATCTCGTAGTTCTGTTATCCACGTTTTTCGTTCTAGTGGTAGTATTTCTTGAGATGCATTGCATTCCAAGTTCTCGGGATTTTTACGTCTTGCATGTTTGCGATTTGATACGAACCTGGTCGGACGACTTTTATAATTTTGTATGGTCCTTCCCAGTTTGCTCCCAGTTTTCCTGCGTTTCGTTCGGCAGTGTTTTGGAAGACTTTCCGCAAAACCAGATCACCTTCCTTGAATCTGCGATGGCGTACGTTCGAGATGTAGTACTTTGCGGCGCCCTGCTGATAATTTTGAATCCGGATGAGGGCTTGGTCGCGACGCTCGTTGACGAGATCAAGATTATCCAGCAGCATGGCATTGTTCAGGTCTTCCCGTTCGGGAAGAAACCTTCCGCGTACGCCGGGGAATTCGACTTCCGCCGGAATCATGCATTCTGCTCCGTGAACGAGAGCGAAAGGAGTTTCCCCCGTTGCTCGTCTTGGAGTGGTTCGATAAGACCAAAGGACTCCTTCGAGTTCTTCCGCCCATCGTCCCTTCTTGGCTTCTAAGCGCTTTTTCAGTCCGTCCAGGACGGTTTTGTTTATGGTTTCAGCCTTTCCGTTGCATTGCGGGTATCTGGGAGTAGACTTGTTAAGTCGTATTTTTCATTTTTCGCATAATGCCTCGAATCGTGTGGAAATAAACTGAGATCCGTTGTCCGTTACGATTTCGTATGGGACGCCGTGTCTGGTTATGATGTTTTTCCAGACGAAATTCTCGACTTGCACGTCTTTGATACTTGCGTAGGACTCTGCTTCCACCCATTTCGAAAAGAAGTCTGTGAGGACCAGTAGGAAACGTTTTTGTTTTGATTTGTGTAGAGGTCCGACGATGTCCATTGACCATCGCATGAAGGGGTACGGAGATGAGATAGAGGAGAGGATTTCTGCCGGCTGATGAATTGTCGGAGCGTGCCGTTGACACTTCTCACATTTCCGAGCGATCTTCTCGCAATCCTTTACCATAGTGGGCCAGTAGAAACCGTGGCGTTTTATTTTTGTTGCGAGAGATCTTCCGCCGGAGTGGTTTCCGCACGATCCGGAATGAATCTCTTCCATGATTTTTCTCGCCTTCTCTCCTTCCGCACAAGTCATGAGAGGTCCAGAGAATCGCCATTTGTAGATTTCGCCTTCCACGGTTACGTATCGTGCTGCCTGAACTTTTAATTTCCGGGCTGCCCATTTTTCCGCGGGTAAGGTACCATCTACGATGTAGGCTCTGATAGGTTCTAGCCAGGGAGTGTCGCAGCCGTAGTCTGTTTGGTCTGCGTCATCTTCCGGCTGATCTTCGTTTTCTTCAGCGCCTTCGATCTGCGTTCTGATCAGGTTGGCGATTACCGGCGGTCCGATGCTCGGGTGCTCGATGAATTCGACGGGGATTATTCTTTTAAGCCCTGGATCTGAGCTTGATGCTAGAGCAGCTAAAGCGTCGGCCTGGACGTTTTCCGAGCAGGGAATCCTGGTTAGCGCAAATTGCCGAAAATCGTGGGCCAAGTCTTGGACGACCTTCAAATATGCGTTCATCCTTTCATCCCTTGCTTCGTATTCTCCGCTGAATTGGTTTGCGACTAACTGAGAGTCGCAGTAAGCGTGAATATTTTGAATCTTCAGCCCATGGGCCAGTCGTAGGCCAGCAATTAGCGCCTCGTACTCTGCTTCGTTGTTTGATGCATGAAAATCCAAGCGGAATGATTGCTCGAGGATTTCCCCCGTTGGTGAAGTGAGTCGGATCCCGATTCCGGATCCTTGCTTGGATGAGGATCCGTCGACATAGAGATCCCACGTTGAACCAGGCTCCTTGTTAGTAAAATCCGTGGTGGGTAATTCTACCAGGAAATCCGCGAGTACCTGCGATTTCGTGCAGGTTTTCGGACGATATTCGATATCGTACTCGCTTAGTTCGATTGCCCACTTCGCGAGTCTACCAGACTGGCTTGGACTGTGTAGAATCGTCCGTAACGGGAAAGTGGTAAGTACCACGATGGTATGAGATTGGAAATACGGTCTGAGTTTTCTCGCCGAGGTTATAACAGCGAGTGCCAACTTTTCCATTAGTGGATACCGAGTTTCGGCATCCAGCAATGTATTACTAATGTAAAAGACCGGCTTCTGTTCTCCAAATTCTTCTTGAATTAGAACGCCGCTTACTGCTGACGCGGATACTGCGATGTAGAGGAACAAGGGTTCTCCGACTACGGGTTTTGCGAGGATAGGAGGGGTGGCCAGATATTGTTTCAGCTGTTGGAAAGCTTTCTCGCAATCCTCTGACCATGCGAGATGAATCGGTTTAAGGCTGCGACTCGTCCGGTCAGCCTTTGAACTTCCCGCTTGGTTCTCGGGGAGGCCATTTCTATCAGTGCGTTGATTTGTTTTGGATTAGCCTCTATTCCGCGGAATGTTACGAGGTACCCGAGAAATTCGCCCGATGCTACGGCGAATCTGCATTTAGCTGGATTCAGTTTCATGTTGTGTTGGTTTAATCTCTCGAAGCATTCCTCTAGATGGAGTACGTGGTCGCGTTCATCGAGAGATTTTACCAACATATCGTCGATATACACCTCCATGGTTTTTCCGAGTTGCTCAGCAAACATTCGATTGACGAGCCGTTGATATGTGGCGCCGGCGTTCTTTAGGCCGAAAGGCATTACTTTGTAGCAATAGGTTCCTCTGTCGGTAATGAATGCTGTCTTCTCGCGATCATCGGGATTCATCATGATCTGATTGTATCCGGAGAACGCATCCATGAACGATAGAAGTTTGTTTCCCGCGGTTGCCTCGACTAGACGGTCGATGTGCGGGAGCGGAAAACAATCCTTCGGGCACGCTTTGTTGAGGTCAGTGAAATCGACGCACACTCGCCATTTCCCGTTCTTCTTCTTGACGACGACAGGATTGACGAGCCAGTCGGGATATCTTACTTCTGTTATTGATCCAACTTTGAGGAGTCTTTCGACTTCCTCATTCACCGCGGTTGCCCGTTCGGGGCCTAGCTTTCGCCTCTTTTGTTTTACGGGTTTATGAGTTGGATCAATGTTGAGTTCGTCACATGTTATGTTGATGTCGATTCCCGGCATATCTTCCGCAGCCCAGGCGAACGTATTTAGGTTCTTCTTGAGACACGCGATGAGTTCCGCTTTTAAAGGATCGCGAAGATTGGCCCCAATCTCCACGCATCGTTCTGGGTTAGTCTCGTCGAGGCAGACCGAAATCACTGGTTCGCAAGTGGGCTCACGTTTCCCTTCCAGGGCTTCA
The DNA here is from genome assembly GCA_026261945.1 of Hirschfeldia incana. Taxonomy (NCBI): domain Eukaryota; kingdom Viridiplantae; phylum Streptophyta; class Magnoliopsida; order Brassicales; family Brassicaceae; genus Hirschfeldia; species Hirschfeldia incana. Next base: position 502,383 of record JABCMI010000107.1, read on the forward strand.
GCTTTTCGCGACTGCCAGATGATTTCTGGAGGGTCTTGCGACGCTGGTTCGTGGGTTGCTTGCTTTTTCGAGTTAGTTTCGGGCTCAGAGTTTTTTCATTTTAACCCAGCGGCCAAGCAGACTTGCGGCGCCTTACGATCTCCTTGTATTGTTTCGACTCCGAGGAGGGATGGAAATTTGAGGCACAGGTGGAAAGTCGAGGGTATTGCGTGCATGGAATTTAACCACGGAGTCCCGACGATCGCGTTATATGCTGCTGGGCCGTCGACTACCAAAAATTCCACCATCTTTGTGACGCTCCCGTCTCTGACCGAGAGATCGACCGAGCCGAGGGTCATTGTGATGTTTCCTGAGAGTCCGATTATTGGATTGGGATCGTCCGTGATAACGCTTAGTTCGAGTCCCATCCTCTCGAGAGTGTTTCTATATATAATATTTGTCGAGCAACCGGTGTCGACCAATATTCTTGCTACGTCGATGTCCTGGATCGTTAGTCTGATAACGAGGAGTTCGTCGTGAGGTTTGGCTTGACCAGCCGTTGCTCCATCCCCGAATGACACGATGTTGCGGACAGGTGATGTGGCCATGCTGTCATTATCAATCGTAGGTTTTTGAGTAAGAGAATCCGACCCCCCCTCCTTCTAGCGCCAAACTGTGGGAACCGAAATTCGCACTGTCGGTTTTAGTTAAGTTTTATCGGAGGAAAACTAAGTAAACCTAGTTTTCCCTGAAGGCTCGGATTCTCTGCGACAACCAAACGAAATTAATAGAACAAGATAATAATGCGGAAAAGTTGCGCTATGGCGTTTATTAAACAGATGATAAGTTGAATACAATATTCTTCCGAAAAACGGGAAGTAGAGACACGCTGAAGAGGAAACAACGGAAATATAGGAGACAAGACGTTCTAAGTCTTGCTCCGCTAGTGTAGCCTCCTAAGTCCTAAGTTCCCTAAGCTAGCAGGAATTCTCTAAAACCCTAGATTTTGGATCTGGTCTCTCTCTTGATGATTTTCGCTCTGCCTCTCTTCCTCTCCCAAAGCTCCTTTATATACTCCTTCTTATGACGGTCTATTCTCCTTCTGGGCCGCAAGGCGGGCTTTTTCCATTTTCGCCGACCTTCATGTTTATCTTCGGGAAACTTGACATTTATCCTCCCGGAAATTTAGGATTTATCTTATCGCGTAAAGATAAACGTAAATCGCTGTTCCTATCCTAGATAATCGTAAATGGGTTGTCCGATCGCGTTTGGTCCCTTTCGGGCCGTTTCGAGGACTTCCGCTGTTTTCTACGATTTCTTCGGAAGATCTTCAATCCTTCGTAGAGTTGAGATGCGTGGTGTTTTAGATAACCATCATCGTTTCGTATGAATGATTTAAGATCTTCTTTTCCGTTGAAATATTACGAGTTTTCGAAGTGTTTCTGACGGTTTTTAGTTCATAGTAAGAACGGGAGTTTTGTATGCGGAATCCCAATGATTCATTCCGCGAGAACTCGGGAAGGACTCAAGGCACAGATTACTGACGGCCGGGGCCTGGAACTCGTGCACAGAAGATTGTCGCTCGAGGGCCCGAAGCAGCGCGGACGCTAGGCGCCCGGTGCCTAGAGGCAGCGCGGGCGCTAGGCGCCCGGCGCCTAGAGGCAGCGCGGGCGCTAGGCGCCCGGCGCCTAGAGGCAGCGCGGGCGCTAGGAGCCCGGCGCCTAGAGGCAGCGCGGTCGCCAGGCGCCCGGCGCCTAGAGGCAGCGCGGGCGCCAGGCGCCCGGCGCCTAGAGGCAGCGCGGGCGCTAGGCGCCCGGCGCCTAGAGGCAGCGCGGGCGCTAGGAGCCCGGCGCCTAGAGGCAGCGCGGGCGCTAGGCGCCCGGCGCCTAGAGGCAGCGCGGGCGCCAGGCGCCCGGCGCCTAGAGGCAGCGCGGGCGCCAGGCGCCCGGCGCCTAGAGGCAGCGCGGGCGCCAGGCGCCCGGCGCCTAGAGGCAGCGCGGTCGCCAGGCGCCTGGCGCCTAGAGGCAGCGCGGGCGCCAGGCGCCCGGCGCCTAGAGGCAGCGCGGGCGCTAGGCGCCCGGCGCCTAGAGGCAGCGCGGGCGCTAGGCGCCGGGCGCCTAGAGGCAGCTTCGGGCGCTAGGCGCCCGAAGCCTAGAGGCAGCACGGGCGCTAGGCGCCCGGCGCCTAGAGGCAGCACGGGCGCTAGGCGCCCGACGCCTAGAGGCAGCACGGGCGCTAGGCGCCCGGCGCCTAGAGGCAGCACGGGCGCTAGGCGCCCGGCGCCTAAGGGCATGTTGCGGTTGGCTGCTTGGTTCCTTCGGTTTGCGGGTGTTCGCGTGCATCCTTCGGAGGATTTTTCGTATGACAAATAGTCTTAGCCGTTGATTCCGAGATAATCGTTTTTGACCCCAACAGTCCCCCTAAACCGGGACCTAAGCTCAACAATCTCGAATACATTCAGGTCCCTGAAAACCTGAACCTAAGGTCTTAAAATCCTTAACAAACCCCAAAGGTCTTAAAATCCTTATCAAAAACTAAGGTCTTAAACAATCAATAAGGTCTTAAAATCCTTAACAACAACTAAGGTCTTAAAATCCTTAACAACAACTAAGGTCTTAAAATCCTTAACAACAAGGTCTTAAAATCCATAACAACAACTAAGGTCTTAAAATCCTTAACAACAACTAAGGTCTTAAAATCCTTAACAATCAACTAAGGTCTTAAAATCCTTAAACAATCAACAAAGTCTTAAAATCCTTATCAAAACCGAAAGGTCTTAAAATCCTAAAGAATCAACAAAATCTCAAAATTCCTCAACTTCATCTGTTAAAGTCCAAAGGTCTCGAAATCCTTCGAACTAACTCAGGTCCCTAAGAATCTGAATTCAGGTTCCTACGGACCTAGACGCCAGGTCCCAGAACCTTTTGAAAATCGGACTCAGGTCCCTAAATTCCCCAAGCTAGTATCAAAGGCTCCTCTTTAAGGTCCTCATGACTGAATATGTACTAAGCTAAATGCTTATCACAAATTAAGACTAAAGATCCTAATCCGATCCAATGATCACTATGTCTAAACAAAACGTAGTTAAGTTCAAAAGTTTAAGACAAAAATAATAACCAAGACTTAACATACGAAAGGGATTAAAAGCCTCCCCAGGCCATTGAAATCCAACAAGTTGTAAGGTTTAAAGGCCTCCTCAGGCACTAAGTCATAAAGCTTAACGAAACAAAAGCCCTCAGGCTGAAGTATTGAAAACACAAAACATAAATTTAAAAGAGCCATAGCTCTCAATCCTCCTTCTCTTCCTGGATCGGATCACCATCACCAGCAGGAACTCCCTCTTCGACCACATTATCATCGCCTCCTATAGCTGCCTCGACCGGAGCTAAGTCAGGAGCCATCAAACCCAAATTAGAACCATACTCTCCAGAAAATGACGGATTAAACATGTTAATCTCAAAAGTACCTGAACTCTCCGATATCCGGGGAAGGGGAAGCTTGCTGACTGAAAAGTCGGAGACTTGAGCCTTCTCATACGCAGTCGCCGCTTCTGGCAATAAGGCCACCAAGTGGTTGTACTCCTCTTCAACACTCTGAATATTGTTGTTCAACATATCCTTCAAAAGGTCAGCGTTAGCTTGGAGCTCCTAAGCATAAACCAAAGCGCTGACCTCCTCCTTCTTCCTAGCAAACTTTTCCTGAACACATGCCAGGATCTTGCCGTAAGCTTCGGTGACCTCCTTTTTCCCTTCCCTCACAGCTACCTTGACTTCCGCCTCCTTGTTCCTCTGGCTGTCTTGGGACGTGATAATGAGGTCACGGACCTGATGTTCAGCCACCCTGCGAGCAGCATCCAGCTCGTTGATCCTTCTGCTCTTCACATGGATTTCGAGCTCTTGACTCTCGATCTTCCCCTGTTGAGCATCGGCCTTAGAGCCTATCCTCTTCACCTCAGCCTTGAGTTCCAAAATTCAAGCACGGGCTTGATCAAGATCGGCCTTGGCTGCCTTAACCATCTCGGTAACCTCGGCAAGCTCACCAGCATTGGGGGCATCATGCAAAGCATTCTCAAACTTGAGCTGGGCCCTGTTACCAGCCCCAGCCAACTGCAACAAAACCAAAAATATATAAGTCATCGTCTTCAAAAAATGTAAACGAAAAAATGATAGAGTCATGTACCTGACCCATACAGTGGGCGATGTGGAGATACTCATCCCGGTTAGTCAGGTCCTTGAGCGCTGGAAGGGGACATCCCACCCTCTTCAGGTGCCTCAGTATTGCGGCCAGGCCCCAAGGGTCGTCCAGGATCGACCCAGGCTTTGAATGGGTAAAACTCCACCCAACAGTTCCTCCTCTAGAAGACGAGGAAGAAGACCGGGTGGGAGCTCCAACTTGATCGGTCCTAGGCCTCTTGTGTCTCGACGGCTCGACCTTAGAGGTACCCCTCGGAGCTTGGTAATCAGCTTCCGGCACCGGGACCTCAGGGAGAGGAGCAGCATCCTGAGCTACGACCTCAGCTGGAGTAGTCTCGGCAGCAGGTCTGGACCCTCCGTCATCCAAAACTTCCTTCATTGAATCAAGGAATGATCCTCCTTGGCTCTTATCGCCTCCACGGGAGGCACTAGCAGCCTTGGAGGGATTACCCCTAGAACGGAATGATGGTCTCAAAGTCATGTCACATGGCTGAGTCTTTTCGGTTCCTGAAGCACTTGCACCAGTTGAGATCAATACAACTGAGTCACCTGCCGAAACTGGAACAATGGAAATTCTTAAGAAGATTAAAAAACTTCAAACAATAAAATCGTTAAAAAGGTTCGAACTTGAACTTACTTTTGATATCTTCGACGGGAATGGGATCTTGGAAAGAGGCGTTGTAGGTATCTGGGAATATGGCTGCACCTATTCGAGAAGTGGTATAAGCTACCCAGGTACAAGGACTTTGTCGTAACCTGCGAAACAGAGCTCTAGTAAGCTTCGTAGAGGATCTTCGATTTCTGCAAACAAATCCGAGCAAAAAGATTAACCTACCACGATAAGTAAAATAGGAAATACATGTCCCTAGAATTCCTAACCAGATGCATTAGACCAGGTAATCCTGAGGTTCCGACCCGCTGGAACCGTCGAAGGATCAATCTTAACATAGAAATATTTCTTCCTCCAATCATCATCGCTGCTAGAAAATCTGAAGATAACGTGATTGGGGCGACTGGGGAGGTAGTAAGTCCCGGTACCACCCTCCTTAGAAGCACTCTCTTTTATCGAGAAGAGGCTCATAAGCTCGATGAGTCCAGCGCTATCCCCCTCCTCTCTGGACCTAGTGATAAAACCATTTATCACTCGGATGACTGAAGGACAGAGTTGGGAAAGGCTTAGCTGATAGTGATCGAGAAAATCCAGCAGCAGAGTCGGGAGAGGGAATCTCAGATGACACTTTGAGATATACCTCTAGTGAAAACAGAACCAACCCTCCGGAGCAGTCTCGGGGGTTTTTTCGGGTTTACAAGCCCGAGCAAGCTCTTTCTGGCCAAGAGCTTGAACCATAAGGTTGACAACCTCTTGACTCTGCACCAAAGAAGGCGAGTGAGATCCGCTCCCGCCGGCATCGTTTTTCTTCTTCCGCTTGGAGACCCTGGTCGCGATTGTTTCCTTCGCTTTCTTTTTCTCTCTCCTCATCTTGACTCCGACCTCCTGCTTAACCTTTAGAAGTTCAGCTCCGGAGGCAGAGGGAGGCATCCCGGTCTCTCCGGAACCTTCTTTCGGATGATCCATAATAGGGGAAGATTAAGGGAAAAGTAGATAGCGAGATTTGGGAGAAATTTGCAGAAAGAGGAACGAGGAAGATGAAGATAAGAAAAAAAAGGAAAAATCGCAGTAAAAATAAAAAGAGGAGAGGGAAGTTACCTTGGAAACTGAACGGAGGCGTGGAGAAAGTGGAAGGCGTAGCAGTTAATGCTTACAGCTTTATATCCCATCAACTCTCGAGATTCAGAAACGTTATTTCAAATCCTCTCCATCGGAGCCGTAGGTTTTGTCAAGCGCAATAAGGACCGTTAGATCAAGTAAACCGAATCTAAACAGGATAAGAACTAATCATTACCTCAACGAAAAGATAAGATCGATAGCTAGAATCTAGCTTCCGAGACAAAAAGATTTTATTCGGAAGCTAGGGGCAACTGTTTGACCCGAATATGACCCGAAGGTGAGGTACCGGTAAGCACGAGCTAACGAGTGGGCCGCGGTGAGCCCATCATAACAAAGGGAGCTAAAAGCTGAGCCAAAGGCTGAACGTGGAAGTCATCATAACATAGGTCACGACAGAAAGGGAGCTAACACTTCGAGAGACTAGGTCAAGAGGAACCTGGAGCAAGTCCCGTAACTAAAGCCGTATATCTCGGAGGTCAGTTGAGGAGCTACCAACGAAACCTAGACTATATAAAGACGGAGAAGATCAAAGACAAGAGATCTCTTTTTCATATACCAACTTTTGTATTAGACTCAAAATACTATTCTTTGTACTCATCATCTTTTCAACTCATCAATAAAGTCAAATTCATTCTTCAAGCTTACTTACAGGATTCAGCCCATGATTATTATTCATCATCTCTCTCAACCTAACCTAAATCTAAGAAGTGAAACCTTGTCTCTCACACTGCTATCAGACCACCTTGAAGGGAAAGACCAAGGTCTTATAGCAATTACAGAAGGAACCTCCAGCTCTTCATACCGAAGATCCGGAGGTTTAAGGGATGGACGAGGTCCCCCTGATGGAAGGGAATTCGGAGCGGAACCTCAAGATAGGCTCTAAGCTTCTGAAGGACCTAAGACGAAGACTGATTGACTTCCTAAAGTCTAACTCCGATTGCTTCGCTTGGTCCAACGAGGATATGCCCGGGATTGACCCTGACGTCATCATGCATCAGCTTCAAGTAGATCCGAAATATCCCCAAGTCAGACAGAAAAGGAGGAAATTTGCTCCTGAAAGGGACGAGATCATTAACAAGGAAGTCAAGAACCTGCTCGACGCATGATTCATAAGAGAGGTACAACATCCCGACTGGCTTGCTAATGTAGTAGTCGTAAGGAAGAAGAACGGGAAGTGGAGAGTTTGCATCAATTTTACGGACCTTAACAAGTCATGTCCAAAAGATCCCTTCCCTTTTCCTCATATAGATAAGCTGGTTGACGCCACTGCCGGACATCAGCTAATGAGCTCATGGATGCCTTCTCCGAATACAACCAAATCTTGATGCATCCAGATGACCAGGAGAAGACATCTTTCATGACCTCCAGGGGCATCTATTGCTACAAGGTTATGCCTTTCGGGTAAAAAAATGTCGGATCCACCTATCAGAGGCTCGTCAACATGATGTTTGCTGATCAGATAGGCCAGACCATGGAAGTATATATCGACGACATGTTGGTAAAGTCTTTGGACTCCGAAGATCATATCTCGCACCTTCAACAGGCGTTCGCCACCCTTAGAAGGTACAATATGAAGGTCAACCCTTCCAAATGCTCGTTCGGAGTAAGCTCAGGGAAATTCTTGGGGTACATAGTCACTCACAAGGGCATAGAAGAAAACGCAGAACATATAAGGGCCATCCAGGTGATACCTTCCCCTCAAAACGTCAAGGAGGTCCAAAAACTGACAGGAAGAATGGCAGCCCTCAGCAGATTCATCTCCAGGCTCTCCGACAAGTCCCATACCTTCTTTGAAACATTAAAGAACCCCAAGGACTTCAAATGGACAGAGAAGTGCGAGATTGCACTATCTGACCTCAAGGCCTATCACACTACTCCACCACTCTTACCCAAACCCCTGCAAGAAGAGGTCTTATTGCTCTACCTATCCGTATCCGAGCATGCGGTTAGCGCGGTCCTCGTAAGAGAAGAAGGAAGGAGACATCACCCAATATATTACGTGAGCAAGACCATTCTAGATGCAGAGAACCGCTACAACCATCTAGAGAAGCTAGCCCCCGCCCTGGTCGTGACAGCTCGGAAATTACGCCCTTATTTCCAGGCTCATCAGGTAGTGGTTTTCACTTCGTTCCCTATCAAAGCGGTCCTTCACAAGCCCGAGGTGTCTGGACGATTGGCAAAATGGGCCATAGAATTGGGGGAGTATGATGTGGTCTTTCGCCCAGCTACCGCCATCAAGTCACAGGTCCTGGCCGACTTCGTGGCTGAGTTCTCTCCCTCCATGCTTCCAGGCTTGGATCAAGAAGCTACGCTCCATGAAAAAGAGGTGGAGAAAGGCCAATGGACATTACACGTTGACGGTTCCAGCAACGTGAGAGCTGCAGGAGTAGGATTAGTCATATCTTTCCCCACAGGAGAGTCACCTTCAAGGGTCGTGCATTGCAATTTTAAAGCAACCAACAACGAAGCTGAGTACGAAGCCCTGATAGCCGGTGTGGCGTTAGCCAGACAAATGGGAGTGGATGACATCCAGGTCTTCAGCGACTCACAGCTCATCATCAGCCAAGTCCAAGGAGACTACCAAGCTAAGGATCCGAGTATGATCAGATACCTATCAGTGGCCAAACGTCTGCTTGACCAATTCGAAAACTGCAAACTTACACAGATCCATAGGGAGCAAAACTCCCTAGCCGATGCTCTAGAAAAGCTAGGTTCCGCCTTGGAAACCAAGGATAATATGAGCATTCCCTTGTTGGTCCTACAATGGCCAGCAACCGAGAAAGAGGCAGAACCAGAGGAGGTAGCAGTAGTAGACGAGGGGAAAACCCGGATGACTCCCATCACCAATTACCTGAGGAACGACGTCCTACCTGAAGATCGAGATGAGAGCCGCAAGGTAAAGAGGCAAGCAGCCAGATACTGCATCTCAGAAGGTAAACTATACAGGAGATCCTTTTCAGGGCCCTACCTACGGTGCCTAACCCCTAGAGAAGCTGCACGAATACTAGAAGAGCTCCATGAAGGGGAATGTGGTTCCCATTCCAGTGGACGAAGTCTGGTACTCAGAGCAAGAAGGGCTGGCTACTATTGGCCAACCATGGCGAAGGACTCCCTTAAGCAGGCTAAAACCTGCAGCCAATGCCAAAAACACGCCCCAATCTCCAACTTGCCACCAGAGAACCTCAAATCCCTAAGCTCTCCTTTGCCTTTTCGCAAATGGGGAATGGACATTGTGGGGAAATTCCCTATGGCGCCGGGGCAAAAGGTCTTCCTCCTAGTGATGACCGACTATTTTACGAAGTGGGTGGAAGCCAAAGCCCTGACAAAGATCACTGATCTCCAAATCAGAAAGTTCATCTGGACGAACGTGATTACCCGCTTCGGAGCACCTCAGGAGATTGTCACCGACAATGGACCTTAATTTACCAGCAACGACTTCCAGGACTTCTGCAAAGAATGGAACATCAAACTCTCATATTCAGCACCGCGACATCCGCAGTTGAACGGACAAGCAGAGTAAACCAACAAAACGGTGGTAAACATGCTCAAGAAGCGCTTAGAGAAAGCTCATGGGCGATGGGCAGATGAACTACATGGAGTTCTCTGGGCCTATCGGACAACTCCGAAGACGGCTACCCAAGAGACCCATTTCTCACTCGTCTATGGCACCGAGTCAGTGATACCCACCGAGGTGCACGTTAAGTCTCCAACATCCTAGCTCCAAAAGAGAATGACGAGCTGATGTACCTAAGTCTAGACCTATTATATGAAAAAAGAGAAGCGGCCCGCCTTAGGAACGCATCATACCAAATGAAAGTAGCCAAGAGCTACAACAAGAAGGTGAGATCCAGAACCTTCCAAGAAGGAGATTGGGTCCTAAGGCGAGTCTCCAACCACACAAGGGACAAATCAGCCGGAAAACTCGCCGCCGCATAGGAGGGCCCTTACCTGGTAATATGGGGGCAAGGGGCAGGAGCCTACAAACTGCAAGACAGTAAAGGCAAGGTCCAACCGAACTGCTGGAAGGCCTTGCACCTCAAATTCTACCATTCTAAAAGTGAGATCTTCGGATCAAGCTCTATATATACTACTATACTATATATTTAAGTCTTTTGGTTTTCCTACTCCCATGTATAACGAGAACGTCTTCGGACTAGGCTTATAAAATACACTTGGTTTCGACTAAAAGGAGTTAAGGGAATACCAATATACTTAAAGGGGCATACCAGCTGGATCATGACCTTAGGGACCTCATATCTTAGTTAACCCCCAAGCTGGTGAGGCTACTCACCTAAGGTGCAGACAGATATGAAAGGGGTCTGATCAGCCCTGCACCGATGTCTGCACAACAGGGCCCCGCGTAAAGGCCTATAGCCAAGAGTTACATGGGGACCACGTACTAAATGCTACCCAAACCCCGTGTTAAAAACGCCACGAGCTAAACACACGCAGGGGGCATGACGTACACGGCCAAGTACTGTAATCAGATTCGAGCGGCTGATATACAGGGAGCAAAGTACGGAAATACCGGTTGAGCACAACAAAATTCAATACCTATCTAGACGTGTAAGGTAGTGTGTCTGGGTTGAATTTGCCTTGCGGGGGAGCCCACCCCAGACCACAGTAAGTCTGAGGGTGACCTTTCTGCAGAAAGGTAAAGTGCAGCATTGAGACTTTCGAGAGTGGCCTACGCCTCCGGGCTGCAGAGTGCGATTTATCAATTTAGATCGAGAGTGGCACGACTCCGGGCAGCAGAGTGCGATCAAAAAGACTCCCCAAACGCATAAAGCCCAAAGAACCTCAGGGTTCCACAAGACCTCAGGCTCCAAGACCTCAGGGTCAAAAACCTCATGGTTCCATAAGACCTCAGGGTCCAAGACCTCAGGGTCCAGAACCTCAGGGTTCCACAAGACCTCAGGGTCCAAGACCTCAGAGGCCAAGACCTCAGGGTTCCATAAGACCTCAGGGTCCAAGACCTCCGGGTTAAGAACCTCAGGGTTCAATATGAACTCAGGGTCTCGAATCTCTCATGATTCAATGTTGCCATCACGGTCTAGAACCTCTGGGTTTGAAATTATTCTAGGTTCTTTGGAACCCTTGGGTCTACTGAAACCAATAGGCCTTTAAAGAATCTCTGGATTCGTAAAGATCACCTAAAAGAATCAAAGGCTTTCGAGTCTGAAAGACCCTCGGGATCAAGGATTTCAAAAGTCCTGATACCAACCTAAGAGAATTACCAAAGGTCTTAGGATCCAAAGGTATTGACCTCCAGGTTCGGAGTATCCCCTAAGTTAAACCATGGTACCAGGACCCATAGGTTAACCAAAACCTTAGGGTTCAATAAACAAACCTTTGGGTTCAGAATACGGCCTCAGGGCCTAGGTAAGGAACCTAAGGATTCTAGATCCTAAGAACCTCCGAATTCAAGGGTCCAAGAACTTCAGGGTTCAAATCAAGCTGGAACTCCCTAGCTCCCAGCAACGATCTTACATTCCTAAAACTAATACTCAAGTTTTTAAGACTGGATTACAAGATCTAATGCTTTGTCAAATGATTTCAGGCCTCCTATGAATCACTCAACCATCCACACGTCTTGCCAAGCAGCTATGGCTCGATAGCCATATAGCCGCAAACATTCCCTACCGAGAAGCGGTCTTAATGCAGGATACAAGCTCGAGAAACAAAAGATGGGATAAAGGCGAAAAAGCAATAAGTATTATTAGCTACTAAAGTTTCTTATTCAAAAAGAGAAAATCCATCAAAAATCCAGAAGAAGACGACAACATAAAGCAAGAAAAACATAAGTATTACAAATTAATCAAAGGTGCGGCTCTCGACGAAACGGAGGAAAAACGCCAAGTCGACCTTCATTGCTCGCCAAATTCCGAACAGGTCCTCCGACAGGCCCCCATCGGCCGGGTCCTCCAAATGGCCTACGCTGTTCGACATCCCTTTCCGACCACTCTTTCATAAAATCCCAACGAGCTTGTTCTCGAGCCCTTTGCATGGTGAGAGCCTGGTTGGAGATCACTTCTCGAAGCTGCCTCCGGAGAAAAAGAATCTCCTCATGCGGAGGGACACGCCGACCTAAACTGGGAAACCTGTTTCCCCTAACGTTCCTCGGAGCTAAGGAAGCCGCAGCCAAAGGGATAGAGGGAGACGAAGCGCAAGGTTTTCTCCTCTGAGGCCTAGCTCTGCAGTATTCCTCATACACCGACAATATTGAAGCCGTAGGGATCCCACCTGAGAAATCAATATATCACCAAGTTATGATCGCACCATTACTTGCAAAAAGAAAAAAGGGGGAGCTCCATTACCCCAAATACGGCTATGACGCAGGGATATCAGATGCATCAAAAACATAATCCAACGAAAATGCCTAGGAATTCCTTGCGCCAACTTTGCCAAAGTCGCACCAGCCCGAAGAACCGGTCGAACCACCTCTGCAAAAGCCCAAGGCAAATCAACAAACATGATATTTATGTCTGGAGAGAGGGAAATAACTTACCAACTGGACGCCAAAAGCAAGGATAGCAAGGAACACTGTCAAACTTCATGAACATATATCTCTTATCCCAAGAATCGTTTGTAGGAAAGCTACCACGAATACCCCGAGGAGGATCATCTACCAAAGGCTCACCATCACGGGACCATATCTGATAGGAGCCCTTTTTGCTCGATAAGGGAACAAAGGAGTAAGAGTACATAACCTCAGACAATCCAAAGGGAATGCTGTGAACTTCAGACAATCCAAAGGGAATGCTTGATCTAGTTCACATCTTCTTCTGTGTATTCCTCTCCAGCTACAGTTTCTGCTTCCTGAACTGAGCAAATCTGCTTGTTAAGTAACTTCTGAACATTGTCCAGCTGTGCTTGAATTTCATTAATATGCTCCTTCTCAAGGAATGATGCAGATTTTGCCTTGACAATGTTCTTCTTGATGTTGCTTGAAGCTAAGTTATCAATTAACTTCACAACATCTTGTGGATTCCTCGTGGTGAAATTTCCTTCACTAGCTGTATCAAGAGCCATCTGATACTTCAAAGCGATGCCTCTGTAGAAAGTGCAGAGTAGTTGCACATTGTTGAATCCGTGGTGTGGACAATCGCGCTGGTAGGATTTGAATCTGTTCCAGGTATCTTTGCATGACTCTCCGGGATCCTGAGTGAATGTAGCAATTTTCCTCCTCCAGTCTTCAGCAAGTGAATCATCAAAGAAGTTACGCAGGAATGCGTTTTTGATGTCTTTCCAGGTTGTGAGAGAACCTGGTGGTAACTGCCTCAGCCACTGCAAAGCTTCTCCTGATAGAGAGTATTTGAATAGCTTGAAGAGAAGATAGTCCTCATGGACTCCATTGGCTTTAATGGCGGTTATGAGATCCTCGAACCTCTCTAGATGTTCTATAAGATGCTCATGGGATAACCCACAGAAGGGTATTTGTCCCACAAGTGTGTAATACTGCGGCTTGAGCTCTAAATCTCCTCTCTGAATGGCAGGAGGGCGGATGTCTGATCGGTTGGTATAGAACTGATCTGGACGGTTGTAGTCAGCCAAGGATCTAGCTCTGTTAGCCTCTTCTACAGGTTGGATGAAGCATGTAGGTGCAGTGTCTTGCTCAGGAGTGATCTTCTTTTGAGCATTCCTGCATTACGTAAGTGACCATCTTGATCACGCAGGTCTCCATTCTCATCTGTTGTTAGAATAATAGGCGCTACAATGTCTCAGCGGTTAGTATCGATCGATGTTATGTGATAATATCGATCGATGTCGGATGAAAGGTATCGGTCGACAAACGGATGTTGGTGTCGATCGATGAAAGGTTGCGATTATCGGTAGACAAAGAAGGTGTCTTGGTCAACTGTGGTAGGTGATTATCGGTCGACAAAGAGCAGTTGATGTTGATCGATGTGGAACATAAGTTTCTGCGGATGTTACGTTCCAAACTGTGGGGATCTTCTGAGTACACAAGTTGAGGATTCTTGTTGCTTCTAGTACTGCTGGGCATGTACCTGAAAAAGAGAAGATTTTTTTTGCGTCAGAAGATGATTAAGCAGTAACAAAGTAACCTAACCTAATCAGATTAAATCTAATGGCGATCTTAACTCTCCGGCAACAGCACCAAATTTGATATCACTCAAATTACCCTAAGGAGTGAATTACTATAAGAGGTTCAGATGTAGTACTTAGGGATCGAATCACGAGGAGCTAAAGAACACAAAATATAAAATCCTTAGAGATTATGCTAGGTTGAATATTTTTAAATGTAAATTGCAGTTTGTGAGCAATGATAAGTTGCTCAAGAGAATGGTTTTAAGTTGTAAACAATAAGAGAAAGTAGTTAGATTCAAGGTTACTATTCAGATAATCAGGATTATAATGCTATAGATGTTTTAATAAGTTACTTGCAAGATACTAAATAACTTCAGTTCTTAGAGTTTAATAATTGTTATCGCTATTAGACTCGTCCACTGATCTGACTGCCGACAATATCGATCGATGTTTTGACAGTGATATCGATCGATATGGGTTGTCGTCGATCAACTACTCTTTTGGAGTATCGATCGATATAGCTTCATATCGAATTGAATATATGTTCACCATGATCATAGACCGGCTCTCGCGTATCCCTAGAGGATCTTAGCTTATACAAGATGATTTCAGGATAATGATTTATGGATTAAATCACTTCCGAGATTATATTCTAGTTAGCTACTCTAGAATAAGCATTGGGGTTCATCAAGATAATGAGTATCACAACTCAACAATCTATAGTTGGGGCTAATCCCTCATAACTATTTGAACCCTAAATCTAACAAAGAAATCTACTCAGACATAGCTACGTGATTCATAGCATCAAGGTAATAATAGAGATTCATAAGATAGAAGACTAAACAATTAAGTTTCTCTAGATAACAAATCTCTTTGTGTCTTCTTCTAGATCTTAGAATTCTATTACCTTTGATGAATAGAGAATAATCGAACACCTAGCTAACAACAGTAGCACCAAAAACACTAACTTTGAGAAGTAAAAGTCTGTTGCATCCGTAGGGAATGAGCAGATGAACAAAGTCAGAGCTACGTTAGATATCGTTCATGAACTTCTTAGAAAGCAAGTATGTTCAGCTGAAGGAGAAGTAGATGCAGACATGAGAGGGGAAGAAGATGTGACCTATATCGGAGGAACCAGATTTCAGAGATTCGAAAATAAGGGAGGAAACAAAAACTTCTTTAGAAATGGGCAGAGAAGTAACCAGAGTTTGCAGTTTCAGAAACCCTTCAACAACAACACTAAAGGCTACAAGAACTCGTTATACCAGAACCTACCACAACAAACCCAAGATAGCAAAATTGAAGCAATGCTTGACAGAATGCTGGAAGGGCAGCAAGCAGATCACTGTGGATTTTAATGGGAAGAATATCTCTGCCTACAACAATCTGAACTCAAGAATTGAGACCTTAGGGAATCAAGTAAAGAAGCTTGAAATGCAAGTGGTTCAGACTGGGGAAGCTGTAAAGAGGCATAAAGCTTTAACTAGAGAGGCTGGAGTTGATAAAGTAAAACACCACGGAAATGCCATCGTAGATGATGATTTCTGGAAAGTGGTGAAGGACGAAAAGTCTGGAGAAGGAGGCTTCGATACTGAAAGTTCCATGAGTATAGGCGGACCACAATGGTGTCGACCGATGTCGAGTAATTTGCATCGATCGACATACAATGACGAAGATCGATCGGTTGATCACTTTACACATCGATCGACGTCGTCTGATAAATCAACTGCGGAGTGTATAGTGCAGTTCGAATTTTAACTCATGAAGTATTCGCAGGAAAACACCCTTACCCACCCTCCCCTTTTTACTTTAATGTCGACCAACGGCCTGAGCCCGCCAACGATCGACAGAGAGAGGCCACCATCGATCGATGCCCATCACCTCATATCGATCGACAGACACCTTTCACATACTGAGTGCAGTTACCACCTATCGATAATGACCAAGTCAATACACTCAAGCCATCACCTAAACCTTCATCAAACCCACCCAAATTTAAACCCGACCCTTCAGAAACATCAATAGAACCTATGCAGGTTGATCAGGAAGTTGAAGGAAGAAGGTAAAGGAAGAGGAAGAAGAAAATTCCCAAGAACCTTAAGAGGGATGCTAATGAGAAGTGATATACCATGATTTTGACCCACTTTCACCCATGGTATTTCTACGATTTTACTATATATATATATATATATATCTATGTTTTGGAGTTTTTTAGGTATGTTTTCAGGTTCAATGGTATTTTGGAGTAAAGTGACGTTTTAGGTGCCATTATTGAGCTTAAATGAGGTTTTCCCGATATGACTATAAAGATCAGTCATGAAGGCCAATATCCAGAGATACATATCGATCGATACACATCTTGTGTAATCGATCGAGGACGCATCCGTAGAAGTCGATGACAAGATACTCCATCGATCGATATACACCTAGTATTATCGATCGATATCGAGCATGTAGAAGAAGGATAGTTATCTCAACTGACTTGAAGCCCCAGATCTCCCATTATTACAATAATGCCCCTGGCGAGTTTTTAACCTAATTGTACTCAATATTTATAGTTATGCCTATGTGTTTTGGCAATGTGTGCATTTACGTCCTTTTACATGCTTTTGTGATTTTCATTACTTTCATTTATCAGTCTAAAGTATTCTTTTCATCTTATTTTATATTCATCAAAGGTTATAGAATTCTAAGATCTAGAAGAAGATATAAAGAGATTTGTTATCTAGAGAAACTTAATTGTTTAGTCTTCTATCTTATGAGTCTTTATTATTACCTTGATGCTATGAATCACTTAGCTATGTCTGAGTAGATTCCCTTGTTAGATTTAGGGTTCAAATAGTTATGAGAGATTAGCCCCAACTATAGATTGTTGAGTTGCGATACTCATTATCTTGATGAACCCTAATGCTTATTCTAAACTAGCTAACAAGAATATGATCTTGGAAGTGATTTAATCCATAAATCATTATCTTGACATCATCTTGCATAAGCTGAGATCCTCTGGGGATACGCGAGAGCCGGTCTATGATATTGGTGAACATATATTCAATTCGATCTGAAGCTATATCGATCGATACTCCAAAAGAGTAATCTATCGACGACAACCCATATAGATCGATATCGCTATCAAAACATCGATCAATATTGTCGGCAGTCAGATCAGTGGACGAGTCTAATAGCGATAGCTATTAGACAACTCTAAGAATTGAAGTTCTTTAGTATCTTGCAAGCAACTTATTAAAACATCTATAGCATTATAATCTTGATTAACTGAATAGTAACCTTGAATCTAACTACTTTCTCTTATTTTTTACAACTAAAACCATTCTCTTAAGCAACTTATCATTGCTCACAAACTGCAATTTACATTTAAAAATATTCAACCTAGCATAATCTTTAAGGATTTTAATCTTTTGTGTTCCTTAGCTCCTCGTGATTTGATCCCTAAGTACTACATCTGAAACCTCTTATTTAAGAGAGTAATTCATTCCTTAGGGTAATCTGAGTGATATCAAATTTGGTGCCGTTTCCGGGGAGTTAAGATCGCCATTAGATTTAATGTGATTAGGTCTAGGTTACTTGTTACTGCTCAATCATCTTCTGACGCAAAATAGTTTTTCTTGTCTTTTTCAGGTACATGCCCAGCAGTACTAGAAGCAACAAGAATCCTCAACATGTGTACTCAGAAGATCCCACAGCTTGGAACAAAACATCCGCAAGAACTTACGTTCCACATCGATCGACGTCAACTGCTCTTTGTCGAACGATACTCGCCTACCACAGTCGACCGAGACACCTTCTTTGTCGATCGATACTCGCACCGTTCCATCGATCGACATCAACAACCGTTCGTCGACCGATACCTTTCATCCGACATCGATCCATATTAATCACATTACACTGATCGATACTAATCGTCGAGTCATGGTAGCGCCTATTATTCTCACAACCGATGAGAATAGAGACATGCGTGATCAAGATGGTCATCTGCGTAATGCAGCTGGTCAAAAGCTGATTGCTCAAAAGGAAATCATTCCCGTGCAAGACACTGCACCTACAAACTTCATCCAACCTGTAGAAGACGGTAACAGAGCTAAAATCTTGGCTGACTACAACCGTCCAGATCATTTCTATACCAACCGATCAATCATCCACCCTCCTGCCATTCAGAGAGGAGATTTCGAGCTCAAGCCGCAGTACTACACACTTGTGGGACAAATACCCTTCTGTGGGTTATCCCATGAGCATCCTATGGACCATCTAGAGAGGTTCGAGGATCTCATAACTGCCATTAAAGCCAATGGAGTCCCTGAACACTATCTTCTCTGCAAGCTTTTCAAATAATACTCTATAAGGAGAAGCTTTGCAATGGCTGAGGCAGTTACCACCAGGTTCTCTCACAACCTGGAAGGATATCAAAAACGCATTCCTGCGTAACTTCTTTGATGATTCACGTGCTGAAGACTTGAGGAGGGAGATTGCTACATTCACCCAGGATCCTGGAGAATCATTCAAGGATACCTGGAATTGATTCAAATCCTACCAGCGCGATTGCCCACACCATGGATTTAACAATGTGCAACTACTCTGCACTTTCTACAGAGGTATCGCTTTGAAGTATCAGATGGCTCTTGATACTGCTAGTGAAGGAAACTTCACCATGAGGAATCCACAAGATGGTGTGAAGTTAATTGATAACTTAGCTTGAAGCAACAACACGAAGAACACTGTCAAGGCAAAATCTGCATCATTCCTTGGGAAGGAGCAGATTAATGAAGTTCAAGCACAGCTGGACAATGTTCAAAAGGTACTCAACAAGCATATTTGCTCAGGTTAGGATGCAGAAACTGCAGCTGGAGAGGAATAAAAAGAAGAAGATGTGAACTGGATCAGCGGAGCAGGATTTCAGAGATCTGGAAATCAAGGAGGAAACATAAACTTCTCAGGACAGAGGAGCAACTACAACCCAAGTTCACATAAACCCATCTACAGCAGCAGCAACTCCAACAACAACATAAGTTATGGAAACTCATTCTACACCAATCCAACCCCACCCACCCAGGAAAGCAAGCTAGAAGAGATGATGGATAGAGTTCTGGAGAGTCAGCAAAAGCCACAGGTGGATTTCAATGGGAAGATTGACTCTGTCTACACCACCGTGAACATAAAGCTTGATGCTTTGAGTACCTATGTGAAGAAAGTGGAGACTCAGGTGGTTCAGACAGGAGAAGCTTTGAAGAAAGAAGAAGCTTTAGCAAAGGGATCAGGAGAGTCTACTGCTAACCACCACGTCAATGACATCCTGGATGATGATTTTTGGCAAGTGATGAAGCAAGAAAGGCTGCAAGATTCGACACATGAGGGTACACCAGAAACCGGATTCGATTCATATCGATCGACATCGTCTACCCGACATCGATCGATATCACCTATAGCGAAGCGATCGATAAACTTTGACGAGTATTGATCGATATACTTCGAGGAACACTCCAAACGAGCAATTCCATCAAGATCATGTCACACGAAGCCTTCGCAGCACGACACCCACATCCGTCTGTCCCTATGGAAGTTGACCCGACTTTAGACCTTATCGATCGATACAGAGAAACTTCCATCGACCGATTAGGAGATACCAATATCGACCGACGTACAGGAGTCACTGTCGCCCGATATACCATACCTCATCGCCGAGTGCAACTACCAAAGATAGATGCATCACGACTTAACGCACTTCAGGAGCAGTCTAAACTTTCCAAAACCCTTCCAATTGCCATCATATGAAGAAACCCACGGACATCATTGAGCCCATGGAGATAGAAAAGGAAAACCTAGGAAGAGTTCTCAGAAAAATAAAAGAGAAGATTGCCAAGCACCTTAAAAGGGGAGCTAATGAGACAGAGATGGAAAACTTCAGAAAGAGAGTTCTAAGGATCCTTACAGAGAAACCTTTTGAAGAAGCATACTTTTCACATAGATTGTGGATGTTTTTCAGAGAAACTAAGGAGACAGAAGAAGACATCAGGAGGATGTTTCACCAAGTTCACGATAGCTTGAAGAAGAGGATCACACTGACGAAGATCATGGAAGACCACAGAGGTCTGAAGATAGAGCCTACTGAAGTAACATTCATCTTCGTGGATTGTTCTCAGCAGAACTCTGGAGGAATAGTCTGAAATCTTTAGGTACAAATAGGAGATTCCATCATCCCTACAGACTTCCACGTCCTGGATGTCAAGCTCAACTTCAAGACATCCCTACTACTTGGAAGAGCCTTCTTAGCCACAGTTGGAGCTTTTTGTGACTTAAAATTCAACAAGCTCTGCCTAACCCTAATCGACCCTACCACCCTCTATGATCCAGTCCAAGTCGTCAAGATTCCAAGGAAGGAGACCCCAGCACTTGTAGCAGCATGCTTTTGTTCACAAGACTTTGTTTCCATGGCCGAGTACGAAACATATCTAGTCGCATCGACCGATGAAGGCAACTTCGCATCGGCCGATGATGGCAACATCTAATCAACCGATGTAGGTGACATCACATCAACTGATACGAATCCACCTAAGAGGACCAATGTCAAAATCTTGGCATCGATCGATAAGCTATTCAGGAAGGCCGACGAGGAGTTTCCAGATGGGGATTTCAAGTTAGATAATTTGGAAACGGGTCGTTACATCCCTCCACTGGTTATATAAGAGGAGTATGATGAAGATTACGAGGAAGAACAAGCCACATAGTACAAATTTCTTCGTGAAGAAGAAGAAGACAGATTGACTTCCCACATCTTCAGATTCAAGGTAACGACTGATAAAGGCCAACCTTCGTCGACACCAACGGAGATCGCTCAAACGACCTTATCAACCATCAAGCGACTATCATGAGAGTGTTTCAGTGGATACAGCACCACTGAAGGATTCACCCCAACCGAATGCAATCTCATCGACTGATATGTCACAACAACAATTGATCAACACGCTTCGAAGGAAATCGACCGATGCACCTGCTGCAGCATCGAACGATATGACCACTACACCATCCGAGGTACAAACACATAATTTAGATTTTGGTTTTCTAACTCCGGATAAGTTTGGTATTTTCAGAGATCCAGAAGGCAACACACGAGCAATGGATGGAAGAATCATTTCAATCACAAAGAAGGACATTGCAGATATCCTTCAGACAGCCAATGGATCTATCAACCTCTTTAGAAAGCAACTTATCAACTCCGAAGATCAGCACCATCAGCACATCAACACACACGCATCAGCCAAGAAAGACGGTGCTATATATATCATCTCAACTCAGAGGATCCATTCAACGAGTATCGACCAATGAGGACCACCCTATATCGAACGATATACGTCAAGAATTTGTGATACACAACTACAAAGATGGAGTTCGTCATTTTTCTTGGGAGAAGAATGACGAATATGGAGTATACAGAGATGAATCTCGGTTTGCTAGAGGAATCAATGGAGACATCATCTTTGTTTCTGAAGACATGAAGAAGTTGCTGACTAGAGCTTCAAAGTTTGAATGGTCTTACTTCTGCCTACCATCACATGCAGATCACTTTAGCAAAGAAGTACCACCAGAAAAGCTCCACACCAAAGCTAAAGTCCAAAGTATGATCGACAAAGGTCTGATCATCACTTCAATCCGAGATCAACTGGCTTCAGAGTGCTAATGATCTTATCCATCAGAAGAAAGACGCCCTATAGGAAGAAGTACATATGCTTCGCCAAAAGATGGAAACCTACAGGAAGCCATCGACCGATACTGGACACAATACATCGATCAATATGCATCCCTCATCGTCTGCAACCTACACCAAAGAGGAGATCAACACTCTTTTCCGCAGCATCTACACAGAGCTTGGACAAGCAGATGAACACAACAGTACCGCTTTGGAAAAGAAATATCGAGAGCTCACCATCTAAGCCACCTCACTCAACAATCGCATGGCTGATATGAGGAAATCTATGTGGAACATCATATAAGACCACACAAATAAGGAGGCCAAGATGAGATTGCACTACGATCATACCAAACTTGCTCATTGATGAGATGATCTCACCTATTAAAGCTCGTCTGCAAGAAGTTGAGGAAGGTCAAAGGGAGCTATTCACTAATAACTTCTGTGAAGACTTCAGAGGTCAAGATCGACCGATGCACAACCAACTGCATCGCCCGATACAGAGTTCTGCACCAAATCTGACATGGAGAAGACAGTTCAATATCTTTTCACACTCATTGAAGAAACCGGTGATTCATCATACCGCATTTTCGATGAACTGTGGTTTCCAGTACAGAGCGACGTCTCCGGAATGCAGATAACCATTGAAGATATTCAGAAAGAGATCAAGATCATTCAGAGGCAGCTCGCAGATAGACCTACACCAATAGGATCGACCGATATGCACTCAACACATCGACCGATAGACCAGAACTGGTATCCATCGAGATCGACATTCCAAGATAGATCGATAAGCTCCTTGTACGAAGAAGAACCTATGAGCGACTCAACACCATGCAAGAAGACCTCAGTGATCTATCACAGCACGCCTATCCAACATTCAGACGCCATGAGTTCTACATCGAGAATCATGCGACAAGGCTAGATGTCATACACAATGAGGTAACCAAATTAAAGGAGAAACTGACCAAAGGAGATGAAGCCACCAGAAGATTCTTCACTACATGGTTTGGAGAAAACAAGAAGATAATGAGGAAACTTGTTACCCAGCAAGTTTTTGTAATTCACCTCACTAGCCTCAATACCGCCATAGTCAAGCTAAAAGACTATAATAAAGTGCTGAGTGGGAGGAAACACTGTTAGGTATTTTCTTACTTAGTTAAATTTGATTTTTAGTTTTTATTTTCGTTTTTGTTTTTGTTTTTAGTTTTTTCAGATTACATCATAGACGATTACCATCCCTATTGACCGATTCAATCATGTCGACATCGCCTGACATAGACCTACATTTGTCGATCGACATAGATAACTCACTATCGATCGAAAATGTTTTCAAAATTGGTTTTATTGAGTCAAGAAAGGGACAAGGTTATTTCAAAAAAAATTTCTTTTTATCTAACCACTCTTTAGCACCATTCTTAGATTTGTTGATTGCAGAAAGTACTATAGATACTAAAGTGGATCACATGTCACCTATGACAACACTTTTCATGATTGTTTGGAAGAACCAAAGATGATTTCCAACCTAACTTGAGAATCTATTGCTTGTCTTGGGGCTTGGTATACAAGGGATCGGAATCTTCCTGCAAGTCTGGAAGGTAATAGTCTGTGTGCTTCTGATTCCCTTCCTTCTCTCTCTTCGGCATCCTAAAGAAAGAAAGAAAAGATATGTATAAAAGATGTGATATGATTTCTTGAGGAGTAGAAGGATAGGAGTGTCTCCTGCGACCCCATTATTCTACTTTAAAAGAATGATCAAAGCGAGGGATAGGAGTGTCTCCTGCGACCCCATTATTCACTTATTCAAAAGATATGTGTGTTACTAAGTCAATGAGATGATACAAAGATAGCCTTTGTGGCAATAAATGTTAACTGAATTTGAAACAATGAGGATTCAGAGAAGAGAGAAAAGGGGGGAAGAAATGAATCAGAGAAGACTGCTTGTGTGTTCAGAAACTTGCTTGAGTTGAATCCATGTGTTCCTTGATCGATATCCCCAAGGTAAAGCCTGCACCTTTATTTTTATGAATAAATGAAATCAGCAGAGGGGATAGACTCTATCTTATGAGTCTCTATTATTACCTTATTGCTATGAATCACTTAGCTATGTCTGAGTAGATTCCCTTGTTTGATTTAGAGTTCAAATAGTTATGAGTGATTAGCCCCAACTATAGATTGTTGAGTTGCGATACTCATTATCTTGATGAACCCTAATGCTTATTCTAAAGTAGCTAACTAGAATATGATCTTTCAAGTGATTTAATCCATAAATCATTATCCTGACATCATCTTGCATAAGCTGAGATCATCTGGGGATACGCGAGAGCCGGTCTATGATCTTGGTGAACATATATTCAATTTGATCTGAAGCTATATCGATCGATACTCCAGAAGAGTAATCGATCGACGGCAACCCATATCGATCAATATCGCTGTCAAAACATCGATCGATATTTTCGGCAGTCAGATCAGTGGACGAGTCTAATAGCGATAGCTATTAGAAACTCTAAGAATTGAAGTTCTTTAGTATCTTGCAAGCAACTTATTAAAACATCTATAGCATTATAATCTTGATTAACTGAATAGTAACTTTGAATCTAACTACTTTCTCTTATTGTTTACAACTAAAACCATTCTCTTGAGAAACTTATCATTGCTCACAAACTGCAATTTACATTTAAACATATTCAACCTAGCATAATCTCTAAGGATTTCAATCTTTTTTGTTCCTTAGCTCTTCGTGATTCGATCCCTACGTACTACATCTGAACATCTTATTTGAGAGAGTAATTTTCTACTTAGGGTAATTTGAGTGATATCAACAATGAGATGGATGGTTTCACTAAACGAGTCCACATAATCCAAGTGTAAAAACTTTTTGATGGACCTAATTTCACACACCGGTTGTGGTAGTTCGTTAGAGAAACTAAGGTAAATGTGGAGGACATTAAGGTAATGTTTCATCATGTAAGGGATATGATGAAACATAGGATCACATTGGAGAAGAAGAGTGATCCTGGGAAGTTTGCAATATCATGTGTAGTAAAGGGAGTTGAATTTCTCCATGCACTTTGTGATACATGAGCTTCAGTCAGTATAATACCAAAGGTTATAACAGACCACTTAGGCCTAAACATATAACCATCTTCTGAGTCCTTCACCTTTATGGATCTTTTAGAAAAACAATCAGTAGGCATCATAAGAAACCTTGAGTTACATAATGGTAGTGCAATTGTCCCAGTAGACTTTCATGCAATTGTCCTAGTAGACTTACATATTGGTAATGCAATTGTCCCTGGACATTAAGCTAAATTGGAACTCTTCACTTCTGCTAGGAAGAGCTTTCATGGCTACAATATGAGCTGTATGTGACTTGAACACCAACCATATGTGTCTAACAGTGATAGACCCCAACGTCCACTACGACCTTGTTCAACTTAAGAAGAAGCAGGTCGACCTCATGGAGCTTGGAAATTATTATAACTACATTGGAGTATGCCATTGTGAAGTAGACTACGAGACTGAGTACTCGGAATCGATCGACACAAACGTTGTCATCGACCGATTCTATCAGGTCAACAACGACTGATGAGAAAGACCCCACGTCGCTCGACATAATTCACACGGTTGACCATTTCACTCTACCACATCAGTGTTAACCCAACTTCGCCTTTGAACCTCCAAGTAAGAAAGGAAGTTATTCAATAGGCAGTTGGGCAGACAATGGATTCCATGAAAGTTTTGCAGTGGATATTGTAATCCTTTCATCTAATGAGGATCATTCAGAGGAGCATGTGGGAACCGAAATTCGCACTGTCGATTTTAGTTAAGTTTTATCGGAGGAAAACTAAGTAAACCTAGTTTTCCCTGAAGACTCGGATTCTCTGCGACAACCAAACGAAATTGATATAACAAGACAATGTAGCGGAAAAATTGCACTAAGGCGTTTTATTAAATAGATGGTAAGTTGAATACAATATTCTTCCAAAAACGGGAAGTAGAGATACGCTGAAGAGGAAACAACGGAAATATAGGAGACAAAACGTTCTACGTCTTGCTCCGCTAGTCTAACCTCCTACGTCCTAAGTTCCCTAAGCTAGCAGGAATTCTCTAAAACCCTAGATTTCGGATTTGGTCTCTCTCTCTCGATGATTTTCGCTCTGCCTTTTCTTCTCTCCCAAAGCTCCTTTATATACTCCTTCTTATGACGGTCTATTTTCCCTTTGGGCCGCGAAGCGGGCTTTTTCCTTTTTCGTCAGCCTTCATGTTTATCGGGAAACTTGTCATTTATCTTCGGGAAATTTAGCATTTATCTTGTTATGTAAAGATATACGTAAATCGTCGTATCTATCTCAAATAATCGTAAACAGACTGTCCGATCGCGTTTGGTCCCTTTCGGGCCATCTCTAGGACTTCCGTTGTTTTCTACGATTTCTTCGGAAGATCTTCATTCCTTCGAAGAGTCGAGATGAGTGGTGTCTCGCGATAACCATCACTGTTTTGTACGAAGAATTTAATATCCTCCTTCCCGTTGATATCTTACGAGTTTCCGAAATGTTTCCGACGATCTTAGTTTGGAGTAAGAACTGGAGTTTTGTACGCGGAATCACTATGATTCGTTCCGCGAGGACTCGGGAAAGACTCAAAGTACAGACTTCTGACGGCCGGGGCCTGGAACTTGTGCACGAAAGATTGTCGCTCGAGGACCCAAGCCAACATGGGTGCTAGGCGCCCGGCGCCTAGAGGCAGCACGGGCACTAGGCGCCCGGCGCCTAGAGGCAGCACGGACGCTAGGCGCCCAGCGCCTAGAGGCAGCACGGGCGCTAGGCGCCCAGCGCCTAGAGGCAGCACGGGCGCTAGCCGCCCGGCGCCTAGAGGCAGCACGGGCGCTAGGCGCCGAGCGCCTAGAGGCAGCACGGGCGCTAGCCGCCCGGCGCCTAGAGGCCATGGTCGCGGTCGGCTTCTCGGTTCCTTCGGTTTGCGGGTGTTCGTGTGCGTCCTTCGGAGGATTTTTTGTATGACAAATAGACTTAGCCGTTGATTTCGAGATAACCGTTTTTGACCCCAAGAGTTAGCCCCCCAGCGTGCAAGACGCGGGTGCGATTTTGCGCGCGGAAGATCTTATGTTTGAAAATCGAAATTTTCGGCTATGAATATTTTATTCCGAAAAATTCCATCACTTTTGATTTCTTATAAGTAGCACTCCATCCCCCTCTCATTTCTCACTCACCTTCCTCTTTTTAATTCTTAGAAAATATGGCTTCCTCTCTAAGTGAAAAGAAAGATTCCGATGTCGAAATGAGCGATGCTAACCAAGCCTCGCCGGCGCAGGATGCTCATGTCCTTACGCAGACGTTTGTCTAGGGGTTCAGTTCTTTTCAGGACAAGATGGAACGACGCCGTGCCGAGATGGAGTCTAGCGTGGCCGGCCCTAGTGCTTCTTCCGGTCCGACTTCTGCGGTTCCGATTCTTGGACCCGATGTTGTTTTAGCTCCGGACTCCGTGGTTCCGGTTCTTGAGAACGCCGTCGCTCCAGTCTCGATCTCTACGATTCCGGCCCCTGGATCCGATGTCCCTTTGCCTGCTGGAGAAACTGTTGTCCCGGAGCAAGCACCCGACGTCCAGACTCGCCCCGAGGGCTCTCCTTTCACGCCGATATTGGTTTCGGAGGATGCGGTGGAAGTCATGCCTCCCCCTCCAGAAAAGAAGAGGGAGATTGTTCTGGGACTTCCCGCATCCAGCGCTATTCCGCCATCGAAGGGACGTTCAAGAGCTGGGACTACCGGATCAGCGAAGAGGAAAAGGTGTACTAAGAGCGAGGAAGGCGAGGTTTCGGCGAACCTATCGCAACACCGCTCCAAGGTATTTTCGTGAGACCCCCCTTTCTTTTGCTGACTCTTTTGATTCTCACCTTTCTTTCGTGTGATCAGTTCGTGTCGTTAATCGACGGGATGCTCGGCGATTGCGGACTGGAGGTCACACGTTTGTCCAATGAGCTGGATTCGTCGCGGGAGGCTTTGAAGCGCACCGAGGCTGTGCTTCAATCGATTGAGAGCACTCATGCCGCCCAGACGTCGACGCTCGAAGCTAGGATCAGCGATCTCGAGCGTGACTTGGGAAAGACTGTGAGCTCGCTGCTCAAGGCGAAGGAGGAGAAGAAGAGCAAGTCCTCGGAAGTCTGACGTCTTAAGAGGCGGATTCAGCGCTTCGAGGAGATGGGAGCTTGCACCGCGACAGAGCTTACCGGCCCGTCATCCTCGGGTGCCCTGGTCCCGAGCTCGGAGATTCCAGAGGTCCAGGATGCTGGAATCGTTGCGGACAAGGGCGGTGAGGAAGTCGGCGCGGGCGATGGCGAGGCTGCTCTTGCTTCGGGTGAGTCGGAGGACGAAGGTGGCGTTCCGGAGGACGCCTAGGTTGATCAATCCCTGAAGGGATTTTTATTTTGATTGTATTTCGGCCGTTGGTTGGCCATTATGTATGATTTCGGGACTGGCCGTTGGTGGCTTTGAATCCCTGCCCTATTTAGGGTGTTGTACTGGACTTGCGGTATGCGTTTATGAAATATTTTGCGTTTAGAGCTTCTGTTTGTCGAAGTTAGAGGGGCAGGATGTGAGTTGTCGTCTCATTCCTGCCTCCCCGATGATCACCGTATCCGTCGTTTGTACAAAGCGAGATTTTCCTGCGGTTTACGATTTACGCGAAAATTCGTGGAAACGTACAGACTTGAGTGAAGAGACAAGTTTTGGGATCTCGCGTCGTTGACGCTTTGCCTATGAGATGTTAAGATACCAGCAAGGCTGGGTTTAGGGCAAGACCTAGGTTTACTCTCAGACTGAAGCTGTGCGATGACAAATCGGCTTTCGTTTTGTCTGTTTGTGATTTTAGCCTGATTCGTACCGTTTTAAAATCCGTGAAGTGGTATCGGCTTATATGATTTGTCTGGGCACGAATCGAGCTACTTCCTTTACGAAGTGTTGAACCAAATTTGGATTTTTTGTATAGCGCGCTATGGGATCCTTGTCGGATGTAAAAGAGCCTACCCTTAGGTGGCTTGTCTATTTAGGACGTTGGAGTTCGTTTGTTGTGATCAGCAACAACGATATGATGCCATTTAGAAGGCATATGAAGGTTTTAATCGAAAAACGAATATTCAGGCACGAAGCGATGTCTCGCAGTGCTTTGAAGTTTGTTTTTCTTATGCCATAAAGGACTATGGGCTTTTAGAAATCGCGGAATGTTTCCGGGTGGTAACTTATGATTTATTTGGTGGATACTGGATCCGTTGTTGAGGCCGTTAGGCGAATTGATTGTGAAAAGTTTTCGAAAGTTCGGTTTTTTTCCGAAAATTGTGGGAATGTACGAGTGTACGCACCCCACTCCCCCCTTTTAAATCAGGGGGATAGCTGAACCCACCGGTTGGCGGGTTGCCTACGTACCTCATTCGAGGAAAACCATCTCGTAGTTCTGTTGTCCACGTTTTACGTTCTAATGGTAGTATTTCTTGAGATGCATCGCATTCCAAGTTCTCGGGATTTTTACGTCTTGCATGTTTTCGATTTGATACGAACCTGGTCGGACGACTTTTATGATTTTGTATGGTCCTTGATCGGCCATGATTTTGACCCACTTTTAGTCATGGTTTATAGGTGATTTTACATATATTTACTATGAAATAGAGTCTATTTACAGTATTTACAGGTTCAGGTACGACTTGGAGTAAAATGGTGATTTTGGTGTCTTTTGGAGCCTTTTAAGTGCAGAACTGCGCAGACACGTCAGATGTTTAGATATGTATGGAGACCTTCCCACGGTGCGATTGAGCTGATCTTTGGACACAAGATAGATCTTTGAGTTAGCTTTCCAATGCCACCAGTTTGAGGTCAATCCGACGGTTAGATCAGAAGTTATGCCCGTTTTACTGAAGAGTGGTCAGTCTGCCTCGCGAGAGAAGACTGTCGAGATGAGGAATGTATATCGATCGATGGGAAATCACCCATATCGATCGATACGAATGTCAGGACGTGGGATTACTATGTTTCATGACTGCCAGAAGCCCTAAAGCAATCCAAATTACCAGAATACCCTTGGACGACCAGAAATCCTATTTTATGTTATTCTAAGCCATTGTTGACGGCTACGCTTTCACAACTCTTTCATTACTTCATAATTATTGTTCTAAGATAGGAGAGAAGATCAATCTCCTTCAGAGATTTATTGGAACTCCATTGGTTTTATCTTTGATTTCTATTCTATTATTATTCAGACTATGATTTGTGTTCTTTCTATCATGTCTGAGTAGTTCATCTTGTTAGATTTAGGGATTTCATGAGCTTAATGTCAAACTGATAATCAATTAGGATTGCTGGATTATTTGTAGATCTCTACACCAGGGTGATTTGTAATACTAGGATCTGGAATAGTTTTACTCACACGAAAGTGTGACTGATTGTTTGAACCTAGAATCATAGGACAACTGAGATGCACTAAAGTGCAGTCAATTAACGGAACCCGAATCCTGCTGGATTAGATACTTAGACACATATGAAAATTGGTCTAGGAATCTAGTTGAACAATATCGATTAGGTCGCTAATGCTTGTCTGAGGAAGTATCGACCGATGCTCAGACCATAGCATCGATCGATACTCACTTCTTGTTCGCATGCGAAAGCTGGAACAGAGACTTAGACATCTGATTTGTAATTTCTTGAGAGAGATAATTACTTGCTTATTAAAATCGAGTTCTAGAATGAATCTATATTATTAGCATATCTGAATTATAGTTTTGAATCTCTTGATTGATAAATCCCTAGGTCTAGCTATTTCTCTTTCTTGTTTACAAACCTTCAATCAAACAATTGTTTTATTTACTGCTTTATAAACTGTTTACCTAGCTTAACCTTGATTTTTATAGTTTATTGTGTGCTCCTGCTCTCTGTGGATTCGATCCCTAAGTACTACAATTGATCTCTTTTGATGAGAGTAATTCACTCCTTAGGGTAATTTGAGTGATATCAAATTTGGCGCCGTTGCCGGGGAGCAAGGATTCGCCATTAGACTTGATTAATAGGTTTAGTCTAGGTTTTATTTACTGTTATAGTTATTTACTGAAAATTTTTTCTTGTCTTTCAGGTACATACATGCGAATCAGTACCAGAAGCAGCAAGGAAGAATTACTTTTTGTCTCAGATCCTACAAGATTGGAGCGTTCAATCCGCAACGAAAGATGTTCCCTATCGATCGATAACAACACTTGTTCATCGATCGATATTCGCCAACCACAGTCGACCGAGACACTGATTTCATCGACCGATACTCGCCCACCCCCATCGACCGAAGGTACCCTTCTGTCGACCGATTCCCACCCTACATCGATCGATACTTCACCTCGACCATCGATCGATACTCAGCAGCGAGACATGGTTGCGACGATATCTCTTGTACGAGATGAGAATGGAGACCTGCATGACCCTGAAGGTCATCTGTGTAATGCATCAGGTCAGAAGATAGATGGACAAGGGACTGCAATCCTTGAGCCATATGCTACCACTGAGGATGCTAGAGTTTCTCGCAAGAGAACGATAGCAGAATTGATCAGGCCTAGTCAGTTCTATACCAACAGGTCTGCTATTCGAGTACCTCCGGAAGCCCATGGATTTAAAGCACATCCTAAACACCTCATTCATGTGAGTAATCAGCAACTTTATTGCGGTCTTCCTCACGAAAATCCCATGGACCATATTGAGACATTAGAAGATTATGCGTCTGGCATCCATGAGAATGAAGCAACCAGAGACTACATCCTCTGCAAGCTTTTCAAATACACACTTTCTGGGATGCTACAATTTGGCTGAGGAGTCTACCACCAGGATCTCTCACTACATGAAATGATATTAGGAGTGCATTCATTAATTTTTTCTTTGATGATGCAAAGGCTGAAGAGATAAGAGATAAGATTTGGACATTATCTCAAGGACCTACAGAAGCTTTCAGATGCTCTTGGGAGAGGTTTATGGGATACCAAAAAGATTGTCCACATCATGGCTTTACGGAGATTCTTATTGAAGAAGTTTTACAGGGGTGTTGATGTAAGATATGGTGTGATGATGGATACTGCAAGCGAAGGAAACATTGAGACAAGGACCATAGAGGAAGCTAAGAGATTGATTGAGAACATGGTGTCTAGCAAAAGTGCCAAAAATCTTGATATACACAAGATAAAATCAGCTGCAAAGGATAGCGATAAGATTGTTGAGGCTGAGATTGGTTCTGTACATGAAGTCTCATGGGTGCAGCAAACTATCTTTGAGGATGAGGCTCAGTATGATGAGGATGACAGGAAATTCTTGGAAGAACTGACTGAGCATTTGAATCCGAGATTGGGTTTTATCTTAAAAGAGTTGAATGGAAGAATTGAATTCTTAAATTCCTATATCAAGATAGTAGATACTCAGGTTCATCAGACTACAAAAGCTTTCGAAAGTCGAGCTCTTTTACAAAGGAATGACACTGTTGTCGCCAGTACTGTTCATCAAAGTACTGTTCATGATACTGTTCATCAAAGCACTGTTCACGACACTGTTCATCCTATGTCGATCGATACTGTTCATCCAACATCGATCGACACTATTCATACCGCATCGATCGACACTGTTCACCCAGTTACTGTTCATCGCGACACTGTTCATCGGGGTACTGTTCATGGTACTGTTCATCCCGACACTGAGGAGCACCAGGTTGATTCCAGCTTGGATAACTACATTGCAGAAGTAACCAAACATGAGAAACTGGAAGAAGAAGCTTATCTAGTCGAAAGTTCCATGTACATTGGTAGCTCGTATTTGTGTCAATCGATACCGTCAACCGAGCATCGATCGACACCGCTTTTGGGATCAGATAAGTTCGTTCGAATTCAGAGGCACTCTGACTTTGCTGCTCTACACCCACATCCACCCACCCTAGCTCGAGTTAAACCAGTTGACATCCATCGACAACAACATGTCAGAATCGATCGACAAGAGAAGAAGAACATCGATCGACATCTGTCCACGCCAAACCAAGTATGTTTACCAGATCTTGATGCACAACACTTGCAGGTATCTCGAAACCCATCTCAGACTTCAGTTTGCTTAAAGAGAACAGAGAAGATGAATCATCAAACTGCAGAATCACCAAAGCAAGGGAAATCAACCCTAGCTGAAACCTCTTTTGTTGAGAATATCGATCGACAACATACACAATGTATCGATCAACACCAATGTGACGGATACGGACCTGCCATGGAAAGTCAGGTAACGAAAGATGCGATTCCAGTTGAGATGAAAGTGAAATGTAGGAAACCATATATTCCCAAGCACCTCAGGAGAGAAATTAACAAAGGGGACCTTGCTGGATTTCACAAGAGGGTGAAGAGGGTTCCTAAGGATATGTCTTTTGAGGAGGCCTACTCTAAGTATAGACTTGGTAATTTCTTCAGGGAAAGCAGAGAGACAGATAAGGACATTGAGTTGCTATTCAACAATGTCTGCCGCAAGCCTAAGAGGACTCTCAAGAAGGAAGAAGATCCGGGAAAGTTTCTGATTCCATGCTCTATACATAACCATGATTTGCCAACCGCCCTCTGTGATACTGGATCTGCAGTCAGCATCATGGCTATAGACACTGCTGAAGTATTAGGATTAAAGGTGGAACCTTCTAAAGATAGTTTCACTTTCGCGGACAACTCCAAAGCTGATTCAGCAGGCATCATAAGAAATGTTAAAATGGAGATAGGGGAATGTACTATTCCAGTGGACCTTCATGTCATGGAGATCAAACCAGGTAACAAAAATTTGCTTCTATTGGGAAGAGCCTTCATGGCTACAGTGGGAGCAGTTTGTGATCTTAAGAAAAACAGGATGTGCCTGACTAATGTTGATGAAACTGTCTTCTATGATCCCTTGGAAAAGAAGATCGATGAGAAGTTTATTTCATGCATAGAGATGTTTGAAGATCTAGCACCTAAAGGTGATTCAAACCGCGAACCTGCACTACCAGAATCAACATCGATCGATAATAAGTCTCAAGCATCGGACGACTCCCAATCCTCAGAATCGATCGACAGTCCGCCTTCAAAATCGAGCGACAAACAGCCATCAGAATCGATCGATACGAAGCTTCCAACATCGATCGACATACTCTGTATTTCAGAACAGACCGAGACTGAAAAGTCTAAGTCTGGGGGAAGGACAAGGAATAGGAAGAAGAAAAAGGAAAGGAATGCATATGCAGATTTCCTATCACTAGTCTCTTCACAATACCAGGAGGGATGTATTGAGTATAAAGTGTGTTGTAGAAGAAGTTCTGAACCTTTTGCCAAGGTTAGAGTGTTATGTGATCCAGAGCTGAGAAATAAAGAAGAAGTTTCTGCTAGAGCTTTTACCAACTACATCAACAAAATGAGGAAGAGAGACACTGAGACTTGTTTTGGAGCAAGTCCACATCTTCATCCAGACTAAAGCAGATCTCCAAAGTCAAGCTAAATGACTATAACAAAGCGCTGAGTGGGAGGCAACCCACTATTAGGTATGTTTTCAATTTGATTTATTTTCATATGTTACTGATTTTAGTTTTTATTAAGTTGCAGGTAAAAAAA
Organism: Hirschfeldia incana; assembly: GCA_026261945.1. Taxonomy (NCBI): domain Eukaryota; kingdom Viridiplantae; phylum Streptophyta; class Magnoliopsida; order Brassicales; family Brassicaceae; genus Hirschfeldia; species Hirschfeldia incana. The sequence goes on from JABCMI010000107.1 coordinate 536,660, forward strand.
AAAAAAAAGGATGAACAGTAACGACGGTACTGTAGCAACGCACTGTAGCACGACTATCGAGCGATACTGTACAAGAAATCGAGCGATATTGTAGCAGAATATCGACCGACACTGTAGCAGAAAATCGGAAATCACTGTAGCTAGACACTGTTCAGATCTACTGTAGCAATATCACTGTTCATCGGAAAAAAATATATTTAATTAGCTTTCTTAGTTATCTATTACTAACTTTTAGACTTTTAGTGTCTTATTTATATTAGGTGACAGGAAAAGATAAGAGGAAGACGAGTTCTCCACCAGCATCGAAAGACAACCGGCCGGTGTCATTCGACAGATCATCACAAGTATTGATCGCCACTTAACTGTGTTTATGGATACTCACATCAATGGTTGGTATACTCGTGAATCTTTTTCAATATTATCCTTATGATTTCTTCTCCCACCAATCTTAGGCTGTATAACACTAGTAACAGTGTTGTTTAAGTCTATGGGAGGTTCTGCTAATATTATGAGTTAGAATAGCTATTTAGAATAGGGATCCGAGTAGACGATTGCCAATCATATCGACCGACGAGAATAGTCGGTATCGATCGACAGTACATCACCTGCAGCGACCGATGGTAACCTAAATTCATCGATCGACACTTAATCCGGTCAGGTATATCGTTCTAACTTGTTAAATTGAGTACTTATGATTTATTTACACCATAACTCCGACTGGATATACACTGGTCACAGTGTTATCCAAGTCTGGGGGAGGTTCTACTGATATTGTGTTTTGGTTCTGAAAAAAAGAAAAAAAATAAAAAACAGATCCTAGGAAACGATTGCTCCGCACATCGATCGATGAGGTCATCTCGATATCGATCGACAACACTTCATCAACATCGATCGATCATAAATTCATTGTATCGATCGACACTAAGCAGGTTATCGTTCTTACTTGTTAAATTTTGTACTTCTGATTTATGATTTTCACCTTACCACCGACTGTATTACACTGTGGACAGTGTAATTTAAGTCTGGGGGGATTACTAACGTTATCTACCTTTATGAGTATTATTTAAAATATTTTCAAAAACAAAATTTGTTTTTATTGAGTCAAGAAGGGGATGATGATCTTCGATTTATTACTTGTCATCTAACCACTCTTTAGACCAATCTTAGATTTACTGACTGCAGAAGTACTAGAGATACTAAAGTGGATCAACCTGTCAACTATGTTTGCACTTACTGAGAGTGTTTGAAGGAACCAAAGCTGACCTCTAACCTAACCTGACAATCTATTGCTTGTCTTGGGGCTTGGTATACAAGGGATCGGAATCCTCCTGCAAGTCTAGAAGGTAATAGTCTGTGTGCTTCTGATTCCCTTCCCTCTCTCTCTTCAGCATCCTAAGGAAAGAGAGAAATTATTTGTATAAAGATGTGATATGATATCTTGAGAAGTAGAGGGGTAGGAGTGTTTCCTGCGACCCCACTATTCTACTTTAAAAGATTGATCAAAGCGAGGGGTAGGATTGATTCCTGCGACCCCACTATTGGCTTATTCAAAGGTATGTGTTACTAAGTCAATGAGATAACGTAAAGATATCCTTTGTGGCAATCAGTGTTCATCAAAATTTGAAACTATGAGGATCCAGAGAAGAGAGATAAAAGGGGGAAGAAAGGGATCAGAGAAGACTTGCCTGTGTGTTCAGAAACTTGCTTGAGTTGAATCCATGTGTTCTTTGATCGATACTCCCAAGGTAAAGCCTGCACTTTTATTTTATGCAAGAAATGAGGTGGGTAGAGGGGATTGTCAGACAGGATCTGTTAAGTTTTTGGCTAGGTGAATTTGGTTGTTATACTAGGATATTGTATAATGTGCTTCTAATGTTATGATGTCTATGATTTGGTTTGCACTACTAGAGAGATGGTGACTGAGTTTATAAAATCTTTTTGAGTCCCTGCTGTTTTCAAACCTCTTTCAGAGAGACTGCATGTTGGTTTTGCTTGAGGACAAGCAAAAGGGTAAGTCTGGGGGAGTTGATCGGCCATGATTTTGACCCACTTTTAGTCATGGTTTATACGTGCTTTTACATATATTTACTATGAAATAGAGTCTATTTAGAGTATTTACAGGTTCAGGTACGACTTGGAGTAAAATGGTGATTTTGGTGTCTTTTGGAGCCTTTTAAGTGCAGAACTGCGCAGACGCGTCAGATGTTTAGATATGTATGGAGACCTTACCACGGTGCGATTGAGCTGATCTTTGGACACAAGATAGATCTTTGAGTTAGCTTTCCAATGCCACCAGTTTGAGATCAATCCGACGGTTAGATCAGAATTTATGCCCGTTTTACTGAAGAGTGGTCAGTCTGCCTCGCGAGAGAAGACAGTCGAGAAGAGGAATGTATATCGATCGATGGGAAATCACCCATATCGATCGATACGAATGTCAGGACGTGGGATTACTATGTTTCATGACTGCCAGAAGCCCTAAAGCAACCCAAAGTACCAGAATACCCTTGGACGACCAGAAACCCTATTTTATGTTATTCAAAGCCATTGTTGACGGCTACGCTTTCACAACTCTTTCATTACTTCATAATTATTGTTCTATGATAGGAGAGAAGATCAATCTCCTTCAGAGATTGATTGGAACTCCATTGGTTTTATCTTTGATTTCTATTCTATTATTATTCAGACTATGATTTGTGTTCTTTCTATTATGTCTGAATAGTTCATCTTGTTAGATTTAGGGATTTCATGAGCTTAATGTCAAACTGATAATCAATTAGGATTTCTATATTATTTGTAGATCTATACACCAGGGTGATTTGTAATACTAGGATCTGGAATAGTTTTACTCACACGAAAGTGTGACTGATTGTTTGAACCTAGAATCATAGGACAATTGAGATGCACTAAAGTGCAGTCAATTAACGGAACCCGAATCCTGCTGGATTAGATACTTAGACACATATGAGAATTGGTCTAGGAATCTAGTTGAACAATATCGATTAGGTCGCTAATGCTTGTCTGAGGAAGTATCGACCGATGCTCAGACGATAGCATCGATCGATACTCACTTCTTGTTCGCATGCGAAAGCTGGAACAGAGACATAGACATCTGATTTGTAATTTCTTGAGAGAGATAATTACTTGCTTATTAAAATCGAGTTCTAGAATGAATCTATATTATTAGCATATCTGAATTATAGTTTTGAATCTCTTGATTGATAAATCCCTAGGTCTAGCTATTTCTCTTTATTGTTTACAAACCTTCAATCAAACAACTGTTTTATTTACTGCTTTATAATCTGTTTACCTAGCTTAACCTTAATTTTTATAGTTTATTGTGTGCTCCTGCTCTCTGTGGATTCGATCCCTAAGTACTACAATTGATCTCTTTTGATGAGAGTAATTCACTCCTTAGGGTAATTTGAGTGATATCAGTCCTTCCCAGTTCGCTCCCAGTTTTCCTGCGTTTCGTTCGGCAGTGTTTTGGAAGACTTTCCGCAAAACCAGATCACCCTCCTTGAATCTACGATTGCGGCGGCCTGCTGATAATTTTGAATCCGGATAAGGGCTTGGTCGCGACGCTCGTTGATGAGGTCAAGATTATCCAGCAGCATGGCATTGTTCAGGTCTTCCCGTTTGGGAAGAAATCTCCCCCGTACGCCGGGGAATTCTACTTCCGCCGGAATCATGCATTCTGCTCTGTAAACGAGAGCGAACGGAGTCTCCCCCGTTGCTCGTCTTGGAGTGGTTCGATGAGACCAAAGGACCCCTTCGAGTTCTTCCGCCCATCGTCCCTTTTTGGCTTCTAAGCGTTTTTTCAATCCGTCTAAGACGGTTTTGTTTATGGTTTCAGCCTGTCCGTTGCACTGCGGGTATCTAGGAGTAGACTTGTTAAGTCGTATTTTCCATTTTTCGTAGAACGCCTCGAATCGTGTGGAAATAAACTGAGACCCGTTGTCCGTTACGATTTCGTATGGGACACCGTGTCTGGTTATGATGTTTATCCAGACGAAATTCTCGACTTGCACGTCTTTGATACTTGCGTAGGATTCTGCTTCTACCTATTTCAAAAAGAAATCTGTGAGGACCAGCAGGAAACGTTTTTGTTTTGATTTGTGTAGAGGTCCAACGATGTCCATTGACCATCGCATGAAAGGGTACAGAGATGAGATAGAGGAGAGGATTTCGGCGGGCTGATGAATTGTCGGAGCGTGCCGCTGACATTTCTCGCATTTCCGAGCGAACTTGTAACGACCCGGTTTTCACTAAACCAGTATAGAAATTGGTTTGATTATTTAATTGGTCTAAACCAAACTATTTACTAAACCAAAGCGATATATAACCCCGTAAGCATCTCCTTCCTCATAATAACCTAGCTGTCATCTTCCTTTGCGGCAACTCTTGAGGCTTCTCATCACCAGCCACCTATGCTCATCAAATTGTCTTCCTCCATCAGAGAAGTCATCGTTGTTGTGATTCATGCCATTGGGAACGTGACCAATATGAGATGAGAAAGTGAAACCGGACCCGTCACGTTCCATCACGACCAGCCACGGAATCGCACCGCCATGATCTGCTTGTTGTCATAAACCACCGTCAGGATCCAAGCTAGAGAGATCGTGACCTCACACCTGCTTGCACCACTGTCGCTACTCACCCCCGATCACCATGGCTAAGGAGTGGTTTTCCGAGAGGTTTATAGTATGATCCAGGGAACTTTAGACTTCGAACCATGGATATTTGGTTAGATCTCGTTTCCAGGAAATGGTAGCAGCAAACGGAATCGAGTTCGGAGTTGTATAACAAAAGTTATTGGCGTTGCTTCTTAGTCAAGAATAAGCTGTTGCGATTCAAAGACAGTTCCGACCAGTCTCAGCGTAAAGGCGAAACGGTCAATCTAATCAAAAGATTTCAGTCTGATATTTTGTAAGTAAGTAGCATATCCTTTTATCTATCATCTCCAACAAGAAGATTATCATTAGGAGTTATTTTCTGAGAATTATGGTTGTTTTCGTGAGAGGTGTTGGTGCAGTCTGCGTTTGCAACCAGCCTGGAGACGAAGCTATTTTGGTTAGCCAAACGATGTCCGATCGGAGTAAACTCTGTGGCTATGGACAGAGGACATCTCGGACTACATTCTGACCGGAAGGATTGAAAAGTGAACGGTTGGTTCTTGAGTTATTCACCTATTTTCAGAGAGCTTCGGAGTTGTGGTGTTAGAGCCGTAGAGGTCCATTCAATGTGTTTTCAGGTTTTCTTCAGAACCCGTGGCAAAGGTGAGGGTCTACTCCGTAATTCCCGTACCAGTGTAGAATTCTTTCTATCGTAGTTTAGATTTCGAAGCATGAATTGAGTCTGTTTGAGTCGTGTTTGCTAGTTAGTTTATTTATTGTAAAACGGAATTAGGGGTCTAGAGGATTCAACTATTGTTTGGATTGTGTGATGCTGAGTTATGAGATATATATATATGTACGTACATAGTTATGAGTAGGGACTATGTGCGAGGGTGGGGGTTCAGGGATGCCTGGACTAGCGACGCCACTGTTGGGCGGGGGCTCAGAGACGTCTGGGCTAGCGACGCAGCTTGTGTGGGGCGTGGTGCAGAGACGTTTGCATTGACGCAGCTTTGTTGGGCGGGGGTACAGAGACATACTGTACTAGCGACGCAGCGTATGTATATCCGTATGAGGAGATGCGGGGTGTGTGGTCTAGCTATGCACTATCAGCACATTGGTTGTGATGTGTGATGCCTTAGGCGTCTTGTTTGTTCATGTTAGAGCTAAACTTCTATAGTGGGAGTTCTATTTACTCAAGTCAGTGTGTTGCGTGGGTAGCATCCCATACCTCACTGAACGATTCCCCTGTCGTTCATCCCTTTTACTCTCCCCTTTCAGGTGAGACTGACGAGCAGGAATGATTGCTATGGGATTGGTGCTTTTGGGAGTTTTATTTATCTATTTTCCAGACTTGCGGTTTTAGGTTTTATCGATATTTTCGGGATTTATTTTATTACTTGGATTTTATGTTATTTATTTTGGATTATGATGTTGGATTTATTTATGAGGAGTAATAAATGGAGATTTTAAGACATTATTATTTATTATGTTATTTTGAGAAGTACGGGTGTTACAATTTGGTATCAGAGCGGGGTTCCGTCCCGGCTTTGACCCGGGATGGCGATCGCGTGGTATTTGATTTTAATCGGTTTTGAAATGATTTGCAAAACATTTATGGGGGATTTGGTTTTTTTTTTAAAAAAAAAACAAAATTAGCACCTTTCGGTTCAATAACTTCTACCACAATTGTCTTTTATGACGATGAGTTTACTCATCGTTATCCGTTCTCTAGTTATCAGGGTTCAGCAAGATGTTCGATAAATGGATAAGGTCATAGTTTGTCAGATTGCCCAGATGATTATCAGTTTCGCCGGTCGTGTTTGGAGATTGTATACTAGTGGATATATGACGTTTTTGCCGCCACCCAGACTTCAAGCCATCTCTCACAGAGTTTTGTCATTGGAGATTATGTGATGTGAGGATTGAGCCATTGTTGGCATGTGTTGTTTTTGTGTATGAGTTTATGGACTATTTGAGGACTTGTGGGGATCGCTTTTAGATTGGGGGTTTAGGCAGCTTGCGTTGTGATTGGCAGCTTACGTTGTGTTGATATTAGAGTTACCATTGGTATGTTTGGCAGTTATTGAGTGTGTTGAATATTTCGGAGATGTTTTAGTTCACACAACTAACAAAGGATGTTGGGAGATATTTATATTGAGTTGTTCTAGTTATGCTTAGTGGGGTCGAGTATTCACGGAGTTGCAGAGATGGAGCTGAGTTTTTGCTATGTCATTCTGATATGGTTGGTTGTCACGACATTGAGTAGAGTGTTTTTTTTTTCTTTTTTTTACATGAGGGCAATAGTTCATATTCTTGGAGCAGAGAAGCTTCCGTACTACATGTTGAGGTGTTATTGGATAGAGGGGCGTATGGATTTTTGGCGACTATTTCGATGGTTAAGGATGATGGACAGCATGAGCTGCAGGATTTTCTAGTTGTTGCAGAGTTTGAGGATGAATTCAAGGCTTTAAAGAGGCCGTTACCAGCTAGGGGAGATTTTCCCACTACTGAGTTGGAACCAGGGACATCACCGGTTTCATGGGCGCTGTACCGTATAGCGCTAGCAAATATGGTTGAACTGAAAAAGCAGTTGGAGGATTTTTGGGTAAGGGTTTCATCAGACCTAATACTTCACTTTGGGGAGCACCAATATTGTTTGTGAAAAAAAAAAAGATGGGAGTTTCAGGTTTTATATTGAATACAGAGGTTTGAACAAGGTGATCATCAAGAATAAGTATTTTCTTCCGCGTATCGATGAGTTGTTGGATCTGTTACGAGGGGATTCATGGTTTTCTAAGTTGATTTGGATTAAAGTTACCATCAGATTGTGATACCTGATGAGGATGTGTGGAAGATTATTTTCGTACACGTTATGGACATTATGAGTTTGTGGTGATCCCATTTGGAATGACGAACGCACCGGCAGCATTTATGAAGCTTATGAATGATGTGTTTTGCGAGCATTTGGATAAGTGTATGATTGTCTCCGTCGAAGACATCCTGGTGTATTCTCGTAGCAGGGAGGACTGTGATGAGCATTTATGGATTGTATTGGGTAAGTTTGGAGAGCATCAATTATTTGCTAACTGAATGACTGAATAATTTGTACCTAATGACAGAGGAAAAAAAATATTTTGGATTTTTGGGCTTTGTGGTTTTAAAAGCAGGAGTTGCTTTAGATTTGGAAAAGACAACTACAATTTCAGAGTGGCCGACACTAAGATGTACAGAGTTTTGGAGCACTATTACCACTAGCTTGCTATGGAGAAAGACGTAGCTACAGTTGTATCGCGGTGTCAGATATGTCAGTTGGTTAATGTTGAGAATCAGGTACCTAGTTGGTTATTGGAGCTTGCCACTGCGATAGTGGAAATAGGATTTAGTGACTATGGATTTTGTTATTGGACGACCAACCACCTCAAGTGGGAAGAATGTTATATGGGTGATCATGGATAGACTCACCAAGTCATTTCATTTCTTAGAGATCAAGAAAACATATGGAGCTGATTAGTTGGCGCATGTTTACTTCACAGAGGTTGTGAGGTTGCTGGGAGTTCTCATCAGTATTGTATCAGATCATGATGCAAAAGTTCACATATACATTTTGGAGAGCCTTTTAGAAGGCACTTGGGACAAAGGAAGCTTGGGAAAGTATCTACTTCTAACGGGTTTGCCTGCAACAACATCTATCTTTAGAGCATTGGGATCGCACCATATGTCACTTTACGTTAGGCCTCATTAAACACGATTTTGTTGGACAAAAGTGAGGGAGAGACAAGACGTAGAACCAGACGGTGGAGCAGGTTGTGATGCTAAAGGTTCAACTAAAAGAAGCCCATGAACGTCAAAGAGTTATGCAGATCATACGACCAAGGATTTGGAGATTTATTTGGAAGACTTGGTATACCTGAAATTAAGGACATTTCCGGGAGGATCTAAGATTCAAAAAGAAAAAAAAAGCGGAAGTCGAGATATATAAGATCCTACTCCATTGTGGAGTGGACTGGAGCCGTGTTTATAGAATGCAAGTTACCATCAGAATTGCCAGACCTCATTTTGCATCAGCTGCCACGTGAATGTAAGAAAAAAAAAAGAAAAAAAAATAGGCACATACTCAGTTAATTGAGATTTTTGATCAGCGAGGGAAAGAGGTTCAGAGGATGATGACCATGTTCGTCAAAGTTTGTTGAGAGAGACAAGATCCAGGAGAAAACTCAGGAAACCTAAACGCATATGAAGATTGAGGACTATATAAGCTTTTTCAGGATGGTATTTGACAATTGGCGCAACATTTGAATTCGGGGACGAATTCTTATTTAGTGGGGGAGAATTATAACGACCCGGTTTTCACTAAACCAGTATAGAAATTGGTTTGATTATTTAATTGGTCTAAACCAAACTATTTACTAAACCAAAGCGATATATAACCCCGTAAGCATCTCCTTCCTCATAATAACCTAGCTGTCATCTTCCTTTTGCGGCAACTCTTGAGGCTTCTCATCACCAGCCACCTATGCTCATCAAATTGTCTTCCTCCATCAGAGAAGTCATCGTTGTTGTGATTCATGCCATTGGGAACGTGACCAATATGAGATGAGAAAGTGAAACCGGACCCGTCACGTTCCATCACGACCAGCCACGGAATCGCACCGCCATGATCTGCTTGTTGTCATAAACCACCGTCAGGATCCAAGCTAGAGAGATCGTGACCTCACACCTGCTTGCACCACTGTCGCTACTCACCCCCGATCACCATGGCTAAGGAGTGGTTTTCCGAGAGGTTTATAGTATGATCCAGGGAACTTTAGACTTCGAACCATGGATATTTGGTTAGATCTCGTTTCCAGGAAATGGTAGCAGCAAAAGGAATCGAGTTCGGAGTTGTATAACAAAAGTTATTGGCGTTGCTTCTTAGTCAAGAATAAGCTGTTGCGATTCAAAGACAGTTCCGACCAGTCTCAGCGTAAAGGCGAAACGGTCAATCAAATCAAAAGATTTCAGTCTGATATTTTGTAAGTAAGTAGCATATCCTTTTATCTATCATCTCCAACAAGAAGATTATCATTAGGAGTTATTTTCTGAGAATTATGGTTGTTTTCGTGAGAGGTGTTGGTGCAGTCTGCGTTTGCAACCAGCCTGGAGACGAAGCTATTTTGGTTAGCCAAACGATGTCCGATCGGAGTAAACTCTGTGGCTATGGACAGAGGACATCTCGGACTACATTCTGACCGGAAGGATTGAAAAGTGAACGGTTGGTTCTTGAGTTATTCACCTATTTTCAGAGAGCTTCGGAGTTGTGGTGTTAGAGCCGTAGAGGTCCATTCAATGTGTTTTCAGGTTTTCTTCAGAACCCGTGGCAAAGGTGAGGGTCTACTCCGTAATTCCCGTACCAGTGTAAAATTCTTTCTATCGTAGTTTAGATTTCGAAGCATGAATTGAGTATGTTTGAGTCGTGTTTGCTAGTTAGTTTATTTATTGTAAAACGGAATTAGGGGTCTAGAGGATTCAACTATTGTTTGGATTGTGTGATGCTGAGTTATGAGATATATATATATATGTACGTACATAGTTATGAGTAGGGACTATGTGCGAGGGTGGGGGTTCAGGGATGCCTGGACTAGCGACGCCACTGTTGGGCGGGGGCTCAGAGACGTCTGGGCTAGCGACGCAGCTTGTGTGGGGCGTGGTGCAGAGACGTTTGCATTGACGCAGCTTTGTTGGACGGGGGTACAGAGACATACTGTACTAGCGACGCAGCGTATGTATATTCGTATGAGGAGATGCGGGGTGTGTGGTCTAGCTATGCACTATCAGCACATTGGTTGTGATGTGTGATGCCTTAGGCGTCTTGTTTGTTCATGTTAGAGCTAAACTTCTATAGTGGGAGTTCTATTTACTCAAGTCAGTGTGTTGCGTGGGTAGCATCCCATACCTCACTGAACGATTCCCCTGTCGTTCATCCCTTTTACTCTCCCCTTTTAGGTGAGACTGACGAGCAGGAATGATTGCTATGGGATTGGTGCTTTTGGGAGTTTTATTTATCTATTTTCCAGACTTGCGGTTTTAGGTTTTATCGATATTTTCGGGATTTATTTTATTACTTGGATTTTATGTTATTTATTTTGGATTATGATGTTGGATTTATTTATGAGGAGTAATAAATGGAGATTTTAAGACATTATTATTTATTATGTTATTTTGAGAAGTACGGGTGTTACAATTTGGTATCAGAGCGGGGTTCCGTCCCGGCTCTGACCCGGGATGGCGATCGCGTGGTATTTGATTTTAATCGGTTTTGAAATGATTTGCAAAACATTTATGGGGGATTTGGTTTTTTTTTTTAAAAAAAAAACAAAATTAGCACCTTTCGGTTCAATAACTTCTACCACAATTGTCTTTTATGACGATGAGTTTACTCATCGTTATCCGTTCTCTAGTTATCAGGGTTCAGCAAGATGTTCGATAAATGGATAAGGTCATAGTTTGTCAGATTGCCCAGATGATTATCAGTTTCGCCGGTCGTGTTTGGAGATTGTATACTAGTGGATATATGACGTTTTTGCCGCCACCCAGACTTCAAGCCATCTCTCACAGAGTTTTGTCATTGGAGATTATGTGATGTGAGGATTGAGCCATTGTTGGCATGTGTTGTTTTTGTGTATGAGTTTATGGACTATTTGAGGACTTGTGGGGATCGCTTTTAGATTGGGGGTTTAGGCAGCTTGCGTTGTGATTGGCAGCTTACGTTGTGTTGATATTAGAGTTACCATTGGTATGTTTGGCAGTTATTGAGTGTGTTGAATATTTCGGAGATGTTTTAGTTCACACAACTAACAAAGGATGTTGGGAGATATTTATATTGAGTTGTTCTAGTTATGCTTAGTGGGGTCGAGTATTCACGGAGTTGCAGAGATGGAGCTGAGTTTTTGCTATGTCATTCTGATATGGTTGGTTGTCACGACATTGAGTAGAGTGTTTTTTTTTTCTTTTTTTTACATGAGGGCAATAGTTCATATTCTTGGAGCAGAGAAGCTTCCGTACTACATGTTGAGGTGTTATTGGATAGAGGGGCGTATGGATTTTTGGCGACTATTTCGATGGTTAAGGATGATGGACAGCATGAGCTGCAGGATTTTCTAGTTGTTGCAGAGTTTGAGGATGAATTCAAGGCTTTAAAGAGGCCGTTACCAGCTAGGGGAGATTTTCCCACTACTGAGTTGGAACCAGGGACATCACCGGTTTCATGGGCGCTGTACCGTATAGCGCTAGCAAATATGGTTGAACTGAAAAAGCAGTTGGAGGATTTTTGGGTTAGGGTTTCATCAGACCTAATACTTCACTTTGGGGAGCACCAATATTGTTTGTGAAAAAAAAAAAAAAGATGGGAGTTTCAGGTTTTATATTGAATACAGAGGTTTGAACAAGGTGATCATCAAGAATAAGTATTTTCTTCCGCGTATCGATGAGTTGTTGGATCTGTTACGAGGGGATTCATGGTTTTCTAAGTTGATTTGGATTAAAGTTACCATCAGATTGTGATACCTGATGAGGATGTGTGGAAGATTATTTTCGTACACGTTATGGACATTATGAGTTTGTGGTGATCCCATTTGGAATGACGAACGCACCGGCAGCATTTATGAAGCTTATGAATGATGTGTTTTGCGAGCATTTGGATAAGTGTATGATTGTCTCCGTCGAAGACATCCTGGTGTATTCTCGTAGCAGGGAGGACTGTGATGAGCATTTATGGATTGTATTGGGTAAGTTTGGAGAGCATCAATTATTTGCTAACTGAATGACTGAATAATTTGTACCTAATGACAGAGGAAAAAAAATATTTTGGATTTTTGGGCTTTGTGGTTTTAAAAGCAGGAGTTGCTTTAGATTTGGAAAAGACAACTACAATTTCAGAGTGGCCGACACTAAGATGTACAGAGTTTTGGAGCACTATTACCACTAGCTTGCTATGGAGAAAGACGTAGCTACAGTTGTATCGCGGTGTCAGATATGTCAGTTGGTTAATGTTGAGAATCAGGTACCTAGTTGGTTATTGGAGCTTGCCACTGCGATAGTGGAAATAGGATTTAGTGACTATGGATTTTGTTATTGGACGACCAACCACCTCAAGTGGGAAGAATGTTATATGGGTGATCATGGATAGACTCACCAAGTCATTTCATTTCTTAGAGATCAAGAAAACATATGGAGCTGATTAGTTGGCGCATGTTTACTTCACAGAGGTTGTGAGGTTGCTGGGAGTTCTCATCAGTATTGTATCAGATCATGATGCAAAAGTTCACATATACATTTTGGAGAGCCTTTTAGAAGGCACTTGGGACAAAGGAAGCTTGGGAAAGTATCTACTTCTAACGGGTTTGCCTGCAACAACATCTATCTTTAGAGCATTGGGATCGCACCATATGTCACTTTACGTTAGGCCTCATTAACGATTTTGTTGGACAAAAGTGAGGGAGAGACAAGACGTAGAACCAGACGGTGGAGCAGGTTGTGATGCTAAAGGTTCAACTAAAAGAAGCCCATGAACGTCAAAGAGTTATGCAGATCATACGACCAAGGATTTGGAGATTTATTTGGAAGACTTGGTATACCTGAAATTAAGGACATTTCCGGGAGGATCTAAGATTCAAAAAGAAAAAAAAAGCGGAAGTCGAGATATATAAGATCCTACTCCATTGTGGAGTGGACTGGAGCCGTGTTTATAGAATGCAAGTTACCATCAGAATTGCCAGACCTCATTTTGCATCAGCTGCCACGTGAATGTAAGAAAAAAAAAAGAAAAAAAAATAGGCACATACTCAGTTAATTGAGATTTTTGATCAGCGAGGGAAAGAGGTTCAGAGGATGATGACCATGTTCGTCAAAGTTTGTTGAGAGAGACAAGATCCAGGAGAAAACTCAGGAAACCTAAACGCATATGAAGATTGAGGACTATATAAGCTTTTTCAGGATGGTATTTGACAATTGGCGCAACATTTGAATTCGGGGACGAATTCTTATTTAGTGGGGGAGAATTGTAACGACCCGGTTTTCACTAAACCAGTATAGAAATTGGTTTGATTATTTAATTGGTCTAAACCAAACTATTTACTAAACCAAAGCGATATATAACCCCGTAAGCATCTCCTTCCTCATAATAACCTAGCTGTCATCTTCCTTTTGCGGCAACTCTTGAGGCTTCTCATCACCAGCCACCTATGCTCATCAAATTGTCTTCCTCCATCATAGAAGTCATCGTTGTTGTGATTCATGCCATTGGGAACGTGACCAATATGAGATGAGAAAGTGAAACCGGACCCGTCACGTTCCATCACGACCAGCCACGGAATCGCACCGCCATGATCTGCTTGTTGTCATAAACCACTGTCAGGATCCAAGCTAGAGAGATCGTGACCTCACACCTGCTTGCACCACTGTCGCTACTCACCCCCGATCACCATGGCTAAGGAGTGGTTTTCCGAGAGGTTTATAGTATGATCCAGGGAACTTTAGACTTCAAACCATGGATATTTGGTTAGATCTCGTTTCCAGGAAACGGTAGCAGCAAACGGAATCGAGTTCGGAGTTGTATAACAAAAGTTATTGGCGTTGCTTCTTGGTCAAGAATAAGCTGTTGCGATTCAAAGACAGTTCCGACCAGTCTCAGCGTAAAGGCGAAACGGTCAATCTAATCAAAAGATTTCAGTCTGATATTTTGTAAGTAAGTAGCATACCCTTTTATCTATAGGAGTTATTTTCTGAGAATTATGGTTGTTTTCGTGAGAGGTGTTGGTGCAGTCTGCGTTTGCAACCAGCCTGGAGACGAAGCTATTTTGGTTAACCAAACGATGTCCGATCGGAGTAAACTCTGTGTCTATGGACAGAGGACATCTCGGACTACATTCTGACCGGAAGGATTGAAAAGTGAACGGTTGGTTCTTGAGTTATTCACCTATCTTCAGAGAGCTTCGGAGTTGTGGTGTTAGAGCCGTAGAGGTCCATTCGATGTGTTTTCAGGTTTTCTTCAGAACCCGTGGCAAAGGTGAGGGTCTACTCCGTAATTTCCGTACCAGTGTAGAATTCTTTCTATCGTAGTTTAGATTTCGAAGCATGAATTGAGTCTGTTTGAGTCGTGTTTGCTAGTTAGTTTATTTATTGTAAACCATAATTAGGGGTCTAGAGGATTCAACTATTGTTTGGATTGTGTGATGCTGAGTTATGAGATATATATATATGTACGTACATAGTTATGAGTAGGGACTATGTGCGAGGGCGGGGGTTCAAGGATGCCTGGACTAGCGACGCCACTGTTGGGCGGGGGCTCAGAGACGTCTGGGCTAGCGACGCAGCTTGTGTGGGGCGTGGTGCAGAGACCTTTGCATTGACGCAGCTTTGTTGGGCGGGGGTACAGAGACATACTGTACTAGCGACGCAGCGTATGTATATCCATATGAGGAGATGCGGGGTGTGTGGTCTAGCTATGCACTATCAGCGCATTGGTTGTGATGTGTGATGCCTTAGGCGTCTTGTTTGTTCATGTTAGAGCTAAACTTCTATAGTGGGAGTTCTATTTACTCAAGTCAGTGTGTTGCGTGGGTAGCATCCCATACCTCACTGAACGATTCCCCTGTCGTTCATCCCTTTTACTTTCCCCTTTCAGGTGAGACTGACGAGCAGGAGTGATTGCTATGGGATTGGTGCTTTTGGGAGTTTTATTTATCTATTTTCCAGACTTGCGGTTTTAGGTTTTATCGATATTTTTGGGATTTATTTTATTACTTGGATTTTATGTTATTTATTTTGGATTATGATGTTGGATTTATTTATGAGGAGTAATAAATGGAGATTTTAAGACATTAATATTTATTATGTTATTTTGAGAAGTACGGGTGTTACAGAACTTCTCGCAATCCTTTACCATAGTTGGCCAGTAGAAACCCTGGCGTTATATCTTTGTTGCGAGAGACCGTCCGCCGGAGTGGTTTCCGCACGATCCGGAATGAAAGTCTTCCATGATTTTTCTTGCCTTTTCTCCGTCCGAGCAAGTCATGAGAGGTCCGGAGAATCGCCATTTGTAGATTTCGCCTTCCACGGTTACGTATCGTGCTGCCTGAATTTTTATTTTCCGGGCTGCCCATTTTTCCGCGGGTAGGGTACCATCTACGATGTAGGCTCTGATAGGTTCTAGCCAGGGAGTGTCGCAGCCATAGTCTGTTTGGTCTGCGTCGTCTTCCGGCTGGTCTTTGTTTTCTTCAGCGCCTTCGATCTGTGTTCTGATCAGGTTGGCGATTACCGGTGGTCCGATGCTCGGGTGCTCGATGAATTTGACGGGGATTATTCTTTTAAGCCCTGGATCCGAGCTTGAGGCGAGAGCGGCTAAAGCGTCAGCTTGGACGTTTTCCGAGCGGGGAATCCTGGTTAGCGCAAATTGCTGAAAATCGTGGGCCAAGTCTTGGACGACCTTCAAATATGCGTTCATCCTTTCATCCCTTGCTTTGTATTCTCCGCTGAATTGGTTTGCGACTAACTGAGAGTCGCAGTAAGCGTGAATATTTTGAATCTTCAGCCCGTGGGCCAGCCGTAGGCCAGCAATTAGCGCCTCGTATTCTGCTTCGTTGTTCGATGCACGAAAATCCAAGCGGAATGATTGCTCAAGGATTTCCCCCGTTGGTGAAGTGAGTCGGATCCCGATTTCGGATCCTTGTTTGGATGAGGATCCGTCGACATAGAGATCCCACGTTGAACCAGGCTCCTTGTTAGTTAAATACGTCGCGGGTAATTCTACCAGGAAATCCGCGAGTACCTGCGATTTCGTGCAGGTTTTTGGACGATAATAGATATCGTACTCGCTTAGTTCGATTGCCCACTTCGCGAGTCTGCCAGACTGGCTTGGACTGTGTAGAATCGTCCGTAACGGAAAAGTGGTAAGTACCATGATGGTATGAGATTGGAAATATGGTCTGAGTTTCCTTGCCGAGGTTATAACGGCAAATGCCAAATTTTCCATTAGCGGATACCGAGTTTCGGCATCCAGCAATGTTTTACTAATGTAGAAGACCGGTTTCTGTTCTCCGAATTCTTTTCGAATCAGAACGCCACTGACTGCTGATGCGGATACTGCGATGTAGAGGAACAAGGGTTCTCCGACTACGGGCTTTGCGAGGATAGGAGGGGTGGCCAGATATTGCTTCAGCTGTTGGAAAGCTTTCTCGCAATCCTCTGACCACTCGAACTTTTTGTTCCCCTTCAAGGTTTCATAGAATGGGAGACACTTATCCGTGGATTGCGAGATGAATCGGTTTATGGCCGCGACTCGTCCGGTCAGCCTTTGAACTTCCCGCTTGGTTCTCGGGGAGGCCATTTCTATCAGTGCGTTGATTTGTTTCGGATTAGCCTCTATACCGCGGAATGTTACGAGGTACCCACGAAATTCGCCCGACGCCACGGCGAACCTGCATTTAGCTGGATTGAGTTTCATCTTGTGTTGGTTCAATCTCTCAAAGCATTCCTCTAGATGGACTATGTGGTCGCGTTCGTCGAGAGATTTTACCAACATATCGTCGATATACACCTCCATGGTTTTTCCGAGTTGCTCAGCAAACATTCGGTTGACGAGCCGTTGATATGTGGCGCCGGCGTTCTTAAGACCGAAAGGCATTACTTTGTAGCAATAAGTTCCTCGGTCGGTTATGAATGCTGTCTTTTCGCGATCCTCGGGATTCATCATGATCTGATTGTATCCGGAGAATGCATCCATGAACGATAGAAGTTTGTTTCCTGCGGTTGCCTCGACTAGACGGTCGATGTGCGGGAGCGGAAAACAATCCTTCGGGCATGCTTTGTTGAGGTCAGTAAAGTCGACGCACACTCGCCATTTCCCGTTCTTCTTCTTGACGACGACGGGATTGGCGAGCCAGTCGGGATATCTTACTTCCGTTATTGATCCAACTTTGAGGAGTCTTTCGACTTCCTCATTAACCGCGGTCGCCCGTTCGGGGCTTAGCTTTCGCCTCTTTTGTTTTACGGGTTTATGAGTTGGATCGATGTTGAGTTCGTGACATGTTATGTTGATGTCGATTCCCGGCATATCTTCCGCAGCCCAAGCGAACATATTTAGGTTCTTCTTTAGACATGCGATGAGTTCTGCTTTTAAAGGATCGCGAAGATTGGCTCCAATCTCCACGCATCGTTCTGGGTTAGTCTCGTCGAGGCAGACCGAAATTACTGGTTCGCAAGTGGGTTCCCGTTTCCTTTCCTGAGTTTCAGCTCTTTGCGACTTCCAGAAGATTTCTGGAGGGTCCTGCGACGCTGGTTCGTGGGTTGCTTGCCTTTTTGAGTTAGTTTCGGGCTCGGAGTTTTTTCATTTTAACCCAGCGGCCAAGCAGACTTGCGTCGCTTTACGATCTCCTTGTATTGTTTCGACTCCGAGGAGGGATGAAAATTTGAGGAACAGGTGGAAAGTCGAGGGGATTGCTCGCATGGAGTTTAACCACGGAGTCCCGACGATCGCGTTATATGCTGCTGGGCCGTCGACTACCAAAAATTCCACCATCTTCGTGACGCTCCCGGCTCTGACCGAGAGATCGACTGAGCCGAGGGTCATTGTGATGTTTCCTGAGAGTCCGATTATTGGATTGGGATCGTCCGTGATAGCGCTCAGGTCGAGTCCCATCCTCTCGAGAGTGTTTTTATATATAATATTTGTCGAGCAACCGGTGTCGACCAATATTCTTGCTACGTCGATGTCCTGGATCGTTAGTCTGATAACGAGGAGTTCGTCGTGAGGTTTAGCTTGACCAGCCGTTGCTCTGTCCCCGAATGACACGATGTTGCGGACAGGTGATGTGGCCATGCTGTCGTTATCAATCGTAGGTTTTTGAGTAAGAGAATCCGACCCCCCCCCCCTCCTTCTAGCGCCAAACTGTGGGAACCGAAATTCGCACTGTCGATTTTAGTTAAGTTTTATCGGAGGAAAACTAAGTAAACCTAGTTTTCCATGAAGGCTCGGATTCTCTGCGACAACCAAACGAAATTGATAGAACAAGACAATGTAGCGGAAAAATTGCACTAAGGCGTTTTATTAAATAGATGGTAAGTTGAATACAATATTCTTCCGAAAACGGGATGTAAAGATACGCTGAAGAGGAAACAACGGAAATATAGGAGACAAAACGTTCTAAGTCTTGCTCCGCTAGTCTAACCTCCTACGTCCTAAGTTCCCTAAGCTAGCAGGAATTCTCTAAAACCCTAGATTTCGGATTTGGTCTCTCTCTCTCGATGATTTTCGCTCTGCCTTTTCTTCTCTCCCAAAGCTCCTTTATATACTCCTTCTTATGACGGTCTATTTTCCCTTTGGGCCGCGAAGCGGGCTTTTTCCTTTTTCGTCGGCCTTCATGTTTATCGGGAAACTTGTCATTTATCTTCGGGAAATTTAGCATTTATCTTGTTATGTAAAGATATACGTAAATCGTCGTATCTATCTCAAATAATCGTAAACAGACTGTCCGATCGCGTTTGGTCCCTTTCGGGCCGTCTTTAGGACTTCCGTTGTTTTCTACGATTTCTTCGGAAGATCTTCATTCCTTCGTAGAGTCGAGATTAGTGGTGTCTCGAGATAACCATCACTGTTTCGTACGAAGAATTTAATATCCTCCTTCCCGTTAATATCTTACGAGTTTCCGAAATGTTTCCGATGATCTTAGTTAGTAGTAAGAGCAGGAGTTTTGTACGCGGAATCACAATGATTTGTTCCGCGAGGACTCGGGAAAGACTCAAAGTACAGATTTCTGACGGCCGGGGCCTGGAACTTGTGCACGAAAGATTGTCGCTCGAGGACCCGAGCCAACACGGGCGCTAGGCGCCCGGCGCCTAGAGGCAGCACGGGCGCTAGGCGCCTAGAGGCAGCACGGGCGCTAGGCGCCCGACGCCCAGAGGCAGCACGGGCGCTAGGCGCCCGGCGCCTAAAGGCAGCACGGGCGCTAGGCGCCCGGCGCCTAGAGGCAGCACGGGCGCTAGGCGCCCGGCGCCTAGAGGCCATGGTCGCGGTCAGCTTCTCGGTTCCTTCGGTTTGCGGGTGTTCGTGTGCGTCCTTCGGAGGATTTTTCGTATGACAAATAGACTTAGCCGTTGATTTCGAGATAACTGTTTTTGACCCCAACAGAGCATGACGAGGACTTTTGGAAGGAATATGGTATAGAGATGTCTTTATATGAAGACACATGTGAAACCCCTTTCTTTAGTACAATAATTCGACCATTGATCGACAAAGCACACTCGCCATCGATCGATACCCACCCTCTTCCAGCACAACCACCCTTCACGTCAATCGACACAACAACTGATGCATCGATCGATATTAAGGCCGCCGCCTTAAAAAAGGATATCATGAATATTCCTATTCCATCAAGGTTTACCACCTATATAAAAGGTTTTGCGCCCTAGATATCTCTTCAGAACTTCAAAGCAGAAAAGATTAACGCTCTCACGAAACTATCAACAGAAATTCCCTTGGAGAGCCTTTTATCCGAAAACCATAACCCTGCATACAAAAGATCATCATCGATCTATACACCAGCATCTGCATCGATCGATGCTACTTGTAACCCTAAATCTTCAAACTCTTTTACGAAGTATTTGGGTATTGATTACAATTTTCTTTCACCTGATGAATGTGAAATTTTCAGGGACCTAGATGGCCATGCAAGGGCTATGGATGGACGGATTCTACAAGTTTCCAGAGAGGACATAGCAACCTAGAAGAAGCCGGAACAAACTGTTCATGCAGACCTTTTAGTCGACGATCGATCGACGAGGTTGCTCTTACATCGATCGATAGGGTAACACTAGCATTGCTCGAAGTTGATACCTCGGCATCGATCGACACACAGTGCGAGTTTGGACAGCGAGCATATATCACCTACGGAACCAGGAATTTCAAATGAAAACAACGGGACGAGTATGGAGTCTACAGAGATGAGTCTGGATATGCAAGAGGCGTGTAGCGGGTGAGATGATCCTTGTTACCAAGGACAACATCAGGAAAATTCTGGAGAGAGCATCATTGCACGATGAGTGCTACCTATGTCTTCCAGAACCCGCCAACTCATTCACATTGACCAGATTGGCACCAGAGATCTTGACTAAGGATGAGATCTGTGATATGGTGACTGGTATATGTGGTTCCTAGGAGAGGCTAGGAGATGAACTCAGGACATTGATTGATAACACCTATTAATATTTGGACAGAGGATATGAGGAACTTTCTAGGAGTATGGCAGAGTTGAAATTAGAGATTGAGAGTTTACGGCTGCAACTCGAGAAAGAAGTCACGACTTCGCCATCGATCGACGCCAACCAAGCTACATCAGTCGACGCCGTCACTCAAACATCCCAGACTCCTGCATAAGAGCAATGTTTGGCAGAAACCAAGGATGAATGGGAGGTCTCGTAAATCAACACGAAGGTCAATGACGTCTACAGCCCTCGAACAACAACGTGGATTGGTTAAGCACGAAAATTGAGCTGTTACAGCAAGATTTGGACAACTTCTGTGAGAAGGACCATCAACCAATCACATCGATCGACATGGACACCATAACATTGATCGACACCAAGATCGCAGCCATGAATGTTAGGCTACAAACTTACGAGGACATGCACGACCGCTTCACCTCACCTATCATGTGATACTTGGATACGTTGGCAAAACAAATGATAGATGTCCAGCGGGACATTTGTAAACTTAAGGATCAACATTGTTCTAATGATCACTTTGGTTTGCAGGAAGGAGGATCAACATCGATCGACAGGCATCCTAGACCATCGATCGACGGAGAAAGACAGACCACAAACCCCTTCTACACAGCAACCGAAGTTGACCAGATCACATCAGAAATCTACTTAACCATGCGAACAATGGAGGATCAACTTGCTAAGCGCTGCGATGATATTTATTTTCCATTAGACAACCAAATCAGTGGATTGGATTCTCAAGGAACATGGCTCAAGAAAGAGGTCAGAGCCATTAAGAGACAACTCGCAGCACAACATTTGGTATCAGAATCGATCGACAAGTCACGATCGACATTGCTCGTCACTCGAGTACCAGCATCGACCGTCAGACAACTAATTGCATCGGTCGATGTCACGTCTACACCAGACCATAAGAAGTTGATGCTTTGAAAAATGGAGGAAATGAACATGGAACTGAATGAGCTATCAGCATATGCCTATGGCATGATAGGACGGCACCAGTTGAAAATTGAGGACGTTCAGGAAAGATTGCAATACATCTCAAACGCAGTAAATAAGCTAGATGAGAGATGGTCCAGAAATGATGAAGCCACAAGAAGCTTCATTGCAGCTTGGGCCAGGATGTACAGAGATGACGTGGATACTTATTTCCCAAAAAATAGCTGCCTTGCTTTCAACTAGCCATTTACCTCCAAATTCAAGCTACATGACTATAACAAAGCGCTAAGTGGGAGGCAACCCACTGTTAGGTACTCTTATTTCAGTTTTATGTATTATTAGTTTTTAATTTCGTATTGTTTTCTATCAGATTTAGGAGATCCATGTAGGGGATAACCACATATCGACTGCGGATTACAAGTCGTCATCTGTTGACATCAGACACACTCTGACGATCGATGCATATCCATGCAAGTCGATCGATATACACTCTGGTCAGGTTTATCTTTCTTACTTGTTACTGTTTGTACACATGATTTATTCCTACCATATCTCCGACTTTGTGACACTGAGACAATGTAATTTAAGTCTGGGGAGAGGTTAACTGATATGGTTTATTTTGATTGTTAGTTGATATGTCATGGATTTTACCCACTTTTAGCCATGTTGTATATATGTTTTTGAAAACAAAAGAATACTTTTAGTGTCATTTTAGAGCTTTTTCAGGTTCAGGTTGTCATTGGTGTAAAATAGCCAAAATGAAGCTAAATGGAGACTTTATGAAGATATTAGCCAAACGATATTCTACGCCATTGACCGATATACGTTAAGGATATCGACCGATAGAAGATAACCAAGATCAATCGATTGAAGCCATTCAACATCGCTTATTAATTACAAATTAGAAGCCCTAATTGCTTCTAAAGAGTTTGTTAACTACACCTTAAGTCCCTGGTCGCCTGTTAGGCCATATTAACAGGGTTTTGTACTAGTTTTGAGGCAGACTTGACTAGAGACCTTTTTGAAGACCTAAGTTGGAGAGAAGCACTTTGTTACACTTTTAGAGAGCTTAGTAATAGAGAGAGAGATCTAAACTGCAATCACAAAAAAGATCTTGAGCTCTCTTTGTTTTACTTATTTATTGTTTCTCATATTATTTCAATTCAAAAAGTATTATTCAAACCATCATGATGTTGTCTCTCATGAATATGTTTGAGTAATTTATGTTGTTAGATTTAGGTTTCTCACTAAGGTTAACTAATGTATTAAATCAAATTATTGTTAGGGTGTTTAAAATATAGTTCTTCTTTTAGATGTTCTCAATGCTATGCTAAGGATTGATCACCCTTAACCTAGATCTTAAGAATAATTTGCACAAGTGAGAACTTGGCAAATACCTGAAACCAAACTAGTTTGATCTATTTCCACTAAGCTAAGATGAGACTTTCTGCTTAGTAAGAACCAGAGAACCGATTCGAACTCGCCCTTAAGATTCACTAGAAACTATATCGATCGATAAGATAGGCATCCTATCGACCGATATAGCGAAAGGTAAATCGATCGATATCTTTACTCGAGTATCGATCGATATCTTTACTCGAGTATCGATCGATACTTTCTTGCGGTCATCGTATGATGGTACTTGACCCGAGATCTAGTTGAAGATAATCCTTCAGTTTGATTTCAGAATTATGAACACTAAAAACCCTAACAGCCTAAATACATGTTATACCTGAGAAATACCTAAATCTATTTATCCTAAAATCCTTTAAAACAAACCAAAGAAATCAACCAAGCAATCACTTGCTTATCATTTAATTTACTGTTTTAAAACCTTTCAGTCTAGCTTTATTTCGAAGACTAAATAATCTGTTGTGTAGTCTTAGAGTCTCTGTGGATTTGATCCCTAAGTACTACAACTGAACCTCTTTTGATGAGAGTAATTCACTCTTTAGGGTATTTTGAGTGATATCAAATTTGGCGCCGTTGCCGGGGACTCATTCCCATTACCATCAGATTCAGTTTAGAATATAGTATAGACCTTACTTTTGTGTTACTTAATTACTTTTCCCTTTTTCTCTGCTATCACAGGGAACTCAGAATGGAAAAGACAGATTTTGGCATAGCATCGATCGTTGACGAAACGCGCACATCGAGCGACATGTCGAGCGAAGAATCGATCGACACAGACCAATCAACATCGATCGATACCACCCAGCCGGAAGCAGATAAGTCCTTACTTACCGACCTTGTTAATGAGGAAGTAGTCCAAATCGAACCTTTGGGTCAATCATGCAATAAATCAAACAATTTAACAAATGAATAGGGGACCGAAATCCATGTTCTTCCCCCGTCCTCAATTGAAGACAATGATAAGTTGCAAGACTATTTAGACCCCATTAAGACATATTCCAATAGGTCATCCATTAAGCTACCAGAGGATGATGAATATAAATCAACGCTTCATCTGGAGTACATCCATCTGGTACAAATAAACCCATTGCATGGATCTGCCTCGGAGCACCCCCACGATCACATCGATTTCTAGAAGATTTAGAACTCAGTGATAACGATCGCTGTAGACTTTTTCCTTTCTCTTTAGGGAGAGAGGCTAAAAAATGGTTAAATCAATTACCAGCCGGAATGCATTCATAAACCATTTCTTCGGTGAAGCTCGATATTGGGATGCGAGACAAAAACTCTCAACTTTCTTTCAAGGCCCACGAGAATAATTCAGGAACTCTTGGTTTAGATTTAAAAATTATCAGCGAGATTGTACCCACCATGCATATTCGGAACCAGAACTCCTAAAATGTTTTTACAGAGGTCTCAAACTGGATTACTAGATCACACATGCTAATGCGGGTTACGGGAACTTTAGCTCCAGGAACTCTGGAGACGCAAATCATCTGACTGAGAACATAGCCATGGGAAAATCTTATGAAAATAAAGATAAAGAAAGAGATGCTAAATCCAGGAACAATCTTCAAATGAGAAAAATTAAGCAATCTTTGGACTTGCTTCATTCCTTAATAAAAGAAAAACCTGATACGATCCAAAATACTGAGGACACCTAATCCATTGAACAAACTTTCTTTGGACAGGAACCCCATCAGGAAAGCATTCTTAACATAGACAATTTTACCTAAGACTATGACGCCCTCATTAGATCATACCAACGAAGAGATAGAGCTTGGTTGAGCCGCCCTTCCACAGGAAATCAGAGAATGCATAACAATCTAGAAATCAGACTAAATCATGTTTACAGCATAATGTCGAAGAAAATCGAAATCTTGCATGAACATGTTAGGTGTTTAGAAGGCGATACAACCAATAATGCTATAGCCATAAAAAGGGAAGCATGATGTCTTCCGGGGATGACTGATACAAACCCGAGATGTCAGGTGAGTGCTGTAGTATTAAGAAGCGGAAAACAACTAACTCTGAATGCTTAGCAAAACGTTTCTTCAAAAGGGAATTCTGAAATCCAAGAAACAAGAAACCCCAAACCCATCCCAAATCCCGTATTACTCTCTAATTCGAGACACGGACCTCCTCTAAACAAAGAAAAGAATACTAATTCTAAAGAAACTGAGAAGGAAGTGATCATTCTCGATGAAGAAGAGGAAAGTGTAGTGGAACCAATTGATATCGATCGATGCAAAGATGCAAATATCGAACGATGCAAAGATACGAACATCGATCGACAAAGCCCCACGAGTTCCCAAGAAAACTCAACACCCGCTGGACAAAATATAGAACGAGTGTACAACACTTTACCTCCCTACCCTCCCAAATCAAATACTAAGCGCAATAGGGACAATGAAATCTGTAGATGAGCTTTCGAACGAGTTAAAGTAGAGATGCCACTCATCGACGCCCTCATAATTTCACCTGCGATAAATCAGTATGTCAAAGGAATGACAACCAAGAGCTTTTCAGCAGATAAACGCAGTATAATAATGGTTTCTGAGGAAGTTAGCGCAATCATACAAAGCGAAACTCTAGTAAAGAGACCCGGTCCTGGCAGCTTCGTCCTTAAATGCACAATTCGAGATCAACTATTCCCGAGAGCACTTTGTGATCTAGGCTCTAGCGTAAATTTAATGCCGCATTCCGTTGCGACATTCCTTGGGTACACTGAATTTACAGCAGCCAACATCCAGTTAGTCCTCGCCGACCGATCCGTACGGATTCCGGAAGGAGTACTTGAGGACGTACCAGTAGAAATTGATGGATTCCCTGTGCCGACAGATTTTGTCGTTCTGCATTACAATAATGAGCCAAGAGATCCAATACTACTAGGTAGGCCGTTCCTTGCAACTGCGAATGCTATTATTGACGTAAAAGAAGGACGAATAAATCTCAAAATAGGAAACATTCATATGAGATTCGACATGGAAAAAATTGTCATGCTTCCTTTGATAGATAACCCATTCTCCTATGTGGATGCAATTGAGGAACTAACCCAAAACTCTTTGGAGGAATCATTCTCAGTCGTTCATCTCGAGAATGAGCTTTTGGCTGCTCAAAACGAAATTTTCAGCATAGATAACAGAGCAGATGATTATGATAATCTCATGGACTCTGGTCCTAAGATCACTGATAGCAAAACTAAAGATGACAATGAATCAAAGATCGATATCGCTCGATATCTAAATCCTAATATTGATCGACAACCGTCATCACTTGGTGATCTCTCAACAGAGAAAGCACCAAATGTGGAGCTTAAACCTTTACCTGCTGGGCTCAAATATGTTTTTCTTAAGGAAAACAACTACTCGGTAATAGTTAACGCAAACGTCACTAATTGGGAACTTGCGCTATTATTGAACAAACTTCGAAAACATAGGAAAGCACTTGGATACTCTTTGGATGATATACCAGGCATCTCACTGGACCTCTGTATGCACCAGATTCATCTGGAAGACGAATCAAAATCGTCCATAGGGCACTAAAGACGGCTAAACCCAAACCTCAAAAAGTCGTAAAAAAGGAAATCATCAAGCTGCTTGATGCAGAGATAATTTATCCAATTTCTGATAGTAATTGGGTAAGCCCAGTCCACGTAGTACCAAAGAAAAGAGGTCTTACAGTGGTCAAGAACGAAAATAATGAATTTATCCCAACAAGGACAATAACCAGACACCGCATGTGTATCGATTATAGGAAACATAACTCCGCAACCCAGAAAGATCATTTCCCTCTACCATTCATTGATCAAATGCTGGAAAGACTAGTAAATCATCAATTCTATTGCTTTCTTGATGGATATTCAAGATTTTTCCAAATCCCGATACACGCGGATGATCAAGAAAAGACAACGTTTACATACCCCTATGGAACCTTCCCATATCGAAGAATGCCATTTGACCTATGTAATGCACCAGCTACTTTCCAACGCTGTATGATGTTGATTTTCACAAATATGATGGAAGACTTCATGGAGGTATTCATGGATGATTTCTCAGTTTATGGATCAAGTTTTAAAGATTGCCTCGAAAACCTGTGCAAGGTATTGGAGAGATGTGAAGAAAAGAATCTAGTCCTTAACTGGGAAAAATGCCACTTCATGGTCAATGACGGAATCGTGCTAGGACATAGAGTGTCCGCAGCCGGAATTGAAGTAGACAGAGCAAAGATTGAGGTAATGACTAGTCTACCACCTCCTACCAACATCAAAGACATCAGGAGTTTCCTGGGTCATGCTGGAATTTATAGGAGATTTATTGAGAATTTCAGCAAGATAGCCTGACCTCTAACTATCCTGCTTTGCAAGGCTATTAAATTTGATTTCACACCAGAGTGTCAAAAAGCGTTTGATAAGATCAAGAAAGCACTTAGAACTGCCCCCGGCGTACAAGCACCTGACTGAAGTCTTCCATTTGAAATAATGTTTGATGCGAGTGATTTCGCTGTAGGCGCGGTTTTAGGGCAACATAAAGACAATAAACTGCATGCCATTTATTATGCCAGCCGGGCCCTGGACAAACCTCAGAGAAATTATGAAACGATTGAGAAGGAACTAAATGCAGTAGTGTATGCTTTCGAGAAGTTCTGTAACTATCTAGTGGGCTCAAAGGTCATTGTCCACACTGATCATGCAGCTATTAAATATCTTATGCAAAAGAAAGATGCGAAACAGCGCCTTATCCGCTGGATACTCCTCCTCCAAGAATTTGATATGGAAATACAAGATAAAAGAGGAGTTGACAATGGTGTCACTGATCATCTTTCCAGGATACGAGTAGACGAAGACGTCCCTATTGATGATTTCTTACCAAACGAAAATGTGTACCTCGAAGATTCATCATTCATCGGTCATATAGGACTCTTATCCGAGAATGCATTAGCCGACGATCTTGAAACGATTAACTTCGGAGATATCACGTCGATCGATGGATATGGCAATACATCGTTCGATACTAGTGATACTATTTCGATTGACGGAGGTATTGACGAATCGATCGATACTACCGTTGATATGTCGATCGATAGGACTGATGATGTTGATTTACGCAATGTATCTATTACGATCACTATAAATACCGCCGTCACGGTAGCGCGCAGTGCAATCATCGATAAGCATAATATCTCTCAGAATGGAGATAGTTCGCACGAAACGCACGCTGTGGAAAAACAATCCGGCGAACGACCCTGGTACGCTGATATAGTTAACTATCTAGCAGTAGACGTCGAACCAGAGGATCTTAAACGCTACGACATAAAGTAACTCTTCAGAGAAGTAAGGAGATACCATTGGGATGAACCTTACCTTTACAAACAATGTGCCTGTTGGGGAAAAATAGACCTTTCTCCTAAGAAGGACCCATGGTCCATCTCTTGCTAGAAGGTTCCAGGGTCCAGCCCCTGCCACAAGGAACCAGGGTCCGACCCTTCGCGATAATATGGATGTTTTCCAATCATGGGAAAACTTCTATATCCACGGATATTAGGGAGTTCGCCCTACTTCAGCCGACATACATCAACTATAAACGGGGAGCCCAAACCGTAGAACAAGGGATCGACATTCAGAGGCGGAAAGATTAGAGTTTAGGCTAAGAAACTAAGGGTTTATACACCCAACATTGTAAACGCTCACATATACTCAATAAACATCTCTCTTTGCCTCGATTTCTCTTCTAAATACATACAAATATACAAGTCTTCATGTGTTCCGTAGTACTTAAACGACCCTACACAAAAATACCATAACAGTTTGGTGCTAGGAGGAGGGGAGTAACGATGACACCGGAAGACGATTTCGACCGAGCCGAACCAACCCCGAAGGAGCAGGATCTCCTAAGCCGGCTTGAAACTCTTCAAAGCCAAATCACCGACCTTCACAAGGCTCAGGAAACCGCGCATGCAGGTCTAGAACTTGTCCAAGAAGTTCAAAACCTAAAAGACAAACTTGGAGAACACTCCAAATAACTTCAACAGAGCGTCGAGAAGCTAGACGCTATGGAAGCCGAGAACCTTGCTCTCCGACGAGAGAATCAATCCCTCGGGAAGTTGGGAACAAACGAAAAACGGTTCAGAGCCAGTCTGACCTATAGCTTCACTCAGCACCCCTCGCGACAACGAGCAAACACCTCCGCAGCCTAACATCTTAAACAATGGATTCGATAATCGAGAAGCTGCTCGAGATACGACCCGGGAAGAAGGGAACGACGATTCCGACATGGAGGACGAGAAATACTCACCCGATAATCCCAATATCTCAGATCCAGCTCTAGCTGCTTACCTAGAGAAGGTGGTCCCCGAGAGATTTGGCACCATCCAATATATGGTGGAAAGCCTCCTCGGAGTAGCTCCCCCTATCCAGAGAAGCGATCCTAGGTCCTACTCCGACACACCTATTTTGAAGGAGATTGCTTCGGTTGAGATGCCTCGTAAGTTCTCTTTCCCGAGCATTAAATGTACGAAGGAACTCGAGATCCCGACAACCATGTCGCCCAGTACAAGCAGCGCATGATAGTCGTTGCTATCCCCAAAGAAGCAAGGGAAGCTACCATGTGCAAAGGATTCGGGTCAATTTTGACCGGTCCTACCCTCCAATGTTACATCAATCTCCCCATGGGATCCATCACATCCTTCACCGCCCTCAGTGACAAGTTCGTGGAACAATTCGCCAGCAGTCGTCACCTAGAGAAGAGATCAGATGCCTCTACGAGGTCCAACAATACAGGAACGAGTCCTTACGTTCTTACATAGCCCGCTTTAACCAGGAGAAGGTCTCCATTCCCGAGTGCAATGCCAATACAGCCGTCTCAGCTTTCAAGAAGGGTCTGCTTCCATAAGGAGATCTCTACAAAGAGCTAACTAAGTATAGGTGTGGGGGCATGGCGGAAGTGTTATCCCGCGCCTAAGCTCAAGTGAGAGTAAGAAGACGTCGCGAGAAGGGCCAAGGCTTCCTCCAAATACGATCTGAAGTCCTCCAGACCTCCAAGGGACGATCGCGACGAGGCCATCCGCTCTCGACCTTCCAAAGCATCCAATAATTCAAGCAGGGGAGGTATCAGAACCGCCCTCTACCCCGATCCGAGGGAATGCTGGTGACTACTTGGCCCAGTATTTCTCATCTCGCAATATCCAAACCGGAGCTCATCGGAGTTCTGAGGCAAATGGGTCCACAAGTTAAATGGGCCCCCAAGATGAGGTCCCCTGATGCTAATCGAAACCTCAAAAGGTGGTGCAAGTTCCACAACGATCACGGCCACACCAGTGAAGATTGTATAGCCCTAAGGATAGAGGTTGCTGAACTTCTCAAGAAAGGTTATCTAAGGGAATTCCTCTCTGATAAAGCCAGGAACCTCTTGAACAAGGAAGGCCCCGGCCTTCCTAACGAAGCTGTTGCCGCTTTACCCCCGCAGCAAGATCGAGTGATCCATGTCATCTCCGGAGGATCATAAGTAAGCGGGATCAGCAGCGCCACAGCCGAAAGAAGTACCCGCAATGCTTGGAACGGTCTAGAGACCGAGGTTCCTAAACGTCCACTTCTGGGAACAGACGAGATTAGCTTCACCGCGAAGGAGCAAGAACGGGTCCTAGCTCCTCATCACGATGCCCTCATCATCTCGCTGCTTATAGCCAACTGTTTGGTCAAGCGGATACTGGTGGATAACGGAAGCTCCAGCAACATCATCTTTCACTCGGCCTACATTGATCTAGGGTTGGACCCCAAGACGCTAACCAGAAAAGCGACCCCACTCATGGGATTCAGTGGAGAAGTGAAACAAACCGAAGGAGAGGTCCTTCTCCCAGTCTACGCTGAGGGAATAAACCAAACCACTAAGTTCCTAATCGCCGACTGTCCGTCATCCTACAACGTGATATTAGGAAGGCCTTGGATCCACGACATGGGAGCCGTACCTTCGACCCTCCATCAATTGGTAAAGTTCCCTACTCCCTGGGGCGTAAAGGCTATCAAGGGAGACCGGGAAAATTCTAGGTCCTGCTATCAGACCACCCTGAAGGGAAAGACCCAGGCCTTATAGCAATTACAGAAGGAACCTCCAGCTCCTCATACCGAAGAACTGGAGGTTGAAGGGATGGACGAGGTCCCCCTGGTGGAAGGGAATTCATAGCGGAACCTCAATATAGGCTCTAAGCTTCCGAAGGACCTAAGACGAAGACTGGTTGACTTCATAAGGTCTAACTCTGATTGCTTCGCTTGGTCCCACGAGGATATGCACGGGATTGACCCGACATCATCATGCACCAGCTTCAAGTAGATCCGAAGCATCCGTAGTCAGACAGAAAAGGAGGAAATTTGCTCCCGAAAGGGACGAGATCATTAACGAGGAAGTCAAGAACCTGCTCGACGCATGATTCATAAGAGAGGTACAGTATCCCGACTGGCTTGCTAATGTAGTCGTCGTAAGGAAGAAGAACGGGAAGTGGAGAGTTTGCATCGACTTTACAGACCTCAACAAGTCATGTCCAAAGGATCCATTCCCTTAGCCTCATATAGATAAGCTGGTTGATGCCACTGTCGGGCATCAGCTAATGAGCTTCATGGATGCCTTCTCCGGATACAACCAAATCTTGATGCATCCTGAGGACCAGGAGAAGACATCTTTTATGACTTCCAGGGGCATCTATTGCTACAAGGTAATGCCTTTCGGGTTAAAAAAGCCGGATCCACCTATCAAAGGCTCGTCAACATGATGTTTGCTGATTAGATAGGTCAGACCATGGAAGTATATATCGACGACATGTTGGTAAAGTCTTTGGACTCCGAAGATCATATCTCGCACCTTCAACAGGCATTCGCCATCCTTAGAAGGTACAATATGAAGCTCAACCCTTCGAAATGCTCGTTCGGAGTAAGCTCCGGTAAATTCTTGGGGTGTATAGTCACTCACAGGGGCATAGAGGAAAATCCAGAACAGATAAGGGCCATCAAGGCGATACCTTCCCCTCGAAACATCAAGGAGGTTCAAAAACTGACGGGAAGAATTGCAGCCCTCAGCAAATTCATCTCCAGGCTCTCCGACAAGTCCCATGCCTTCTTTGAGACATTGAAGAACCCCAAGGACTTCAAATGGACAGAGAAGTGTGAGATTGCACTATCTGACCTCAAGGCCTATCTCACTACTCCACCACTCTTATCCAAACCCCTGGAAGAAGAGGTCCTATTGCTCTACCTAGCCGTATCCAAGCATGTGGTTAGTGCGGTCCTCGTAAGAGAGGAAGGAAGGAGATAGCACCCGCTACAGCCATCTAGAGAAGATAGCCCTTGCCCTGGTCGTGGCAGCTCGAAAATTACGCCCTTATTTCCAGGCTCATCAAGTCGTGGTAGTCACTTCGTTCCCTAAGCGGTCCTTCATAAGCCCGAGGTGTCTGGACGATTGGCAAAATGGGCCATAGAATTGGGGGAATATGATGTAGTCTTTCGCCCAGCTACCGCCATCAAGTCGCAGGTCCTAGCCGACTTCGTGGCTGAGTTCTCTCCCTCCATGCTTCCAGGCTTGGATCAAGGAGTTACGCTCCACGAAAAAGAGGTGGAGAAAGGTCAATGGACATTACACATTGACGGTTCCAGCAACGCGAGAGGTGCGGGAGTAGGATTAGTCCTAACTTCCCCCACAGGAGAGTCAGCTTCAAGGGCCGTGCATTGCAACTTTAAAGCAACCAACAACGAAGCTGAGTACGAAGCCCTAATAGCAGGTCTGGCGTTAGCCAGATGGGAGTGGAAGACATCCAGGTATTCAGCGACTCACAGCTCATCATCAGCCAAGCCCAAGGAGACTACCAAGAAAAGGATCCGAGCATGATCAGATACCTATCAGTGGCCAAACGTCTGCTTGACCAATTCGAAAACTGCAAACTCACTTAGATCCCTAGGGAGCAAAACTCCCAAGCTGATGCTCTAGCAAACCTAGGTTCCGCCTTGGAAACCAAGGATCATATGAGCATTCCCTTGTTGGTCCTACAATGGTCAGCAACCGAGAAAGAGACAGAACCAGAGGAGGTAGCAGTAGTAGACGAATGGGAAACCTGGATGACTCCCATCACCAATTATCTAAGGAACGACATCCTACCCGAAGATCGAGATGAGAGCCGCAAGGTCAAAAGGCAAGCAGTCAGATATTTCATCTCAGAAGGAAAACTATTCAGGAGATCCTTTTCAAGGCCCTACCTACGGTGCCTAACCCCTAGAGAAGCTGAACAAATACTAGAAGAGCTCCATGAAGGGGAATGCGGTTCTCATTCTAGTTGACGAAGTCTGGTACTCAGAGCAAGAATGGCTGCTTACTATTGGCCAACCATGACGAAGGACTCCCTTAAGCAGGCTAAAACCTGCAGCCAATGCCAAAAATACGCCCCAATCTCCAACTTGCCACCAGAGAACCTCAAATCCTTAAGCTCTCCTTGGCCTTTTCGCAAATGGGGCATGGACATTGTGGGGAAATTCTCTATGGCACCGGGGCAAAAGGTTTTCCTCCTGGTAATGACCGACTATTTTACGAAGTGGGTGGAAGCCAAAGCCTTGGCAAAGATCACAGATCTCCAAATCAGAAAGTTCATCTGGACAAACGTGATTACTCGCTTCGGAGCACCTTAGGAGATTGTCACCGACAATGGACCTCAATTTACCAGCAACGACTTCCAGGACTTCTGCAAAGAATGGAACATCACTCTCATATTCAGCACCGTGACATCCCCAATCGAATGGACAAGCGGAGTCAACCAAAAAAAACAGTGGTAAACATGCTCAAGAAGCGCTTGGAGAAAGCTCATGGGCGATGGGCAGAGGAATTACATGGAGTTCTCTGGGCCTATCGGACAACTCCGAAGACGGCTACCAAAGAAACCTCTTTCTCACTCGTCTATGGCACCGAATCAGTGATACCCACCGAGGTGCACGTTAAGACTACAGTCTCCAACGTCCTAACTCCAAAAGAGAATGATGAGCTGATGTACCTAAGTCTAGACGTACTAGACGAAAAAAGAGAAGCGGCCCACCTTAGGAACGCATCATACCAAATGAAAGTAGCCAAGAGCTACAACAAGAAGGTGAGATCCAGAACCTTCCAAAAAGGAGATTGGGTCCTAAAGGGAGTCTGCAACCACACAAGGGAAAAATCAGCCGGAAAACTTGCCCCCGGATAGGAGCGCCCTTACCAGGTAATAGGGGTGCAAGGGGAAGGAGCCTAGAAACTGCAAGACAGTAAATGCAAGGTCCAACCTAACTGCTGGAACGCCTTACACCTCAAATTCTATCATTTTTAAAGTGAGATCTTCGGAGCAAGCTTTATATATACTACTATATTATATATTTAAGTATTTTAGTTTTCCTACTCCCATGTATAACGAGAACGTCTTCGGACTAAGCTTATAAAATACATTTGGTTTCGACTAAAAGGAGTTAAAGGAATACCAATATACATAAAGGGGCATACCAGCTAGATTAGGACCTTAGGGACCTCAGATTTTAGCTAACCCCCAGCTGGTGAGGCTACTCACCTAAGGTATAGACATATATGAAGGGGTCTGATCAGCCCTGCACCGATGTCTGCACAACAGGGCCCCGCGTAAAGGCCTATAGCCAAGAGTTACGTGGGGACCACGTATTAAATGCTACCCAAACCCTGCGTTAAAAATGCCATAAGCTAAACACACGCAGGGGGCATGACGTACACGGCCAAGTACTGTAATCAGATTCTAGCGGCTGATATGCAGGGAGCAAAGTGCGGAAATACCGGTTGAGCACAACAAAATTCAATACTTGTGTCTGGATTGAAGTCGCCTTCCGGGGGGGGGGGGGGGGGGCACTCTAGAGCACAGTAAGTCTGAGAGTGACCTTTCTGCAGAAAGGTAGAGTGCAGATTTGAGACTTTCGATAGTGGCCTACACCTCCGGGGGGTAGAGTGCGATTTCTCAATTTAGATCGAGAGTGGCGCGCCTCCGGGCAGCAGAGTACGATCAAAAAGACTCCCAAACGCATAAAGTCCAAAGAACCCCAGGGTTCCATAAGACCTCAGGGTCCAAAACCTCAGGGTTCCATAAGACCTTAGGGTCCAAAACCTCAGGGTTCCATAAGACCCCAGGGTCTAAAACCTCAGGGTTCCATAAGACCCCAGGGTCCAGAACCTCAGGGTTCCATAAGACCCCAGGGTCCGAAACCTCAGGGTTCCGTAAGACTTCAGGGTCCAGAACCTCAGGGTTCCATAAGACCTCAGGGTCCATAACCTCAGGGTTCCATATGACCTCAGGGTCCTGAATCTTCGGATTCTATTAAGGCCTCCGGGTCAAGAACCTCAGGGTTCAAGAAGACCTCAGGGTCCTGAATCTTCGGATTCTATTAAGGCCTTCGGGTCAAGAACCTTAGGGTTCAATACGACCCAGGGTCTCGAATCTCTCAGGATTCAATGTTGCCATCATGGTCTAGACCCTCCGGGTTCGAAATGATTCTATGTTCTTCGGAATCCTTGGGTCCATCGAAACCAATAGGCCTTTAAAGAATCTCCGGATTTGTAAAGATCACCTAAAAGAATCAAAGACTTTCGAGTCTGAAAGACCCTCGGAATCAAGGATTTCAAAAGTCCTGATACCAACCTCAGAGAATTACTAAAGATCTTATGATCCGAAGGTATTGACCTCCAGGTTCGGAATATCCCCTAAAAGTCAAACCATGGTCCCAAGACCCATAGGTTAACCAAAACCTCAGGGTTCAGTAAGCAAACCTTCGGGTTCAGAAAACGGCCTCAAGGCCTAGGTAAGGAACCTAAGGGTTCTAGATCTCAAGAACTTCCGAGTTCAAGGGTCAAAGAACTTCAGGGTTCGAAAGCCATACAGCCGCAAACATTCCTATCGAGAAGCGATCTTGATGCGGGATACAACCTCGAGAAACAAAAGATGGAATAGAGGCGAAAAAAGCAGTAAGTATTATTAGCTATTAAAGGTTCTCATTCAATAGGAGAGAAGCTATCAAAAATCTAGAAGAAGACGACAACATAAAGCAAGAAAAACATAAGTACTGCAAATTAATCAAAGGTGCGGCTCCCGACAAAACAGAGGAAAAACGCCAACCCTCATTGCTCGCCAAGTTCCGGATAGGTCCTCCGACAGGTCCCCATCGTCCGGGTCCTCCAGATGACCTATGCTGGTAGGCATCCCTTTCCGACCACTCTTTCATAAGATCTCAACGAGCTAGCCCTTTGCACGGTAAGAGCCTGGTTGGAGATCACTTCTCGAAGCTCCCTCTGGAGAAAAAGAATCTCCTCATGCGGAGGGACACGCCGACCCAAACTGGGAAACCTGTTTCCCCTAACGTTCCTCGGAGACAAGGAAGTCGCAGCCGAAGGGATAGAGGGAGACGAAACACAAGGTTTTCTCCTCTGAGGTCTAGCTCTGCAGTATTCCTCATACACCGACAATATTGAAGCCGTAAGGATCCCACCTGGGAAATCAATATATCACCAAGTCATGATCGCACCATTATTTGCAAATAAGAGAAAAAGAGGAGTTCAATTACCCCAAATACGGCTATGACGCAGAGATATCGGATGCATAAAAAACAGAATCCAACGAAAAATGCCTAGGAATGCCTTGCGCCAACTTCGCCAAAGTCTCACCAGCCTGAAGAACCAGTTGAGCCACCTCTGCAAAAACCCAACCTAAGACAAATCAACAAACATGATACTTGTTGGGGGAAAAATATCCAAGGCTAAATATTTCTCCAGCCTCCGAACGAGGCCTTGATTTCCAGACCCTTCTCTTAAGAAGGACCCAGGGTCCTGCCTCTACTTGAAGGCTCCAGGGTCCAGCCCCTGCCGAAAGGAACCAGGGTCCGACCCTCCGCAACAATATGGAAGTTTCCCAAATCATGGGGAAACTTCTATATTCGCGAATATTAGGGAGTCCGCCCTACTTCAGCCGACACATCAACTATGAAAGGGGAGCCCAAACCTTAGAACAAGGGATCGACATTCTGAGGCTTAAAGACTAGAGAGTTAGGCGATAGAACTAGGGTTCATACACCTAAAACGTTGTAATCCCACACATACTCAATAATATACGCCTCTTTGCCTCGATTTCTCTTCTAAACACATATAAACTCATACCAATTCTCTAGCCTTCCAGTGTTCCATAGTACTTAAACGACCCTACACAAAAATACCATAACAGTTTGGTGCTAGAAGGAGTGGAGTAACTCAACTACGTGACGATGACACCGGAAGAAAATTCCAACCGAGCCGAACCAACCCCGAAGGAGCAGGAGCTCTTCAGCCGGCTTGAAATTCTTTAAAGCCAAATCACCGACCTTCACAAGGCTCAAGAAGCCGCACCTGCAGGTCTGGAACTTGTCCAAGAAGTTCAAAACCTAAAAGACCAACTTGGAAAACACTCCAAACAACCTCTACAGAGCGTCGAGAAGCTAGACGCTATGGAAGCCGAGAACCTTGTTCTCCGACGAGAGAATCAATCCCTCGGAGCAGTCGGGAACAAGTGAAAGCGGTTCAGAACCAGAGTTCGACCTATGGCTTCGCTCAGCACCCCTCGCGACGACGAGGAAACACCACAGCAGCCTCACGTCTTAAAAAATGGATCTGATAACCGAGAGGCTGCTCGAAATACAACCCGGGAAGAAGGGAATGACGATTCCAACACAGACGATGAGGAATACTCACCCGATAATCCAGAGGTCTCAGATCCACCCCTAGCTGCTTACCTAGAGAAGGTAGTTTCCAAAAGATTCGGTACCATCCAATCTATGGTGGAAAGGCTTCCTGGAGTAGCTCCCCCTATCGGAAGAAGCGATCCTAGGTCTTATTCTGATACGCCTTTCGTGAAAGAGATTGCTTCAGTCGAGATGCCTAGCAAGTTCTCTTTCCCGAGCATCAAGATGTACGAACGGACTGGAGATCCCGACAACCACGTTGCCCAGTATAAGCAACGCATGATAGTCGTGGCTATCCCCAAAGAAGCAAGGGAAGTTACCATGTGCAAAGGATTTGGATCAACTATGACCGATCCTGCCCTCCAATGGTACATCAATCTCGCCACGGGATCCATCACATCCTTCGCCGCCCTCAGTGACAATTTCGTGGAACAATTCGCCAGCAGTCGTCACTTGGAGAAGAGGTCAGATGACCTCTACGAGATCCAACAATACAGGAACGAGTCCTTACATTCTTACATAGCCCGCTTTAACCAGGAGAAGGTCTCCATTCCCGAGTGCAACGCCGATACGGCCGTCTCAGCTTTCAAGAAAGGTCTACTTCCTGAAGGAGACCTTTACAAGGAGCTAATGAAGTATAGGTGTGGGGGCATGGCCGATGTGTTGTCCCGCGCCTAGGCTCAAGTGAGATGGGAAGAAGACGTCGTGAGCAGGGCCAAGACTTCCTCTAAACACGATCAGAAGTCCCCCAAACCTCCAAGGGACGATCACGACAAAGCCATCCGCTTTCAACCTTCCAGAGAATCCACTAATTCGAGCAGGGGCAGATATCAGAACAGTCCTGTGCCCCGATCTGAGGGGATGATGGTGTCTACTTGGCCCAGTATCTCTCATCTCGCGATATCCAAACCGGAGCTCATCGGAGTTTTGAGACAAATGGGCCCGCAGGTTAAATGGCCTCCCAAAATGAGGTCCCGCGATGCCAATCGGAGCCTCAAAAGGTGGTGCGAGTTCCACAACGATCACGGCCACACCACTGAAGATTGCATAGCCCTGAGGATAGAGGTTGCCGAGCTTCTCAAGAAGGGTTATCTGAGGGAATTACTCTCGGATAAAGCAAGGAACCTCTTGAACAAGGAAGGTCCTACTCTTCCCAACGATGATGTTCCCGCATTACCACCGCAACAAGATC
Source organism: Hirschfeldia incana (assembly GCA_026261945.1). NCBI lineage: Eukaryota > Viridiplantae > Streptophyta > Magnoliopsida > Brassicales > Brassicaceae > Hirschfeldia > Hirschfeldia incana. Next base: position 575,793 of record JABCMI010000107.1, read on the forward strand.
GAGTGATCCATGTCATCTCAGGAGGGTCAGAAGTAAGCGGGATCAGCAGCACCGCGGCCAAAAGAAGTACCCGCAATGCCAGGAATGGTCAAGAGGCCGAGGTTCTCAAACGCCCACTCCTGGGAACAGATGAGATCAGCTTCACCGCGAAGGAGCAAGAACAGGTCCTAGCTCCTCACCATGACGCCCTAGTCATCTCGCTGGTCATAGCCAAATGCTTGGTCAAGCGGATACTGGTGGATAACGGAAGATCCAGCAACATCATCTTTCACTCAGCTTACGTGGATCTAGGGTTGGACCCCAAGACGCTAACCAGGAAAGCGACCCCACTCGTGGGATTCAGCGGAGAGGTGAAACAGACCGAATGAGAGGTTCTTCTCCAGTCTACGCTGAGGTGATATATCAAACCACTAAGTTCCTAGTTGTCGACTGTCCGCCATCCTACAACGTAATACTAGGAAGATCCTGGATCCACGACATGGGAGCCGTACCATTGACCCTCCATCAATTGGTAAAATTCTCCACTCCTTGGGGCATAAAGGTCATCAAGGGAGACAAGAAAAACTCTAGGTCCTGCTACCCGACCACCCTGAAGGGAAAGACCCATGCCTTATAGCAATTACAGAAGCAGCCTCTAGTTCCTCACACCGAAGAACCGGAGGTTGAAGGGATGGATGAGGTCCCCCAAGTGGAAGGGAACACGGAGCGGAATCTCAAAATAGGCTCCAAACTTCCGGAGGACCTGAGACGAACATTGATTGACTTCCTAAGGTCTAACTCCGAATTCTTCACATGGTCCCATGAGGACAGGCCCGAAATCGACCCCGATATCATCATGCACCAACTTCAAGTGGATCCAAAGAATCTCCCGGTCAGACAGAAAAGGAGGAAGTTCGCTCCTGAAAGGAATGAATTCATTAACGATGAAGTAAAGAACCTGCTCGACGCAGGATTCATAAGAGAGGTACAGTATCCCGACTGGCTTGCTAATGTGGTAGATGTAAGGAAGAAGAACAGAAAGTGGAGAGTTTGCATCGATTTTACGGACCTCAACAAGTCTTGTCCGAAGGATCCCTTCCCTTTGCCTCACATAGATAAGTTGGTTGATGCCACTGCCGGACATCAAATAATGAGCTTCATGGATGCCTTCTCCGGATACAACCAAATCATGATGCATCCTGAAGACCAGGAGAAGACATCTTTCATGACCTCCAGGGGAATCTATTGCTACAAGGTTATGCCTTTCGGGTTAAAAACCGCCGGATCCACCTATCAGAGGCTGGTCAACATGATGTTTGCCGATCAAATAGGCCACACCATCGCAGTCTACATCGACGACATGCTGGTAAAGTCCTTGGACTCCAAAGATCATATCTCGCACCTTCAACAGGCGTTCGCCACCCTAAGAAGGTACAATATGAAGCTCAACCCTTCCAAATGCTCGTTCGGAGTAAGCTACGAGAAATTCTTGGGTACATAGTCACTCACAGGGGCATAGAAGCGAATCCGGAGCAGATAAGGGCCATCCAGGCGATACCTTCCCTTCGAAACGTCAAGGAGGTTAAAAAACTGACAGGTTGAATGGCAGCCCTCAGCAGATTCATCTCCAGACTCTCCAACAAGTCCCATGCCTTCATTGAAACACTAAAGAACCCCAAGGACTTCAAATGGACAGAGAAGTACGAGACTGCATTATCTGACCTCATGGCCTATCTCACTACTTTACCACTCCTATCCAAACCCCTGGAAGAAGAGGTCTTATTGCTCTACCTAGCCGTATCCGAGCACCCGGTTAACGCGGTCCTTGTAAGAGAGGAAGGAAAGAAACATCATCCTATATACTACGTTAGCAAGTCCATGCTAGACGCAGAGACTCGCTACAGCCAACTAGAGAAGCTAGCCCTCGCCCTAGTCGTAGCAGCTCGGAAATTACGCCCCTACTTCCAGGCTCATCAAGTCGTCCCTATCAAAGCGGTCCTTCATAAGCCCGAGGTGTCGGGACGATTGGCAAAATGGGCCATAGAATTGGGGGAATATGATGTGATCTTTCGCCCAGCTACCGCCATCAAGTCACAGGTTCTTGCCAACTTCGTGGCTGAATTCTCTCCCTCCATGCTTCCAGACATAGATTAGGAAGCTACGCTCCATGGAAAAGAGGTGGAGAAAGGCCAATGGACATTACATGTTGACGGTTCCAGCAACGTGAGAGGTGCATGAATAGGATTAGTCCTAACTTCCCCCACAGGAGAGTCAGCTTCGAGGGCCGTGCGTTGCAACTTTAATGCAACCAACAACGAAGCCGAATACGAAGCTCTAATAGCAGGTCTGGCGTTAGCTAGACAAATGGGAGTGGAGGACTCCAGGTCTTCAGCGACTCACAGCTCATCATCAGCCAAGTCCAAGGAGATTACCAAGCCAAGGACCCGAGTATGATGTGATACCTATCAGTGGCCAAACGTCTGCTTCACCAATTCAAAAGCTACAAACTTACTCAGATCCCTAATGAACAAAACTCCCAAGCCGATGCTCTAGCAAACCTAGGTTCCGCCTTGGAAACTAAGGATCACATGAGTATTCCCTTGTTGGTCCTACAATGGCCAGCAACCGAGAAAAAGGCAGAACCAGAGGAAATAGCAGTAGTAGATGAAGGGGAAACCTGGATGACTCCCATCACCAACTACCTGAGGAACGACGTCCTACCCGAATATCGAGATGAGAGCCGCAAGATCAAGAGGCAAGCAGCAAAGACATCTGGAAACCCGAATATCGAGTTACCAAGTCCAAGGAGATTACCAAGCCAAGGACCCGAGTATGATGAGATACCTATCAGTGGCCAAACGTCTGCTTCACCAATTCAAAAGCTACAAACTTACTCAGATCCCTAATGAACAAAACTCCCAAGCCGATGCTCTAGCAAACCTAGGTTCCGCCTTGGAAACTAAGGATCACATGAGTATTCCCTTGTTGGTCCTACAATGGCCAGCAACCGAGAAAAAGGCAGAACCAGAGGAAATAGCAGTAGTAGATGAAGGGGAAACCTGGATGACTCCCATCACCAACTACCTGAGGAACGACGTCCTACCCGAATATCGAGATGAGAGCCGCAAGATCAAGAGGCAAGCAGCAAAGACTTCCTATAGGGCTTGATCCCTCCCACAAGTCATCTAACCATCAAGGCATTCTTCCGCTGCAAAGACATCTGAAAACCCCCTTAAATAAGGATCCAAGTCCCCTTAAAGATTTCCAAAACAGCAACATCAGGGAGGCTATTGGATCTTTGACCCAATCAACTTTCATGACGATTATGGTCGGCCTTCGGCCCATAACCCAAACTAAAGAATCTCCCTACCTTAAAAATCAAGATCAAGCAGACTTTTGAATGATATCAACGAAAACGGAGCAGAGGCATAAGGGAAATAGATAGAAGACCTCAAAAGGGCCATGAGTTATAACGAAAACAAAAGAGGTACGAAGGCCCAAGTTTGGAAATAAAAGCCCCGAAGGGCAAAAACATAACAACAGCCCATCAGGCTCAGGAGTTCAATGAAAAAGATCAACGGGAGAGAGTTCAGGCCTCGGGGGCAGCAGCTGGATCAACCACGGGAGCAGGAGGATCCGCCTCAGCAACTTTTTTCACGGGGATAAACGGCTCATCATCAAACAAGGGAGGAGGCAGCCCACATAGCTTAGCCTCAGACTCCCTCACTAGTTTATAGCGTTCAAACTCCATCGCCGGATCCCACTTGTCGTTCTGCCCCTTAAGCCAATCCCTCATCACTTCCCAGCGAGCCACCATCTTGGCTCCACTCACCGCCATTACCTTCTCGTCCTCAAAAACAACCTTCTAAGCCTTCAATTCCTCTAGCTCTCCCCGCACCGCATCTAGCTTAGACGTCAGGACAACATGCTCAGTAGCCGCATTTTCCTCCAGCTCCTGCGATTTTTTCAGCCTGAGCTGAAGAGACTTAAGCTCTTTCCCCTGCGCCAAAGCTTTATCCTTCTCCTCTCGGAGCCTAGCTTTCAGAGCCTCAATTTCTTTAGAAGAATCTTCGTTCACCATGTCCTTGAGATGATGAACCTGAGACATAAGCTGCAAAAACACACTACCACAATCACCACAGTGCGCGATGAAGTTAACAATAGAGGAGATGCGATGACATACCTGAAGGAGATCAAATTGGACTGACGTGATGGCTTTGGGGACATCATCAGCAGGAAGATAGCATGCACTCCCCGGGAAAACCCTGGTGGAAAGGTCATCCAACACCGGTTTCAAGTCAACACCAGAAACCGTAGGAGTTGAAGAACGAGTCCTCCTCTTGGAAACAGTGGGGACCGGAGTGCTGGATCCTTTACGCTTAAGGCTCCCGGTGATCTGAACGTCGTCATCTCCCAAAACAACAACCTCCAGAGGAGGCTTTTTTGCTGAAAGATTTTCCACAGCCTTCTTGAAAGCATCCATAAAGCCATCTCCTGAAGGTCCAAACATGTTACCTGTAAAGAAGAGCTCGCAAAATCAGTAAGCAAGCAACAAGATAAAAGAAGACATGACGAACTCACCCCAAATACTGCAACAAATGAGAACTTCTCGACTAACGAGGAAAGTGACTTGGCGACACTCCGCTGGAAGATCGAATACGTTCTCAGCTACCTTCTTTCCTTCAGGTATGATTGGATGAGATACGTCTGCAGCAAAGGATAAACGTAAGAAAAACTTAACTGATACTAGACAAACAACGAGTTAACCTACCCGCTACATGCCAAACCGAAGGAAAACTTGGAAGGAGCATAAAGGCGAATCTCTCCTCCCATTTACCACTTAAAACCGGGTGGCTTTTCCTCGCCTTTTCTTACCACGAGGATGGATATAGTATTTCCCTTTCGATTCAGGCAGAGCTGTATCATAATATCCCAGCATTCATTCCAGCATCAAACCCTCCAGCTCGCTAAGATTCTAGATAGCTATCAGGATTCTCCAGGCTGGAGGAGTCAGCTGACCCGGGGAAATATCGAAGAACTCTGACAGCTTCGCGATCAATGAAGGAACACGATCGCGAAAGCCCGATTCAAAGTACGCCTCATAGATTGGGACTTCATCAACTCCAAAATCCGAAATCCTCTCTGACGGATCAGGAGTTCGAATGATCAGGTCTCAAGGAAGATTGTATTTCCTTCTCCAGCCCTCTACATCCTCATCCTTGATCGTTTAGACCGGGCCCAACAACGAAGATCTACCGACTCCACCATCGACAGAAGTACCCTCAACCTCGAGTTGAGAGTCTTCCGTCTCGGCAATAGGAGAGTGAGAGGAGGAAGTCCTAGATCTATCTATGGGAGAAGGCTCTAGGGTTTTGCTAGGGGATTCGTTTGACATTCTTTAAAATGAGAAGAGAAGGGAGAAAGACGGCTACTTATAGAAAACGAGAAGAATCTCCGGAAAAGGAAGCCGCCAAGAAGAGAGCTCTGGAAAGAAGATGAAGCTGAAATGAAGAAAGACTCGGTCTCAACCAAAGAAAAAGGGAAAAGACCCTAGACTGAAACCAACGCGCCTCGGTCAACTCACCACGCGCACGAAAGGGCACCAAACGGAGAAGCTGAACCGATGTTGGATTTATCTAAGAAGCCCATTTCGTCCTTGACCATTTCTGCCCAAAGGCTCGAGGGTCCGATACCTCCGGAAAGAACTGTCCTCTCTGATCCTACAAAGGAAGGACCTATGATGATTCCATACCACATTTCGGGCTACAACAAGGCTTGGGCCCTTCTCCTGCTTGAAGAAACACCACCAAGGTCCAAGATCACATGTTATCCCTTGATTCCCACGAAGCAATCATGGAATAAGGGGAAAACTGTTGGGGAAAAATATCCAAGGCTAAAGATTTCTACAGCCTCCGAAGGGGGCCTTGATTTCCAGACCCTTCTCCTAAGAAGGACCCATAGTCCAGCCTCTACTCGAAGGTTCTAGGGTCCAGACCCTGCCGAAAGGAACCAGGGTCTGACCCTCCGCAACAATATGGAAGTTTCCCAAATCATGGGAAAACTTCTATATTCGCGAATATTAGGGAGTTCGCCCTATTTCAGCCGACACATCAACTATAAAAGGGGAGCCCAAACCCTAGAACAAGAGATCAACATTCTGAGGCTTAGAGACTAGAGAGTTAGGCGATAGAACTAGGTTTCATACACCTAAAATGTTGTAATCCGACACATACTCAATAATATAGATCTCTTTGCCTCGATTTCACTTCTAAACACATATAAACTCATACCAATTTTCTAGTCTTCCAGTGTTCCGTAGTACTTAAACGACCCTACACAAAAATACCATAACAATACTCATGTCTGGAGAGAGAGAAATAACTTACCGACTGGACGACAAAAGCAAGGATAGCGAGGAACACCGTCGACCTTCATAAACATGTATCTCCTATCCCAAGAATCGTTCGTGGTAAAGCTACCACGAAAGTCGCGAGGAGGCTCATCTACCAAAGGCTCACCATCACGGGACCATATCTGATAGAAGCCTTTCTTGCTCGACAAGGGAAAAAAGGAGTAAGAGTACAGAACCCCAGACAATCCAAATGGAATACTATGAAGTTCCCCTAACACCTAAATAGCCATCAAAGTACGCCATGTAGCGGGTGTAAGCTGCGAAGGAGAACACCCGAAGTATGATGCCACTTCCGCAATCAAAGAAGGGATGCCACCCCTAACACCAGCCTCTAAATAAGCCTCAAAGATTGTTATCTCGCGCCTCTTCAACCGTCAGAAGCTCGTTCAAATTCTCCTGCACACCTTATTCCTATCGTGTCAAGAAGGGAATATCTACGACGGATCTCAGTCAGATCCTCCTTCCCAATGTCCGACTTCAGACAATCTTCGTTTTCGTCCAAGGCATCGAAGGAACGAAAGTGACGTGGGCTAATAGGAGCCATGGGAACCCCTCCGTCATCCACCTTCGAGACCGTGCTCGGGGTCAGAACTGAGGAATCAAAGGGATCACCGAGTAAGCGTCGGGGTCTAACGTGTCCCCCAACACTGGAAGCTGGAGATGATCCTATGAAAGCCGGGTCGTTCGATATTGGCTTTGGGTAAAGGAGAATGGGTAAAACCTAGGTTTGTTTCATCCAAGAGCATTGGGACATCCGAATATATACCCAGAACGATTTTCCATTTTTGTCACATAAATGGAAAGGAATATAAAGAAGAAAAAAAGTGAAAGAAAAGAAAATTGGGAAATCGGCCATAAATCCTCGTTCGGAAAATTTCAAAAAATCACCATCGGGATATTTAACCGACCTTGCACCTTTGCGACCGGGCCCTTATCCTTATTTCTTTCCGTGTGGCCCACTCCGTCCAAACCATCACGTTCCAAGCCTCATCTCAAATACGACAAGACTTCAGCCCTTCTCTTGCTTGAAGAAAGACCACCAGGTTCAAGATCACATATTATCCCTTGATTCCCACGAAGCAATCAAGGGATAAGGGGCAAACTGTTGGGGAAAAATATCCAAGGCTAAAGATTTCTCCAACCTTCGAAGGGGCCCTTGATTTCCAGACCTTTCTCCTAAGAAGGACCCATGGTCCAGCTCCTGCTAGATGGTTCCAGGGTCCAGCCCCTGCCGAAAGGAACCAGGGTCCGACCCTTCGCGATAATATGGAAGTTTTCCAATCATGGGAAAACTTCCATTTCCACGGATATTAGGGAGTTCGCCCTACTTCAGCTGACATACATCAACTATAAAAGGAGAGCCCAAACCCTAGAACAAGGGATCGACATTCAGAGGCGGAGAGATTAGAGTTTAGGCTAAGAAACTAAGGGTTTATACATCCAACGTTGTAAACGCTCACATATACTCAATAAACATCTCTATTTGCCTTGATTTCTCTTCTAAATACATACAAATATACAAATCTTTCTGTGTTTCGTAGTACTTAAATGACCCTACACAAAAATACCATAACAGTGCCGACGGCATATTTAGACGCTGCGTAGCTGAAACTGAGATTTCAGACATATTTATAACTGCCATGGATCCGAATATGCTGGACATTTTGCGACCTTTAAAACGGTTTCCAAAATTCTCCAAGTTGGATTTTGGTGGCCCACAATGTCCGCGATGTTCATGCTTATATCGTCAAAGTGTGATAGATGTCAACCTCTGGGTAAGATCAGCAAAGAACACGAGATGGAACAAAAATCTATTCTTGAAATAGAAGTCTTTGACTCCTGGGGAATAGACTTTATGGGTCCCTTCCCATCTTCTTGAGGAAACAAATACATCCTGGTTGCTGTCGATTATGTTTCTAAATGGGTCGAAGCAATAGCTTCACCAACGAATGATGCTTCAGTAGTCGTTAAACTTTTCAAGAGCATCATTTTTCCAAAATTTAGAGTGCCTCGAATAGTTATAAGCGATGGTGGAACTCATTTTATAAACAAGATCTTTGAGAATCTACTCGAAAAGAAGAGAGTTCACCATAGGGTAGAAACACCTTACCATCCGCAAACTAGTGGACAAGTCAAAGTTTCTAACAGACAAATCAAAGTGATTTTAGAAAAGACTGTTGGAGCCACAAGGAATGATTGGTCTAAGAAATTGGATAATGCATTATGGGCTTATCGTACCGCCTTTAAAACTCCACTTAGAACTACTCCATTTCAATTGTTCTACGGTAAATCTTGCCACTTACCAGTCGAGCTAGAGCATAAAGCAGCATGGGCTACAAAACTGTTGAATTTTGACATAAAAACGACTGCCGAAAGGAGACTTATCCAGCTTATTGAACTGGACGAAATAAGGCATATGGCTTACGAGAACTCAAAATTGTATAAGAAAAGAACAAAAGCTTATCATGACAAAAAGATCATTTCTCGGCATTTCGCCCCCAATGATCAAGTTCTTTTATACAACTCTCGTTTGACATTATTTCCCGGAAAACTCTGTTCTCGTTGGCCTTGCCCTTTCGCCGTAACTGAGGTCCAACCAAGTGGTGCTATTACCCTTATCAATGAAAAAGGAGAAGAATTTACGGTAAATGGCCAATGAGTAAAACAGTATTGGGTTAAGCCCCCAAATGATAAACCTTTAGGGTTACGCATGCCTAACTCCCCTTAGGATAAAAAAAAGCATATAGAAAAATCAAGCTAAGGACTTTAAATAAGCGCTGAGTGGGAGGCAGCCCACTAATTAGGATTAGATTCATCTTGTTTTCAGAATTAAATTCTTTAGTATTATTATTAGATAGTTAGTTAACATCTTTTAGCAAATTAAGTAGACATCGTAGCCTATTTGGAATTATATCGGTCGATATGGGCACTTCTGCATCGAACGATACGGACTTATCGAGGGCGAACTCTGTTTTTAACTCAATATGCGCCACTATCCCCCTCATAATCGCAAATCGCACCCGAAACTCAAAAACCCTCTTTCTCTCTCGATTCTTCACGGAATCTCACTGTTTTTTGCCTCAATCAACTCGAAATTCACCTCCCCTCTTGGTTTAGATCTCAATTCCATTATCATTAAAGGTATAATATATTGATTTTTAGATTTCATAGAGAGCAAAGTTCAAACCAAACCTTGAATTGAATATCGGTAGATGAGTTCATATTTCTTTGATTGAAGTTGTTAGGATTGTTAGAATAGAGGTTTATGAGTATTAGAGCTAGGATTTACACTATGAAATTGCGATTTGGATTGCTGGGAGTTTTGCAGGTTTCAGAACTCGACATCGATCGATATGCCCTGTATATGTTAATCGATATGCAATTATATGATGAACTCTAATGACGCCTTTTCATGAATTATTGCAGATGGCTTCTCCGGACGAACAACGAGAGAGGAGAACAAAGCATCGCCTCGACATTGGTGGCACTACCAGTACACCCCCAACCCCTTCTCCAGAAAGAGACGACGAGCGTGATCCTTGGCCCCGTGAGGATGGAACACCTATCAGGTTCCACCGGGTGTCTGGCCCCAAGGGAGGCAGCCAGGATTAACGAGTGTCTGCACCGTCCAATTTCTGACGACTGGGACGACTACGTCATCCTATTCTACAACGCATGGCTAGACGTGGAGATCACCCCGACGCGATTCATCTACCCTGACACTGTTCGGAGCCTCGTGATCAGGAATGACTTGCAAAACATGCTTGTTCAGCTCGGCCTTGGGACCATGGCTTCCCGTTCTTACGACTTCTACCCCTCTCTCGTCCAGCAGTTCTTGGATACTGTTTGCTTCGAGTACAACAACCGCCCATCGAGTGTGGATTGTGATGGCGTTCTCTCTTTCTTCTCCAGAGGCGTCAGGTACTACGTCACTGTCTCCAAGCTCTGCACCATCTACGGATTCCAGAACTCCATGGCCACACACAGCAACCTCTCGGTCTTTCCTAGGGTCAAGGAGTTCTGGGAGATCTTTGGTACCGGTGCTTGGAGCTCAGCTAGAGCCCTTTAGACAGACATCCGTCATCCTACTCGGCGCTACTTCATTAGGATCCACGCCTCCACTATGCTGTGCAAGATGGAGCCTAACAAGGTGAGGATTCACGAGCTTACACTACTCTACCATTCGCTTGACGGAGTGATCAACCTGACCTTCGTGGATCCCGATCACAAGCTGACGCCACCAAACCTTGGAGCCGTCTTTGCTGATCATCTAGTCATCTTGAAGATGAAGCCTTTCTCCGGGACTGTGGCAAAACAGAAGAGAGTAGGGAGCCTCCTCACACCAATCTTCCAGCTTCTTTAGATTCGCTTGGACGAGGGCAGCGCGCAAACACGTCTTGTGCTTACTTGGAAGCAGCTCATATGCGTAACAGCCTATGGATAGACAGGGAGCTCTCTTGGAGCTTCAGGACAGCCGCATAGCAACGGAGGATCACCTCGCCATGCAGAGAGACGACTGACTTCGATGGGGACATAGAGAGACTCAGGTTCCAGCCTGAAGCACGCATGATCCGAGATCCCCCAGCCCAGCGTCGTCCGACAGGAGCTAGCAGCACCGACACCCCCTCGCGCTACACCATAGACACGACTTCCCTCATTCCCCAACCTCGCAGGTTTGGAGGATGGCGATGAGAGCGTCTACAGGAGAGGAATGCTGCATGCTCTTCAGGCTATCTGGTCCAGTGTTTCGCGTTGCCGCTGTTCGAGCCGAGCAAGCACTTCAACTTTCGATCCATCTGCACCAGAACCATCTCATCAGTACCGTCACGACGACGAGGACGACGACGAGGGCAGTGAGGACAGATTCACTTGCCCATTTCTATCCCTTATCTTATGCTACTATGTTTTTATTTTCAGACTTGTAGGATTTATTTTCGTACTTTCTTATGACTCTGCCTTCAATCACTTATTATCTAACTATTCATGTGTGTTGAGACTTTCTAACAGAGCTAATATAGAGATACATAACTCATAGATGATGAGTTGGGTGGATTAACAACACCATTGATGAGGCATTTCTGCAGATAGCTTTATATCGATCGACGGTACTATTGTCGATCGATAAACCTAAACATATATCAGTCGATGTCACTAGTGACATATCGATCGATATTCCAGCTGAGAGGTACGAAAAATCCTGCTGACATGACTATATTTGTTACATTACTTATTTTACCTCTTAGACAAATAACACTAGGGACAGTATTGTTTAAGTCTAAGGGGGGTATCCACTAACATTTCTAGAATTATGATTATTTGTTTCTCAAAAAAAAAAAAATCAAAGAAAGAAGCAATGATTAATTTGATCTATAGTTGTTGTCTAACCACTCTTTAGCACCATTCATAGATTTGTCAATTGCAGAAAGTATTATAGATGCTAAAGTGGAGCACCTGTCACATATGACAACACTTTTCACGATTGTTTGGAAGAACCAAAACTGATTTCCAACCTAACCTGACATCTACTGCTTGTCTTGGGGCTTGGTATACAAGGGATCGGAATCCTCTTGCAAGTCTGGAAGGTAATGGTATGTGTGCTTCTGATTTCCTTCCTTCTCTCTTTTCGGCATCCTATCGAAAGATGTGATATGATATAATTTCTTGAGGAGTAGAGGGGTAGGAGTGTCTCCTGCGACCCCAGTATTCTACTTTAAAAGAATGATCAAAGCGAGGGGTGGGGGTGTCTCCTGCGACCCCATTATTCTCTTATTCTAAAAGATATATGTGCTACTAGTCAATAAGATGATACAAAGATTAGCCTTAGTGGCATCTATGTTTATTGAAATTGAAACTATAAGGATTCAGAGAAGAGAGAAAAGAGGGAAGAAAAGGGATCAGAAAAGACTACCCTTGAGTTGAATCCTTGTGTTCCTTGATCGATATTCCCAAGGTAAAGCCTACACCTTTATCTTATGCATAAATGAAATCAGTAGAGGGGAAAGACAAAAAGGATTGCTAAGTTGTTGGCTAGATGAATTTAGTTGCTAATCTAGAATATGGCATAATGTACTTCTAAGATTGATAGATATATGATGTGGCTTGCGACAAATGAGAGGTGATGATTTAAACTTTAAAGATTATAGGAGCTTCCGCCTTTCAAACCTTTTCTAGACCAAAGTCATGTTATTTGCTTGAGGAAAAGCAAAAGGATAAGTCTGGGGGAGTTGATATGTCATGGATTTTATCCACTTTTAGCCATGATTTATATATGTTTTTGGAAACAAAATGATATTTTTAGTGTCTTTTTACAGCTTTTTCAGGTTCAGGTACCCATTGGTGTAAAATAGCCAAAATGGAGCTAAAATGGAGACTTTATGAAGATATTAGCCAAACGATATTATACACCATCGACTGGTATACGTTAAGGATATCGACCGATAGAAGATAACCAAGATCGATCGATTGAAGCCATTCAACATCGATCGATACTGAAGTCCTCCGAGTTATTAATTACAAATTAGAAGTCCTATTGCTTCTAAAGAGTTTGTTAATTACATCTTAAGTCTCTGGCCGCCTGTTAGGCTATATTAAATAGGGTTTTGAACTAGTTTAGAGGCAGACTTGCCTATAGACCTTTTTGAAGACCTAAGTTGGAGAGAAGCACTTTGTTACACTTTGAGAGAGCTTAGGAATAGAGACAGAGATCTGAACTGCAATCACAGAGAAGATCTTGAACTCCCTTTTTTTACTTATTTATTTTTTCTCATATTATTTCTATTCAAAAAGTATTATTCAAACCATCATGATGTTGTCTCCCATGAATATGTTTGAGTAGTTTCTGTTGTTAGATTTAGGTTTCTCACTGAGGTTAACTAATGTATTAAATCAAATTATTGTTAGGGTGTTTAAAATATAATTCTTCTTCTAGTTGTTCTCAATGCTATGCTAAGGATTGATCACTTTTAACCTAGATCTTAGGATTAATTTGCACAAGTGAAAACTTGTCAAATACCTGAAACCAAACTAGTTTGATCTACTTCCACTAAGCTAAGATGAGAGTTTCTGCTTAGTAAGAGAACTGATTCAAACTCCCCCTTAAGATTCACTAGAAACTATATCGATCGATAAGATAGGCATCCTATCCACCGATATAGCGAAAGGTAAATCGATCGATATCTTTACTCGAGTATCGACCGATACTTTTTTGCGGTCATTGTACGATAGTACTTGACCCGAGATCTAGTTGAAGATAATCCTTCAGTTTGAGTTCAGAATTATGAACACTAAAAACCCTAACAGCCTAGATACATGTTATACCTGAGAGATACCTAAATCTAGCTATCCTAAAATCCTTTAAAACAAACCAAATAAATCAACCAAACAATCACTTGCTTATCATTTAATTTACTGTTTTAAAACCTTTCAGTCTAGCTTTATTTCGAAGACTAAATAATATGTTGTGTAGTCTTAGAGTCTCTGTGGATTCGATCCCTAAGTACTACAATTGAACCTCTTTTGATGAGAGTAATCCACTCCTTAAGGTAATTCGAGTGATATCATAAGTATACATAGATTTTTAATAAAACTATGCTTAGCTATGTCAAAGGGACTAAGATCATTTATGATTTTTACTTGAATGTCAAACTATTCTTTAACACCAGTTTAGATTTACTGATTGCAGATAGTACTAAAGATGCTAAAGTGGATTAACTTGTCATCTATATACACTTGCTTAGATTGTTTGAATGATCCAAAGCTGACCTCCAATACTAAACCTCACAAAAATGCTTGCATTGGAGCTTGGTGTACATGGGATCAGATACCTCAGACAAGTCTGGAAGGTAAAGCCTTGTGTAGATTTATTTATCACTTTTTTATCTCTCTATTTTCGACCCTAGATAGTTAGTTTTATTTGTTAATAAAAAAAAATCCTCTTTTTATTGGAATCTTTATGAATCAAGCCTTAATGGTTGTAGCCACCAAGTCATGTTCAGATTCCTCCTAACTAAAGAATGGTTAGACATTCAAGTAAAAATCATAAATGATCATAGTCCCATTGACATAGCTAAGCATAGTTTATTAAAAATCTATTTATATTAAGAAACAAAATAAATCATATCAGTAAACCTCCCCGAAACTTAAATTACACTTTCCTAGTGTTACAAAGTCAGGGATATGGTAGGAATAAATCACGTGTACAAACAGTAACAAGTAAGAAAGATAAACCTCACCAGAGTGTATATTGATCGATTTGCATGGATATGCATCGATCGTTGCAGTGTGTCTTATGTCGACCAATGTAGACTTGTAATCCGTGGTCGATATGTGGTTATCCCCTACTTGGATCTTCTAAATCAGATAGAAAATAAAACGAAAGTAAAAACTAATAATGCATAAAATTGAATAAAGGTACCTAACAGTCGGTTGCCTCGCACTCATCGCTTTGTTATAGTCATTTAGCTTAACTTTGGAGGTAATTGGCTAGTTGAAAACAAGCCAGCTACTTGTTGGTAAACAAGTATCCACGTCATCTCTGCACATCCTGGCCCAAGCTGCAATGAAGCTTCTTGTGGTTTCATCATTTTTGGACCATCTCTCATCTAGCTTAATTACTGCGTTTGAGATGTATTGCAATCTTTCCTAAACGTCCTCAATGTTCAACTGGTGCCTCCTATCTTGCCATAGGCATATGCTGATAGCTCCTTCAGTTCCACGTTTATTTCCTCCATTTTTCCAGGTATCAACTGCTCATCGTCTGGTGTAGACATGACGTCGACCAATGCAATCAGTTGTCTTACGGTTGATGCTGGTAATCGAGTGCGGAGCGATGTCGATCGTGACTTGTCGATCGTGACTTGTCGATCGATGCTGATACTGATTGTTGTGCTGTGAGTTGTCTCTAAATGGCTCTGGCCTCTTTCTTGAGCCACGTTCCCTGAGAATCCAATCCATTGATTTGTTTGACGAATGGGAAATAAATTTCTTCGCAGCGCTTATCAAGTCGATCCTCTATTGTTCGCATGGTTAGGTAGATTTCTGATGTGATCTGGTCAACTTCGGTTGCTGTGTAGAAGGGGTTTGTGTTATGTCTTTCTTCGATGATCGATGGTCTAGGATGCCTGTCGATTGATGTTGATCCTCCTTCTTGCAAACCAGACTGATGATTAGAACAATGTTGATCATTAAGCTTACCAATGTCCCGCTGGAAATCTTGCATTTGTTTTGCCAAGGTATCCAAGTATCACATGATAAGAGAGGTGGAGCGGTTGTGGATGTCCTCAGAAGTTTGTAGCCTATCATTCATGGCTACGATATTGGTGTCGATCGATGTGATGGTGTCCATGTGTATTGATGTGGTTGGTTGATGGTCCTTCTTGCAAAAGTTGTCCAAGTCTTTCTGTAATAGCTCGATTTTCGTGCATAACCAATCCACATTGTTGTTGACAGGTTTGTAGACGTCATTGATCTTCGTGTTTATGTACGATATCTCCCATTCATATTTGGTTTATGGAAAACTTTGTTGTTCTTTAGGATTCTGGGATGTCTGAATGATGTCGTCGATCGATGTATCTTGGTTGGCATCGATCGATGGCGAAGTCGTGACTTCTTTCTCGAGTTGCAGCCGTAAACTCTCAATCTCTAATTTCATCTCTGCCATACTCCTAGAAAGTTCCTCACATCCTCTGTCCAAAAGTTGATAGGTGTTATCAATCAATGTCTTGAGTTCATCTCCTAGCCTCTCCTGGGAACCACAAATACAAGTCACCATCTCATAGATCTCATTATTAGTCAAGATCTCTGGTGTCAATCTGGTCAATGAGAATGAGTTGGCGTGTTCTAGAAGACATAGGTAGCTCTCATCGTGCAATGATGCTCTCTCCAGAATTTTCCTAATGTTGTCCTTGGTAACAGGGATCATTTCACCAGCTACGCCTCTTTCATATCCAGATTCAACTCTGTAGACTCCATACTCGTCGCGTTGTTCCCATTTGAACTTCCTGGTTCCGTAGGTGTCATATGCTCGCTGTACATACTCGTAGTGTATGTCGATCGATGCCGAGGTGTCAACATCGAGCGACGCTGGTGTTACCCTGTCCATTGATGTAAGCGCAACCTCGTAGATCGATGGTCGACTAACAGGTCTGCATTAATGGTTTGCTCCGGCTTCTTCTAGGTTAACTGTTGGATTTCCGTCTGGAACAATGTGTTGGATGTCTGCTTCAATGGCTACTTGCAGTATGTCTGCTATGTCCTCTCTTGAAACTTGTAGAATCCGTCCATCCATAGCTCTTGCATGGCCATCTGGGTCCCTGAAAATTCCAAATTCATCAGGTGAAAGAAAACTATAATCAATACCCATATACTTCTTAAAAGAGATACAAGATTTAGGGTTATAAGTAGCATCGATCGATGCAGATATTGGTGTAACGAATGATGATGATCTTTTGTCTGCAGGGTTAGGGTTTTCGGATGAAGAGCTCTCCATGGGAATTTCTACTGATAGTTTCGTGAGAGCGTTAATCTTTTGTGCTTTGAAGTTCTGAGGAGTATCTGGGGTGGAAAACCTTTTATATAGGTGGTAAACCTTGATGGAATATGAATATTCCTGATATCCTTTGTGATAGTGCTGGACGAGGGTGGGTATCGATCGATGGCGAGTGTGCTGTGTCAATCGATGGCCGAGTTATGGTACTGAAGAAAGGGCTTTCGCATGTGTCTTCATACAAAGATGATCTACCATGGTTTTTACCCATTTTTACTCATGGTATTGAGATGATTTTACTATCTATATATATGTTTTAGAGTCTATTAGGTATGTTTTCAGGTTTAGGAGTATTTTGGAGTAAAGTGATGTTTTAGGTGCTTTTGGGAACTTAAAGGAGAGTTTACATAAGATGACTGTCAAGATCAGACAAGAGGTCAATATTCAAAGATACACATCGATCAACAACACGTTCATAGAAGATGACGAATCGAGATAACCAATCGATCGATGTACGCCTAGTACCATCGATCGATATCGAGCGTGCAAGAAGAGTAGTTTGACTCAACCGACTTAAAGCCCAAGATATCTCAATATTACAAGATGAACTCATATTTATAGTTATGCCTATGTGTTTTGGCAAAGTATGTTTTTTTGTGCCTTTCACATCTTTCATCTTTTATCAAAAGTATTCCTTTCATATTGTTCTCTTAAAAGTTCTCAGCAAAGTTTATAGAATTCTAGATCTAGAAGAAAGATATACAAAGATATTAGTTATCTTGAGGAACTTGAGTGTTCGGTCTTCTAATCTTATGAATTTCTATTAATACATAGTTGCTATGAATCACTTAGCTATGTCTGAGTAGATGTTTTTGTTAGATTTAGGGTTCATAAATAGTTATGAGGGATTAGCCCCAACTATAGATTGTTCAGTTGTGATATTCATTATCATGATGAACCCCAATGCTTATTCTAGAGTAGCTAACTAGAATATGATCCTGGAATGTTTTAATTCGTTAAACATCATCCTGAAATCATCTTGCATAAGCTAAGATCCTCTGGGGATACGTGAGAGCCGATTTATCATTTTGGTGAGCACATATTCAATTCGATCTGAAGCTATATCGATCGATACTCCTATAAAGTAATTGATCGACGGCAAACATATATCGATCGATATTGCTTTCAAAACATCGATCGATATTGTCGGCATCAGATAAGTGGACGAGTCTAAGACACGAAAGCGATTAGATTTATCTAAGAATTAAAGCTCTTTAAAATCATGCATGCAACTTTTTAAGACATCTATAGCATTATAATCCTGATTATCTGAATAGTAACTTTGAATCTAACTACTTTTCCTTATTGTTTAAAACCAAAACCGATTCCTTGAGCAACTTACCATTGCTCATAACTAAAATTTACATTTAACCAATTCAACCGAGCATAATCACTAAGGATTACATCTTTTGTGTTCCCTAGCTCCATGTGAATTCGATCCCTAAGTACTACAACTGAACCTCTTATTTGAGAAAGTAATTCACTCCTTAGGGTAATTTGAGTGATATCAAATTTGGAGCCGTTGCCGGAGCTTTGATCTTCATTAGATTTAATATGATTAGGTCTAGTTTACTTGTTACTGCTTAAACATCTTCTGACACAAAATTTTTTCTTGTCTTTTTCGGGTACTTGGCCTGCAGTACTAGAAGCAACAAGAATACTCAACTTTTGTACACAGAAGATCTCCACAGCTTGGAACGTACCATCTGCAAAGAATTACTTTCAGCATCGATCGACATCAACAACCGTTCGTCGACTGATACTCGCTTACCATAGTCGACCGAGACACCTTCTTCGTCCACTGATACTCGCACCTTACCGTCCCTCGACATCAACCAAAGTTCGTCGACTAACACCGTTCATCCGACATCGATCGATACATTTAATCCTATATCGATCGATACTTATCTGTAAAACATGGTAGCGCCTATTATTCTCACCACCGATGAGAATGGAGACCTGCATGATCAAGATGGTCACCAGCGTAATGCAGCATGTCAGAAGCTGAATGCTCAGAGGGAGATCATTCCTGAACGAGAAACTGCACCTACAAACTTCATCCAACCTGTAGAAGAGGCTACTAGAGCTAGAACTTTGGCGGACTACAACCGTCCAGATCTGTTCTAAACCAACCGATCAGCCATCCGCCCTCCTGCCATTCAGAGAAAAGATTTCAAGCTCAAGCCGCAGTACTACACACTTGTGGGTTGCCCATGAACATCCTATGGACCATCTGGAGAGGTTCGAGGATCTTAAAACCGCCATAAAAGCCAATGGAGTCCCTGAGTACTGTGAGAGACAAGATTTCACCCTAGGATTTTAGGTTAGGTCAAAGAAGGTACAACAAGATTCGTGGGCTGAATCCCGTAAAGAGCTTTAAGAATGAATATACTGTTTATTGATGATTTGAATGATAAAGGTTACAAAGAATGTTGAAATGATTGATTACAAAATGAAATGGGAAAAATCTTAGAGAATGTCCGTAATAGGCTGAATGACGTGATTCCCTTTTTGATCTTCGCCCTCTTCTTTAAATAACTTTGGTCTTCTCTTGATCGTCTCTAACTGATCTGCGAGATCTTCTCCGTTTGTTAAGGAATCCGCAACAGCTCCATATTGACTGGGTCCTGCGCTCCTTCCCTTTGTGGTACGAGCTTCCTCTTTAATGTGACCTCCTCGGAGATCGTCCTTAGCTTCCTGCTTCCAGCTCCGTGCTGAGCCTCAGCTAAGGTCGCCAATACGTATTGGGCTTTATCTCGGCCCGACCCTCGTTTAGGTTCCATCGTTAGCTAATGGGCCATATTTGGGCCCAACAGTTGCCCCCAAGCTTTCTAGATAAGATCTCTTTTACTCGGAAGCTTAACCTAAGCCGCCGAACCTTGATTTTACTGTTGAGATAATGATTACGGGATATTTGCGCCGAGGATATTATTCGCTTGATCCAACGGTTGAGATTTCTCCCGGCGAAATCAACGGTTCATAGGAGAGAGGTTTTTGAAACATTTGTTGCGATACCCGAGACTGGATGTGATATAAAGTGGTGAGCATTAACTGCCACACTCCATATTCTCCACGCCTCCGCTCGGTTTCCAAGGTAACTTCTCCTCAACTCCTTTATTTTACTGCGTTTTGCATTTTTTTTTTACTTTCATCTTTCAATTTCACCATTGATCCTCTGCGATTTCCTTAGAATCTATAGTTCTTAAGACTAGTTCCCTTCACCCCTTTTCCTCTTTCAACCCTCTCGATCTTACCCCTTTGTTTAATGGATCCTCCGAAAGAAGGCTCCGGTGAGACCGGAATTCCCCCCTCTGGCAAATGCTTAATGAAGGTCAAACAGGAGATTGGTGAGAAGGCCAAAAGAGATAAGAAAAAGGCTAAAGACTCGATTGTGACGAGAGTCTCTAAGCGGATGAAGAAGAAAGATGGTTCTGGCGGGAGCGCCTCTTTGGGATCTCACTCGCCCTCTTTATTGAAGAATCAGGAGGTTGTTAACCTCATGGTTCAGGCTCATGGCCGGAAGGAGTTGGCCAGCGCTTGTTCTCCCGATGAAACCCCGGAAACCGCCCCCGAGGGTTGGTTTTGCATTCACGAGAAGTATATCTCGAAATGCCAACTCAGGTTTCCGCTCCCGGACCTCTTGCTAGATCTCCTTGATCACTATCAGTTAGCTCTCCCTCAGCTTTGTCCCTCAGTTATCCGGGTGATAAACGGATTCATCACCAGGGCCAAGAAGGAGGGGGTTGCTGTTGGTCTAACTGAGCTGATGAGCCTCTACTAAGGACGGTGGTAGCGGTACCTACTATCTCCCTTGTCGTCCTAGGCTCGGTATTTTTAAGTCCTCCGGTGGTGACGACGATTAGAGGAAAAATATTTTTTCGTCAAAATTGACCCCTCGACAGTTCCAGTGGGCCGTGCTCTCTCGGTTATTTGGTCTGATATATCTGGTTAACATTTTTAGGATCCTGCCTTGCTTATTTCAGATTGTTGTTATTTGTTGATACCTCGATTTCATATGCAGATATCGACGATCCTCCTAGGCTCACTGATAAGCAGTCCAGGGCTCTTTTTCGGAGGCTACATCAAAGTTCCAACGCTTAGACGTCCTTTACTACTTCTCGCATTGGATCAGCTAGGTTCCCGGAACGATACAACGCCAGGTTTCCCGACCCGATTCCAGCTGAGGACTTAGAAGGTAGTCTCGGGACTTTTCATATTTAGGCTTATTTCTTGTAAATTGCTAAAGTTTTTCCTTTGTTTAGTTTCTGAAGGTCCTAACGTGGTATCGATTTCGACTGGAGCTAGCTGTTCTGAGACTGAAAAGACTCAAGCTCCCAAAATGAGGCCTTCTTTTCGTTGCAGAAACAAACCTACTGCAGTTGCCGGTGCTTCGCGGGGCAGCGACAAGACTCAAGGAGGAGCTTTCCTTAGCTCGCTGAAAGAGGTCCTTGATGATGGAACCTCTGCTCCTGTCAGTGACGTTGGTCCAGTTGAAACCGGGGCTTGAGATGTTGTTCCTCATCCTGAGGTCTCGCCGGTTGAAGATAATCCTCAAGCTACCAGAGATCCCCTTGAAACTGAGCCTCTGAGACTCAAGAGGTCTCGGACTGATATGGGAGATAGGCCCACCAGGTCCACTTCCTCGTCTTTGCGGGGTGGGACCGTTGGTTGGAATTTCACTCATTCTAAGCCGGGATCGATCCTAGACGACCCTTGGGGGTTGGCAACCATCATGAGGCATCTAAAGATGGTAGGATGCTCTATGCCCTCGGTCAACAGCTTAACCAACAAGGATGAATACGTCGAGATAGCTCACCACTTGGGTGAGGTACACAGTTTTGAGCTTTTTCCGGTTTCTCCTCTTTAGGTTTATGCTTTCTGTGACCTTAATTTTTTTTTATTTATTTTGTTTTTGTAGCTAGCTGGAGCCATCAACATGGCTCAGCTGGAGTTTGAGGAGACCGTGCGTGGTGCTCCTACTGCTGCAGAGTTAACCCAGGCTGCCGACATGTTCAAGGCTACCAAGATGGAGCTTGACCAGGCTCGTGCTCAGGTTTCTGAGCTTCAAACCGAGGTTGGGAGGCTCGGTCTGAAGGCTGACACTCAACAGGGGAAAATTGAGAGTCAAGCTATCGATATTCAGGTGAAAAACAGGAAGATCAATGACTTGGAGGCTGCTCGCAAGATAGCTGAGCATCAGGTTCAAGAGATGATCATCTCATCCCAAGATAGGCAGAGGAACAAGGAAGCAGAGGTTAAGCTCGATGTTAGGAGAGGTAAGAGGGAGGTAGCTGATGCTTACAACAAGATCCTAACTTCGGTGAAGGAGAAGTTTGCCAAGAAGAATGATGAGACCGACGCCCTGATCTATGCTCAGGAGCTCCAGGCGAACACCAAACTTCTGAAGGCTTTGTTGTCTAAGGAGGTAAAAGATGCTGAGGAGGAGTATAATCGTCTGATGGCTTTGATCCTGGACGCAGCTGCTGCTTACGATAGGGCTCAAGTCTCCGATTTCTCAGTTAGCAAGCTTCCCATTCCTCAACTCTCTGAGAGCTCAGGTACTTTTGAGATCAATATGTTTAACCCGACGTTTTCCGGCGAATATGGTTCTAATTTGGATTCGGTATTTCCTGACCTAGCTCCAGTCGAAGCAAATCCAGGAGGTGTCAATCAGGAGGCTGAAGTGGAGGTTCCTGCCAAAGACGGTGATCTTATCGGGGAGGATAAGGATGCCGAAGCTGGTCCTGGAACCGAAGAAGGTTAAGAGCTGATGCTCTTTTGTTTTAAAGACTTTTTCGCCCAAGGGGCTTTTATCTGTTTTTCTTAAGACTTATTAGCCTGAGGAGGCCTTTAAACCTTTACTTGTTCTTAGGATTTATAGCCCAAGGGGGCTTTTAAACCTTTATCTAATTTCAAACTTGGTTGTTTCGGATATTTATCTTTTGCATTAGCCATCGAGTATGATATCGATTCGTAGTCGGGCTTTATTTAGCTTAAGGTTTTAAGGAACCTGTTTCGTTTTGAAGGATCGAGCTTCCTTGAAAGGATTCAAGATCTTGAGGCTTTTCTTTTTTAAAACCTTAGGATTTTGTTAAGGGTTTTAAGACCTTAGGAGTTTGCCAAGGATTTTAAGACCTTAGGAGTTTGTCAAGGATTTTAATACCTTATGAGTTTGTCAAGGATTTTAAGACCTTAGAAATTTGTTAAGGATTTTAAGACCTTATAAGTTTGTCAAGGATTTTAAGACCTTAGGAATTTGTCAAGGATTTTAAGACCTTATAAGTTTGTCAAGGATTTTAAGAACTTAGGAATTTGTTAAGGATTTTAAGGCCTTAGGAATTTGTTAAGGATTTTAAGACCTAAGGTTCAGGTTCTCGGAGACCTGGATGTGTTCGAAGTTGTTGACGAGTTTAGGTCCTGATTGAAGGGGACCTGTGTTTCTTTGGAGGATTTTAAGACCTTGATGCTTGTTAAGGGTTTTAAGACCTTAGGTTCAGGATTTTAGAGACCTGAATGTGTTCGTGGTTGTTTTAATGAGGTTAGGTCTCGATTTTGAGAGACCTGAATTCTCTTAGAAGGTTTTACGACCTTTAATATAGATGTATAGAATTAATCGTTTCATTGATAACAGATTATGAATGATACATGATTCGAATTGATAATACAGCAACTGTTTTTGGACTATGTGTTTTTGGTAACACGTGCCCCCTTTGCTTGGATGAGAAGAGGATGGGGCTGCACTCGTGACGGAGTTGCCTACGTACCCAGTCAAGGGATCAAGCCAAACGTAGTTCAAAATTTGGGTACCTAATGATAGTATATTTTGAGGTTTGTGGCATTCCACGATCGGATTTCAGGTACCCCGGTTCGTACCTTCTGGAGTTTGTAAACTCCGGGTCGTACTATGTGGATAATTCGATTGGGACCTTCCCAATTGGTTCCTAATTTTCCAGCTCCCGGTTCTTTAGTTCCTTCGAACACATTTCTAAGTACTAGGTCCCCTACTGCGAACTGTCGGGGCCTTACTTTGGAATTATAGTGTCGTGCCATTGCTTGCTGATAGTTTTGAATGCGAAGCAAGGCTTGGTCTCGTCTTTCCTCGATCAAGTCGAGGCTGTCCATCAGGAGCTGGTTATTAGATGCGGGATTGGAGGTGCATAGCTCCCGGCGGAGGCTACCTGCGGTGGTTTCTGCTGGGACGACAGCTTCCATCCCGTAAGCTAAGGAGAAAGGAGTTTCCTCTGTAGCTTTTCGTGGGGTGGTTCGGCAGGCCC